>CM041811.1:11831484-12431484 GCA_023376895.1 Aspiorhynchus laticeps
TTTCGACTCACAAGAAAATGATGATGAAAGAATTCTTCCAACGGAAGGAGGAAGATCGGAAATGGGAAAAGAAAGAGAAACCAGATTCAGCCTGACTAGCGGCCGACGAGATGGCAGCGACCAGTTGACACAACCAGCCACGGAGAACAGCACTCCTTCACCTCACTCTCAGAGTACCGTAATCACACTAACTTCAGATGGACACGAAACCCCACCTGAAAACCCAGCAACAGAGTTAGACACTAACTCAACACCTCATGCTCCAAATTACAGCAGCGTCCAACAAACACCTGCTGACGAAACCCCTCAAGTTCCTGAAAGTGCTGTCTTGGTCATCTGCCACTCCTCCGAAGAAAGCCACATCAGCCCTGATATCCTAACTGTTTCCTCCCAAACTCCAGTCCCTCAACTCCTAGGCGATCTCATTGAGAAAGGTATAGCCAGAAAATTCTACCTCTCCATCATCATCGAACGACACATCAGAGTCGAAGCGCTCCTCGATACGGGAGCCGACATTACTCTAATGTCTACCGAACTCCTGGAGGAAGTCCAAGAAAGATCAAAGAGGACTAACAGAACCCTCAAACTCCAAAGGTGTGAACTAAACCTTCAAGCATACTCCCACACGGGCCTACAACTAAAACATGTGGCCCCAATTCACCTAACGGTGGGATCGATGAACCTCGTCCATCCCGTATACGTTTCACCACTTAAAACGTATATCCACTCCTCATTGGGAAAGATCTGCTTAATCGCTTCGAACCTCTAATAGACTTCAAGCACCTAAAGATGTGGACACAAGTCCGTGAACCTCTGCCTTGCCAGGCGTTAGACTCCAACGAGTCGCAGTGTCAAGTCACCGACACCGTCCCTAAGTCACTGATCGATGATGCAGTAGCAAAGCCAGGATCTGGACCAAGCACAAACAGCAAGGACAAGGACCCTCTCCTCTGCTCACTGCAGGAGCCTGAATCAAACGCAGGCCCCCTTCGAATCATGACTGCAATAGATGTCCAAGGTACATCAGTGTCCGACACGGCACTAGCCCTGTGGGCAGAGAACTCAGCCTGAAGCTATTCAAAACATTGAAGCAAAGACGTCAGTGTCTACCACATGTCGCTAAGCACAGCCGCTTCCCTCTCAGTCCCTGGTCGACAACCATGGCCACCTCCAAGATCATCTGCGCTCTGGACATACGATGGAACAACAGACAGCTAACTCACTACTTCCTCGTTGTCTCAGACCTGCCGCATGACATCTACATTGGAGCGGATATCCTGGTCCGGCTCAATGCTTGCATTGATACCGTAAACGACATCATATGGGCTCCCCTGTCACACCAACTGACAACGTCAGTCAACCTCAACAACCTCCAATCCGGTCAAACCATGCCAGACGCATGTGCTATGATCACGGAGCAAGAAGCCACAATACCTGCCTACAGCAAGAGTGTCAGCATCCGCCTCAACATGCGACCTGGCCAAATGCTCAACAGTAAGTTAGGTTTCTTCCAACCTTCCAGGACCTGCCTAAAACTCGGACTGACTCTGGAAGCCACACCTCTCATGGAAGTGTCATCTCGTGCTGTGTACGTGTTGTTCAACAACTGTATGGCCCAAGACATCCACGTTCCCAAAGCCAATCACCTGGGATGGCTCATTAGCCAGGCGTTCCACGACTTTGAACTGATGGTACCTGTCATAGGCCCTATACCCACACAGCTAATGTCAGACGAATACGACGACACCGTAACGTTCACAAAACCCCATGAAGTGATTGCCATCACATCCATTCTGCCGGTGTCCAGAGAAAGCGTCTGCCGTCAGAACTAACAGATGACACTCATCTCGCTGTCTATGCTGTCTCAACACAGCCTGTGACAGAATCACCTACACAGGTGACCATCGGGGCCCAAAGCACCTCAAATGACCTCACTGCAGAAGAACCCTACGCCGGGTTCAACGCACAAGTTCAACAGATCCTGAGTGAGGCAGATGCCCTCCACAATGAAGCGGATCGCCAAGGACTCAAAGAGGTTCTGCACAAATACAAGGACTCTTTCGCAAAGGATTCCCTGGACTGTGGACTGACAAACATCCACACTGTGCGCATCCCGACAAACCCAAATGCGCCACCCACATTTGTGCGACAGTACAAGATTCCAATAGCGTCATACGAGCCAGTGCAAGAGATTGTTGACTCCATGCTGGAAAAGGGGGTCATCCGGCCCTGTAACAGCACATACTCTGCCCCATATGGCCAGTCCTAAAACCAAACGGCAAATGGCGGCCCACCATCGACTATCGCAAGTTGAATCAGCAAGTACCATTGTCACGATGGCCTATGACCCAGTTGGATCAAGAAATTCCAAAAATCAAAGGCTCGACGATCCTTTCCACACTGGACGTCGCCTCCGGGTTCTGGACAATCCCTGTCCATCCCGATGACCAACACAAGCTGGCATTCACTTTTGGCAATCGACAGTACACCTTCACACGGTGTCCTTTCGGCTATGCCAACTCACCAGCAGAATTCAACATCTTCCTGAACAAAGCATGCCCTGACGCCAGAGCCAGAGGCAACCTTGTCTATGTAGATGACGTTTTGATGAAAAGCTCAAGTGTGGAAGACCACCTCAAAGAGATCAATCACGTCCTAAACCAACTGACAACGGCAGGAGCCAAGATGGCCCTTCACAAAGGACAGTGGTGTAAAACCAAGGTGAACTATGTCGGATTGCTCGTCGGAAGAAACGGCATCGAGCCACAGTCTAACCGCACCCAAGCAATCCAAAGCATAAAGACGCCAACCAAAGTTTCTGAGCTGCGAAGCTTTCTGGGAGTGTGCAATTATTCACGACAGTTCATCGAAAACTACGCTGACATCGCACGACCACTAACTTCCCTCCTGAAAAAGGATGAACCCTTCGTTTGGACGGAAACACAGGACACAGCAATGGGCCAGCTCAAACAGCGCCTGTGCTCTGCTCCGTGCCTTGCCTACCCAGACCCAGGAAAAGAATTCTATCTGGACGCTGGATTCTCCAGTCATTGCCTCAGTGCAGGCCTATACCAGCTCCATGACAAAGACAAACGAGTGGTCGCGTATGCCAGCAAAACGCTGCTTCCCCCAGAATGCAAGTACTCAAACTGCGAAAAGGCGTTGCTTTGCACTGTGTGGGCTATCCAGCATTTCTCTAATTACATCGGTGCACAGAAAGTCATCATCGAGACTTGTCATCAGCCGGTCACCTTCCTAAACAGTCAACGCATCAGAGATGGCGTGGTGACCAACGCACGCATAGCTACCTGGCTAATGACACTCCAAGGACGAGACGTCGAGGCAAGATATGCCCAAAACTACAAATCCTCACTTGGAAACGGGCTAGCGGCCTGCCAAAACTGTTTAAACGGACACGCTGCATACTCCAGCGGAACCTAAAGAACCGCCACAACCTCAACTGATGAATCACAGGTACTTCGAGGAGAATGTATGTGAAGGAATGCCCACAGCATATGTCGACGGCTGCTCCTACAACCACAAGGGCCATTTACAAGCTGGAGCGGGAGTGGTCTGGCTCAACAACGACCCCTGCCCACCGCAGCAATTCAACTTAGGCCCTCGCTCATCGCAATATGCTGAAATAACAGCCATCCTCATCACACTTCAGATGGCGGCATCCCACAACATCAAAGAACTCCTCATCTGTACCGATTCGAACTACGCCCGTCTAAGCTTCACATGCCATTTAGCTGGATGGAAACAGAATGGATTCAAGACAGCTAACAACAAGCCTGTCAAACACCAGGAACTCTTCCAAGCAGGCGATGCCATTGTCACTGAACATGACATTATCGTTTATTGGAAAAAGGTTCGAGGTCATTCACGTCAACCAGGACAAGACAAAGACTTCAATGACCAAACCGATGCCCTCGCCAAAGCAGGTGCATTACACGGAGAGTCCTGGACATTTCAAGCCCTCCCTCCCAACCCTTCAGTAGCGGCCATAACCCGCCGCCAACACGCCACAGGCGTACAAACCCCCACCTCCTCCCACATTGCCATTTCACCTCAGTTCGCTGCTAACGATCTCCTCACACTTCAAAAGGCGGATCAAACACTGCGAAATATGGCAGCTCACATTTCCGACCCCTTAACTCATCCTATTTCCACCTCCGACCTAGCTGCTTCCTCCGAGCTCCGCACGCTCCACTCAATCAAGCACATGCTGCATCTAAGAGACGGTGTGCTCACGTAAAAAAGATGGCGGCATCCCACACATTGACAGCAGCAACGGGAACTATGCAAGACTGCTATTCATAGACTATAGCTCAGCTTTTAACACCATAGTCCCCACCAAGCTGACTAATAAACTCACAGGCCTCGGCCTAAACACCTCACTCTGCGACTGGATTCAAGACTTCCTCACCGGCAGACCTCAAGTGGTGAAGGTAGGCCAGTACACCTCAAACTCCATCACCCTGAACGTAGGAGCCCCGCAGGGCTGCGTTCTGAGTCCCCTGCTCTACTCTCTCTACACACATGACTGTGTGTCCTCTCACAGATCCACATCTATTATCAAATTTGCTGATGATACTGTGGTTCTGGGCCTCATTTCCAACAATGATGAGACCGCATACTTGGATGAGGTGGAGAGACTAACATCATGGTGCCAGGACAACTGTCTCTCTCTGAACGTGAGCAAAACCAAAGAGCTGATTGTGGACTTCAGAAAGAGACACCTGCTGCCCTACACTCCTCTTATGATCAGTGGGACCCCTGTGGAGAGAGTAAGCAGCTTCAAGTACCTCGGCGTAAACATCTCTGAGGACCTGACTTGGACTACACACATCCAAACACAGGTCAAGAAAGCCAGGCAAAGACTGTACCATCTGCGACAGCTGAGAAAATTCAGGGTCTCACCAACAATCCTGAAAACTTTCTATGCAGGGACCATAGAAAGTGTTTTGACTCAGTGCATCTCAGTGTGGTATGGAAACAGCTCCAGCCAAGACTGCAAAGCCTTGCAGAGAGTTGTGCGCTTAGCTGAGCGTATCTCTGGGTCGGCTCTCCCCTCTCTGCAGGACATCTACATCAAACGCTGCAGAAGCAGAGCTGACAAAATCATCAAAGACTCAAATCACCCTGGTAACTGTCTTTTCACTAGGCTGCCATCTGGTAAGCGCTTCCGCTGCCTGATGGCAAAAACAGAGAGACTCAGGAGGAGTTTCTTCCCCACGGCCATCAGGCTCCTGAACTCAAAGTCAGCCTCTTAAAAACATCATCTGACTTACTTCAAATCACTAATCACACACTCATTACTCTCTACCTCATACTGTCAGTGTCATTTGCTCATTTGCACACTTGCACACTTGCACACAACATGTTCTGTATCTTGTAAATCGTATCTTATTTTTATATTTATTTTATTTTTTGTGATTGGCTGCTTCATGTCAACCATGTATAACCTGTTTCACATTCCTCTCTGTACAGTCATGCTTATATTAATATTTAATTCTACAGCTTACTGTCATGCACATTCTTTTATATTTTATATTTTATTCTTTATATCTTATTTTTCATTCATTTTATATTATGTTTACTTCCCTTGTGTTGTTTTTTCAATATTTGCACTGTCCATGGAGCGGACCCGACTCTCATTTCACTGCTGGTTATACAGTCTCTGTATAGTCGTGTATGTGACAAATAAAACTTGAAACTTGAAACTTGTATGTCCCTGAGCCCCTAACTACGCCAAAGCTCGTAGTCCCTCACGGCCAAAGGGGGATGATGTTGACACACGCCCACGATGCACCATGCGCAGGACACCACGGCGCCAAGGCCACCTATGAAACACTCAAGCAAGTAGCATACTGGCCTGGCATGCAGCAAGACGTGGCGGAATACGTAAAGGGATGCCTGGTGTGTTGCCAGTTTCAACCGGCAAACCCAAACCACCGAGCCCCACTGCAAAGGAAAGGAATGACTTTCCCCTGGTCGGACCTCCAAATAGACTGGGTAGGACCCCTGCCACGGTCAGCACGAGGTAACAAATACTTCCTCACCGTGGTCTGCGAATTCACGAAGTGGATAGAGTGCCTCCCAGCTCCCAATGATACAGCAGAAACAACAGCCTGCCTGTTAATGAACCACATCTTCTCAAGATTTGGACTGCCTTTAAGGGTCAACTCTGACCGCGGAACCCACTTCACCGCCGACATCATGCAGGAAGTGTGGAAACTCCTCGGTGTACAGGCCAAGCTCCATATAAGCCATCACCCAATTTCCTCGGGTCAAGTTGAACGGGCCAATAAAACAGTGGTCAGCATGTTGAAGAAGTATGTGTCCGCCAATCAAAAGGATTGGGATATTAAACTTCCGCTGGTACTGATGGCTGCTCGAGCCACCCCTCACCAGTCTACCGGCGTACCCCAATTCACATTGATGACGGGGAGAAACATGACGCTACCGCTACACCTGCTGTACCAACCTGGTGACCTGAACCTCGTCACCGCCTATACCACTCACCAATACCTGGAAGAGTTGCATCAGCACCTGAGAACGACTTTCGCCTTCGCTCAACAGCAACTACAACGAAGCGCGGAAGGTCGTAAAGCCTACTACGACCAAAAGGCCTCTCACCATGAGTTCAATGTCGGAGACAAAGTGTGGTACTACAGCTTTGCCCAACCAAAGCAGAACACTCCCCATCAAAGAAGTTCCTACCTCACTGGACAGGACCCCACGCGATTGTAGACAAGCTCTCATCTGTCGCCTACCGAATCAAAATCGGACAAGGGCGTAGCGAGCCAGTCCTTCGATGGGTCCATCGAAACCAGATAAAGAGGCACCAGAGCTCCAGCCGACCGGAAAAGGGGGAAGATCAAACCCACTGACACAGACCGACAATCATATGCTCTACACCACACTAACATAATTTCTGTTGTTAGGAAAACATATAGTGACCTTGTTGAAACACAACACTTACACTCTCTCCTCAGCTGCACTTCTAGAGTCAACCTCTAGTAGAGAGGAGTTACTTCACACATGTGACACTCGTTTGCTGCCTAACCTCATTCGGTGTCCTTGTGCCGCCGTTTCTCGTTTTGTTGTCTCCTTTCACCTGTGTCTCTCTTTGTTTTGTTTTTGTTTTTTGTTTTTTTGTTTTTTTTCTCTTCCTCTCTCACTATAATTTCCTCTCCCCTCTAGTCCCCTCATCAGGGAACTCCCTTTACCAATTATTTAAATCCAGGTCCCAAAATTAAGATTGACTCCCTTCAATAAAGTCGTTGTTACTCGTTGTGAGAACCGTTATCAACAGATCGAGGCGACCCGCCAAATCATGAACGACATGCTACGTGAAGTAAGTTCCTCGATTGATAACTTAGCCATGGGTAGGATTCCACACTACTTGATACCTCTTAGACCTTGTCCAAAACATCCTAACTTCGGCCACCGTGGGCCCTGCTAGTCCCATCTAAACCCATCTCGCCTTTTCCCTGGGTAGCGCTATTCCCTTGTACGTAGACCCGGAAGCAGGCAACTTGGCCTTTCTCCTCAGTTTGCCCATTATCGACTCTAATAGCATTTACCGGCTCAAAGACATTGTGAATGTGGGATTTTGGCAAGGGAACACCTATGTCAAAATCCACACTCCTGAAGTCGTTGCGTATCACGATAGCAACGAACAGTTGTACTTGGTCCCAAACCTGAGGATGCGTACGCGCACGAAGGACATTCACTTCCTTTGCCCGAGTAAACCTTTCGTACGCGATAATACTGAGGGCATCTGCGGCCTAGAATCCATTAGACCCGACATTAGCTGCCCCGCCGAAGCGACACCACGTTCTCAAGTTGAGGTAACGCAAGCCGAAATCATCGGAAACCGATGGCTGGTCAACACCCCAGCACGAACAGCTACCCTCACATACGATCAACACGACACGGCCACACGCATTACCTTGCCCAACCAAACTTTATGGATCACTGTCTCTAAGGGCTCGATCCTCCATATCGACGAGTTAGCATCGTATCACCTTACCGACAACGAGTATCAGGCTGAAATTGAAATCTCGCCCTTCTTCAAACAACACTCCTTCGTCCTCGATCCAGAACTGGAAGGAAGGATCAAGGAGGAAGAAACACAACTTATTGACTTGACTCCTGTTGATACAGCTTTAGAAGCTATCGCTCGCCTTCCGCCCGCTGGCGCGCCTATTATTCGGTCTTGGTCTGCCGCTGACACAGCGCTTTGCATCTCTACTATTGTAGGGTACGTTGTGACATTGACACTGGCCTTCCTCCTACACAAGCGAGTGAACGCCGTTCAAGAGTCTTTCAACAAATGCACGTCAGGCATCCCACGCATTTTCCGACGTGATAAAACCGACCAAGAACCTGAACCTGAGAACTCAACCAACCTGCTTGAGATCACGCCTATACCGCCTCGTCGAACCCCTGACAATTAAACCAATCGGAATGACTCAATTGCCGGTAATCCTAAAGAATGCACCCCTACATCTTCTCCAAATTACCCTGCACCAAGATTCAGTCAGTGATGGAGATGTTGTTTGTGTCTTGTGTGTGCCTGTTCTCCCTGCTTCTTGTTCCAGTGCCCGCCGACGTTCGCAATGGGAACCTCACCGAGCAAAAGGGGGATGTGTAAGACCTTGGGGAAGGTAGAACGCACACACATCTGAACATAATGGCGAGCACATTCCTGAATTCAGATTTCCTGCCATAAAACCTCGTTATCTGAAGAGACTTTGTTAAAACAAGGATCACTGGATCTGAACATGGTCTGGGGATGATCGCTTAAGCAGTAACTCAATGATGGTATCAAGAACAAAGACGTTTTACGACAGACGTCCAAGCTAAGAAAGACCAGATCTCCACAAACAGGACATTCTTATGACCTGGACAACTGACTTTCCTGACCTCCCGTTTCTCTCACATTCCAAACTGAAACACCCCTCAATTTCTCTTCTTGAACAAAGAACATCCAAACTCTCATAAACTTTATACCCAAAAGACAAATAATACCTATTGCTGTTATCAAAAGCAATATATATATTTTATTTGCAATATATATATATATATATATATATATACATTCAAGTTGTACTTTATGAAATTAAGCTTGCTGTGTTGTTGGAATCTATGGTATTTTTGCTGGAATCTTTTGATGTCTAATTTTCCCGATCACTATTGTTTAATTCATATGCGTGGTGGTATTATTCAGAATTTAAGATAGTTTAATCTTTGCCTTAACCACGGAGTAGATAAAGTTATTATATGTATATGCCAAATACGTTGTGTTTGAGTTTGAATGAAAGCGGATTTCGTTGGCAACAAGTTGGTGTAAACGAAAGTTAACTCTTAGTATAATAATGTGTAATTAGAACGTGTTAAAAGATATTTTCTTCATGTGACAACGTAAATAGGCAGATAATGTATGCACCGGAAGAAGCCTTGTGTAGGCGGAGCTCCACCCTTCAAGACCTATTTCATTGGAAGAGCATCTAGTGGGAGGGACCAAAATTCTCCGGTCTAAAACTGACTCCCAGCTGCTCGCTCGCGCTCTCTCTGCTCTGCTTGGAAATCGCGCGCTTCTTTGAAAATTGGAGCTACTCCAACAAAAGCTCGCAGCCTTTAACACCTAGCCGAGTTTGAACACTGAGCCAACACTCAGTCAAATCTCTGAAGAAACCCTCGAAAGTCTGAAGCTACGTGAAAGGAACTTCAACATCTAAAGCCATAAGAAATCGAAACAGACTTCCTTCAAGCATCAAACAAGCAACAACAGAAGGACATCCCCAGAGTGACGCAACGACACGACACGCGGGGTTTCCAGACGAGAAACGCAACGGCAGATCAGCGACCATCTCAACTTAAAAGCAAGTAATCAAACACAATCTCTATTCTGCTGAACTGGTCGTATCTATCACTAATGTAAAATTAAGAGAGTTCTCCATTTGATGATCGACATGAGTAAAATCGTGTGGAAATAGAACAGTGCTAGATTGTAATCATTCTCAATTAAATTCATTGCCTGTGCGTGTGTGTGGGTATGTACTTTGTTTTATGTTATTTAGCTTAGTTAATGTATTGTAGTAAGATAGCAAATAAACTCTTGTTTGATTTATAGAGAAGTGTTCTGTGTTTTGTTGTGTAATATTCAAATCAAACTTAGCTCAGATCACGTTACCTAAGCTAATAACTGTCATACGGTTATTTAAATAATTCTGTATTATTATATCGTGGCCACGAGAATAAACAGAATTTCTCAGATATACTGAAATCTAACAACTCGCTGGACGATTGTTAAATAAGGTATAAGTTGGACGTTTTGATTAATACCAATTGATCATATCAATATCAAATCGTAAGATTCCCTAAAGCTAAAATAAAGCTTAAACAAAAGAGCTAAATTAAACAATGTAAAATGATTAATTCATTACAGGGGTCAAAATAGAACTTTAATAAAATATAAAAGTAAATAAATAAATAAATTGTAATTAAATTGTATTATTTACAAATTACAATTGTAGCTCTAGACAGTTACCTAAGGCTATGATTTTAATACAGTTGTCTGATTGATTTTATGGTCTCAAGCATTCAGAAATCACGCAAAAGAAAATTAAGCAGTTTTACTACGAAAACCATGGTTAATTTTTGTAAGGGTTGTGATGTCCACATGTTTTTTGTTGAAGAAATTATAGAGGCTGTGTCATCTATAGCAAAAAGGTGGTCAAAAAATAAAGATTAAGTGGATATTTGAATTAAATGTTTGGTCAATAGCCTATTAAACAAGGATATGATCGTCCTGTAAGTGTAACAGCAGCAATTACCAGGCCTTTGGCTCCCTTTACAGGCATTTATAACATGTAATGTTGAAAAAAAAACAATAGACACCATCACAATTTGTTAATGGTTTTACTGGTTATAATGGGACTTGTATTGGTTTTAATGGAAACTGTAATGGGCCCTGTGGGTCTCTACTGGTAATTGGTCACCTTCTATTGGTGGCTTGTTAAAACCAATAAATCCTAATGGAATATGTCCCAAAACACACTACAGAAAACCATTTTTTTTAATGGTTTTAATGGTTAAAAGTTGATGGTTTGTAATGTTTGTAATGGCATTTGTGATTTATTTGTGATTCATTTGTGATGTTGTTAGAATTTTCTGTGATGTTCTATTGTTTTTTTTTTCAGCAGGGTTGCCTCATTGTTTTTATATAATGCATTTTAAATCATTTTAAAGGCTGTTCTTGGCTTAGGTCTGTTTTTATAACCACAAATATATATATATATATATTGCACAGACCAGACAGCAAGGGCACTTTAGCGTCGGACCTTAAAGGGGCAGGGGCTCGAGCCTCAAACTGTAGGAGTTTTTACATAACTGATGCAAATTAATGTTTTATCATGTTGAAGCTCATCTACTGCAATTTTTAGTCTGCCAGTGTAGCTTGTGGTTTCTTTTTTGATGTTTACTTACTTTGTGGGTAAAGAACTCTTTCTAATGCATCTTATACTGTCAACATGAACATCCTTTGAGAACTCTTGTCAGATATTTCCACATTCTCTATTAGAAAGTGACGTGATGTGGCCAAGTGTGGTGACCCATACTCGGAATTTGTGCTCTGCAATTAACCCATCCAAAGTGCACACACACAGCAGTGAACACACACACACACCGTGAACACACACCCGGAGCAGTGGGTAGCCATTTATGCTGCGGTGCCCGGGGAGCAGTTGGGGGCACCTCAGTCGTGGTATTGAGGGTGGAGAGAGCGCTGCATTCACTCCCCCCACCTACAATTCCTGCCGGACCTGAGACTCGAACTCACAACCTTTGGGTTACGAGTCCGACTCTCTAACCATTAGGCCACGACTTCCCCAGAAAGACTGTAACGTACAACACAACTGTCCTCTCTTAACCTTACTACGTCTCACAATATATGTATTCCCAAATGCATCACTGTGCTGGAGAACCATTAAAAATGTTCTGATGTCAATCCTTTCATGAAGAAGACACTTCATATATCGGTGTTATTTTAGTACGATTGAGATACTATTATAGTTTTTATTAATATTTTTATTCTTATTTATTTTTATATTTTCTGTTTTTATTTTATTTAAATAAAAGTATTTTTGTTATTTTTATTATTTTTTATGTCTATATCATTTATATGAATTATTATTTCAGTTTTAGTTTTAACTAAATCAAAATGAGAAATGTCGTCTTGGCAGCTAGTTGAATAAAATAAGTTTTTTTAAAAAATACTTTATTTAATTTCAGTTAATGTTTATTTTACGTTTTTTTGTGTGTTTTTAGTTTTAGTTAACCATAATAATCCTGTTAAAATAGATTTTAATAGTTTTTATTAGCATCCCTTTGATTTGGAGGTCTCTTATTATTATTATTATTCATCATCAGAATGTAACGGCGAATCACAGAGTTCATGATGTCATCGTGACAGAAGATGGCCCTCAGACACTGGTGGGGCGATTTATGTATGGCCCTCTTGACATGGTGACCCTAACGGGAGAGAAGGTAAGATGGTCATTGTCATAACTGTATTGTTGTCATGACCAATGCTACAAAATTAAAGACAACTGTTAACATTACCACTCTGATGGATAGACAGCACAAAACAGTTTCACTGAAACTAAAATTATGATCTGGTATATATTTTTATGAGTTCAAATATCCTGTCTGTCAGGTGGATGTGTTTTTAAAGACACAGCCTGCCTCTGGTCATTGGGTGCTGTTCGACACTGTGGTGACCAGCAGCAGCGGACGGGTTTCCTACACCATCCCTGATAATAAAAGACTCGGGGTGGGTGTCTACCCCATCAAAATGGTGGTCAAGTAAGTATTCACATTCTCATCACAAAACAGTAAATAACTGTAATATATCTATAGACTGTGTTTTTAAAAAACTATTTAAAGAATGGAGGAATTTCTAAACTGAGTTGGTTGCATTTCCTTATTTGTCATTACAGAGGTGATCAGACAAGTGCAGAGGCATTCCTCACAGTGTTGCCACGGGGAATGGAGTGTGTGGTGTTTAGTATTGATGGCTCTTTTGCTGCCAGTGTCTCCCTTATGGGCAGTGATCCCAAAGTCCGCCCTGGAGCTGTGGATGTGGTCAGGTAAATGTGTGACTGATGATAAACAGTTAGACAAGTCTTAATGTGTGGTTTACTGTTTTTAATGTTCAAAACATAGTAATTTCTTTGGGAATCCACGTGATGCAAAATTTCTTGTGTAGGAGCGAAACATTTCCCCACAGATTTCAAAATGGGTTCAAGTTGGTTATACCAAGTTTACAAACAGAAAGCTGTTTAGCTTGAAAGTGACAGTGAGCTGTGCTTCATACATCATTAGTGACTATAGTCATATTGACTGTTGACAATTCCTTCACACAAAATTTTGCTAATGTGATGGCACCTCTGTACTGTATTAAATAAGTTTGCTAAGTTTGGGGGCAGGGCTATATTTTTTTTGATGAGATATACAATTTATGAAGGGTAAGACTTCTTTCACAAATCAAGTTTAAGGCCCTATTTTGTATACTATTCATAGATGTCGTTAGCCCCTGTATAACTGTGATTTGATTATTCTGTAGACACTGGCAGGATCTTGGGTATCTGATCATCTACATTACTGGCCGTCCTGACATGCAGAAGCAGAGAGTGGTGTCTTGGCTCTCTCAGCACAACTTCCCTCAGGGCATGGTCTTCTTCTCAGAAGGACTCGTCCATGACCCCTTGCGTCAGAAAACCATTTTTCTGAAGAGTCTAGTAAAAGAGGTCTGCCAATGGCGCGTACACAACACAGCAGGGCATTTACATTATACATTATAATATGTTACATTACAAGATAATTTTTTAGCTTTTTAGTAATGATTAGCCTCATAATATTTTATTTAGATTTATTTAAAAACAAATAAATTCATCTTTATTTAAAACAGCTTGCTATTTTTGCATGCCTCAGTTGTCCATTGGGATGGAAAAACATGCTGAATAAATTTGTTTTTCAACATAGTGTCACATTAAGATCCGTGCAGCATATGGCTCTATGAAGGACATGTCTGTGTACAGCACATTGGGACTGGCACCTAATCAGATATACATTGTGGGCAGGCCATCCAAGAAACATCAGCATCAGTGCCAGGTAAAGCTCTGTTTGCATGAAAGCTCTTGAGTAATTTGACTTAGGGGTATCCCTGAAGTGTCCCATACTCAGAATTTGTGCTCTGCATTTCACCCATCCACACACACACACCGTGAACACACACCTGGAGCAGTGGGCAGCCATTCCCTGCAGGTACTGAGACTCGAACCCACGGCCTTTGGGTTAAGTCCAACTCTCTATCCATTAGGCCACGACTGCCCCCAGTCTTAACTGTAACCCTTACCTAAGTGTTTGTACTAAGCGTTTCACTGTAGTTTCTGGCAACATATTGCAATGGGCGCCACCGTTGCTATAGTTATTACATCTCACAATAAACAGAACATAACCAACCACAAACTTAACCTTTGCTACAACCACAGTTGTAGTAAAATCCCATGGCACTTCTCGTAAAAGAGTAGGGGTGTAATTGTCCTGGCCAAATTCCCTCCACTGGCCCTTGTCTATCATGGCCTCCTAATAATCCCCATCCACTTGATTGGCTCTATGACTCTCTCTCCTCTCCACCTGTAGCTGGTGTGTGGTGAGCTCACTGGTGCCGTTGTCCTGTGGCTGCCGTCGCATCATCCAAGTGGATGCTGCACACTGGTGGTTGTTGAGGAGAGACCCTCCCCCCACATGATTGTAAAGCGCTTTGGGTGTATGGCAATACACAATAAAAGCGCTATATAAATGCTTCATTCATTCATTCATTCATTCATTCATTCAAAATATTTACATTATGGAGAATACCAAGAACACAGAAAACAAAAAATGTAAACCAAACTAGACTGTGGTGAGACGAAGGATTTACTGACGGTCAAATGGATACTCTCTCAATAATTGCACATAATTCATTGATCGAATAAGGGATTATTCTGAACATTAAAAACACACCTTGGTACTTCCTCCTCTTCAGTTAACATAAAATCAAGATTTGAATCCAAGATGGTAGCATGACTTTCTGTCTGTGCGTGATTAAGTGGTTGATGTTTGTTTGTTCATGGGATATTTGCCAACTGATTGTTTTGTGAGGTTTTGTACAATATAACTGGAATAGAGTCGGTATTTGTCATAATCGATGGTTGTTTTATGACGCAAATCCGTATTGTTTAAGTCGGGACTGGCATCCTCAGTGAACTGGCACTGCGCTAGTCCTAGCAGTGCATTCTGAAAACGCACGGTATCCGTAAAATCCCAGTCTGAACAAGTGGTTATGACCATCAAGCTGGTACGGAAATTGACCTGGAACCGTGGCTTACTTTTTCACCGTTTCTGGAGGATCTGTTTCATGCTGACTAGTAGGTGCCTGGAGCCTGCTTACCTGTTGGATCTTGAGTGCAGACGTGTCACTGAGCTTGATGGGCCTGATCTCTTCATGATGAAGGAAAGTGCTTTTTTTTTTCTCGTTTTTACTGCTGTTTTTTTAGATGTAGCCTGATGTTTTAGAGGCTGCTGGCCTTGATTTTAACTTTTTACTCGCAGCATTGCTTCACTCGCGGGGCTTCCTGTTTACGAGTGACGACACGCAACATCATCGGTCGACGCGGAGAAACGGATAACCCGTACTGGATTTTTCCGTCACTGACCTGGACTCTGTTATCTCTGTTTTTTTTTGTTTTTTTTTTATTAATATATTCTGTCTTTTCACGTTTGGGTGGTGCGATGGGCATGGAGAGAAAGAAGTTGTTGCTCCTTGCCTCTCTCTGTTTTATTTTTTCTTTGTACTTATTTATCTCTGGGGGCACCTACTACTGGAATGGCTATTCCAGTCCAGTGCTCCCAATATCGTGTGAATCATATAAAGGCACGTGCGCATTTGGCTGTTCACTTAATGTGGCATCATTCCCTCTGCCCCTATTTTTCCCCTCTGACACTGTTGACTTGGTCTGTCTGTCTAGTATCATGACATTATGTGACAACTTTACCACTATCTCTTGTGTGATCCAAGACTCCAATTTTGGTCGGAGAAGCAATGAATCGTACAATAAATCACTTAAGTTAAAATGTTTAATTGCTTTATTACTGTTGATGTCAGGAAATGTGCAGCCAAACCCAGGCCCAGACACCCCTATAGGCTTTAACACTCCGGCAGATTTTAAAGAAAGGTCTGGTCTTGGTTTCTTTCATTTGAATGTACGCAGTCTTGTTCCTAAAATGGACATGTTGCGTATCTGGGCTCACTCTACAGATACTGATGTAATTGTCTTGTCTGAAACCTGGTTAAGTAAATCGGTTTCAGATAAAGAAATCAATATAAGTGGTTATAATGTTTTTAGGACTGACCGCCCTAATAGAGGTGGGGGTGTAGCAATCTACATCAAAAACCAGTATCAAGTTAATGTACTGCTATCAATATCGTTAGTTAAACAATTTGAATTTTTAGCCTTGGAGCTTAAAGTCTCTAAATCACTTTGTATAACGGTCATTGGTTGTTATAGGACACCTTCAGCTGTTAGCGGTGCTCTGCCCTCTTTAATGCAACTCCTTTCTGATTTTAACTCTAATGAATTAGTAGCCTTCGGTGACCTGAATTGGAACTGGTTACAACCAGTATTTGATGATTTCAGAGCTTATTGTGATTCATTAAATCTCTTTCAGATTGTTGACAGTCCCACACGGCCAAATTTAAAAAACCCGGAAAAATCATCGCTAATAGATGTGATTCTAACTAACGTTCCTCATAAGTACTCAACTGCTTCCATATTTGCAAACGACATCAGTGACCACTGTGTCGTAGCAACAGTTAGAAATACTAAAATACCTAAAATCAAACCACGCATTATAGTCAAGCGTAATATGAAGCACTTCTCAGAACAAGAATTCCTTCATGATTTATCTAATTATGATTGGGAAAAAATTAATATTAGTGCAGATGTTGATAGTGCCTGGAACCTCTTTCATGAGGGGTTTACCAATATAATTAATAAGTATGCTCCACTAAAGAAGTACAGAGTTAAAGGCCGAAACAATGCTTGGTTTTCTCCTGATTTAGCAAATATCCTCCATGAGTGCAACGTGGCATGGGCAAAAGCCAGAAAATCAAATCAGAACTCTGACTGGTTGGTTTTCAGGCAACTGCGTAATGCATGTACTCTAAAAATTAGAAAAGCCAAAGCTGACCATTTTCTTTCTCAAACTACTCATAACCTGAATAATCCATCAAAATTTTGGAAAACTATCAAATCATTATCAGAAAATAGTAAAGGCCAGGAGCTTCCTTCAAGCATTGTGATAGACTCTCAAAAACTTACTGATAAGACCAAAATACTTGATTGTTTCAATGAGCATTTCATAGCCTCAGGATTTTTATTTGAGTCGCTTAATACTCAACATGAGTGTTCCTCTACAGTGGAGACTGTTGGTTTGGTTCCTTCTAGTCAGTCTTTTAGTTTCAGTCCTATTACAGTTTCAGACGTAAATAAAGCTCTCAAGCATTTGGACAAGACAAAATCTGCAGGCCCTGATAAACTGGATCCCTACTTTTTAAAGCTAGCAGCAAATTTTATTGCCGTGCCTTTAACTAATATTTTTAATCTGTGCTTGAACACAAATGTCATTCCTTCTCTCTGGAAATCAGCATTTGTGGTTCCCCTGTTAAAAGGTGGTGACCCTTCTATCTTAAATAACTACAGACCGATCTCTAAATTGTCTGTTTTGGTCAAGGTCTTAGAGTCCCTTGTCAGTGATCAATTAAAGGATTTTTTTAACAATAAAAATGTTTTATCTGACTTCCAATCTGGTTTTAGAAAAAGGCATAGTACAACATCGGCAGCTCTTAAGGTTTTAAATGACTTTATTGAATCTATAGATAACAAGCAGCATTGTGCAGCCCTTTTTATTGACTTCTCTAAAGCATTTGATACAGTGGACCACACAGTGCTTAAGCACAGACTGCGTAGGGCTGGACTTTCTGAACAAACTGTTAGCAGGTTTGATAATTATCTTACAGACAGAACTCAGTGTGTGCAGGCGGAGGGCAACACCTCTCGCTATCTCAAAATAACAAAAGGCGTGCCTCAGGGGTCAGTCTTGGGGCCACTGCTTTTTATCCTCTATATAAATAACATTGATAGTAACGTGTCTAAAGGAAAATTTCATTTTTATGCAGATGACACTGTACTGTATTGCTCAGCACCCACCGCAGACCAGGCCCTCTCCCAATTACAACTTGATTTTAACACGCTTCAACAGAATCTTTATGATTTAAAACTTGTCTTAAGATAAGCGGAATATTGTTTATTTGAATTATGGCGCTCCCTCGCGAGGGCGCGTGGCGCACGCTGTGACGCACCTGTCATCTGATGGGGGCGTAACTTAGCAATCGCCTTTTTTGCTAAATAAACCTTTTATTTTATTTTTTTCAACATTTTTTATTTATGTGTGTGTGTGTGTGTGTGATGTGTCGAACATGGCTGTATCTGCATGATTACCATCTATATGAACGCACATCAGCATGTAGTTACCGAATATATGACTGCTTTTAGAATGCTGTCAATGACCGGCTATTATTGATGATATGGCCCATCTGTATGATTATCATCTGCATGGACGCACATCAGCATGTGATTACTGATTGCAATCAGTGTGAATGTCTGGCAATATCACTTTATGTCTGGCAGTGCAGAGTATTGAGTATGCTTTGAATGCTACTACATACAAAGCCAATTCTTCTTTTTTTTCTTTTTTTTTCTTCTTTTTTATTACTCAAATTATTCTTATTGTATATATAGTGCTCAAATAAATCACTAATATGATGTATAAAATTCTGTCTATTATTATATAATTGAAAAAACTATGTATAATGACTAAAATAGTTTGTGGAATTCTTCAATACATCTAGTGGTAATTTTCATTAAACGGGGTGGGGGGGGATATTATCACAAAAATGATTTCAGGAATCTCATTTTTCATGGTATCTTCTTCAAATTTGAAATATAAACTCATTAGACGTGTGACTTTCAACCCATTACTTTTCTGGATTGCACCTGGACTTATTTCATGTACAAACCCGATTCCAAAAAAGTTGGGACACTGTACAAAATTGTGAATAAAAACAGAATGCAATGATGTGGAAGTTTCAAATTTCAATATTTTATTCAGAATACAACATAGATGACATATCAAATGTTTAAACTGAGAAAATGTATAATTTTAAAGGAAAAATAAGTTGATTTTAAATTTAATGGCATCAACACATCTCAAAAAAGTTGGGACAAGGCCATGTTTACCACTGTGTGGCATCCCCTCTTCTTTTTATAACAGTCTGCAAATGTCTGGGGACTGAGGAGACAAGTTGCTCAAGTTTAGGAATAGGAATGTTGTCCCATTCTTGTCTAATACAGGCTTCTAGTTTCTCAACTGTCTTAGGTCTTCTTTGTCGCATCTTCCTCTTTATGATGCGCCAAATGTTTTCTATGGGTGAAAGATCTGGACTGCAGGCTGGCCATTTCAGTACCCGGATCCTTCTTCTACGCAGCCATGATGTTGTAATTGATGCAGTATGTGGTCTGGCATTGTCATGTTGGAAAATGCAAGGTCTTCCCTGAAAGAGACGACGTCTGGATGGGAGAATATGTTGTTCTAGAACTTGGATATACCTTTCAGCATTGATGGTGCCTTTCCAGATGTGTAAGCTGCCCATGCCACACGCACTCATGCAACCCCATACCATCAGAGATGCAGGCTTCTGAACTGAGCGCTGATAACAACTTGGGTTGTCCTTGTCCTCTTTAGTCCGGATGACATGGTGTCCCAGTTTTCCAAAAAGAACTTAAAATTTTGATTCGTCTGACCACAGAACAGTTTTCCACTTTGCCACAGTCCATTTTAAATGAGCCTTGGCCCAGAGAAAACGCCTGCGCTTCTGGATCATGTTTAGATATGGCTTCTTTTTTGACCTATAGAGTTTTAGCCGGCAACGGCAAATGGCACGGTGGATTGTGTTCACCGACAATGTTTTCTGGAAGTATTCCTGAGCCCATGTTGTGATTTCTATTACAGTAGCATTCCTGTATGTGATGCAGTGCCGTCTAAGGGCCCAGTATCACGGGCATCCAGTATGGTTTTCCGGCCTTGAACTTTACGCACAGAGATTGTTCCAGATTCTCTGAATCTTTGGATGATATTATGAACTGTAGATGATGATAACTTCAAACTCTTTGCATTTTTTCTCTGAGAAACTCCTTTCTGATATTGCTCCACTATTTTTCGCCACAGCATTGGGGGAATTGGTGATCCTCTTCCCATCTTGACTTCTGAGAGACACTGCCACTCTGAGAGGCTCTTTTTATACCCAATCATGTTGCCAATTGACCTAATAAGATGTAAATTGGTCCTCCAGCTGTTCCTTATATGTACATTTAACTTTTCCGGCCTCTTATTGCTACCTGTCCCAACTTTTTTGGAATGTGTAGCTCTCATGAAATCCAAAATGAGCCAATATTTGGCATGACATTTCAAAATGTCTCACTTTCAACAGTTGATATGTTATCTATATTCTATTGTGAATAAAATATAAGTTTATGTGATTTGTAAATTATTGCATTCCTTTTTTATTCACAATTTGTACAGTGTCCCAACTTTTTTGGAATCGGGTTTGTATTTGTTCATGAAATAAAAAAAACATTCAGTGTGGTAAAACATTTTTCAAGATTCATTTTATTTTTTTGAGCATGATCAACTCTGGATGATGCATAGTAAAGCCTAGAGTGTCTTCTTTCCAAAGATACATAAATTGTGTGTGTAGCACATTATTGTCAGGAAATGTTACCATTTTAATTTAGGTAGGTCATTTTCAGCTGTGAGGCCCAAAATGGGGGTGCAAGTTAACAGGTTAAATTATCTTTTTTTTGGATGGTCTCATTCTGTCTGTGAGACTGTAAGCTACAAAACTGTGTTGTTTTTTTTACCACCAAGACGCTGTTTTTGAGCGTAATTTATTCCATAACGGACACAAACAATAACTCTCCCTGAAGAAATGAAACAGAAACAAATCAATAACGATCCAAATTACAACGTTGTTTCGTTGGAGTAAAAGTTCTTGATGGAATGTTGTTCCGTGGATCCTTACCTCTCAAATTAAACCGGGATTTACAGCAGTGGATATGTTTGTGTCTCATTATCAGGATGAATCTGGTATGTACTGCGGTTTTTTTTATACATGTTTTGATGTGTACTGCTTACACAAATTTAGCAAATACATTCCTTATAAGCTTTCTATCGAAAAACAGCGATCTGTCATCGATGCTTGAGGCTTAGACCTTCAAAATGATATATAGTTTGTCAAAAGTAACTTTGTCCCATTTCATCTAATCTATTCACAAACAATCACATGTTCAAACAAAGAGCTTTCAGTGCGCCGGCGTCCTGGTGCATGTTAACAGGTATTAAAGAACCATTTCTTTCTTACCTTTTTATAATCGGAAGAACCTTCATTCACCACAAAGAACCTTTTGTGAAACAGAAAGGTTCTTCAGATGTTAAAGGTTCTTTATGGAACCATTTAGACAAACAGGTTCTTCTATGGCATCGTGAAGCACCTTTATTTTTAAGAGTGTATGCTATCTTTTGAAGCATGGTAGATGGTTTGAGCTGGTCCTTAGCTGGTCATAAGCTGGTTTAAATTGGTCATGTGCTGGTCCTAAGCAACTAGCTCCTGCTCAGGACCAGCTCATGACCAACTAAGCTCAAACCAGCTGTCAACAGGGAAGTACTTTATTTTTGAGGAGCGCAAAAATAAAACCACACCCTCTATTCAATATTCCGTTTCTGGAAATACGTCACTACACTGAAATAAAGTCGGCAGCAACTTCCGGTTCACGCAGACTTTAAGGTTCCTTATGTTGACCTTAGGTTTTTTCTAGCAACCCAAGTTTCACTAAGGGTAAACCCTTAACCTTATAACTAAGGGATTTTTTTTAGCTTAAGGGCTTTCATGCAACAGTCAATTTAGTTTACCAGCTTAAAGGGATAGTTCACTTTGAAATTAAAATTTGGTATCTATCAGCTTACCCCAAGGGCATCCAAGATGTAGGTGTCTTTTTTTCTTCAGTAGATCCAATTTTGATGTTTTTAGGTCAAACCGTTCTAGTCTGTCAGTCATATAATGGCAGGTATAGGTTACTGTCTCTGTAAGAGGGAAAAAGAACATGCATAGAGAAATCAAAATTAAACAATTCCCCATCGTAACTACACATTGATGGCCTAAGACACGAAACGAGCGGTTTGTGTGAGAAAACGAACAGTATTTATATTGTTTTTTACCTCTTGTACACAACCATGTCCAAGTGATCTGAGTGCACACACATCCGGTGTGCGCGCTCTGGCTCGTCGGCGTCAACGCTTGACGGAGGGCGTGTCTGAAACGTGGTGCTGACGCGCCGTCATAGTTACAACAACCAATCACATACTTCTCTGGTGTTGCATGAAGGGGATTGGGTATTTGCATGAGGCGATCTGATTGGCTGATGCCTCCGTTGGCGCTTAAAAAGTTGCGTCAGCACCACGCTTCAGACACGCCCTCCGTCAAGCGTTGACGCCGACGAGCCAGAGTGCGCGCACACACACGTCACACACCGGATGTGTGTGCACTCAGATCACTTGGACGTGGTTGTGTACAAGAGGTAAAAAAACAATATAAATACTGTTCGTTTTCTCACACAAACCGCTTGTTTCGTGTCTTAGGCTATCAATGTGTAGTTACGATGGGGAATTGTTTAATTTTGATTTATCTGTGCATGTTCTTTTTCCCTCTTATAGAGCACTGTAAAAAATCCAACTTTCGAAAAGTTCTACTAACCAATGTAAAAAAGTAGCCTGAACAAAGAATTTTTTGTAGGAGAAGTCAGTTAAATTTTTTGTGTGAACTGAACAAAAATACTCTAAACATGTCGCTAGCAAAAGTTGTTTTGTTTACTTTACTTAGATACTCAAGTATTTGTTCACAACATATCCAAATGTTCTCCCAACTTTTCAAATTGAGTCATCTGAACAAACATTGAACAACATTGTACAAGTTCCCAGCATGCATTGCAGCTTGAAAACATTTTGTGTTAATTATTCAAATATTAGCATTGTTTTAAATTTTACTGGCTTAATTTATGTTGCTGCTGCTGTTGTCACTGTCAGTTAGCTGTCATGTGGATCAGAGTTCATATTTTTACCGATTTAAAATTTGTTGTTCCTCACCATGGTTGAGAATCGTGTGCTGAGGTACTGTATATGTGCATCTCATTGCAAGTTTTTTAATACATTTGTATATTAGCATAAATGGTTACCTTTAGTTTTAAGAGGCAAATACTACCCATATTATGTAGAAAACTTTGAAAATAAACAAATCTATAAGAAAGAGGATTGTTAAAACAGATTAGCATTGCTAAATGCTAAAACATCTTTGGTTGATCTAACAGATCTTTTAACACTCAGTAGACTGACTTTTATTCATTAGATGAACTAAAGTTTTTAAGTTGTCAGTTGCTAGTTGAGTTAACTTAAAAAGGTGATTGTGATAGGTTGCCTTATTTTTTTGAGTTAGGTCAACTTTTTTTTTACAGTGAGACAGTAACCTATACCTGCCATTATATGACTGACAGACTAGAACGGTTTGACCTAAAAACATCAAAATTGGATCTACTGAAGAAAAAAAGACACCTACATCTTGGATGCCCTTGGGGTAAGCTGATAGATACCAAATTTTAATTTCAAAGTGAACTATCCCTTTAAGGTGTTTTCCTCTTAGTCTACTCAATTACTTAACAGTACTCTATCTTTTCATGCACAATTTCCCCCTCTTTTTTTCCTATTTCATCTGACTTAGTGTCTGAGTGAAGGCTATGCAGCTCACCTCTCCACTCTTGAGTTTGAGCATGGCTCACGCTCCAAAAAAACCCGAATGGTGCTTCGTCAGGGATCTTTTGGCCTTTCCTCCAAAACAGACTTCCTATCTCCATCCCCAGACTTCCTATCCTGCAAGCGCACTCCGCTGCTGCGTCGAGCCATGTCTGTTCAGCAGCCATCACCGCCTTCATCATCTGTCTCCACCCCCAAACCTGAGCGTGCTCAGAGCCAGCCTGAATCTCATAAAGATGGACCAGAGATTCGCATCCAGACCGATGATCAAGATGAAGAGGAGGAAGAGGAGGGGAGAATACAGGATGTTGTACTGTAAAAGAACTCCATGAGTTGTGGGGAAAAGGTATGTCAAGGAACAACGTCCTTTGTTTATTACAGTAATTGCTCTGTAATTATTGTATTTAATACAATATTGTATGTAATTATGATTAAACATAATTTTATCAGACAGTGAATGGGCTATAACATAAGTAATGGATTACATAACTAGTTATGTCATATTAATGTTCTAATCAAGTAAAATACTAGTTAAATACTGCAACTACTTCTTCTACTACTACTACTAATTACCTTCTCTTACCAACAAATTACTACATAGTTGATAAATAGTAGTTATTTGTTGACAAGTGACTAATTTGCTAGTTAACTAGTTAGGAACAGCAAACTGACTATTTAAAGACCGCGCCAAATGCACACTAGTTGTTAAGTTAATAGTTAACTACTTTTTGTCCAATTAGCTCAGGGTTATTCTTGCATGTGACTAAATTAATAACAGTAACTAGTTAAAACTTTACCAGCTTAACTAGTTTACTCATGTATAATGAAATATTTATTAAATGCTCTTTAATACATTTATAAGTAGTTAGATTTTCACTACATTAGACAGAATATCTGGATGATATGAATTATATATCAGTTACATAAACAATTAGGAAACAACAGTCATATTAATGTACTTAAGTATAATAATAGTTAACTTCTCTTATCAAGCACATTTTCATTAAATTGTGAACTAGTAGTTATAGTTAACTTCGACTATTACCAGTTAACAGATGACTTGGTTGCTAGTTAACTAGTTAGGAAAATCACACTAAATGACAATTTAAAGGCATACAATGCAAACACACTAGTGACAAAATTACTAGTTAACTACAGTAAAACTTTGGACCAATTCTCACTAAGTAGTTGCTTATTAGCATGCATATTACTAGAGTATTGGTTGTTTTTAAGTACTTATAAAACACATATTAATGCTTTATTCTGCATGACCACGATTTAGATCCCTTACCCCATCTAAACTTAACTACCTTACTAACTATTAATAAGCAGCAAATTAGAAGTCTATTGAGACAAAAGTCATAGTTAATAATCAGTTAATAGTGAGAATTGGTCCCAAAATTAAAGTGCAGCCTTAACTACTTAGGAATGTATTTTTTGTAAAAAAAAAAAAATACTTAAAGATTATTCTTCCATGTGCTGCCAAATAAATACAAGTTAGATTAAAATTAATCCAAAGGTAGGGAAGTATGACCATGCATTTTTTTTCTGTCTTGTTTTGTCATGATTACAACATAAATGCTGCTTTCTCAAGATCTTGACATATTTTCTCTCTCTTTTTCAAGCTTGAGTGTAACAAAAGCCATTTGAAGTGCAGTATATAGTATACCTCTGCATCATGGCTGAGATAATTCACTTCTACTTTGATCAGGGACTCAATCATGTTGAAATAATTCTGTCTGTCAGTGATAGAGCACTTCCAAATAAGTGTGCGACACTTGAGATAGAGGCTACAACTTTATCATCATAGACACTATAAAGACTCAGAAAATGTGGTCAATTTCATTGCCATCCACCTTGAGGGAACAGAACATCTGAATGGTTATGATATAATATTTAACACATGACAATTAATTGGTTGGGTCTAATGAGAAAATAAAGATTAAATGAACACTAAAATTCAAAATATTTGTGTTACTGATGACAATTTTAGTTGTTTAATTTGTGATCGGTAGCAAATTACATAAGGTAGTCACTAGTTAACATTGCTTTAAAATGTTAGCTTGTAACAGGGATTACCTACAACTACTAGTAGTTGCAGAAGTGGTATTTTACTTTGTACAATAATATCACGTTGTTGCCTAATAGCTACCACATTACATTACATCAGAAGTCATCTATCCATTATTATTTCATGAGTTATTTTAAATCCTAATTTTTTGGTCACTGATTTTAAATATCAACTATGCACAACTCATCTTTATGTCCTACATGGTTTAGCATTGACAGTGTGCTGACATTTTCATTGGAGATGTTTCTGTTGTTGTCATGGAGACACCCGTTTTGTGATTGATTTGAAAGTGCTCCAATCTAGAGCTCCATTCATTCTACAAACCTGCAGAGATTCACAGTAATATTTGATGTACGCTGACAAATACTCCTGTAGTGCAGTTGTGTGAGCAGATTGTCATTTGGAAATAGGCCCTCGATTGTATTGCAACACTTAGAGCCAGAGTAGCCCATTGGCTCACAGAAGACCACTGGCTCCCATCTGGGTTGCTGTGACACACTTGAGATGGTCTGGATCGCCCAGGTCCCCACTCACTGTCACAGGCTGAAAGAGTCCATGTGTCTATACGCGACAGCCCAGAGGCCCGGGGAACAGCTGTCTTATTGCCAGCTGTGATTTGGCGAACGGGCGGGTGTGAATGTTGGAACTTTTAGGGAGGGGCTTAATTGGTTTCTAGAAACACTGATGGACATTTTGAGATTCTGTTCCTCTTGGCTGAGGTTCGAGTTGTTTCTCTTTCACAAGTCTATTGGAGCAAGTAATTGAGGTAGAAGTGCTCAAATCCAGTGCTCTGAGCAGTGGCCCTACTAGACGCTCTGAATCCCTTGTGGATGGCCCTAAATAGCACAGGGGTAAAGAAAGTAAATACATTTTTACTCCATTAATTATGGGTCATTAATAGACTATTTACAAAACAAAACTATTCAAGTTATGTGCCAATATTAATCTATTGCTGGTCTAAATGGGGTCATGTCCGCTCTCTGTTCTGCCCTCTCATCCCTTCTCATTAAGGTATACACTGTAAAAAAATATTTTTTTTTTAAATTGTGTTACTGTCACGGTTCTGTTTAGTTAGTTTCTTCATCATGGACTATTAGTGTTGTTCATGCACTTGTCATTGGTTTTCTTCAGTCACATGTATTCCTTTTGTTCAGTTTTCCCGCCACTCTTTAGTTGTCATGGTAATTCATTTAATCAACGCAGGTGTTCATCGTTACTGCACTTATTTGTCTTGTATTTAAGTTGCTGCTGTTTGACCTTTCAGTTGTCTGATATTGTCTGTGTTATACACAGCTGTCTCGCTATATGTGGTATTCTGTGATTTATTTAATAAACCTTGTTTGGGTTTCATCATCATCTTCATCCTTGGACTACCTGTGACAGAATATCAGACCCTAAAGATGAGAAAAAGTATGGACATGGCATCCATTAATGTTGCCCTGATGAGGGGCAATATTTTGTTGAAAGGAGGGACAGTGTTTGTGTTCCAGCATGGCAGAGACCTGGAGTGTTATGTGGAGGAGTTCCTCAACATCTGCCATCGTGCTGTCTGTGATGACGTCTGTCTTATGGAGGGATTTCGGTGTGGACTGGATGAAGATCTCCACTTCGTCATGCCCCGCGGAGATCCCTGCTGAGTTACATCAACTTCGCGCTGTGGACAAATGGATCCACGTTCACAGTGGGCGAAGTGGAGGATGACAGCAGCCTCGTCCAGCCACACCGCACAGACGTCGCACAACCAGACCCAGAGCACAGAACACCAACATCTCTCACCAAGGAGATGACAATGCCTGAGCCCCCCGCAGACGGAGAGCTTCTGCCCGCCGCGACAACGGAGCCTGTGACGACAGCGCCCACTAATGCCCCGGAGCCGAAGCCCCTATGTGAGTCTGACCAGGGGTGTGAGCCGGCAATAGCTGTCCCTGTGGGAATTCTGGTGGATATTGATTCTGGGGAGGACTGGCTCATTAACTGGGACATGGAAATACTGCTTCCCACCCTGCCCCACCCTGATATCGCTACACTTTCTTCATCATCGCTGGTTTTAGCCAGTGCAAATACTGATTTTTCCCCCGATATAAACTGTGAATTATCATCTGTGATCCCAACCAACCTCAATCTCCTACCTATGCTACCAGTCCCAGCCAGTCCTCCAGCCGTTCCTCAGCTGGATGCCTGCAGCCCTTCATCTTACCTTGTGATGCCTTGCAGTGACGTAAAGCCTCAGGTCATGCAGTCACCAGCTTTACCCAAGACAGTGGATCCTCTGGCACCGCCTCCAGCCTCTGATCCCTTCCCTCCACCTCGACCCGTCGACCTGTCGGCTCCGCCTTGGCTCCTCCCTCCCTCGGCTCCACCAGAGACCCTCGGCCTTACGACTCCACCGGGTTCCCTTGTCCCTCCGTCTCCACCTTGGTCAGTCGTCCCTCTGCCTGTGCCACGGACTTGCGAGCCCTCGGCAGTGCTCCGTCTCTCCACCCCTACGGCTTCGGCGGGCTCCTCCTTCCCCCCAGCTCCACCTCAGTCCTCGGTCACACCAGCTCCGCCTCAGTCCTCAGGCACTCAGGCTCCACCTCGGACGCTCGTCGCCGCGGCTCCACCTAGGTCTTCAGTGCCAGCGGTGTCGCTTGGTTCCATCAGCTCTCCGTCGTTGCCCTGGGATCCCCTGACATCAGCTCTGTCTCCTTCGGTCATCCCGCGGATGTCGTCGGCCACACGTACACCTTGGCTCCTCCCTCCATCGACTCCGCCGTGGGCTGTCATCCTTGCTGTGCTCTGGGGCTGCAACATCTGGCCACTCCTCCCATTATTGCCCCCATGGTTGCTCCCACCATCTGTGCCTCCGTGGATTCTCTACCTATCTGCCTGCCTGTTCTCACCAGCCCTCTGCCTGCTCCTTTCCAGCCCTTCTCCAGCTCCTCGCCCTCCTCCAAAGCCCCCACCATCCCTCCCTTACCTTTTCATTTACGGCGCGAGGTCACGCCTTCCAGGAGGGGGCGTTATGACACGGTTCTGTTTAGTTAGTTTCTTCATCATGGACTATTAGTGTTGTTCATGCACTTGTCATTGGTTTTCTTCAGTCACATGTATTCCTTTTGTTCAGTTTTCCCGCCACTCTTTAGTTGTCATGGTAATTCATTTAATCAACGCAGGTGTTCATCGTTACTGCACTTATTTGTCTTGTATTTAAGTTGCTGCTGTTTGACCTTTCAGTTGTCTGATATTGTCTGTGTTATACACAGCTGTCTCGCTATATGTGGCATTCTGTGATTTATTTAATAAACCTTGTTTGAGTTTCATCATCATCTTCATCCTTGGACTACCTGTGACAGTTACTTGCCGTTTTTTAGTAATTAATTGTGAAATTTACTAGCAATTTGAGTGAAAATTGTTTCTACAATATAATTTTTAAGTGTAGCAGTTCACTTTTTCTGAGCTAAATTAAAAAACTTTAAAATAATATCACTGTACTGACCACTTTTGTTCTATTTAATCAATATTACTTCAATCTCATACATTTTAACTAAATGAATATTGCGTGTTCCACAGCCAACCATATTTTATCAATGTTCATATATGAATGTATTGTTTTTGCAACAACAGATTTATTCTGAATCTGAGCAATCTGATTAAATGTTAAAATAGTAAATTATTAATAAATAATTATTAAAATAGATGCAATTTTTTAGAGTGCAGAATTTTTAATTGCTTTTTACCCATTTCATTTGTATATGATTGACAAATATGCATCACATTAAGTTTATTAGTTTGTTTATATTAAAGGTGCACTGTGTAATATTTAGGATGATCTATAGACAGAAATGCAATATAATATACATAACTACGTTTTCAGAGGAGTATAAAGACCTTACTTAATGAACTGTTATGTTTTTATTACCTTAGAATGAGCGATTTATAACTACATATAGTGGGTCCCCTCACATGGAAGTCGCCATCATGTTTCTACAGTAGCCCTTAACGGACAAACTGCTCTACAGAGCGCGTATCGTCACTGTTGTTCTCGCGAAAAAAAACACTGACACAATGATGAACAAGTAACGGTAATATTCGCAATGACATCGTTTATTGAATAATTAAGTAAATATAATTCCTTAATTTACCTTTGTAAAGAAACCTCATTGCTCTCTGCGGTCTCAGACGACGGCATCTTAGCCCTGTATCGGCCACCGTAGCTTCTCTAAAGGGAGGGGTGAGCGGGGGACTGAGCCGTTGGTTGCAATTCGCAAACTCAACCGCTAGATGTCGCTAAAAACTACATACTGCACTTTTAAAACTTTGTAGTCAAAATGGATAGAAGTTTTATATGCTGTTCAAATACATAAATCATAAATTTAGGCTTAAACATATTAGTTTCTCTGTGTCTTTTTGTTATTACAAATTAAATGAATACTCTTTAAATTACACAGGTTACAGGTTTTAAACTTTTTAATGCTATGTTTCTGGGGATGTAAGACTTACTTTCTTTGGAAATAGCATCTGCAGATTCTATAGATATAAACAAACTTTATTTATATCTGACTTGTTATACATTCAAATTAAATTAATGAGATTGAATATAGATGCTTCAAATGTGTATTCTAAATTCAAATTGAATTCCATATTAATATCTGAAATTGCTACCATGTGTTATATAGTTAAGTGGGTTCAACAGTTAGGGCATTGACTAGAGCTGGTAAGGCCGAAAGACCATCTAGTAAATCTCTCAAACCTCCTATAATAATTTCATATTTTTTCTCCATCCACAGCACACGCAGAAGAAGTACATTTTCAAAAACATCAAGATCTCATCTCAAACCAGAAGACCTTTTGTTCATATGATCTGTAGACTCAATAGATGGGCTCCATGGTAGACAAGACTGGATGAGCCACAAGGATTTGCAAATTACCTCCAAAACAAACAATCACCTTGGTCTGAGACCAGCAACATTAAAGACTGAACGCTTTAACAACACCCTGTGACTCTTATAGATGTCATAATTGAGACAAGGACAGAAGTATGACAGAGAGCAGTTATAGAATGTAGTGTCAGGGTTATCTTTTATTTACTTTTATTTCATGTGTGGCGACGGTTTCTACAGACTCCTGTAATGGTATTTTGTGAAGGTAACCATGGACGTGAGCACCTGAACTGCATCTATTTATAGCAATCCTTCAATCTGAGGCTTTGTGTTCTTTACGATTTTTTTGGTGACCCACACATTTCTCAGAAGACCCTTTGTTTTCTCGCTGATTTTAATTAGCTGTAAGGTAAAAGGAGCTTAGATGAAGAATGGACATCACCAGGGGCCTCATTTATAAAATGTTGCGCAGAAACCATCCTAAATTTGATCTTACGATCATATCTCGAATATGCCTACGTTTGATTCATAGAATGAATCAAACAGAAAACGCTCTTTCAGATGTGAAATCTATGAATCGCAAATGATCTTGAACTCATGCGCAATTGAATGGTTTCAGTTCTCTGCCTTTCTAAATTAATTAGAAGTAAATGACTTCTAATTAATGTCATTAACATATAAAATATCACCAATCATCATAATTTAGAACAGCGAGCTGCAAGAACAGATTACATTTTTAAAAACCTGCAAAAGTGAGTACGTCTGCTCAGACCTTGACGTGACGCTAAGCACTTTTCCACATCAAAGACTGTCTTTATAAATATGAGCGCTGGCGTGGATTTAAGCGTACACACTACGATCAAATCTGAGCGTACGCACACTTTATAAATGAGGCCCCAGGAGCATTCTAACTGCCATTATAAATATATATAGTTTTTTGGAGTCCTGCCTGCATGTTTTGCTGAACCCAGATTCTTTTTGTCAAAATGTTGCTGCATACACATTCATTATGTAAATACTATAGCTCTAGTGTTCATCTACGGTGTGGAATGTGCTGATAGATTATGTGCTGACAGTCTTTAAACATGTCCTGCTGTGGTTTGACATCTGTGGCATTTTCAGAGAGAATCTGTGAATATGACTATATTGCACAAAAACTGTATATAATTGTATACATGTTTTTCTTAGTGATATTAGGGGAGGGGAATTACCCTCAGTATTTTGTCTTGTTTTCCAGTACAAATGTGACACAAATACAAATATACCCATACTTATGACTAATTTTGTGGTCCAGGGTCACAGGTCTAAAGATTCTTAAATCAAGATACATGAATTTACAAAAATAACATAAGTCTTGTTTCATGGCAATCTGATCAAAATGAAGTTTGAATAAAACAAGAATTAATATGCTAATAGTCTTAAATAATTTTATTCAAATGAAAAACAAGTTTTCAGTATTTGTTCTTGTTTTAAGCATAAAATCACTTAATTTTGTTCAAACAAGACTTATTGTACTTGTTTTGCATCTCATGTAATGATATCTTGATTTAAGGATTTAATGCAATGAAAAACAAAAAGATTTCTGTTGGTCAAGATGTTGAATCTGCATGACCAACTGAAGCCAATTTGAAAACCTCATCCCCTTGATTCCTATTAAAATGACAAAATTTTGTCTACAAAAATTTGCAGTACAATGATTAATATGGCTGCACATTAACATTGACGGTTTCACTTGTATTGATTGAGCCTATGTAAACAATTATATGCAACCACAGAAGGAGCGTTTCATTCTAGAATGCAGCCTGAACTTCCCTTCAACACAGGGGTGTGTCCAGGATTTTATACTTGGGGTGGCAAAGGGGGGACAAGAGCAGAATGAGGGGGTGGCAACTAGGCTTGTCACTAGGGGTTGAATGACTTCTGATTTTTTAAAGTCGACTTTTTTGTGATGAAAGTCGAGTCGACGTGGACTAGTCGCTGATGACATCATAAATGAACAAATAAGTCTGGAGCTGTGACAAACACCTTGTGTACAGCTATGGCATATGACACAGCACTGCACACATGGCTATTGCTCCTATAACAGCTTATTTTTATCAGTTCTTTCGTCTTTGGGTCATTATATTTCTCACAGATTTCTGCTCGTTCTAAATCAGATACAGATAAGTAGCTCAGTAAAGATTACATTCATATGAATGAATGCATTAGTGAGAGCGATTGCGTGTGTGAATTAATTCTACTTGCCAGCGTCTCTCTACTAGTAGTGAAGCTGTGGTATTTAGTTATTAAGAAATATATGCTTGAACTTTTCAGTTTCTAAGCTATTTTATTGAGAAATCACAGAACAGTGTTTGTCAATACATTTCCACACACATTCTGTGCACGCGATGTGCGCATGATGTATTGTACGCGCTACTGTCTGAAGCCTATGTGTGTGCGTTACAGTGCAGCAGCACATTAGATAAGAACGGTGATTAACTTACCTGTACAATAAGCTGTTTAAAACGTGCATTCTGCCGTTCAATTTCGAGCATCCAGTAATATAATCACACATGTCTTGTGGAGCTCTTTCAGAGTATGAATTAATTTGTAATTTTAACTGTTTGGAAACGGAGCGTAAATGTGGATTTCTTATACTGTTGCTCCCTCTATAGGACCAGCGACTAATCGACGTCAAGCAAAAAGCGTCATGGCAGAGCACTGAAGTCGATTAGTCAGTGCAACCCCTACTTGTCACCAGGGGTGCAACTGCACATTTGCTGAGGAGTATGCAAGATCAGTGTTGTTTCCCTCATGTATTCTATTCCCTATCACTAAGACTCACATAAAACTTTATGCAAGTCAACCAGGGCTGAAAAAAGTGGCAAATATGCGACATTCCGCTCCCTATTTTCCATACCACAAAAAAACAAGCATTTTATAACACCCCCATTGACTCCTGAAGGCCATTGCTCCCATTTTAAGCAGTTTTATTTGTCTCAAAATTATGCCTATTTTTGTATATATTTGCACAAAAAAAGGAAGATTATAAAATACACTTTTTTTAATTAATGTAGATAATTCATGGAAAATGTGCCATGCAAGTGGAAGATTTCTGCCGCCTGGTTGAAAACACACACTTAGCAAAATGAAAATGACTTGATATTATCACTACGACCAGTAGATGGCTGCAGAGGATCACTCATTGGTACGTTTGCCGTTTCCAATAGTTATTTTCACGTTTTTCTTTTGGATTTATATTTAGACATTAGAAAATCACTATTATATATATATATAAAAAAAAAAAAATATTTAGGATAAGACTGTCTGTAATGTCAAAGGGAGAGCGATTGATGCTCACTCGATAATACAAATTTTAACATTTAAAAAAAAAAATCTTCTTTCAACTTTATTTTGTAACAGGTAATCTTTTGGTTAACATTTAACATTTTATTAAAGAACATTTTCACAGAATGATTTAGTCAAAAATGTAGCTCAGAATCAGAATCATGAGTTCGAAACGATCTCAGGTATAGCCTAATGCATGAACACGACTAAAAAATGTAGGTCTATATATTAAATGCAATACAGTTTGCTTTGGATAAAGTAAATGTAGCCTAAAAGTAAGAGACCCTGAGCAGATCTGAGAAGTCAAAAAAGGGCTATTTGTGTTAGGCTATTTTCTTTTCTAATAGGTGTGCATTAATATGCCAAGCGGTTATCAGCATTAAAAAGTTAAATCTGTCATTTTTTGTTTGGAAGGCTGAAAATAACAGTTATTTTATCAGTTAGCCTATTTAGTCAGATATAGATAGAGAAGCACACTATGATTATTACATTTATTTGAATGCATTTGTGAAAGCATGATAGCATGTGAATTATGCTGCTTTCAATCCTCCTGGGACGTTCATACTTACTAGTTGACAAGTCGACGTCGGGTGCGTTCAAGTCACTTTGGTCGGAACAAGATGGCGATTTAACTTTTCTACACAAAATTCAAAGATTTTTTTTTTAACTCTACATCTATAAAATGATGAATGAAGAATGTGCATCGTTGTGTTTTTTCTGTTTTTATTAAATTTATGAATGTGATGTAAACTGAATAATTATATATTCTATTATAATTATACAATAATATAATATTTTGTGTGTGTAACATATAGTTTTATTGTACATAAAAAAAAAAAAAAAAATTGTTTTCAACAACTTTACTGACACTGCATATCTTTAGTCTTTGGCTGCTTCCATTGCATCCGACACGTTTTTTCACTGACACGCCCCCCACTCGGAAACTCTGGGCTTAAAGAAAATTTCGAGTTTCCCTTTCGTAATAACGACTTTGTGGTGGCATTCATCTCGTAAATACGATGTATCCGACATGACTTGAACGCACCATTAGTCCCGCACGTCTGTAACGTCTCTCTACTAGTGAAGCTGTTTTAATTATTAATACATTAACTGTCCATCACCGTCTTCATAACCTTCACCTTCTCTCTGATTTTTAGCGTCAAGCCAGAAGATCGTGTCAATTCTTGATAAAATGCATGCAGTTATATGAGCTGTTGGCATTAATTGTGCTCGTGATGGTGCGCTCTCGGAGCGAAAAAGAAACACAACTCCCGACTTTCGAAAAATCCTCACTTCAGTCAAAATCACGGAGCTCCATGATTTTCGCTCCGCTCTCAATCAGCACTCCGATCCCAATCAGCACTCCGATCCCATTACTCCGCTTTGGGGTGGCAGTTGCCACCCCGTGCCACCCTTGTGGACACGCCCCTGCTTCAACACAGTAAGATGGCAAAACCTATTAAAATATTTTTGATAAAATTGTTGAATGAGCTGAAATCTTGCATGTGGTTTTACAGCTGCTCCCTCTGGAGTTTCAAACATTTACCATCCTTAAAATAGACACGTAAAATAGCGTTTTTAAACTGATGGGTCATTGCTGAGGCAGACTGCATTTCTAAAAGCAAATTGTATCACTGTTATTTTATTGCATTTTAGAGTCAATAAAAAAAAGCACGAGGAGATACGGAAAAAATCTCACTCAAAAATACTTAAAGGGATAGTTCACCCAAAAATTAAAATTCTGTCATAAAAGGGATAGTTCACCCAAAATTGAAAATTCTGTCATTAATTACTCACCCTCATGTTGTTCCAAACGCATAAGACTTCATCTTACATTCATCTTAGGAACACAATTTAATATATTTTTGATGGAATCTGAGAGCTCTCTGACCCTCCTGTAGACAGCAATGATCCTCACAAGATCAAGGCCCAGAAACATAGCAAGGAGATTTGTAAAATAATCCATGTGACATCAGGGGTTCAACCAGGGGTGTAGGCAGCGGACCCCTGAGGGGCACAGGCCCGCCCACTCTGATGAAAGCCCCCCCCCCCCCAGTTTATTATACAAATATAAAAATAATTATTGTTTAATCTATTTTAGCACAATTAGAGAACTATTATAACATCTCAAATAATTAAAATAAATCACATGTGTTTTTGCATAATGCTTGATGAGTTTGATTGACAGTAGTGTTTGCCAATTGTTATCCAGGCTGTTTCGGGCTTGTCTTGCATGTACATTTGTGCATGTTCACCCATTCAGTTGGCCTGTAATTTGCAGCTGTGTGTTAGAAAATGTTAGAAAAAACAGCAGCAATGCATAATTCTGTAAAAAAGACTTTTAAAAACTTGCACTCAAGAGGGAGAGAGCCCGTCCATCAGTCCGCAAGTAACGACTTTTCAGTTCCACGCCAGAACCGGTTCATTCTGTGAAGCCGGGAACACACTACAGGCCTACTGTCAGTCCGATTATGAATGTCATTTGAGCTCAGTTGGTGTTTTTAAAGTAATTTGGTGTGCGGTGTCTAAGAATTTAAGACAAGCTGTTGCCAATTGTCCTCACAAAGTTTAGCCTATTTATTTATTTATTTTTTAAATAAATTTTGACTGACGCCGGCGATTAACTGCACCTGTTTCCTAATTTGTAGGCCTATTAATTTAAATAATGAATTAACAAATAAATAAATAAATAAATCACTAACATGACATTTCTTAATAAAATAATTTTATACACTTTAGTTATATCTAATTTGGCATTTTCAATTAATGCAGGCCTGTTACATTCTTCTTATTGTTAGGCCTATTATTATTAAGTTACTTTTATTATGAAATTAATGTGCCGTTAATGCAGCGTCAGATGCCGAAAGCGCCGTCAGATTTTACTTTCAATTTCTAGTGAATCGACTGAGATTAAGAGGTTCACCGCATAACTCTTGTGCAAAGTTTTCATATTACTTGTGTGATATCCATTGGCTCGCCTTCCTGGTTTAAAACAAACATTTACAATAGGCTATTGTGACGTAACCAATCCCCCACCCACCCTTGAGTTCGCTGTTGGGGGCCGCGGATTTGCGCAACACCACTGGACTCCGTCCGTTAGTGCCCGCTCACTTTTGCCCAGGCCCACCCAAAAATAAAATTCTGGCTACGCCACTGGGTTCAACCGTAATTTTACGAAGCTACGAGAATACTTTGTGTGCAAAAAAAAATAAAAATCTATATTCTCTATACTCGATACTCTCCAAAATGGCCAAAATTCTGCTGTCACAAGGACATCGGTAAAATAGTCCATGCTACGTTTCTGGGCCTGGGAACATTGCAGTTGTGTTGCTGTCTATGGAGGGTCTGAGAGCTCTCGGATTTAATAAAAAATATCTTAATTTGTGTTCCGAAGATGAACAAAGGTCTTACGGGTTTGGAACAACATGAGGGTGAGTAATTAATGACAGAATTTTCATTTTTGGGTGAAGTAACCCTTTAAAATTATTTATTGGTTATTATGGTGAAAAGTAATGAATCATTTAAATGGATCAAATATTCAACAGTTTTTATTAAGTATACAAAAGCAAACAATTCTGCTGTTTTTGTCCTTTTCTAAACAAATCACATGCATAATGCAAAGCAATACATGTAAACATCATTTCAACTTTGAAACAAACTCAAAATGCATGTAATAGTTTTGTAAACCATTTATCTCACATTTGAATTCTCGTATTCTCCTTTGGTAATGTTTACATATGGATCACTATATTATAAGTACAATCGATGATTATAGTGTCTTAATATTTGCTTGGTGAATTTGTGAAAATGTCATACTTTGCATTTTATTCTCCCTTTACAAATACTAACGTTTTATAGTAAACTCAAGCACCAAACTCAAGTAGTATACTGTTAATAAACTTCAACTAAATAGTTTAGACAGTTAGCAAACATAATAACATTAGTAACATCTCCCACAGTCAGTATCTATGTCAGTTAAGTGTCGGATGGATTTTTTTTTTTTACAAAAAAAAATTCCACAAAAAAACCTGAACATTATTTGTCTTTTCTTTGATGAATAACATTCAGCTTTTTTTTCTAATTCCTTGACCTCTCCACATATCCATTTCAAATATGCTTACATTTGGTATTCACATCTTTTGGTGTTTTTTCACAGCAGAATTGCTAAATGCTTCAGCACACTGAGCCATGAATGTGCATTAACTAAAATCATGCAAATACATCTGATAATTAGCAGCTGTAAATGCAAACTATTCCCAAATAGTGATACAGTATATTCAGTTGCCCTTTACTTTAAACACTTAAAAGATACAGACAGATAGGAAAAGAGTCCATTCAAAATACTGGATAAGGCCTCTTCTGGCATATACTGAGAAACGAAAGACCACACACATGTTTTGTAGCATAATGAAAACAGGTGCCTCTTTTAAGAGGTTTTGTGGATGTTTGACATGGTCACATCAGCCCAGCTGCTGACGGTCTGCTGGATGTGCTGGGTCTGTTTTCGGATGGAAGCCCTGTTCAGTCCTCTGGAAATGCTGCTCTTGGTGGAGCTATAGCCCATGTTCATGACCGCTTTGTAGTGCTCCAAGGCTTGGACCCTGCAGTCACATCACCATCAATGGTTATTTATAGAGTAAAGTACAAGATGAAGGTGTGTTTGTATATCCTATTCCCCATTAAATTTGTAAGTGTACTCTAGCTATTTGGTGCCTAATTAGAAACTATAAACAAACAAATGCTTATATTAAATTAATTTGTGTATTTTAATTTTAGACATTCACATGATAACCAAAAATAAAGATGGTCAAATTAAACAATTCCTTGTCTTTATGTCAACAGCTTTTAAAAGGGATAGTTCACCCAAAATACTCGCATGAAAAGCGGAAGATGGTGACGCGGAGAAGAATTGTTGAATAAAGTCTTTATTTTGTTTTCGTTTTGCACAAAAAGTATACTTGTAGCTTCGTAAAATTAAGGTTGAACCACTGATGTCACATGGACTATTTTAACGATGTCCTTACTATCTTTCTGGGCCTGGGAACGTTTATACTATGGAGGGTCAGAAAGCTCTTGGATTTCATCAAAAATATCTTAATTTGTGTTCCGAAGATGAACAAATGTATTTCGGGTTTGGAATGACATGGTGAGTAATTAATGACAGAATTTTTGGGTGAACTGTCCTTTTAAGTTCAAAGTTGTCATGCGAATACAGAGAAAAGTTTTAGAAAGTTAGAAATTAGAAAGGTTTATCTTCACTGTAAAAAATAAATAGTTGAGTAAACGAAAAAAAAAGGCAACTTGATGCAGTAAGACTATTGAGTTCTCTCAACAATAGTATTTTAGTTCTTCTCAGTAAAGATACTTTGTTTTGCCAATGTAAATTTGTTTGTTCATGCAATGCTGATTGTCTTATTTTGCTAACAAAAAATTGTCAAAGCAACTGAAACAACAATTAATGTATTAAAAGTATTAATTATATTAATTTAAACAATTATTATCAATAAATTATTATATTAAGTAACATACAAACACATTTTACTGTTTAGATTTTTATAATTAATTATCTTATCGATTCACCAATTCACATTTACAGTTCTGTGTGTTTGAAGGTAAAAGCATGGGTAGATTTTTGCATTGGTCTGAACAAAAAACAACCCAATGTTCCTGCAATACCAGAGGCTGCAGTTCTAGGACTGCATAGGACCCTATTTCTTGGGACAGCGCTATCTCCAACAGATGAGACCTGATTCAAACAACAAACAAACAGATGCAAAGACTAGATCCATGGAAACTATTAATTTGTTATCTTTCCATCTTATTTTTAATGTAAGAGCTAGCGTGAACTGTTTGAGGGGGAGTCAGCAATCTCCATTTAGCCTTTTTAGCTGTGCAAAACAGTTCATTGTGATGCTGGATGTTGTAAATTAGTATTTGTATTTAAATTATTTTACATTTATTAAAGAACTAATAATCACACTAATTTGTACCGCAAATGTTTTACCATTTACTGCACTTTAAGTGTGTCACACATCAGACGTGAAGCGCTGCGGCTAATGAACTGAAGTCTTGCACAGAGACAAGTCTTCCTTTACAAGAAAACATATACATATATATATATATATATATATATATATATATATATATATATATATATATATATATATATATATTGAAATAAATTAGGTTAAATATTTCAAGAGGGTTACCAACGGGTATGTTTAGGGTTAGGAGTTGGTTAGGATAATAATTAAGTGTATACAATTAAACGACTAAATAATTCCGTAAAAATAATAATATACAGAATTGAATAGCAAGTGCTATAAAATAGTATGAGCCACTAATATTTGGTCATTTAGCAGAAGCTTTTATCCAAAGCGACTTACAAATGAGGACAATGGAAGCAATCAAAATCAACAAAAGAGCAACGATATGCAAGTGCTATAACAAGTCTCAGTTAGCTTAATGAAGTACACGTAGCAAATTTTTTATTATATAATAAATAAAAAGAACACGAATAGAATACAAAAAGATTAGAAAAGCTAGTGTTAGTTGTTTTAGTCTAAAGGGGACATGTTTTTTTAAAGAATAGAATTAGAATAGAGAGTGCTAGAGTTAGAGGGTCAAGTAAAGATGGAAGAGATGTGTTTTTAGCTGATTCTTGAAGATGGCTAAGGACTCAGCTGCTGGGATTGAGTTGCGCAGGTCATTCCACCAGGAAGGAAAATTTAATGTAAAAGTCTGTGAAAGTGATTTTGTGCCTTTGGGATGAACAATAAAGCGACATTCATTTGCAGAACACAAGCTTCTAGAGGCACATAAGAATGAAGTACTGAATTTAGGTAAAGAGGTGCAGAGCCAGAGGTGGTTTTGTAGGCAAACATTAATGCCTTGAATTTTATGCGAGCAGCTATTGGTAGCCAGTGGAAATTGATAAAGAGAGGTGTGACGTTCTTCATTCTCTCTTACATTCTTTTTGGCTCATTCAAAATTAATCTTACTGGCACCTTCTGGATTAATTGTAAAGTTTTGATAGAACTGGCTGGAAGACCTGACATAATACATAGGCTACATACAAATAAATAAATAAATAAATAAAATAATTAAAAAACAAACAAACAACAAAAAACAACAACTATAGGGTCCTAGAAATCCGGTTCTGAAACTACATCCTCCAGTATTGCATGAATACCCTACTCACAACAACAGCCTTATTGAACATGCAGATTCATTCTCTGCCAGCAGGAGGCGCTTTCGGAACTGTTTTCGCAGTAACAGCCGAATACAAAGCAGAGCAGCACTGGACTTTGAAACGTGCAGCGCTCATATTTATTTATAGCTTTTTAAAATTGAATCGTCACATTAAGCTGCATCGCGATTCTGGTCTGTACCCAAATTTAAGACCTCTTGAAATCATAATTAAGACAATTTAAGACTTTTTATGACCTTAAATTTGATCAATTAAATTTAAGACTTTTTAAGGACCCGCAGGAACCCTGAACTTGCAAGACTAAGATATCCAAGAAAAGGGTATGAGTGGCTGAACATTCTCTAGGCTTCAAAACTAGACACACTAACCTCAAGAACAGTGACAACTAGAGGTCAACCGATAGTGGAATTTACCGATAAGGATAGCTAGGTTGTACCACACTGGCCGATACCGATTAATCAACCGATAGTTTTTAAAATGGATACTGACAAAAACTAAAATAGAGCTTTAATATTTTTAAAAAAGCAGTAACAGTACTGAACCATACTTTGTAAATGAATAAAAATTTAGTATTAATTATTATATTGATCATTAAAGTTATTTCATAGTTTACTATTGTTAAAAGAAGAAACTTTAAAATTTTAAAATGAAGCCTATTAGTAAGAGTAAATGTTGAAATGAACACACTAACAAGGAACAATACTTCTACAGTTTTCATTAATGTTACAAATGGACTCTTATTAAGTATTACTATTTAATTTAATTTCAACAGTCATGCTTAAAGATGGCCATCTTGAAATACCTACACAAGGCCATATTAAAATTACATGCACAGGTTATTGATATTGTATGTGTACTCTCACATTTTATTTGCTGCTATTTTAGGACGCTGCATTATTATCTAATCAAAATATAAAAAAATATGCAAGTGACACTGTGCAAAAGCGCAGCGCTGCGTCTTGGAGAATTCACAGGTATCACACACACACACCGGACGCGTCACATTCAATTCAAGCAGCGGTCTAAAACAGTTTATTTAATCACCAAACGGACATAAGTTTGCTTCAAGAATGAACTATGTGGCATAAATGAATTTGAAGTTCGGTGTTTAAAAAAGAGCGGAAAGAGAAAGCGCGATCTATTACTGCTCACTATATGAAGCATAGACTTTATTAGAGCCACAGAAAGACAAACGTTTTGCTGAAAAATGCACAATACATAATTTATCGCCTAGGGTGAAATTATGTACATTAACAATGATTTTGGACAAATATAATGTTATTTAATGGAAAACTATGTGAATGGTGCTCTGTTCAGCGGCAGCGCGCAGTGTCACATGCCAAAACAAACAACACGTGCTGTCAGAGATTTCCGCCTCTAGAGGCCGCTCTCATACTGTATAATGACAGCAGACCCTTCTCAGCCGCTGCAGCAACAGAGCAACACGGAAAACTATCGGCATGGATTTTTGCTGATAACGGATAGTTGCATTATCAGTAGGGATGTGCGGGTCTAGTCGACTAGTCGACTAAACGGTACAGCTCCTACTAGTCGACACTGAAAACAATAGTCGACTACACGAGAGAGAAAAAAACCCGATGATTTTATCATTCAAATTACCATCATTTTAACGTTACATTTAAAACATTTTAAAGAACAGTTAAAATAAAACTTTTGAAAAAGAATACATATCAAAATATTTAAATATATAAATATGTTTTAAAAGCGTATCTGGGCGGGAACTATAATTTTACCTCACATGCGTTTTCTTCATGTCAGTTGCGGCAAGCTCCACGCGAAAGAACAAGGTGTGGGATTATTTTGAATTAGGAATAAGGAAATGGAAACGTTTTTTGTAAACTGTGTAATGTCAAATTGGCTTACAATAACTTTACTGGAGCTATGCGTAATCATATTCAATACAGGCATGTATGCGTTAGCTTGGAGGCTAGCCAAAGCCAAATGTCAATCATGTCATACACTACAACCTGCCGCTGCGGTCCGCGATCCTATCCGCGCTGTCTATTCCTCTAAACAAAGACCCACTTCGGTGGTGGCGCGGGATTTCCAGACTCTTTTCGAAACTGTCTGCTTGCTTGTAGTTATCTCTCTGCGTGCCTGTGACTTCAGTTCCTGCCGAGTGCTTTTTTTGCCTCTTGTCCCGTCTTTCGCCAGACCTTGTTAACATGTTAAATTCACTGAACAAATGCGCATGGTCTGAGTAAGTAAAACGAGCTTTGTTTTGTTTTTAGACAATATAGCCAACATGAAGTACATTTTTAAAAGCCGTTTTAATGCTATTCCTTGATAAACTTTCCTACTGTTTTTTACTTTTGTTTTAATATGTGGTTTAATATGTTGGCTAACGTTATATGAATATGAAGAATTCTGTCAGTCTATTGATTGATTTTCCATTTCTGCATTGCTCCAGGCGATATGAATAAATAAGCTACGCACTGGTTTATGAAGAGTGTATGCTCCATCTTTTTTTCCTGTTTAACGACCGCCTAAAATTAATTGATGAAAACGCGAGGCAAGCATATGGCATAATCGTGACCTATTTTTAGCAGAATTCATTGAGGGATTTGACAGTGTGATTCAAAGATTAAGTATTTCAACTGTATGCTGTTATATAGACAAGCACAGTTATTTTTTTTTTTTTCATTTTTGGGGGGTTTCTAGCTTTTAGACTAGTCGACTAGTCAGATACAAAACTTCCGTTTAAACGACAGTCAAATTAGTCGTAGCGCACATCCCTAATTATCAGTGCCGATTAATCGCCAAAACCGATGAATCGGTCAACCTCTAGTGACAACCAGCAAATGTTAAAAAGATGAGCTCTTTTACATCACAGTACAACAAATAACTAACAAAAACTACAAAAACACAACAAAGTTTTCATTAAGTCAGCAAACAGCAAAACAATAATCCTATAACAGTAGCTGCATAATTTATTCATGCTGCAATGCATGCTGGGAACTCACAAAGCCTTAAAATTTCAACATCATGAAATTCTTTGTTCAGACAACTGTGTTTGACTAGTTGGGACAACTTTTGGGGTTATTTTGTTGGTCTGACAAGGGTTTTTATGTAGTTTCAAGAAAATAGCATTTTTTAGTATTTGAGACTCAAAAGGTTTCGTAAACTGGAAAATGTGCAGTTGCATTTTTTACAGTGTTCGTTTCATGTCTGCTCTATTTCTCTCCGGGCGTGTTGACAGATAAAATGTCTCTGTACTCTATTAAACTGGAATTGCGTGTAGCTCTTAATCTCTTCACACAAGCACTCGTCAACACTGCGTCCCATTGTAGTCTTCAGTAGTTTGTTGTTGGTCTCGTTCGGTCCCCTCCATTTCTTTTCCCGACTGTGGCCATAGGGCTGCACAATTAATCGAATTTCTAATCGCGATTACGATTATGGATGCCACGATTACGTAATCGTTCAAAGCCGCGATTACAAAAATAAATAAACAATTAAAAATGCCCACTTGCATTATTCTGTGTGAAGAGGTGTTTGCAGCGCGGGGTTTAACAAACTCAAACACACTGGATAAAAGCCATTTTGTCTAACTGATAGTCATTGTCACTCTGTTGTGCATGATAGATATGTCAAACGTCAAACGTGTCAAAAGCGGAACAAAATAGCGGAACTCATTTGAACTGCGCGCCACACGGACCTTTTATCCGCGCCGACCCGCGCGCCTTAAAAGAAAACAGCGCAGCGAGAGCTGCATAGAGCGCACGCGCTAAACAGCGCTGTGAAATCCAGTAAGAAGCACTCGAGTTCAGCGCAGAGTTCTCCAGTACAAATCACATCTCTTTAATTTAAACTAGTTTAAAGCCAAATAAATCAGAGCTGTTATTCTCATCAACACTGATGCAGAAACAGTGCAACAACGATCCAGTTAGAAGACGTTTCAATCCACAAATCACCCACATTTACCATAGTTTTACTGTAGTAACACTAACGAAACAATGGTACGATGACAGAAAAGTAGGATATTCATATTGAGTATTATTAATATACTAAATATGTTAAAGGAGTAATGGAATATAATTACATTATTTAGTTAATTATTATATCAGTTGATGTGGATTTGTAATTGACTGAATGCCTTTAAGCTACTGTTTTTCAATGCAAACACCATAGAAACTATATAGTTAGGCTACTTTTTTTTACCATGGTAACGAGGTGATGTACTTTTGGTTATGTATAAAAGATGAGGCTGTTACAGTTTTCACAATGCTGTCAAATGTACATCTGCATCCTAACTCAAGCTCCTGCTACTCTGAACTCAAGCTCCTGTTCTATTGTGCATTTCTAAGAGACAAAACTTGTAATATTACATGTTCAGTGCTACCAAATCAGGTGCTGGTGCCACTGCTCTCCAATGTTAGTCTGGAGCCCTGATCATATAAATTGTACTGTAAAATGTTCTGTTTAATTGTAAATGAAATATATAGCTTTAGTAAACCATTTTTTTCTTTTTTTTCTTTTAGTTTTAGTATAACACATTATTATACCATAATTTTACCTTTTTTGTTTAAAGAAGAAACCAAACCAATGTATAGTTGACATTTGAGGCTCAATGCTATAGAAAAGCAATAAAAGTTCAGGAAGAGTGTTTTCAGCCATATATATATATATATATATATATATATTATATGAAAATATGGCATGCAGCTTCAAACAATGGCATAAATCTGTTCAAAATAATCGTTAGTAATAATCGCAATTACAATCTCAAGGGAATAATCGACAATTATGATTTTTGTCATAATCGTGCAGCCCTATGTGGCCATGTGCTAAACCTGTCCCGAATGGAACCCTAAGCCCTTGCAGTCTTCCTCTGAGTCCACATTTTCATGACATAATGCCACTTTGACAGCCCAGTTCAAGTCTGATGCATAGCTTGCCTCATTATGGACTTGCCAGAAGTGTGCATCATGGGTTGATAGCAGCCACAAAGAGTATACTCGCAAACACCCTTAGATTAAAGACTTTTATGTCACATACACAGTTATATAGTACAGGGCTGAGAGAGCTCAACACGCTGCAACTTCAGAAAACACATGAAAATAGAAAAAGCACCAGCAAATTAAGAAAATATCATCATTTTGACGGCACATATGCTGCAAATGCTCATAACACAAAAAGAAATGCGCAAGTATCACAGACCAGATTAAAATTACCCCAACAAAATGAAAAATAACCATGCGGTTTTTTTTTTTGCTATATTGATTATCATTTGTAAAACCATAGTTGTACAAATACCATGGTTAAACGATGGTTAGTGTAGTAAATCCATGGTTAATTTGTGCATGGTCACCATGGTTTAACTATAATAACCTTTTTTTTATAATATAATACATTTATTATTAATTTTAATAGTAAAACCATGGGCTATGGTTATTTTTTGTAAGGAAAGCTGTAAAATAAGTTAGCCAGCTTTCACAACATTTTTGTTACAATATTTCTTCAGCTTATTTAGGCTAATAATATCCAAAAAAAAAAAAAAAAAAAAGCTAAGGAATCATATGATCAGGATGTTAATATAAACATTGATAAATATGTACCAGCCATGTTCGTCACTTTGTGGTTTCCTTAAACATTTCTGAGGTAGTTTGCGCCTATTTGCACCGCGTTTCTGTTTTGCAACTCGTGTATTTATTTGTGTTGTGAGCATTTGCCACTTTGTTGTCAAATTGATGAATGTTTTCTTAATTTGCAGGTGTTTTTTCCATTTGCAGCTTGTTGAGCTCTCTCGGCCACTGTGATATAGAGAATATATAACAAGCAGTGAAATGTAAATCAGGTTCGCTGCATAGTCTGTGCAGTTATTTATAAGGTATAACAAAAAAATTAATGGAAAGAAGCTTGAAAGTACAGGACAGTATTAACAGACTTAAACAATAAATATTCAGATGAACAGGTAAGTACAAGAAGAATGTGCAAAGGTAAGCACAACAATACAGGTTGTTTGCAGAAGTGATGTGTGCAGTGACAATGTAAAGTAAAGGGATAGTTCAGCCAAAAAAAAAAATTCTGTCATCATTTGGGCCCAATCCAATTCTATTGTATACCCCTTCCCCTTGTCCCTTGAAACAGAGTGGTAGGGGTGAAAATGTTCCCCTAAGAAATGGGACACCACTACTATATCGTTACACCGTTCTATATTAACAGAACCTTGCCATTCTATATTAATGCGCTGCTTACTGACACACACACACACACACACAAGATCGTGCAGCTCACACATCCAGGAGCAAAGAAACTAGCTTGGGCAGCCATGTTGCCGCTGTAGCCGGTTTATGCAGAGATAATTCTCATACCCCTTCGTTTGAAGTTTGGTCCCGAAAAATCTTTGAAGGGCTATCTGGTCTTTACCCCTAGCCCTACCCCTCGAACCAAAAGAGAATCGAGACACCCCTACCCCTTCATGTGTATGCGCAAAACAGAGGGGTAGGGGTAAGGGGTAGAAATGGGATTGGGCCTTACTCACCATCAAGTTGTTCCAAACCTGTATGAGTTTTTTCTTCTGTTGAGCACAACAGAAGATATTTAAAAAATGTTGATAACCAGTAGTTGTCGGTAGCCATTGACTTCCATAGTATGGGAAGAAAAAAAAGAGACACTATAAAAGTCAACGGCTACTGTCAACTGTTTGGTTACCAACATTAGAAATGATAACAGAATTTGCATTTTTAGGTAAACTATCCTTTTATAGACAAAAAAAAACAATTGGAACTCCCTACAGTCTTGTGGACTTAACGGACATGCACACGTGGCTGCCATTATAAGACTGCAAGACCACAAGTGCACATGAAGTGAGCCATTTTGGACAGGGCCTATGAAACGACCTGGGTCAGTGTTCCCACCTTGTGGACAAACTAATTAGTTCAAAACTATTTCAAAATGTCATGTGTACTGTGCTGATTATGAAATTTGTGTCATGGACACTGTACGAATACCCTAGCTTATGCATAAGAAAGTATGCTAAGAAGTATACTTTGAGCTTAAAAAAACAAAACAAAAAAAAATGTAGTTTTGTGTAATTTTGCAACTTTGGAGCACACTATTGCGAGTGCAATTCACTCTCATAAATATATCACTGTTGTAATTACAGTGGATAACTGTACGTGTTCATTTATTGCTGCCTTAAAGCAATCTTTTTCACAAAATTTCATACCCGCTTATCAAACTCACATACTCCTTCCTTTGGAATTAATAAAGTATCAATCAAAATTTACATCACATATCCTATACGTATACAGTATACCTTAGCATTAATTAATGTCTATCAATCCAGCAGATCTCTGCGTTCAAATGATCAACTACTCCTAATGGTTCCGCGATCTCGTCTAAAATGTAGAGGTGATCGTGCTTTCTCTGTGGCAGCTCCTAGGCTCTGGAATGCCCTTCCTCTGTCTATTAGATCGTCTCCAACTTTGGGTGTTTTTCAGAGTGCGCTTAAAACTCATTTGTTTTCTTTAGCCTTTGAAAATGCTTTTTAGCTGTGTATGTTATTTGTTTGGTATTATTATTTCTTTTTAATTCTTGTTTATATTCATTTTTCATTTAGTTTCTATTATTATTATTTTTCCTTTTATCCTTCTCTGTACAGCACTTTGGTTCCAGACATTGTGTGGAAAGTGCTTTATTAATAAAGTTTTAGTTGAGTTGAGTAGCATACGTGTAAAAATCAAAATATATTTTGGGCTTTAGCCTATGAGCTTACTGCTAACTGGCTACAAAAAGCTATTTTCTGATTAGCTAGGACAAGATATCATGATAACTTTCTGATCGGACATGGAGGAAGGGAAACAGGATCTTATACAACATCATGACTTAAGAAAAAACTAAAAAAAACTTATGAACAGTTCTTTACATAAGTGCAGGTCAGACTTAATGGTATATATAACAAGCAAAAGTGCTGTGATCAGCATACATTTTATCATTCTATGGAAAAGAGCAGCTTCGACATTTGAACAATAATACCTTTTGTATTATACAGGAAAAACCGAACCACAATATAGAAGTAAAATAATTGTAAAAAGAAAAAGGGAGAAAATAGTCAAACAAGCAGCAGCCATTGTAAATTGAGTTTAGTTCTTGATATTAGAAAGTAAAGCTCCTTAAGTATTTGGTGTAGGTTGAACTAAAACATGCAATACAAATAAGCTTTAGTGTGGCACTGACTGCATCAGACCCAGTGAGCTACAGTAATTTTACTAGCTTGGACAAACAGTCACAAAATGGAATAAATATTGCATTTTGCACACAATTATAAAAAGAAAACACTTCAGAAAGATACTTAAAAACATTTACCTTGGCTTTACTCCATAAGACATTCCCTGAATCTGTCGTTTGCAGAATAGGAGAAAAATTATAAATTGACTTCATTCAGAAAGATGTCACAAGTCGATATGCCTAAAAGCTTTTTTTTTTTTTTATTGTAGTTGCTGACTGCAATACAATAGATTTCAATCAGCCCTAAAATCCTCTTGTCCCAGTTAGCTGGATTGATTAAGAGTGGCTTCCCACCAAGAAATGAGAGGGGGGGGGGGGAGAGGCCCACACTCCCAAACAGGAAACGGCCAAATGTCATGAGCAGGAACTAAAACCATATTATGCCTGAGTGAGCACAACATTTCACCCCAATCTCACGAAATGACAGAAATAAAGTTAACAAAATGTAAAGATTAAAACAAACAGTGGGGGTAATTATTTTCTTCCTTTAAAGAATGAGAATTGAATTGGGCTTCTGTTGTACTCACCGATCATCTTTCCCAATCGCATCATCAAAGGCTTGAGAGAGACGCTTCAGCCTCCGGAGGCCTTTGGATACACAATCCAGATCCTCATCAAACTGCCTGTCACAGGATAGAGAGGACCATTATGTGATACCATGTGTTGTGTTCATATCTGCAGCACTTCTCATCCCTAATGTTTTGTGGTGTTAAGGTTATCTATATGCTAATGTACTTCAAAGACGGATAATTTAAAATCTACAGTCATGAGATATGTTTGGAATGAAATACAAGCATACTACTTAAACGGAATACTGCACAGTATAGGGAAGGATAGGCAGCAATATTACAATTCTGTTAGTCAAATATTTATTCGTTAAGTGAGTGTTTGATAATATCCAGCTTGGAGTTATTATAGTTACCCAAAATAAAAACTTAAACCATAAAAACATTTTCATTACTTAAAATAAATGTTAACTATGTTTTTATTTCAACTAGTTAATTTAGTTGATGTATGAAAATAACTAAACCTAAAATAAAAAAGCATAGAAACATAAAAATAAATAAACCTGAAAAAAAACCTAATATTTTAAAATGAAAATGCAAAAATAAAAACTAATTCAAAATATTAATAAAAACTATAATAGTATCTCAATGATAATAAAATAACACTGAATCTTTCATAAAAATCTTTATTTTTATTCTATCTGGTGTAAATGTCTAAACATTTGGCTGTCTAATATAATCAATCATAATTTATTTATTTATTATTATTATTTTTTTTTACAGAATTGTGGGATCCAGTATTCTACACAGTGTGTTGTCGTTATACTGCATATTTTGGCAAATACAGTCAATCATCTGGGTATTTCATGCATGCAGAAATGTTAATATTGTGCACAGTATACATACAATACTGCAGTAACAGTTTAAGTAATATGGTATATGTCTTTCTGAACATATTCTTTTCTGGGGGGAAAAAAAATAGATGACAAAAGACACTGATGACTCATCCTGAACTACACAGTTTCACCCAATCAAATGTTCTCTAGAATGTGAAAGTCCTTTGCCCTAATATACTGCCTGCAAGTAGCAAATCACAAGTGAAAAAAAAGGTTGATCCCTTCTACATGTCCCAACCAAACTTTCTGTCACAAAGAAATATGTCACTACTAAGAACAAAAATGTTTTAGTCAATGATGTCATAGGGAAATGAAAAAAAACAAAACAGTTTAACAAGCAAAAATGTGATGTCTAAGTGCAGCTGAGCAGTCTCACCTCCTGCTATTCATTGTGTTGGGTGATGCAAAAGGGCTTCTGAGTGCAGCCATACGCACCAGCTGCCTCCTGGTGCCCGTGGTCTTCACAGTCCTAACGACAGAGTCACTGGCTTCTGGGGTACAGGCCCCTCGAGGAGTCCGCTTGCTGGTTGACCTTGGAGTTCGCCTGGGGGTGATGGTAGTACGAGCAGCATATCGTTTTGGGGTTTGTGATGTCCCAATGCAATCACATTCCTCACCATCTGACGTTCTACCAGGTGTCATGACTAGACACTCCTGACGTGACTGTGTGCTCCTTTGAAACCTCTGATTAGAAGATAAAAATATATATTTTTAAACACCTGTCTTAAATGAATAACTACAACAAATGATTGAATGAATCTGCATTCAGATTCAAAGAAAACGAAGCACACCTGATAGACGCTTCCAATGGAGTTTTTGGCACTGCGGGCCATTTTGTGGACCGCACTAGTCTTTTGGTTCATCTGTAGTGACTCCCATGTGGGGGTCTCAGAGATGTTCACGTTGGATTGCACTGGTTTCAAGGGCAGCCGCTTGCGCAGAGACATTCTCAGTGAGTTCAGCGAGCTGGAGGAGCGCATCTTCTTAAACTGCTGTGCCGCTTCAGGCGAGCAGTCAGGTTCTGACTCATCGAGGACTGCATGTGACCTCCAGACCCCGCTCACAATCGTGGACGTCATAATGAGATCTTAGAGAGATGAAAATTGCCTGTTTGCAAAAAATAAATTAATTAATAAAAAATACTGAACTGTAAAAAGTACATGTCTTTAATTTGTATTTATACCAGTTCATTTTCGCAGGATTTACAGTAACGTTGCATGCAATTTTCTGTTACATCGAACATAATTTTTCACTCTATACAAGTTTTTAATGTAAACATTTTTCTGTTAAAAATACATTAGAATTGTCACTTAAGGTTTTTCCACGACTGTGGCAACCCTGCAGTGTTTATTGTGAAGTGCTTCCCCTCAGTTTGAAATGATAAACAAACTCATAAAAATCCGAAAATCTTTACATTTGTAAAAGAAAAATGAAAAGAAATAAAATGAAACTAAACTTTACTCCAATATGTTTACGCTGAGCAGTTTAGAGCACAGCACAATGATCATCTGAAAAGTTACGTTAACTCCTTAACGCAAAACCGTGAAATAAAGAATCCACAAAAAGATATATAACGTGAAATTACATTTACTATTAAGTTACATTTCATCGACTTTAAAATTGAAACTTACTGTTGTTTTTCCACACCGCAGAGTCTGATGAAATCTTTCTATCCTTTGCTTTGTTTCTTGTGGCTGTTTGAATTTGGTGGACCGCTCCCTGTGGAAGAGACTCGCCCACTGTGTCCCGTTTCCCCACACTGATTGGCCGAACGTGCCGTTTCGTCGCATTCGAAATGTGACGTAACGCGCGGTTCTTTGTTTTGGAACGCTTCGCTTGCATTGTTCTGATAAACTCTTTTCATAGAGCCCAATTTTAACTGTTCCAGTTAAATTCCAGAAATACCAAAGCTTATTATTAATACACTAACTAGAAGTCCTCTAAAATGTTTAATATGCCCAAAATATTCCCAAAACTGCTGTGATTGATTTATCTTTGACGTTCTAAATCAGGGTTCCTCAAATCTTACCCTTGAGGGGCAATGCGCTGCTGAGTTTAGCTCCAGCCCTGATCAAACTCACTCAGGCGTCATGCCCATTCAAAGTGAGGGGGCACGTGCCCCCTCAGATTTTTGAGCCAAGTGGATTTTGAAAGCAGCTTCCAAAAGACAAAAAAAAATAGCCGAAAAATATTTGCTATATTTGATACAATCACTTTGTATCCGTTATGATTAGAACGCCCAGCGCGTCAAATCACCAGCTGCTAAAGTCAAATCTGCGTTCGCTGGCTGGCGCTGAGCCAGAGACAGAAGCGCTTATACAGCTCTGCGCATTATAACCAATCACACACGATTCTGTTGAGCTTCTGGATGCAATGGCCAAATCAGAGGCGTTCAGATGAGTTCAGGGCGCGCGCTCGCTGCCTGAATTCCCTTGCGAATTCTCTCATCAGAAACAACAAAGTGCAGAAGTGAGTACGATGTAAGATATCAATTTCCAACCAAACAGCTTCAGCAATTATAATGGGACTTTTTAAGCCTGAAGTCTTGATAATGAAATTATAATGTTCTTTGATAATGTAATGTAAATGTCCTTTGCTGTGTTTCTGTACAATGAAAGTGTTATAAAATGAAATTTCATTCTGTACAATGAAAGTGTTTTTATTAAATTCACGTTAAATACAAAGTCAGTCATATAAAAATATTTTAAGGCATGACACCCATACCTGGTACTTAAGTAAAAAGACGGATTTTATGCGTATTTAATGTGTCATTCGACAGAAATGTCCACTTTTGGTATGGCAGTCTTAAAATGTATTTCTTTTTCTAACATTTAAAATTAGACCACATTATTAGATTACCTTTTGATTTTATGAATATACATAAATGACAGTTGGATTTTTTTGTGCATTTATTTACCCATAAGGAAGGTCAGGTGACACCAGTGACAGTAACACCAGTGACAATTTTCATGAAAAATGCATTTTACAAAATGGCTTTTGCAAGGTATCAAACCACATTTTATCAATCATGGTATACTCACTAAATTAAGTAGTTCAATCCATTTTAATTCAAGTTTTTTACAATTCCCCAACAATAAAGCAGGTCATACCAGTGACTTCAGCTAAAAGCTTCATATGAAATGTCATTTACATCATATATTTGATAGTTATGAATACATTATTGTATTTTAAATGGTAGAAAAATCTGTTTTGGACCGCGTCCAGTTTTGTGCTAGAGCAAAGAAAATCCGTGTGCGAGGGAAGAGATTCGCACACGCGCATTATATTAATGTGCTTTTGCACTAAAATAATGCACTCTCGACATTTGTCATTAAAATAACGCCTTAGTCTCCCTGCTACACTAATAGTAGTAGCTTTCCTCTGTATACATATCCTGACAAGCACAATTTTAGTTGTATTATTTGTGTCCCCTTCAAAAACTGCTCTTGAGAAATTTTATGTTTCCCCTATTGTTAGATGAAATTTACACCCCTGCTCAACACTGCACATTTTGTATATCTCCTTTCTCTGACACACCAATTTCAGGCAGATGACCTGAATCAGGTGTATTTGATTAAGGAGACATGCAAAATATACAGTTTTAGAGTACCTCCAGGACCAAGGTTGGGAACCACTGATCTAGCCAACTGAAAAACTCAAATTAGGTGTGTCCAACAAATCTGAAATATAATTTAATTTTTATTTGTCTCAGCATTTAACTTGACATGCAATGTACAAAGCAAACAGTGAACCTTATTAGAATATAATGGAACATTTCTTTATTATTACAACCACGTATTACTTGTGATCTGAGTGGATGGTTAAAGGTTAATGACTTCTAGGTACATTTAACAGGCCAATTTATACAATAAAAATCTTGCCCTTGAGAATGTAAAATATCCTGCAATTCACTTTAATGAGATTATTTTACTGTATCTCTAACAAACACAGCCATCAATCTAGGAGTGTCTTTGCTGGCTCAGAGACAAAGTATAATGTCTTTTTAGTGCAATTGCTCAATAACATTGGAATCTGAGAAGAAACACACAATGAAATCATCTAAAAAATTATTAATTCATTCATTCATTCATCTAAAAAAAATCACAAGTATAATGGGTTGTTCAACAGACATCTTTTCACATTCTAATTTAACAAAACAAAGGGGCTAAGCAGGAATGAAAGGAGATGTTTGTTTTTGAATGAGTGGTATCCCATTTGCCAGTTCAGTAATGGTTATTTGTGTTCCAGTCTGATCCTCTCCATACTCAACATCTCAAATAGCTGTGGTTTGAATTCTTGAGAATTCCAATTCCATGTGGAGACGTTCAATTTGATTTAACGCACTATAGGACACCAAAAAGACAAAGCCTTTATAATTGTTTCCAATAGTTTTAGACTAAAAAAATCTGTTATATAACCTACTTTTATTTTAAACATGTCCATTGTCTTTATTTTTATCATGATGATAATCATAAATGAAGCTGACTTACCTTAAAAATTGTATTCCTCCTAGAAATGAGTGCGAATACAATTGTGCATAAAACCACCACCACTCCAGCAATTGTGGGTCCTACAGGGAATCTTAGCACTTTATCTAAGAGAGAAGAAAATTAAATATACCTTTCAAAAATGGAACATAATTGAACATAAATTATAAAAGTAAAACAGAGTACAAAAAGTCAAAGTTCAAATAAGGATAAAACAGGACCACAAACCTTCAACCGTAACATTAAAGGTCCTGCCCATAATTCCATAGACAGATGAATTTACTTCGCAGATGTACGTTCCTTGATGTACATCGTGCTTAGCTTTTGTGATTGATAACTGAGCGGTAATGCCGTTATTGGTTGTTTTGTAACTGCCAGAGGTCAGATCCAGAACTTCACCATCCTTTTTCCAAGCCACAGTTACAGGTGGGTTGGCACGGACATCACAGGACAGAACAACATCACTTGTTTCTTCAACAAATACTTCCTTAGTGTCATTAAGGTCTGGTGGATCTGTAATATAATGGCATTCAAAGCTTAAAATAAAACAGTGCCTGACAATTCTGCTTACTATTTTGTTTTGCAAAAATATTTTTAAAAAAATTCAGCAGCCACTCGCACATATGCAGCAGCATATTCATCACAAGAGTTTGGCTCAGTTCCATTCCAGTTTATTTTTGAGGAATATTCCAGATTCCAATCCAAGGCCCATTTAAAGTTTTACAGTCAGTTTAAAACACTTACATTAATAACTCATTTAAAGCATTTTTATTGTTTAAACTGTAAAACTGTTTAGGGTTTGGAGGCCCATTGTCATTGAATTGAAGTTGTAAAAATGGATATAACCTTGGATTCCTTAACTTGGTTAACAGTGTAAATTTAATGAAAATAGATTCCTTGTGGAGTTCATGCTGAATCTGCTGAACGGAAATTAAATGGATCCCAAACCTGCCAGTTCACCCTTCAAAATGTTTTTGTTTACTTCAAGTATTCCCCCAAGTATTCTAAACATTAAACTTACACTGGACGTCAAACTCGATGGAACTGTTCACACTTGCATCACCCTTCAGCTGACAGATAAAGACAACTCCGTTGTCCTCTTTAGTGACAGGCTGTACACAAAGACTACTCCGGGACCAGCGGTTTTCTTCTGCCAGGTTCACCCGGGCACCATTGCGGAACCACTGCAATTCATTTTGGTTGGATGGGTCGATACCTTTATCAGTCATACAAGTCAGAGTGACAGTTTTCTCAACCTCTGTCCGAAGCAAGTTCCCAGTGGCCAGTGGACATGACTCAACGGTGACTGCTGTTTAGAGAGAATTAACTATTGAGCAATTAATTCAGGCATAACAAACTAAAACTTTTGCAGTACATGTTAATACCCTGTATATGTCCTATAATAATACTCAGGTTAATACTCTACAGGTTAAAACACTCTTTCTGTTTTGATACTGAACAACATTTGGTGAAATGTTAGAACAAGCAGTATTTGGATCTCCTTGGAAGCATCAGGCTTTGAAAACACGTAGTAATACATTACCTTTTACACGACAGACAAAGCACAGCAGGAGCAGAGAAACACTAACCGATACTTTCATCTTTGTACGTCTGCCAGATATCCTGAATGACAAAAAGACATCTAAAAAAATCTGGGAAAATGTATGAAAAGTCTGATTTATGGAAATTTTCTTCAACTGAATTCATGTTTTGCCAGAAATATTTAAGAAAATAATCTTAAACTCAGTGTCGGTGGAGTCTTAAACAACACTGAATCCTATTGAATTTCACCGTATACATAAAAAGAAAAAAAAAAGATTTTACATTTTCAGTGTACACTATGCTTTTAATAATTTCTGGCAGTTGCAAAGTCCTTGAATCATTTGATTTTATTAACAGAATATATGCATTCTTAATTGTGTTCTCAGAAATTCAGAGCCCCTTTTGAGAACCGTTTACTTACCAAAGCTTTGTGCGACAGTTCTCTGGAAAATGCAAAATCCAAAGGTTGCGTGAAGTCTGGAGAGGCTTGTGTCTTCACACCGATGCTTTATATTATGTCGCTTTACAGCACTTAACAGGAATTGAAATCACTTCCCCTCACGGTCACAGACCTTTTAGTGTTGTGCAGAAATAGGCTGAATGGCTTTTAAGTGTCATCTCAATCTCCCCAGACGGAATGGGAAGGATGAAAAGAGAGAAATCCTATAAAGATATAGTCTCACAGCCATAAAACATTTGTGATAAGAGAAATTTAATGTTCTATAATGAATGTCAATGCCAAAAGCATTAAATATAAAAATATACTGTATGTCCCAACCCAAAATGAATCATACATTAGTGGTTATGTTATATCTGTGCTGAGTGAATGTGACACAGGGTAATGATATTATGGACATGTACAGCAAATAATGATAAAGTAATACAAATATGATACAAATACTATTATCTTAAGTAACATTTTGTACTGTATATAATGGCATAGCTGTTAACAACCAGATGGTTGGAACTGAATCAATGGTTGTTACGAAATTATATAACAATTCTTTTTTTCTAGTGCATGTTGTAGGTTACACATTTTGCCCCAATTTGAAAACAAAAGATGCATTATGTGGTTTACATAATATAACGATGGGCGGGCGCGGATTATTATCCACCAGGGGGCCTAGTTTGACCACTGTAAACTAATGATGTTAATGATCAAATTAAAATTGTAGCGAAAATGTACAGATATCACAGGTTCAGACAAGAATTTTAGCCAAAGAAATCAAGGTTTTTGCTTTCAGTTTATTTGATTAAGCCTACAGGCACCAACATATGTCATTTTGACTGATCTCTCTCTCTCTCTCTCTCTCTCTCTCTCTCTCTCTCTCTCTCTCTCTCTCTCTCTCTCTCTCTCTCTCTCTCTCTCTCTCTCTCTCTCTCTCTCTCTCCAGTGGATTTGTGAAGTTGACTCTGATGATTGTTGTGGTTTTATGCTTGTATCTGTATGAGTATTTTACACATATATCTATTTTATTTATGTGTGTGGTTAATTTTTCTCCCTTTTTTCTCATGATGTATTTTTGAAATAACTTTTTTGTAATAAAAGAGACTTTAAAAGTCAAAGTCTCTCTCTCTCTCTCTCTCTCTCTCTCTCTCTCACTCACACTCACACTCACACTCACACACACTTTGTGTTTTAAACTCTTCAAGTCAGTTTTAAGTTTAACTTTCTGATTATCACACTTTCAGTATGTTTCCCAATCCCACTGTGTGTATTTGTTAATCTTTTTTTTTGATTATGGCTGAAACAGAACAGAAACCTCATTGCTGTCATGAACCTTTGTCTTTTTGTCATAACATATAAAACTGTATTTATGTTTGAACAGCGGCAATATGCACTGTAGAATACAGTTAATGAAACAACCTCAAAGGTTGATGAATGAGCATTCAGAGGAAAGAATTTGAGAACTTGTCTGAAGAGACATTATTACACATCCATAAACACATAGTTGACAGTTTTTGCTTAAAAATGTGAGTGTATTCATGTCAATGTTCATACTATACACAATGTACTGTATGTATGCATTTGTGCATACTGTATGTGGCATGCATGTGTAAGATAAGATAAACTGTTTTATTGCATGTTAGTAACTTTCATTCCTTCTATTCCCCTCCCATTCCACCTTTCAGTCTTCAGCATTTCTCACTGCATATCAGATAAGACATGGATAACTTGCACAGGAAAGGCTAAAGGTTGTTTTAATTTACTACCCATAGAGATGTACACACACACACTGTACATTACATGACTTAAAACTCACAAATAAAGACTTTTTGATTTTTTTTTTACGTTAGATCCTAACATGTTTTTTTAATGCAGAATATTAAATATTTCTGTACATACAATAATTTAACATTTCTTTCTTTCTTTCTTTCTTTCTTTCTTTCTTTCTTTCTTTCTTTCTTTCTTTTTCAAAAATACTTAAAGCAGTTTTTATTATTAATATTACATCTTATTAAATTATGAATCTTTCTTCATCAACAAAAATGTAGTTGTAATAATATTTGAACACACTTTTTTGACTAGTTACAAAAAGTCTAGTTTAGTGAATAATCAGCACAGGTTGTGCAAGACTTAGGTTGACAGAGGTTAAGCATTACTGTTTAACCGAATGGGCAAGTTAATGACCAAAGGTTGCGTGTGATATGCCAAGTGATATGGGGAAGTCGTGGCCTAATGGTTAGAGAGTCGGACTTGTAATCCAAAGGCTGTGGGTTCGAATCTCAGGTCCGGCAGGGATTGTTGGTGGGGGAGTGAATAACCAGCGCTAACCAGCGTTCACTTAGGATGGGTTAAATGCAGAGAATACATTTCACTGCTGGTTGAATATGAGATATACTCTCTATATAATTGTGTATGTGACAAATAAAAAAATCTTAAACCATGACTGCTCGTGCTGGAGATCCATGGCAAGCTACCAAGAGGTAATGTGCCAGTATATTACAAATAGTGATATTTAGGTGGTCTGAATGATTTAGCTCAGTTTGCCAAACATTAAAACAAATTATTCTCTTTGCACAGGAGCTAAACAAACACTTTCTAACACATATTATCCTTGTGGGATTCAAACCTAAATAGTCTAGACGTGGTTTAGCAAGTATATACTTTACTTAACTCCAAATTTACAGGTTAAAGGCCTCTTTAGGGATCATCTGTCCCAAAGTAAAGCTTTTCCTGCTCATTATGCTGCATTAAGAAAATTGACAACTTAGAAAGCAATGCTCTAGCATGGGTTCCTCAAAGGAACAGCATTCTGTTATTTACACAGGCATTCCTGATAAGATTACCGCTGCGTTTAAGAAGTATGAAAGGCTAACCCGCCCCTTACAGCCCCCCTCAGAGCTGCTGTACTCCATACAGGGAATTATAAAGAGCTTGCTTGTGACCTGCCTCTCTTGGGCTCCCTCGGTGACTAAAGGCAGCAGGTTACTTGATCAGCATCTCAGCGCTATTTGATTTGATTGTTTCTGCCTCCATGGACTGATAAGAAAATCTTTGGAAAAATCACTGCTGCAGAGAGGCTGTCTCATTCCTATATTGCTCCTATTATTTTCTCTGTCCCACTCTCTCTTCATTCTTTTCTCTTATTTTCTTGCACTCAACGGCTGAATGGATAAAGCTGGGATGCCTGAGGCTTGCGAGCCCCTGGCAAGCCATGAACAAATCACTGAGGCAACAGCACCTAGTTCTAAACTCTTCCGCTGCAGCTGTGTGCGTCGCTGGGTTCCCCTGGCCTACAGAGAGGAGCTCTACCACGTCCTGCGCCTGTCCGGGCCCCTGGTGAGTCCTCTCTTTGTTCCATGTCTCTCTCATGCACTCCAAGTGCTGCAACTCACTTTAAACTTTAAATACAAAAGCTTTGCCAGCTGAGACTGGTTCTGGGTTGCATGTTTGGTTTTGACCAATGCCTGTAACTTAAGTTAGTGTTGGAGTTAGTAGTTATTTTATAATTGATGAGGATGTAAATGATGGCTCCTGTTTTATAGCTGTGAAGAGTGCTTATCTGACTGTCAAACTGAATTCCTGTGGTCTGTCCCTCCTTTTCGGTTATTAATTCTAGATAAAGAACTTTTGTAATCCTTCTATATCATCTTAATTAGGTGTCCGTGTACTCCAAAAATAAATAAATACATAAATAAAATTAACCAATTAAAAAAATACCCACATATAAAACATATACCCACACATATACAATACATAGATTCATTTTTGGAATTTATTTTAAAAGTGGAATTATTTTTCCATATATATGACATTTATTTTTTGTATTTATTTCATATCAAAACTAATATTTGTTTTGATGGGCATAATCTGGAGTTCAAATAGTCTATTTTAGGATTCTTACATGATGATCTGTGAACGTGACTGTGTGTGTGTGTTTTTTTTGTATGCTCATGTTCCCTGTTGATGTCTGAATTTTCATCTCCCACAGCTCATCTCCAGGATCCTAAACTTCCTACTGCCATTCGTCATCACGATATTCTGCGGTCACCTAGGAAATACTGAATTGGCTGGATATGCCTTGGCCTCTGCGGTAATTCATCCACCATCTAATGGAGCTGTCAGAAAAAAAAAAATGTGCAAAAACTGTATCTTGAGAGAGGTATAAAAGATTGCCAATGGGGCAGTACTTTCAAATAATAGAATAGAATAACAGAATAGATTTGTATTGTCATTGTTAAAAGGAACAATGAAAAAGCACACTTTTGTACCTTATCTACCCTGAATGATTGTATATTAGTACTGTAATTGTCCTGAAATTCAGTAAGTTCTGTACAGAATTGAAGGTAATGCCCAAGTGACAGTGATAAGTGACAGTTTTTCTGTCAGTTTACTTTTATTTTTTATTTTATTTTAAGACATTACTTTCAGTTATTACATCTCTGGTAATAAAATATATTATTATATTAAAAATTTTAAAATCCTTCTGATGCTAATGACCCTCATACATTTCACTGAAAAATCTAAAGCCTCAGTATCTTGTCATATCTGTTTTTCGGACACCAAGACTATTTCCTATTTCAAGGAGTGCTTTGGAAGTTGATCCAATCGAAAATCCAATATCTATATCTCCAAGAAGGAAGCAGTGAGAGATAAGGAGACAGTGTTTGGTAATTGCACTGCTAAATCATCATTTGTCTCCCTCAGACTGTTAATGTGACCACAACAGCCACAGGATGCGGTCTGGCCCTCGCATGTGACACACTGGTCTCTCAGGTAGTCTTAACTGATGATGACTTAAACATGGTTAAAATAATGATATATGTTGCACTGCCAACAGACAAGCTCGATATCCCATTGTTGTGTTTGTAAAATACCCTCAAAACACAGTTTTTAAGTGGTTGTATTTCTGTCATTGGCAGGTTATGCAGTGAGAGATCAAACAAATGACTTATTTTTTTATTTGTTTATTTTTTTGCATTTATTATCTCCCACTATTAAAATCTCAACCAACATGCAAAATATCTTAGCCAATATGTAACTTAATACTACTGTGGTACTGTGGCAGTACCATGTGTTTGTTATGGTATCTGATGTAATATCATTAATTATATACCACTGTTTAACAATTATCATGACCCTATTTCCCATATACAGTACAATGTAGTACCATAGTATTAATAGTTTGCAACTTTTTAAGTAAAAAACAAAGAATAGCAATATATTTCTTTCTGTAGACCATATTTTGAATATTAAATGTTTGGTATTAAAAATTAATAATATTAAAAGAACAGTTTACCCAAAAATGTAAATCTGCTAAAAATGTGCTTACCCTCAGGCAAGAAAAATGCACAGATCAAGCACTGTTTACAAGTGAAAACAGTATAAAACAGTTCCAAACAAATTTGTAGGTGGATTTTGATGTAACAAAACAGCAGGGATGGACTTTCTCACTGGGGGAAGCATTATTATGAATCATGTATACATATTTTGACCAGGCGTGATAGTTTTAAGTTAAAATGCCTCGATCGTCTGGACTTTTGTTTTATCAATTGTTATTCTGACGGCACCCACTGACTGCAGATGATCCATTTGTGAGCAAATGATGTAATGCTAAATTTCTTCAAATCTGTTTTGATGAAAAAACATACTCATCTACTTCTTGGATGATTTGAAGTAAATTTTCAGCAAATTTTCATTTTTGGGTGAACCATTCAATCATTTTGGGTGCCATAATTGTGCACATCTACAGGTTTTTTTTGGCATTAAATTAATCTATATTATGAACTAACTATCTGTTGTTGATGTCCAGACATTTGGCAGTAAGAACCTTAAGCGTGTGGGGGAGATTCTCCAGAGAAGCATTCTCATCCTCTTACTCTTCTGCCTGCCATGCTGGGCCATACTCATCAATGCTGAGTCAATACTACTCACCCTGAAGCAAGAGCCAGAGGTGGCTAGGTCAGACTGATCCAGGACTAGATTATTAAATCAGAACTTTTAGTATGGTCATTGTTACCAGTGTAACAATGGGTAACCTTTTCTTTTTATTTCTCTGAGCTGTAGGTCTGTGGAAATGAGTCCAGATAGTTTAAAATAAATTGGTTTATGACCTACATAGGTCTGCATATGACCTATAAGTTTATATAATTGTGGAATGCAGTATGGGTCATCAGTTTTTGCTTCACTTCAATGAAATGAGATAACCAAGGATTTTCTTGCTTATTTTTTAACATACACATTTTAAATCCTAAAGTTGCACTCCATAATTTTTATTTATTTATTTTTAATGTTGAGCCAGATGACACCATAATTTGAAATGAGATTAAATGGTTTGTGTTTAAAAAAAGAGAAGTGTGAAGTGGCACCTAAGCTTTGTGGATGCATCCAAATTAATTTCATGTTAGAAAATAAAGCACATTTAAGTTCATGATTGTAATACTAAAGTAACTTTTTTCCCCACAAGGGATATTGTGATAACGACCCGGGCAGTCACAAGGAGGATTGACAGCAAAGTTGGAGCCCAAAGGGTTATTTATTTAGAGCAGAAGTGCAAATTGTGCAAATAAATAGGTTTAAGAGCTTAACACAGATTGATATAAAAACAGTATAAACTGCTAAGTACTAAGAACTCCCCTCCAATTCACTGAGGTTAGCGTTTTACATGCTTCACAGCAATACAATCTTGTCCCAAGTGCCTCTATCTGTCCCCTGCCTTACTACTAGTGGCGGCCATCTTAAATATAATTTTTTTTCCCGCTCACCAATTTGGAACATACCATTTTTTATAAGAAACTTTTGATTTTGACTCTTGACTCTTATGATATACAGGAGATGTAGAAACAAGAGTTTAAGTAGATAGATACAATTAAAATACAATTAAAAAGAGAACGGATAACGCAAAACATTTGCTCCAACACTTACACGCTAGTTAAACTAAGCGCTTTTCTCAGTTTGCTCTTCCTATAACCAGTTGAAGCAGAACCAACATTAACAGTGAATACAGTGATGGAAAACAATTCCCAAGTCTCTCCATCACAGATATCTAATTGATCTCACAAAACCAATTCGATTTGTGCCTTTAATGCTTAAAAAAAGTAATTATATCTTATTTATGGAGAGTGTCAATTATCCTGTTTTTCACGCTGTTCAAAGACTGTTATGCTCCTTTTTCAGGATTGCACAGCTGTATGTTATGGCTTTCCTTCCTGCTGTTCCTGTAAGTATAACAACATGTTTTTACAAAAATATTCAGTGGTTGTGCTTTCATCTCTGTGTTGGCCTAGTTTTCTAGAGTATAATTTCAAATGTTTCCTACACTTGTGCTGCTCACTCTTCAGGACAATGTTTTGGTTACTGACCAAAATGTTTCAATTAATTTGTTTATAATGTTCAAGACGTTAATTTAAACAGCCTAACCACACAGTCACTGTCACAAGTTTCCCTACTGCTGACAGTACTGATGTCTTTTACTGTCCATCCTTCAATTTCCTAGGCCATGTTTCTGCACCATCTGCAGGTGTCTTATCTGCAAAACCAGGTACAACCTCTCAGTAAGCTCAAGATGTTGCACTGGACAAAAGACAGCAAAAGACATGAAAACTCAACAAATAATATATTGTCATGTTTCAGGGCATCATCCTGCCACAGATGTACACAGCAGTTGCTGCCAACATTTTAAATGTAGCAACAAACTACATCCTTCTTCACTCAATGAAACTGGGAGTGATGTATGTAAGATTACTGCTAATTTTATCAATACTAAACAGCAATACATGCACTATAGATTAGTGATGGCCATAAGCCAGGAAATAAATGATCTTTAGTATAAGCAGGTGCTTGTGTCTCTGCAGGGGCTCTGCTGCAGCTAACAGTATCTCACAGATCTCCATCTGCCTCTTGCTGTTTGCTTATATACGCTGGAAAAAGCTGCATGTGAACACATGGGGTGGTGAGGAATATATGGAAAGCTGCACACACAGACCCACTCATGTTTGCTTTTATGTCATTATGGAGTCACTGACTTATACAATTTTTACATTAAGCCAACTATAATTATTATACCCTAAAGGGGTGTTCACATCCAACAGCGACAAAGTGATTAACTTTTATTGGCTGTGAGTTAGAGAGATGTTACCAATGCAGGAAAGTTAGAGGAGCTCCAGTGTATGCACATCAGGGACGGATTAACGCACGGGCCTACCGGGCAAGTGCCCAGGGCACTGGACCAGAGGGGGGCCCAGCCTAAAACCGTGCCCCCTCAGATTTTTGAGACAAGTGGATTTTAAAAGACAGAAAATAAACAAATAATATTTTTTATATTTGATAAACGATCACACCAGTGTGATTAGATCGTTCAGTGCGGCACATCATCAGCTGCTAAATTCAAATCTGCGTTCGCTCAACTTCGCTGGCTGCCACGGAGGCAGAGACAGCCGGGTTTTTATGTACAGCACTGCGCATTATAACCAATCACACATGATTCTGTTGAGTTTATGAGTACAATGGCCAATAAGAGGCATTCAATGAGTCATCGCTGAAACAGCTGTTTTATTAAGAGAGATTAAGATTAATTTTATTTGTCACATACACAATTACATAGAGAGTATATAACCAGTAGTGAAATGTATTCTCTGCATTTAACCCATCCTAAGTGAACACACACCCGGAGCAGTGGGCAACCATGTTACAGCGCCCAGGGAGCAGTTGGGGATTTGGTGTCTTGCCTCAGTCATGGTAACAATCCCTGTCGGACCTGAGATTCGAACCCACAACCTTCCGCTTACAAGCCTGACTCGCTATCCATTAGGCCACGACTGCCCCCTGTGTATTTAAAATTCAGTGTGTTCAGTGTGAGCGCTCCCTATATGAATTCTGCTCTCTGCCGATTTCTCTAATCAGAAACAACAAAGTAGGGCCTACAGATGTGCGTACGATGTAAGCAATTAATTTCACAATGTAAGCAACTTCAGTGATTAATGGGAGTTTTTGAGAGTGCTTGAATTCTGGCTTGACTAAAGTCAATGATAATATTGATAATGTAAATGCTATTTTGCTCTCTTTCTGTACAATAAACAGGGCCGGATTTACCTCTTATCGTGACATAGGCAAACGATATTTTGGGCCCCCCTTCCTCATTAATAGGCCTATATAATAGTACCACCCCAGCAAAAAAAAAAAAAAAAAAAAAAAATCATTATCAGTGGAAACCGTAATACAGTGTTTTCTATCACAAGCGCTTGCGTTCAGTCCAGGGCCGGCCCAAGCCTTTATGGGGCCCTAAGCAGATTTTTATTTCTCTCGGTGCCGCCAGTATGACTGGTTATTGTCAAAGCTTGATTATTCGCACACTATAAATCTTAACACAGCCATTATCAGTTTTGTTTGTTGTAGCTGTGTTGCTTACATTTTATCATTGTCTGCCTGGCATGTTTTTACCCTTCTGTGATTTTTAATTGTAACAGTTGCAAACTTACAAGAGTGGTCAGGTGTTAATTTGCACTTTAACATTCAAAGTGTTAAAGTATTAAGTGGCATACTTAATGTGGTGTGCTGAAAAGCAGTTAAATAAACCAGCAGACAATGCATTTACAGAACAGAATGTTATTTTAACAACAAGAATATTAATCGAAGTTGTACTTTTATTACAAGTCATACTCTTTTTTGTAATAAATATTAAACACAGCAGAGAGCATCTGTACATAAACAACAACTCTTAATTCTATCTAGCTAATTGAGGCATAATGATATTGGAATAATAGCAAACACCCAAAATGTAGGCTAAGATAAATAATGTTAAGCTGTTATCAGTTTATGAAACGGAAGCTTATTTTTATTACAAAAGTATATACCCAGGACAGTTATTTTTACGCAGAAGACAAAAACTTTAATCTAAAACTAAGTAAAATGTTATATTATAATATATTAAAGGGGTGGTTGACTGGTTTTTTTCTAGGCTTGATTGTGTTTATGGGGTGCAGTCTAGCATGTGTTCATGCTTGTTTTTTGTTAAAACGCATTATTTTTCACATAATTTACCTTTATTCCACACCTCTCTGTCCCACTGTCCCTTCTCTGACAAACTCCTCGATTTATTTCCTGGTTTTATGAAGCCCCTCCCTCGATGGGCTGAGATTGGTTAGCTGGCTCAGTGTGTTGTGATTGGCTAAACCGCCTCTAGAGCACTTCTAAGCACATTATAGTTGTCTATAATGCTTATCAATTTGAGCCCGATTGAGACCCAGAGGATATTAGTGAAGAGTATCGTGCAGAACCTGTGCAAGCACGGCTCTTAATGGTATGTTTGGTTGTTGTTGTCTCATACTTTTAAATATGCTGCTATTTGTAAGTGCTACTGCTTCTGTTAGCTTTTAATATACGGTTTTATCCTGATTAAAGCTTTAATACAGCACAGCAGTTATTGCTGTGTGAAAATAAGTGTATAATTGGAACAGTTTGTTGGAGCTTATCTGACGATCTGAGAGAGAGAGAGAGAGAGAGAGAGAGATGCAGAGCAGGACGACAGAGTAACAGTATTAAGAACCGCTGCTTTAATGATTTTGAAACTTGTGAATCCATTAGAATCGTTAGAAGACAGAATCGCGATTCATATGATTAGATTTTTACATGCATCCCTAGTTTTCTCTAAGCCGGGCATACACTGTGCGATTTTCGTCCGATTTCGAGCCGAATTCTGACTCGTGCGACTGTTTTTTGAGTCGGGCCGAATTTCAGCTTTGTCGTGTGTCGTTCGTCGTGCAGTGTTCGTTCAGTGTACAGGGGGAAACGAGAAGCGATAAGTCTCTCCCGACAGGCAATCGGACGGTCGGATGAATTTCTGACATGTCAGATATTTTGGTCGCTCCTCGTGAGGGTATCGCACAGTTGAAGCAGAGCTACGAAGCGACTGCCCTAAACTCAGTGCTTTTTCCCTCACTGCGCCTGCGCGGAAATATAACTTTAACCATTTAATCTTTATTGCAGCAAGAAAGAAAACGACAAGAGGGAGATTTTTGATAAAATAATGTTATTATCAGGGGAAATGTGAACCATTGTCCATCATTTTGCAATTAGTGATAAAAACAAACCCGTCGCAAAATTATAAATATTTCAGTTTTAAACCATGAAGGTGAGCCAGTGCATACCACACAAACAATTTGCAAACTTCATGAGCGTAATGCCGTGAAGAAGTTTAAAACTCCAGTCAATTCATTAAGCTACAGAAAGTGAAAGTAAAAACTGACTGAGCTTTCGGCATCTGTCGCTGCATAACGACACATATTCTCTCAGAGGAGACGAAAGATATGGGTAGTATTGGGTATTGTCTTAATTTATTTAAAAAAAAAAAAAAAAAAATATATATATATATATATATATATATATAAAATCCCTTATGGCTGATATAGTGAAAAAACAACAACAGAATCGAAGTATTTCGTGTTAAACAAGTTGTTTTTGGAATTTCCTTGTCTGTAATAAAGGTTTTATTTTCATTGACTGAATATATTCATTAAGCTGTTCATTCAGTGTTCAGAATCCGGACATAGCTAGACGGTTGAGAATTTTAATTATAGGCCTATTAATTGTGGAATATTATCTAAATGTTTTAAATAATTTTCAGCAAGGAGTAATCTAAAATAATCTTTTAATATCCAAATGAATTGTAATAGACCTATACATTTAATAATAAAACTACCATAATAATAATAATACTAGTAATAATTTAATACATTAATTGTAAATGCCAAATCCTCAGGATATCACCAATAGCTTTTTTTTTTTTTTTTTTTTTTTTTTAAGTTCTCTGGCTATCATCCATATACGATGTCATCGTCTGCGCAAGCGCAACCCACAGTTGCCAAGTCCGCTTATTATACGTGACTTTGGGCTTCTTTTTTTGTAAAGTTGCGGGAAAAAAATCCCTGGTCGCGGTCGCGATTTTTTTGGGCTTATTTAAAAAAATATGGTTGCTTGTTAGGGAAATCTGACAAGCCACTTTGTTTCTTTATTTATGTTCGCCTTATTCTCCAATGCATGTATTGACACTCTGTCTGCTCGCAGTTAATATATTAACTATAGCTATAGCACCAGTGCAATAATATAAGAGCCGTAGAGTAATTTGCCAAATGTTCTGCCCATCATTGGAGAAAAATCACATTCAGAAAGAAGCGTGACACTGTAAACCAAGCGATGATAGAAGTAGACGTAGAGGAGAGGGATGCCTTTCTTTTAGCCTAATTTTTACAATGGTTTTGTAATGTATTAATTATCACGGGCTGTAATAAAAAACAAGTAGTAATACTGAGTAAATATATTTGGTTTGAATAGCCTGGTATGGCAAGATGTCTTAAAATGTTTTTTTTTTAACATTTAAACTTAGACCACATTATTAGATTACCTTTTGACTTCATGAATACACATCAATGACAGCTTAAAGATTTAAAAAAATGTATTTTAATAATATTATATAATATTTTCTTTTTTAATATAATATATATTATAATTTAATATAATATTTAATATATTTTTCTATAATATCTATGTGGCTTTTTTATGTCATTTATTTGATAGTTGTGTATACATTCTTTTATTTTAAATGGAAGAAAAACCTGTTTTTGATCTCATAATAAAGCACGTTCCCTCTGTATATGGCTGTAACGAGCAGTTTTGTGGTGCTGGGAATTCTTTATAATTAATTAAAAACAAATATTGCCACATTGATGGCTCAAGAAGGTATAATTGTTCAAATAACACATCGTTTCATTTTTAAATATAAATATAAAAAATTGTAACCAAGTGTTTTTCAAGTGTAATATTCCTGTAAAGGCTAGGGACAGAAAAAATGGACATTTCCATAGAATGATCCCATATATATTTTAGGCTATTAATATGTGGCTCATTTATTGGTAATAAATAACTGATAATAAATAATATTGATGATAATAAATCATAAAAAAAATAAATGGCTTGTTTTTGAAGCTGCGGTTGTTTATTTGTCTCGCGAGAGTTGGCAACTGTGAACCCGAGTATTTCACACGTATAGTGAGAGCACATAAATCGCGCTCGACAATCGGACCGTATAGTGTGAGCACATAAATCGTGAGCTTTGGCTTTACATCGCATGCGATCTTCTCGTACAGTGTGAGTTGATACCTTGCTGAAATCGCACGGAAATCGCACAGTGTATGCCCGGCTTAAAGCAGCGCAGCTTGGCCTCGCCCCCCTTTGCTGCATGTTCCTGGGGGCGGGGTTTATCTGGGTCTGTGATGTATCAGACCCGGGAAGTAACTCGTTGTAGTCCCTTACCTGTCGTTTTTGTAGGCATTAAACTGCCAGAATTTTAAAAGACGATATCTCCGTTTGCATTGAACTTTCAGCGCAGCAAGTCTGCAGATATTGTTTATGCTCAAACAGCAACATTACACACTAACTAATGTTAAAAAAGTGAAATCGCAATCAACCACCCCTTTAAGATGTCTATTTGTTGATGTTCAGACACAAACTTCCTTAAAACAAAAAGATACCTTACTAGGCTACCCCCATGTTGAATTTGTCCCCCCTCCACCCCCAAAACGCGATCGATTTTAACCCTTTGACACGCTACGTTTTGGCTGGTGCTGAGCCAGAGAGAGACCAGCTCAGAAAAAAGAAACATGCGCTCAGTGCTTTTCATTTTTCATAACTGTTCAGTGTTTTCAACCATATAAAGTTTATTTTTAGGTTTCAGACATTTAAAGGTGCTGTATGTAGGATTGACACCTAGCGGTTGAACTAGGTATTGCAGTCCAAATTCAAAATATTGGAGACGTTTTTTTCACCAGCCCCTCCTCCTCAGACTTGAAGCACACATGGGTTGCCAGATTAACGACACCAACAGGAACGAGCGCATATGATGATGAATGAAATTAAATACGCTGTGTTTTCCACAAACTGGCAACCCGGGGTGCCGAAATACAATTGGGTAAACTGGCAGTGGGAGGGTTTCACAAACCATAACAAACACAAACATTCTGGGCCAGAAGGCACATTTTCAAAGGAGAATAACTGACTGTAGCATTGTTTTTCAGATAAGCAAGTATGTTAACTTAGCATGTTTCTTAAATATCTGCAAGCATATTATGGTATTTTTATGCTTTAGTAGAGTCAAAATCCTACATACAGCACCTTTAAATACACTTCAATTAAGTAAAAAAAAGACATTTAGTTTGTTAAATAGGCACTGATTTCTTTGGAAAGCTGCAATAATAATCCTTTCAATTAATGGACGACGTGTTTTTTTCCTATCAAATAGTAGGCCTACACATTGTGTAGGTTACTATAAAGCTTACTCTGTTTTTCTCCCAGCTAACTGGCCACTTTCATGTATTTCGGGAGAAATAGGTAATTGTACGTGATGTTAATCCGACAGATCCACACGGTGGCGTCCAGCGCATATTATCAACATTATTGTGCCTGCATGACAAGTCGCTATGGAAATAATCAGAATCAGAATCAGAATCAGAATGAGCTTTATTGGCCAGGTATGTTTACACATACGAGGAATTTGTTATAGTGACAAAGCTCCACAGTGCAACAGAATGACAGCAACGGGACAGGACACAGACAACAAAAGAACACTATACAAATATACAAATAGGCAATGTAAAAAAAAACAAAAAAAAAAACACTATGCAATACAGACAATCATGTGTGTACAGGTCTGACGTGCAAATTTGAAATGGAAAAAATTTAAATAAAAAATATTATATATGTATGTGCGGTGAATAAATAGTTGTAAAATAGTGTTGTGTGTTCCACATTAATGTCAGGTGTTCATGAGATGGATTGCTTGGGGGAAGAAACTGTTCCTGTGTCTGGTCGTTCTGGTGCTCAGAGCTCTGTAGCGTCGACCAGACGGCAGCAGTTCAAAGAGGGAGTGTGCTGGGTGTGAGGGGTCCAGAGTGATTTTGCCAGCCCTTTTGCTCACTCTGGATAAGTACAGTTCTTGGAGAGTAGGGAGGGTTGTACCAACGATTCGCTCAGCAGTCCGGACTACCCTACGTAGTCTTCTGAGGTCAGATTGGGTAGCTGAGCTGAACCAGACAGTTATTGATGTGCAGAGGACGGATTCAATGATGGCAGAGTAGAACTGTTTCAGCAGCTCCTGTGGCAGGTTGAACTTCCTCAGCTGGCGAAGGAAGTACAACCTCTGCTGGGCCTTTTTCACAATGGAGTCTATGTGAATGACCCACTTCAGGTCCTGGGAGATGGTGGTGCCCAGGAACCTGAATGACTCCACTGCAGTCACCGTGCTGTTCATGATGGTGAGTGGGGGGAGAGCAGGGGGGTTTCTCCTGAAGTCCACAATCATCTCCACTGTTTTGAGCGTGTTAAGCTCCAGGTTGTTAAGACTGCACCAGACATCCAGCTCCTTAACCTCCTGTCTGTAGGCAGACTCGTCACCGTCCTGAATGAGGCCGATCAGTGTGGTGTCGTCTGCAAACTTCAGGAGCTTGACAGAGGGGTCTTTAGAGGTGCAGTCGTTGGTGTAGAGGGAGAAGAGCAGTGGGGAGAGAACGCAGCCCTGAGGGGCTCCAGTGCTGGTGGTGCGGGTGCTGGATGTGTATTTTCCCAGCCTCACAAGCTGCTGCCTGTCTGTCAGGAAGCTGTTGATCCACTGACAGACGGAGGTAGGGACGGAGAGCTGTGTCAGTTTATTCTGAAGGGTGTCCGGGATGATGGTGTTAAAAGCAGAGCTGAAGTCTACAAACAGGATCCTCACATAAGTCCCTGGTCTGTCCAGATGCTGCAGGGTGAAGTGCAATCCCATGTTGACTGCATCATCCACAGACCTGTTTGCTCTGTAGGCAAACTGCAGGGGGTCCAGTAAGGGTCCAGTGGAGGCCTTCAGATAAGCCAAAACCAGTCTTTCAAATGATTTCATGACCACAGACGTTAGAGCCACAGGTCTGTAGTCATTAAGTCCAGTAATTTTGGGTTTCTTTGGGACAGGGATGATGGTGGAGCGTTTGAAGCATGAGGGGACTTCGCACAGCTCCAGTGATCTGTTGAAAATCTGTGTGAAAATGGGGGCTAGCTGGTCAGCACAGGATTTAAGGCAGGCTGGTGACACACCGTCTGGGCCTGGTGCTTTCCTTCTTTTGTTCTTTATGAAGACCTGCCGCACGTCATCTTCACTTATTTTCAGTGCAGGTGTGGGGGAGAGGGGGGTTGCTGGAGGTGTTAATGGTTGTGTGGAGAGGTGTTCAGGGCGGGTGTGGGGTGTTTTTTCAAACCTGCAGCAAAAGACATTCAAATCGTCTGCTAATTGTTGATTCTCCACAGTACTGGGGGATGGTGTCTTGTAATTTGTAAGGTCTTTCATACCTTTCCACACTGAAGCAGAATCACTGGAAGAGAACTGAATCCTTAGCTTGTCAGAATAATTCCTCTTAGCCACCCTGATCTCCTTTTCCAGTGTGTATTTGGCCTGTTTATACAAGACTTTATCCCCCATTCTGTAAGCATCCTCTTTGGCCTGACGGAGCTGTCTGAGTTTTGCTGTGAACCATGGTTTGTCGTTGTTGTAGGTTAAACGAGTCCTGGTAGGAATACACATATCTTCACAGAAACTGATATATGATGTTACAGTCTCTGTGAGTTCGTCCAAATCGGTGGCAGCAGCTTCAAAAACAGTCCAATCAGTGAGGTCAAAACAAGCTTTTAAATCTTGCTCCGCTTCAGCAGTCCATCTTTTAACAGTTTTTAATACAGGTTTTTCAGATTTGAGTTTCTGCCTGTAGGTTGGTATAAGATGAACTAAACAATGATCAGAGAGTCCTAAAGCTGCTCGAGGGACAGAGTGATATGCATCCTTTATCGCTGTGTAACAGTGGTCCAATATATTACTGTCTCTGGTGGGACATGTGATGTGCTGTCTGTATTTTGGCAGTTCGCGTGAGAGATTTGCTTTATTAAAGTCACCGAGAATGATTAAAACAGAATCCGGGTGTTGTTGCTCAGTCTCTGTGATCTGATCAGCAAGTTTCTGTAAAGCTGAACTGGCGTTCGCGTGCGGTGGAATGTAAACACTCACGAGAATAAACGAACAGAACTCCCGCGGCGAATAGAATGGCTTGCAGTTAATGAAGAGCGTTTCTAGATCATAACAGCACATCTTCTTTAACACAGTTACATCTGTACACCACCTCTCATTGATGTAGAAGCACGTCCCGCCGCCGCGCGATTTCCCCGTTGATTCTGCCTCGCGATCTGCTCTGATCAGCTGGAAGTTGGGAAGATGTAACGCGCTGTCCGGTATGGTATCCTTCAGCCAGGTTTCCGTAAAACACAGAGCAGCAGAGTTTGAGAAATCCTTATTTATCCGGGAGAGCAGGAGAAGTTCGTTCGTTTTGTTGGGTAGAGAGCGGAGATTCGCGAGATGGATGCTAGGCAACGGCGTTCTTAATCCGCGCTCACGAAGTTTCACAAGCGCGCCGGCTCGCTTCCCCCGTCTGCGCGACCTGTAGCGTCTAAACAGCACCGCTGCTCCGCCAACTATAATGTCCAGCAAAGCGTCCGAGTAATCAAAATCCGGTAAAAGATTTTGTGGTGTGTTCTGCCGAATGTTCAGCAGTTCATCCCTGGTAAAGCTGATCGTGCTCGAGAAACAAAAAACAGGAAAAACAAACAAAAACAGTACAAACACTGGAGAGCAAAGCACAGTAGCTGCCATCTGCGGCGCCATCACGAGCTATCACAAATAATAAAATGATAGGTGTATATTATTTATGTAATATTGCGCTTTTGTATAATTACCACTGTTTTACTGTATTATTGACATAACATAACATAACTTAAAATAAACTGAACTATTATTTTAAAATAAAATAAAATAAACTGTCATTTCATTTAGGCTACTCTTGGGGGCCCTCTGGTGGCCACGGGGCCCTAAGTAGCCTCATATACCCCCTTTCCACCAGCAGGAACCAGGTGCTAGTTCAGAGCCAGTGCTACTGCCAGTTCTTAGTTGGTTCGACTCGCGAGCCCTTTAAGAACCGGTTGCTTTTCCACAGGCTAGAGAGCCAATACAGAGCCAGGACTTACGTCACTGAATACGTTTCATGTTTCGTTTCACTAGCGCGGCAGCGCCAAACACAACAACAGACTTGTTTGAGGTGCATCGCGCCACTCAGATCGATCGGCACACAACACACTAAAGCACCGCGAGAGCGATCCAAAAGCATAAAGAGCCATCAGCTTTCCAGTCTCTCCCGCAGCACCCCGATGCCTCGCACCGAATGGTCCACGTAGCGCCGATCCAACCCGAACAAGCCTAAACTAACTATCAACAATGGCGGACGTTGTGTTGTTATTGACGTTCATGGCTTTGCGAACCTACATCGGCATCCAAACACAGCGAATCCAACGTGTCCGTGTTTAGCTGCTATTTCAAATATGGCAGTCAAAAGTTTCTTGTTGTTCACGGTAACCCCGCCCCCAGCCCCTGACGCAAGCGGTTCTTCCTTCTAGCCCAGCAATGTTTTGGTGCTACTTACGAACCACTTTTGCTGGTTCGGAGCTGGTGCTTTGGGTGTCGAAAGACAAAGAACCGGTTTGAAACTAGGCTCTGGCTCCGAACCAGCACTGGAACTGCCTTGGTGGAAAAGGGATATTAGTTAAATTGTTTTATTAAATTCTACACCTACTCCAACCCTAAACCTACCCCTTACAGTAATGCAGATGCATTAAATATTGTTGTTCAACGTGAGAAAAAGGACGAAATATTGATGTGTGCATGCGCAGTAAGCCCCGGTAGGAAAATCTGACGGGTAGGATAAAATGTCAGGACACCGGCTCTGGTTCAGTCAATAAAAATCAAACGCAGAAAGACCGTTCCATTAATATCAGCGTTGTAGCCTTCGGGAGTGCATTATTTCTGTAATAATTTTAACGGCTTGGAGTCTCAACCACATATCAAGGCATTGTTATGATGATTTATTTCAAGACATTTGTCATGTTTCCATCCTGAAATCTCGTGTGTTGAAATATTTTCTTGCGCACCTCATAAACCTTCCATTGCAATTTCCAAAACGTCGTTTTAGAGCTAATAACAGGGGCTTGAGCCATTGATATGCAGGCTAATGCAGTTATTAATGCAGTCTAAAACACTTATTAAAGATTAAGCGCGTGTGAATACCAGCATCTGTGCGTCTCTCAGTCTTCAGCAGCGCCTAATAACAAATCTTTAAGTTGAACTGCCTCAAGAACCTCGCTACTGAGAAATGTCATGTAGCTTTTCAACTGCAAAACTATTTTATTGATAAATTCGTGGGGCAGCCGCAGCACTGACAACAAGTTTATTTTGGCGTCTCCGCGTGTGTGCGCGAGTGCGTGTCTGTAATGTTCAAAATCCATTTACTTATTGAGAATCGAGACATCTCATGATATAGTTAACACGGGTTTCTTTTTTTTTGGGGGGGGGGGGTCTAACTGAGGGGGGCTTTATTCAGTCCGTGCCCAGGGCACCGCTGCGTCATAATCCGTCCCTGATGCAGATGAGCAGCAATGGGAGTGCAGACAGTGATGCCTCATCTGATATATTTGGATACAATGGTAAAATAAGACCTACAGTAGTGCTGATACTGGAATTGAAGCTGATTCCAGACTAAAGGCCGATAATGATATACAATACAAACTATAATGATAACAATAAGATATACTTTTTAAACTCATTTAAAAGAACACCAGAATCCTCACCAAAATTAGAACAATACCAGCACAGAGGAATGATATTGTTGGAATCAATTTCAATTTGAATTTCATTATTTATTTATTTATACCAGCTCAGCTGATGAACGATAAAAAACAAAACAAAACAAAACAAAACAAACAAAAAAAAAAAAAACATTGACAGCCAATCAGAATCAATGCTGCTTTGAACTTGAGCATTTAAAGCAGCAGACGACAAAACTGCAGTGTGTACTCATATTAAACAGAGCAGCATCGTGTGTTATAGTCATCATTATAGTTAACTAATAATAGCTATAACATTATTATAATGAAAGCTATATTAGAGTCCATGCTTGTGCTCTTTAAAGATGATTCTGATTGGTTGTTGTGTTTTTATCATTTATCAGCTGAAAAAAAAGATTATGAAAGCGATTCCAACAAAATCCTTCTTCTGCTTACCTATATACAGTATGCTTACCTATTCTCATAGAATTAGACCAATGTTTTAAAAAGTTTACTGTTATAGTTATCATTCTTGATGTGCTTTTAACTTCGCTTTCAATTCTTGTTGATCATAAGAGCCTTTTGCAGCAGAGGAACATTTTCATAGTTCCTCTAAATATTGGAACATATAACTATTGGATATATAACCCTGCAGGACCTGAGAATGATTTTAATTATAGGGAACTCCTTTTAGGGAGACTAAATTATCTCCTGTTTCAGAATAGAGCCTAACCCAGCACAATGGGAAAGACCAGTGAGGTAAGTTTATGTTGACTGGCTGAAGGCATGCCATTTGAAACACTGGAATCTGCCATTTTTAAAAATCTGTGTAAAGACACAGTTTACTTACTCCATAAACTAAGACCTGGGGGCTGTTTCATAAAACAAGTTAACCAAATAAGCCAGGTTTATTTCAGGTTAGTCTGATTTATTGTCAGTTGAGTTGGTTCAAAATAAATCAGACTAACTTAAATAAGCCTATTATTTGGTAAACTTGTTTTATGAAACAGGCCCCAGGAATATGGAAAAAAGTGAAAGATGGACCAACACCAAAGTCCAGGCACTTCTCAACTTTTACACTATGGAGGAAATTCAGTGCGGCTTTGAAGGTTCTCTTCTCAGTCTTTTTGATATGCAAAACTGCAAATTGTCTGTCGTAGCGACTCTCAAGATTTGTTTTAGTAAATTACCACACATTAGTTGCCACCTACTGGTGTGATGATGTAACCTACAAAAATAGTCACCAAAAGAATCAGTCAACAAATCTATTTGGTGAATTGTGATATAAAATAAAAATAATAATAATTAAAAAAAATCCCACCCCTAGCTGATAATAGGCACACTCTGAATCATATCATGCCCAGAGATGTCATGGCCTTCAGTAAAGTCGATTTGCCTGAGAGTGAAATCTTCTCCACAGGTCCAAAGGACTCTCAGTTAACAGTGCCTCGGAATCAAACAATCAATTTTGCTTGGGATCGACTCCCAGCCCTCGGAAGACTTACTAGCAGCAAACAGCAGAGAGACTGTCCGTAATTTAATCTATCACTATGAATTCCTACTCGTTATGGACACCAATTGGCATTTTTCCAGTGAAAGAAAATATATATATATATATATTTTATTTGTGAGGCTGTTTTCCCAAATGTCCAAATCCAAAATCGGTCAGCTTTTGATCTGTTCACAATGGCCACTGTGAATAGGTGAAACATGAAAAAACACATGGGTAACAAACAATTATTCTGCATAGCTAGTCAATCAATAATGACAAAGAGATATGTAGACTGTATGAACATGACTGGTGTGATTAAAAGAATGTGTGTGTTTGTCTTTGTCGCCCCCTACAGACTGGTCTACTGTAGCACTGCAGGAGTGGGGCTCTTATATGAAACTGGCTATTCCCAGCACTCTCATGCTCTGTTTTGAGTGGTGGGTCTATGAGATCGGAGGTTTCCTTGCAGGTGTGTAGATGTGTGAAGGGGGTTGTCTTGTATTTCTGATTAAACGTAATAGTCAGAAAAATATATTATTTGAAATGAAATAGATAAAATATTGATTGACTATTTGATTGATTGATTTAGTCAAGTATCATATTTTGATACATCAGGCTTTTATAGCCCATGTATGATATGGGAGAATACAGAGCTCATACTCACAGTGAAAAAAAAAAAAAAAAAAACTCAGATTCTGGTGCAGTTGCTGATATTTATAAGACCAAAAAGTAAAATTAAATTGTAATGTAATGTAATGTAAATCAATGAGATCTTTTTAACTATAATCAAGTAAACCTAAGTTGTTTCAATCCAGTAAGTGTTCATTCTGAAACATTTCTAACAATATGAATGTTATTCTTACATTTACTTATTAAAATACGTAAGGATTTCAAAGCTAAAAGACTTTCTTTCTTTCTTTCTTTCTTTCTTTCTTTCTTTCTTTCTTCTTATTTGACAAAAAAAGTAGTAAACACTCAATTCGTCAAGGATAACACAAAGTTTAAAATAAAACTTGTTTCCATTGTAGTCCTTGATGTAAAGCACAAATTCCACTCACGGTAACAGGTACACTGGCACTGCATTATAAATACAAAAATTGCAATAAAATTCCACATTTACAAAAATTTACAGTCACAAATAACCACGTACGTAATACAAATTCATCAACAAAACAACCTACTTAAGAGCCAACTTTTAGCATTTAAACTAAAACTAACCATATTCGAAATACCTTTAATATCCAGAGGTAATTTATTCCACAAAAGTGCCCCAGAATATCTAAAAGACCTACGACCATACATAGTTTTAAAACGACATAATGTAATATCCATAAGACTTTTAGTTTTATAACAAAGACATGTGTACCACAACCTGAAGGTGGGCATTTTTACAATTACGGTATACTAAAATGTGTTAACAAAAGTGTAAACTATCAATCAGGCGACAGAAGACTGTGTAGAAGACTGTAACAAGTTTTGAACAATTTGAGGCTTTAGACATTTCCATATCAAATATAATACAGTAGGGTTTATAGGGTTAAACTGAATGAGTAGGTGCCATTTTGATCTAAAAACTGGAAAAAAAAATATTCCTATTGGTCTTCAACCAAAGTCCCTCTGCAATCACGTTAAATACCTGACGGTCAGTTTTTCGTTAATCTTTTCTTTTTTCCCCTGGTGGAAGTGCACAATGTTTATTGGCTTACAAATCATCTCATAAATTGCCTAACTACATTTGAGATGTGCAAATCACAAAAATCAGAGACAGCCACCAACACATTAAATAACATACATTCATCCTTTTAATTTTTTCCCCCTGATGATTGGCAGGAATTCTGGGGGAGGTGGATCTTGCTGCTCAACATGTGTTGCTGGAGGTGGGGGCCATTACTTACATGGTAAGAGTGTTATTTATCGTGAAACTCAAAATAAGACACTTATTAAATTGGTTTAATCTGCCATTGCTAGCAGGGTTTGTTATTACTGCCAAATGGCAAATATATTGAAACAAAAAGTATTAAAAATCGTTCTGAAAGTGATTCTAGTAATATAATATTCCTGTCGTTAGTATTAGTTGTGGTGTGGACTTGCCTATTCTCATAGAATTAGAAAGAAACTTCATCATTATTACAACCCCAAATCAAGGCAAGGCAAGGCAAGTTTATTTATATAGCACATTTCATACACAGTGGTAATTCAAAGTGCTTTAGAAAGTGAAATAGTCATTCACAGCAATAAAAACAAGGAATTAAAAATAATAAAAACAAGGAATTTTAAAAAGTTATAGAAATTGATTTAAAATGAAATTTAAAACAGTTAAATAGAATATGATTATACATAAAAAAAAAACAGTGCAGTCAGTTCGGACGTAGCACAGTGCTCATTCAACAAATGCACAGCTAAACTGATGAGTTTTCAGTCTGGATTTAAATGTGCCTAATGTTTTAGCACATCTGATCTCTTCTGGAAGCTGGTTCCAACTGCGGGCTGCATAATAGCTAAAAGCGGACTCCCCTTGTTTTGTGTGAACCCTTGGTATTTCTAACTGACTCGATCCTAATGATCTGAGTGGTCTGTTAGGTTTATATTCAGTAAGCATATCTGCAATGTATTTAGGTCCTAGGCCATTGAGTGACTTATAAACGAGTAAAAGTACTTTAAAATCAATCCTAAATATAACTGGAAGCCAGTGTAAGGACCTGAGGACTGGTGTGATATGCTCAGATTTTCTGGTTCTAGTCAGAATCCTGGCAGCAGCGTTCTGGATGAGCTGCAGCTGTCTAATTGTCTTTTTTGGAAGGCCGGTGAGGAGACCATTACAATAATCCACCCTGCTGGTGATAAAGGCATGAACAAGTTTCTCCAAGTCATGACTGGAAACAAAACATCTAATTCTTGCAATGTTTTTGAGATGATAGTATGCTGATTTAGTTACTGCTTTGACATGACTACTGAAGCTAAGGTCTGTCTCCAGAATCACCCCAAGATTTCTGACTTGATTTTTAGTTGTTTGACCCCTAGAGTCAAGATATGCATTCACCTTGAGAACTTCATCTTTGTTTCCAAATGCAATGACTTCAGTTTTCTCCCTGTTTAGCTGAAGAAAGTTTTGGCACATCCAACTGTTAATTTCATCAATGCATTGGCAGAGGGAGTCAATGGGGCTATAGTCATTTGGAGATAAGGCCAGGTAGATCTGGGTATCATCAGCATAGCTGTGATAGGCAATTTGGTTTTTCCTCATTATCTGACTTAGTGGGAGCATATACAGGCTAAACAAGAGCGGTGCAAGAATTGAGCCTTGTGGGACTCCGCATGTCATGGACGTCCACTTAGACTTATGCTCTCCTATACTCACATAATAACCTCTCCCTTCTAAGTATGACCTGAACCATTTGAGTGCCAACCCAGACAGCCCGACCCAGTTTTCCAGTCTCTCTAGAAGTATGTTATGATCGACAGTGTCAAACGCAGCACTAAGATCTAGCAGTACCAGCACTGATATTTTGCCAGAATCAGAATTAAAGCGAATATCATTTATTATCTTAATGAGTGCTGTCTCTGTGCTGTGATGCACACGGAAACCAGATTGAAAATTATCCAGGTATTCATTTGAGTTTAAGTAGTTGTTCAGCTGATTAAAAACTATCTTTTCAATAATCTTATCTATGAAAGGAAGATTTGATATTGGTCTATAGTTGCTTAACATGGTGCTATCCAGATTGCGCTTTTTCAGAAGGGGCTTAACAACTGCAGTTTTCAGGGAGTTTGGAAAAGTCCCAGAAAGAAGTGAGGTGTTCACCACTTCTAAGAGATCTACTTCCAAACTGTTAAGCACACTTTTGAAAAAAGATGTAGGAAGTGTGTCGAGATAGCAGGTTGACGATTTAAGATGCTGTACTATTTCTTCCAAAATTTTGCTATCAATTGTTTCAAAAACAGACATAGTCACTTCTTTTTGAGATTGCGGTCGAATCTGTGTGACCTCTGTATTACAGGAAGATGTGCCAATCTCCTTTCTGATATTACTGATCTTCTCTGAAAAGAAGGAAGCAAACTCATTGCATTTGCTGTCGGAGAGCATTTCACTAGGAATCTGACTTGGGGGGTTTGTCAGTCTCTCAACAGTAGCGAAAAGAGTACGAGTGTTGTTTAAGTTACTGTTTATAAGGTTTGAGAAGAAGGTCTGTCTAGCTGTGGCTAGTTCCACATTGAAAGCATGAAGGCTGTCTTTATAGATGCTATAGTGAATTTCAAGTTTCGTCTTCCGCCACATCCGCTCAGCTTTTCTGCATTGTCTTTTCATATTCTGAACTGCTGTTAATTTTCTCCAAACTGATTTCTGTCTGCCTGTCTTCTTGCTGACCTTTATCGGAGCTATATCATCAATAACATTCTTAACTTTTGAGTTAAATGAATCCAGGAGAAGATCAACAGAGTCTGCAGAAATGCGTGGTGTTGAAGATATAGCCTCCTTAAATAGCACACTAGTGTTCTCATTAATGCATCTCTTTCTGACAGAGACAGATCTAGATTCAGTGGTGATTCAGTGGTGACAGAGATCAGTATATCAAAGAAAATACAGAAGTGATCAGACAGTGCTACATCCTTAATAACAATGGATGAAATGTTTAGACCTCTACTGATGAGTAAATCTAGAGTGTGTCCACGATTGTGTGTTGGTCCATGCACATGCTGAATCAGGTCAAAAGTGTTTAAAACAGTTATAATTTCTTTTGTAGTTTTGATTTCAGCATTATCTATATGAATATTAAAATCCCCTGCAATAGCAAAACAGTCAAACTCTGAGGAAATCATTGATAACAGTTCTGTGAACTCTTCAACAAAGGCTGGAGAGTATTTTGGAGGCCTGTAAATGATGATAAACAGAATGCGTGGGGCACCTTTCAGCACAATACCTAGATATTCAAAAGACACGTACTGACCAAATGACACTTGCTTGCATTGATAAACATCTTTAAATAGAGCAGCTCCACCTCCACCTCTCCTAACAGTCCTGCAGACACTTATAAAATTAAATTTAGGAGGGGCTGTTTCATTTAGGACTGTTGCACTGCAGCTGTCTTCAAGCCATGTTTCATTTAGAAACATAAAATCCAGGTTGTTTGTGGTTATTAAATCATTGATCACAAATGATTTATTTTTTAGTGAGCGAATGTTTAAAAATGCTAACTTGATGGAATTACATTTTGTCTCTACAGCAATCTTAGATTGCATTACAGGCCACAGATTAGATGGGTCAGCCGTACGGCTTGAGAAGGCCTTAGACTTTCTATCACATGATAAAACAGAAATAGAGAAGGCTACAGGCATACTGGGTTCCCGCTTGTTTTGTAAACATTTGTGAATGTTGCTGTTAATAAAGCGGGGACCCGACACATATCACTGAGAGCTGTTATCAGTTGTTTTTGGTTCGCCTACAGCCGATGGAGGAGGGTTTGGGGCCTGGCGTTGTGGCAGCGGTCGGAGAGCTCTCACAGGAGGAGGGAGAGCTGGGCCTGCAGTCTTTGGTGGTTGGGGGGCCCGCCGTTTTTTTGTTGATATCTGGGGGCTTGCAGAGAGTTTGGTCCCAGCATACACCAGTTCCTCCATTTTCTGTGAAAAGCTTAGAAGTGGAGATGCTGGAGAGAGGGATAGCGTGTCTGCTGAGCGGGGCTCTAGCTCTGGTGTTTCCGGTGACTGTGATGTGTTGTCCTGGCTTCCCAGGCTGTTTTCCAGAAAGTCGTCCTTGGGTGTTGAGTCTTGGAGCTGTTGTAATGCGTCACAGTCTGCATGTGATGAGCTCTGTGGGCGGGGCTCTGCCGGGATGTCCATGAGCAATGCTTGTTTGGGCTGTGTGGCGTTATCAGTGTCCTTGTGGGATTCTTCAACCACATGATGACTCGGAAGCTGATATGAAGTCCTGTGGTCACTCATATTCTGTTCAGGAGAGTGTGTGAGTGGATTGGCACACACCACCGAAGGATGACGGAGGGAGAAAAGGAAATTGTCCTTTAGCACTCTTGTACCAAGTTTGTTTGGGTGGAGGCCATCCAGTTTAAACAGTTGTCTGTGGCCCCAGAAAATATTGAAGTTGTCGATGAAGTTGACTCCTTTTGTACTGCAGGTTCTTTGTAGCCATGTATTCAGCCCAAGCAACCGTGAAAACATGTTAGTTCCCCTTGCTGGGAGTGGTCCACTGATGAACGACTGAACTTCAAGTCTTTGAAGTGTTTCAAAGAGTTCACTGAAATCTTGCTTAAGCAGTTCTGACTGCCCTTTCCGAATATCATTCTTCCCCACATGGATGATGACTCGATTTGCAGTCTTGTGCTTCATCACAATGTTCTGAAGTTCCTTGTTCACATCAGAGACGGTTGCTTGAGTAAAGCAGCAGTTAGTTGTAGTTAATTTCAGTGCGTAAATGACAAGGGCGCAAGCCTAAGCTGAACAGCCGTGATCTCCGATCCCTCAGGCGGCACTGCATCAAGAATCCTCATTCGTCTGTAAGCGATATCACCACATGGGCTCAGGACTACTTTGCAAACCTTTGACAAGTACCACAATACGTAGTTACATCCACAAATGCCAGTTAAAACTGTACTGTGCTGCGGAGGAAGAGGGTACGGGTACTTGACTGGCCTGCCTGCAGTCCCGACCTGTCTCCAACAGAGAATGTGTGGCACATTTTGAAGCGCAAAATGCGACAACGAAGACCCCGTACTGTTGCCCACCTTAAGACTTGTTTGCAGGAAGAATGGGACAAAATTACACCTGAAACACTTCATCACTTGGTGTCTTCAGTCCCTAAACGTCCTTTAAGTGTTGTGAAAAGGAATGGCAACATTACAAAGTGGTAAATGCTTTACTGTCCCAACTTTTTTTGGAATGTGTTGCAGGTCTGAATGACAGGAAAGGATGTATATTTACAAATGACATGAAGTTGACCAGACAAAACATTAAATATTTTGTGTTCATATTGTCTGCAATGAAATACAAGTCAAAGTAAATTTAGAAATCACTACTTTCTTTTTTTTATTTGCGTTTTCCATACTGTCCCAACTTTTTCTGATTTGGGGTTGTATTATTATTATTTATAGTTATCATCCTTGATGTGAAATAGCCTTAATTGGGAGGTGATTTGAGATCTTTTTAAGGACTCAATGTCTAAAAGCTTCTGCCAGCTGAGGCAGAAGTCTCTATAACAAATCTTTTCCTGCAAGTCTGACATGAACAAACCTTTTGTTATTGTTAGGGTTCAAAGATTCACTTCAGTTGCTTGTAATGCTCCAAAACAATTACCACACATTTATCGCTACCTACTGGTCTAATGTGGTAACCTTCAAAAATAGTCAGCAACAGATACTTTACAAACAAATGATCCTATTAAGTTCTATTTGTTAAATTAAATTAGTGTGAATATTTGCTTGTTTCAATAACAATATTTTATGTTTAGTTTCCATTAGGTGTGCATGCGGCCGCTTGTGTGCGTGTGGGAAATGCGCTGGGAGCTGGAGACACTAACAGGGCCCTGATCACTAGTAAAGTGACTCTCTTGATCTCAGGTCAGTAGAATATAGAAATACCCAGTGCTAACGATCAAGTTTAGTAATTAGTAAATAACTTACAGTAAGTATCCAGAAGGAAAGATCATTTAAACCTTTACTGCATTGCAGGAGTTTTGGCTGTTTTACAGGGAATCGTAATGGGTTCCTCAAAGTCAGTAGTGGGATACATCTTCACTTCTGATGAGTATGTTTGTTTCTCTCATAACATATACACAGAGCCGATCCTCCCTATACGCAGAATACGCAGGCTGCATAGGGCCCCCTAAACACCAGGGGGCCCCCTTGCTCTCAAAGATGTTTTAATTTTAGTTTCGTTTTTGAATTTGGCCAGCTGTTGTGAAAACATGAATGATCATTTCTTTTAATGCGGTGCGCTGTCACGCTCTCTATGTAAAAAACTTTTAACGTGAATGTCGTACAGTCTCTTGTTTGAGAGAGAGAAGAAAAAAAAATAGTTGAAATCGTACCGCGAAGAGATACTGTTTCTCGAGCGCCTTCCGCGAGTGCGATTCAAGACGGAGTGAAACACGGACAAATGCATTTCATCCATTCCTAAACCCCCCCCCCCCCACCTCCCCCAGCCGGCGACACAGTTTTGCATAGGGCCCCCAGAAGTCTAGGATTGGCACTGCATATATCGGCACTGCATCATTATAGATGAAGTGATATCATGATCATTTTCTTCGTAAGATAAATAAAAGAATCAGGAGAACAAATAAATCACTGCTAATTATAGCAATGAGAGTGAAGCTTTTCTTTTGTTGTTTTGCAGTTCTCACTTCTTGATTTAATCTAACAGGAGCATAGTGAAAATTGTCTCGGAAATTCTCACCCTGTACGTTTTCCTGCAGTTTTTTGATGCTCTCGTGGTAAGTTTGAATTGTTTTATAATTTGTATGCATTCAAAGGAAGGCAACACAAATGAATCAACCTATAATACAGATTTTCTTTATGATTGAGCTGAAGGTCAAATACTGTAACTGGCATTATGTTATCTTCTGTCTTTCATCATTAAAGTATCTATGAATGATAATGTCACACGACATTATCAGTTAAAATGCTTTTACTAGGGATTTCTTGTGATGTCATGAAACCTGGTTTTGTGAAATTATGTAATTCACTGATTACTCTGAAGTCTCTATAGTACATTTCTCTACAACAGACCAGTTTGTCTTGTGTTTTAGTGTGTGTGTTCAGGGATTCTTCTGGGTGCTGGGAAGCAGAAGATAGCAGCACTGTCCAACTTGATCTGTTACTACTGCATTGGGTTACCAGTAGGAATATCACTAATGTTTCTGGCCGAGCTCAGGATACTTGGTACCATCTCTAATTCTCTTCATTCCTATTTTCCTAACTTATCAGAAATTCCAAAAGAGCCAAAATAAGTAAAAAAAAAGAATGTCAAGCCAACCCAGATCTTTAATTCCATTCAGATATGTGGCATCCCAGTTTTGCCCTGCAATTTAGTTATAAATCTTTTCAATCTCCAAAACTGAACTAAAGTTAATACTTTTATTCAGTAAAGATGCATTAAATTGATTAAAAGTAACAGTAAAGACTATATCATTTTTCAAAAGATGTCTCCATTTATCAAATAATTCTAAAAATAATAAATAGTAACTAAATGAATAAATAAATATTTTGTGGATAAAAAAAAAATAGAAAAAATATTTGTTTTCAACATTAATAGATTAAGTATTGGAGTAATGACTGATGAAATGTCAGCTTTGCCATCAGATAAATAAATTACATTTTAAAATGCATTAGAATAGAAACAAAATATTTTAAATAATATTTCACAGTATTACTGTTTTAATGTAATTTAGATCAAATAAATGCAGCATTGGTGAGCAAAAGAGACATCTTTCAAAAACATTAAAACATCTTACCAACCCCAAAGTTTTAAACACTAAATCCACACTAACAAAACACTAATCTAACAAATTCAGTAAACCAAATTTTATACTACTACTACTACTAAAGTCATCAAAACTATAAAATAGGCAATATGTATGTTTTTGTACAAAACAAATTTCAATACATAACCTAAACACATCAAGACTTTGTTATTGTTAGTGATGCAGGTCTCTGGTCATATAGTATATTTTCTCCTCCAAACCAGCCATGTAATAAAATTCAGATAGTGTTTGCTTCCTGACCTGTTCTAAACTTGAAACACGTCCCATTTTCATTTCACACTCATTCAGGTCTGTGGCTTGGCCTCTTGATTTGTGTCATTATTCAGACCTGTTTCTTCACCACTCTCATCTTCAAGCTCAACTGGAAGAAAGTAACAGAGCAGGTAAGACATAATAACTAATCAGACCAGCATTGTCAGGCCAAGCTACCATTGTGAAAGGCTGTCGAAAGGGATAATGTTGACTTATGCCTTCCTTAGGCTCAGAAACGTGCAGGCAAACATGCAAATGTAGTGTGTGTTCAAAAGGCACCATCGATAGGACAGTCAGTCCTTGATACGCTGGTTTCTGAAGGGCAGGACAACGATGAGCAAACACCTGATACTGGAGCTTCAGCAAGTATCCCTGAACCTTGGGATGACATAACTGGAAACAAAGTAAGTGCTACAGTAATCCCAGCATCCAGGGTTTCCCAAACTGGGGTTTTTATATAAATGATATTACAAAATTTATCAAATAAAAGCCTGAGATATGATTAAATGATGCTACATGTTTCAAAGCGAAGCAACACAGTGTTCACATGAGCAGCTTGTGATCCAATGAATTCAATGTCTAAGAGCTTCTCGGGTCCACAGTAAGTGCAGCGATCCCTATCTCATAAATTTGGGAACATAACATGCACTATATTCAATTTATTTATACATTCACATAATTTACAATTTTTTTTTGTGGGTTTACAGCATTTCAGCAGTGTTCTACCAAAATAAAAGCTTGAGGATTTTTAATCTTTAAAGTTTGGACGATTGAAAGTGAAGAATTTAAGAGATAAATATTAGTATTGTAACTTGTAAAGCAAAACTATTATAATTAACAAATATTAATTTATATTTTCCAGTACAATTGTAATTTACAGCAGGAATGTATTGCTGTCTTAATTTTTGTAATTAGATTTGAAACTTTATACTTGTTTACTTGCATGTCCAGCAACAAATAGCCAACATCAGAGAACCATAAACATGCAAATGTTGTTAATTACTAAAATATTTAAAAAATAGTTTGCCCAAAAATTAAAATTTGCTGAAAATGTCCCCACCCTCAGGCTATCAAAGAGGTAGACGAGTTTATTTCTTCATCAAAATAGATTTGGAGAAATTTAGCATTACATCATTTGCTCACTAATAGATCCTCTGCAGTGAATGTGTGCCGTTAGAATGAGAGTCCAAACAGCTGATTAATCACAAAAATTCACAACACGACTCTAGTCTTTAAGTTAACGTCTTGTGAGGTGAAAAGCTGTGTTTGAAATAAACAAATCCATCAAGACATTTTTAACTTCAAATTGCATCTAGCTTAAAGGGATAGTTCACTTTGAAATTAAAATTTGGTATCTATCAGCTTACCCCAAGGGCATCCAAGATGTAGGTGTCTTATTTTCTTCAGTAGATCCAATTTTGATGTTTTTAGGTCAAACCGTTCTAGTCTGTCAGTCATATAATGGCAGGTATAGGTCACTGTCTCTATAAGCGGGAAAAAGAACATGCACAGAGAAATCCAAATTAAACAATTCCCCATCGTAACTACACATTGATGGCCTAAAGCCAGGCTCACACTGTGCGATTTTTTTTTAAAAAGTCCTTTAGGATTGTACTTGTCAGACTGCACGAACATGATGATCATGTCACACTGTGGGATCTCAGTTGTCATTAATGTCAGACTGTACGACAGTCAAGACGAGTTAAAAACAGGTGCGCGCAAGAAAACTTGTCCGGACACGTCCAGTGACTACGAACTGCGTTGCACGCGGGACCGAACTGTTGGCTATCATGAAAAGTATATGAACGGCGGCAATACTGGCGTATTTAAGAAGAATAGTGTATGCAGCTCTACACACCCACATGAAAACAGCGGCGCAACCGGTGTTTATATAGAAAAGGCAACCTATCAGATGAATTCCGTGAGCGGAGGACGGGAGCGCCGGAGTTTATGGCTGATAGAATAATTCTCTAGCATTAATTCTGCTCATAGCTTGTCTTGAAAAACGGAGACAGTTTGACATTCATCGTAGGGGTAGTCACACTGCAGGACTGTTCGCCAAATCTTCTGACACTGCCAGAATTTTGTCGGAGGTGAAATTTGATCGCAACAGCCATTAATCGGCTGTCGGTGAACATGTCAAACCAGCGATCAAAGTCTACAGATTTTAGCCTAGGATTATAGGAATCTTTTAGGATTTTCAAAATTTGTCTCAGACGAGCAAATCGTGGCCAAAATCGCACAGTGTGAGCCGGGCTTAAGACACGAAACGAGCGGTTTGTGTGAGAAAACGAACAGTATTTATATCGTTTTTTACACGCGCATCCGGTGTGACGTGTGTGTGCACGCGCTCTGGCTCATGCTGCATTCACACGGGGCGTCGGCGTCAACGCTTGACGGAGGGCGTGTCTGAAGCGTGGTGCTGACGCAACTTTTCAAGCGCCAACGGAGGCGTCAGCCAATCAGATCGCCTCATGCAAATACCCAATCCCGTTCATGCAACACCAGAGAAGTATATGATTGGTTGTTGTAACTATGACGGCGCGTCAGCACCACGCTTCAGACACGCCCTCCGTCAAGCGTTGACGCCGACACCCCGTGTGAATGTAGCGTGAGCCAGAGCGCGCGCACACACATGTCACACACCAGATGCGTGTGTGCACTCAGATCACTTGGACATGGTTGTGTACAAGAGGTAAAAAACGATATAAATACTGTTCGTTTTCTCACACAAACCGCTCGTTTCGTGTCTTAGGCCATCAATGTGTAGTTACGATGGGGAATTGTTTAATTTGGATTTCTCTGTGCATGTTCTTTTTCCCGCTTATAGAGACAGTGACCTATACCTGCCATTATATGACTGACAGACTAGAACGGTTTGACCTAAAAACATCAAAATTGGATCTACTGAAGAAAAAAGACACCTACATCTTGGATGCCCTTGGGGTAAGCTGATAGATACCAAATTTTAATTTCAAAGTGAACTATCCCTTTAAATGTGAGTCCTATCCATAAAATTGCTTTCTCCAGTGAAAAGCTTATGAAAAGTCTCGTCTGAATCAGGAGACAAATATCCACAGATCAAGCACCATTTACAAGTGAAAACAGTCCAAAAACAGTTCTAAACAAATATTTTAGTGGATTTTGATGTGAGAGGACAACATAGGATGGACTTTTTAGGATGGAAAAGGAAGTGTTATTTTCACATTTTTGCCAGAAGCAATGGTTTAAAGTTAAAATACCTTCATGATGGATTTGTTTCTTACAAATTTGCAGCAGTCATGTGGATTATTTTGAGGTTTTTATCAGCTGATTGAATTTTGATAGTACCCATTCATTGCAGAGGATCCACTGGTGAACATGTCACTACATTTCTCCAAATCTGTTCCGATGAAAACTAATCTACATTTTCAGTAATTTTACATTTTTGGGTGAACTGTTTGTTTAATTTAAATTCTCAGGGGGTACTTCAAGTAAATATTTTACGGCTAAGGGGGTTGGCTGATGAAAAAGTTTGGGAACCCCTGCCAATCACCAAGTCAATCATGTGTGTCCTGAAATTGAAACTATTCTTAAATTCCGGCGATGATAGCTTCAATAATTACATTATGCTTTGCTTCTTTAGTCCCAGCTAACAAGTAATAGACCTGAAGTGGCCGGCTATGTCCAAGTGAACACCCAAGAGCAGAGTAAACTAGTGATGGTGAGTGAATATGGAGAAACCCAACCTAAAGCCTTGCTCTCTACGAACCAGCTTGTGCTCAGACGGGGACTTACGCTGTTGACCACTGTCCTGATCTTGATAGCTGGAGTCACTGTGCACATAGCTTGTCCTCTTCCGGAGCCTTTAAATCCTCATCAAAGCAATCTAACAATGGATTCAAGAAATTTTTCCACTTCTAACATCTTCCTCAACACCACGTTAAGCTAACTCTAACTTGATCTATCTTAACAAGGTCCCATTTCAATAAATTTGGGACCACGAGTGGGTCAATCAGCCAATACCACCAAAATTATATTTGTCAGTGTTATTTAAGAGAGAGAAAAAAATGCATCTCTGCCTTTTCCATCCTACCACAAATAACAGTTGAAGGATTACAAAAGAGCATTTCTCTCGACGTACATTATACAGTACTATGGACTTCTACAAATTTGGGACACACTACAAACCCAGCTGTGTAGGCCAAAATACAGCTGAGTGAGACTACCGAGTAGTACTTATGTGCAGTATGTTATTTCACTTCTTAGCATACCAAATTTAAATTTTATGCATTTATAATATATCTAGTTATATGAAGCCGTTTATAAGGTTGTAGTTTTCCTTGTAAATGTATTTATCATAAAGTAAAGCATAATATTATATACTACTGGAAGCATTCTATTTTTATTATTAAAAATTTTAATAAGACAGAGTGCAAAAAATATAAATGCATGCTTGTCACATCATATCCAAACATGGAGAAAAATAGCTCCAGTGGTTGAATAATATATATATATATATATACATACAAATGTGTGTGTATGTATATATGTGTATATAATTAATTTATCAGTTTGCTGTTCTTTCTCAAGGAGCAGTTTTAATGTGTATAGTGTAGCATTAAGTTAATACTTCATATATATGTATGGATAAGCACATACACATAAGATTTTCATTTCTTAATGATTTCTAAATGGTAATTTATTCTTTGCTTAATATTGGCATGAAGCACACAGTACCGTTCACTGTGACCAGAGATGGGCATAAATACATGAAAATGTATTTAAAATAAAAATACAAAATACTGCCTGCAAAAATGAGTTTAAATACAAATACAAAATACTGCCTGCAAAAATGTATTTAAATACAAATACAGTATTTTGTATTTTGAAAATACATAAAATACAAAAACTGGCCATCCAGCGAAGTACCACTATTAAGGCTTGTTCGTACCAAGAATGATAATTATAAAGACAACTTTAGTGAATCCTAAGCATGTGCTGCTGCAGTTATGTCAAGTCAAGTCAAGTCATCTTTATTTATATAGCGCTTTTAACAATACAGATTGTGTCAAAGCACTTAACAGTATCAAGTTGGAGGATAGAGTGTCAGTAATGTATAATAATAAGATTAAACACTCAATTTTCAGTTAAAGGCATTTCATTATTGAATTCAGAGATGTCATTGTCTAGCTCAGTATAGTTTAAATAGTATATGTGAAATCCAATTGACGATAATCGCTAGAAATTAAGTGTCCCCGACTGAGTAAGCCAGAGGCGACAGCGGCAAGGAACCAAAACTCCCTCTGTGACAGAATGGAGAAAAAAAAACCTTGGGAGAAACCAGGCTCAGTCGGGGGGCCAGTTCTCCTCTGGCCAGGATATTATTGTTTATTTATTGTTATAATTAAGACTTTAAATGTTTTATATTTCTATTTTAATATTGTTGCAATGTCTAACAATAATAGTATTATGTAGTTAGGTATTTTATTATATTTTTAGTTATTTGTTTTATTTTTAGTTTTATTGTATTTTAAGTCGAGGTCTTCACTGGGATTATGTCCCCGGGGCTCATCCAGGGGTCCGGCCTCCGCCGACAATCTGGGCCGCAGTCATCATCTCCCGGCGCCAATCCACCATCTGATCCAGACACGGACTGAGAAACAGAATAAGAAAGAAACAGACTAATATTAGCGTAGATGTCAATCTTTTTACGATGTAACGAGTACATCGTGTGTTATGGGAAGTGTTCCTGGTTCCGGTTGATCTAATTAATGCAGCCTAACAATCCTTTAACGGATTTGAATAATAGAAGTGTATTATAAAGAGATGGGTCTTTAATCTAGATTTAAACTGACAGAGTGTGTCTGCCTCCTGAACAGTGTTTGGTAGATTGCTCCATAGTTTGGGCGCTAAATAGGAAAAAGATCTGCCGCCTGCAGTTGATTTTGATATTCTAGGTATTATCAAATGGCCAGAGTTTTGAGAACGCAGCGGACGTGAAGGACTATAATGCGATAAGAGCTCGCTCAAGTACTGAGGAGCTAAACCATTCAGGGCTTTATAAGTAACAAGATTTTAAAATCTATACGATGTTTAGTAGGGAGCCAGTGCAGTGTTGACAGAACCGGGCTAATGTGCTCATACTTCCTGGTTCTAGTAAGAACTCTAGCTGCTGCATTTTGAACCATCTGTAATTTGTTTATTAAGCATGCAGAACCACCCAATAAAGCATTACAATAATCTAACCTTGAGGTCATAAACGCATGAATTAATATTTCTGCATTTGACATTGAGAGCATAGGTCTCAGTTTAGATATATTTTTAAGATGAAAAAATGCAGTTTTACAAATGCTAGAAACGTGGCTGTCAAAGGAGAGATTACTATTAAATAGAATACATAGGTTCCTGACTGATGACGAAGAATTTACAGAGCAGCCATCAAGTGTTAGACAGTGTTCTAGGTTATTACTTGTGGGGGTTTTAGGTCCGATAATTAACACCTCTGTTTTTTCAGAATTTAGCAGTAAGAAATTACTCGTCATCCAGTTTTTTATATCGACTATGCATTCCATAAGTTTCTCAATTTGGTGTGTTTCACCAGGCCGTGAAGAAATATAGAGCTGAGTATCATCAGCATAACAGTGAAAGCTAACCCCGTGTTTCCTAATGATATTTCCCAAGGGTAACATATAAAGCGTGAAAAGTAACGGCCCTAGTACTGAGCCTTGAGGAACTCCATACTGCACTTGTGATCGATATGATACCTCTCCATTCACTGCTACGAATTGATGGCGGTCAGATAAGTACGATTTGAACCATGCTAATGCACTTCCACTAATGCCAACAAAGTTTTCTAGTCTATTCAAAAGAATGTTGTGATCGATAGTGTCGAACGCAGCGCTAAGATCCAATAGAACTAATAGAGAGATACAACCACGATCAGATGATAAGAGCAGGTCATTTGTAACTCTAATGAGAGCAGTCTCAGTACTATGATATGGTCTAAATCCTGACTGGAAATCCTCACAGATATCATTTTTCTCTAAGAAGGAATATAATTGTGAGGATACAACCTTTTCTAATATCTTTGACAGAAAAGGGAGATTCGAGATCGGTCTGTAATTAACTAGATCTTTGTGGTCAAGTTGTGGTTTTTTTAATGAGAGGCTTAATAACAGCCAATTTAAAGTTTTTGGGGACATATCCTAATGACAATGACGAATTAATAATAGCCAAAAGAGGATCTATGACTTCTGGAAGCACCTCTTTTAGTAGTTTCATTTTGTATTTCAAATATGTATTTTAAATACATTTATCAGAAATACTGCCCATCCCTGACTGTGACAAATTAAGTATTCACTATGTGAAGAATTATTCACTACTTTAACACTGCAGAAAAGAGTGAGAAAGAGAGAAATCACTACATGGTCTTTCATATTTGTTTGCATGACATCATTTAATGGTATAGTTCCCCCAAAAATGAAAATTCTGTTATCATTTACTCATGCTCAATTGTATCATTTACTCACACAAACTGTATGTGTTTCTTTCTTCTGCTGAACACAAAAGATATTCTTAAAAACATATGGAGAAAAATATACTACGGAAGTCAATGGCTACCATCAACTGTTTGTTACCAACATTCCTCAAAATATATATATTTTTTTGTGTTCAACAGAAGAAAGAAACTTTTATACAGGTTTGGAACAAGTGGAGGGTGATTAAATGATGAAATAATTTTCATTTTTGGGAGAACTGTCCCTTTAAATAGACAAACAAGAAAAAAAAAATTACTCAACTCTTTAAAGTTTACCTGTTTCTTCTTTAATGTGCACTCACTGAGACAATAGCTAACATTTGCAAACAACCCTAAGGAACATTTAGCCTATCAACCATCACAAATGATTCTCTTACAGATATCTTAAAGAAAGTCACAAACATATAACCAAGAACCAGAATTAACTCTTGCTAAGTGCAAAATGTGTGCAAAAATTGTCTTTGGTGAGTAAATAAAACTAGTTGGTCAGGGGTCACCAGACATGGTCCTGGAGGGCCAGTGTCCTGCAGAGTTTAGCTCTAACCCTAATCAAACACGCCTGCAGCAGCTAATCAATATCTTACTAGGTATACTTGAAACTTCCAGGGAGGTGTGTTGAGGCAAGTCGGAGCTAATTTCTGCAGGACACAGGCCCTCCAGGATCAAGTTTGGTGACCCCTGCTAGTTGGTGGATATTTGCCTGGTAAGCATAACATAAAGCACTATAATTACTGTAGTTTATTGTAGTTATTGTCTTAACTCAAGGACTCCATGTAGCAACACACTATAATAAAATAATATGAATATTTTGGCTGATGGATGAAGTAACATTAATTGTGCTCATCTGAGAATTCCAATGAGCACCTCATGTAACACAATACCTCCAGCTAATATAAGCATCATGAAGAAGACAGCAAGGCCTCGACGAACAACCAACTGTTTTGTGGTCAAGACTGTGCCAACTGTGACCTATGTGCCAGCAACTGTTATTCATCCTCCTTCTCCTTCTCCTTCACCGAGCCCATCAAGGTCTGTGTTTGCATCTGTCTGGCCTGCTTCATTGTGCTGGGACTCCTGTGGTACTTATGTAGAATAATCAGTCAACATAGGGGGAAAGTCCATGATGAAAGTGTTCATCATTAAAGTCATCATATACCGTAGACAGAAAGTACCTTCTGTGCAGCCCTTATTTTCCATAGCATAAGATTCATCTTTGGTCTGAGGGGCTTGTACACCTGCTCTGATCAAGGCCTGAAAATAAGGAAATAAAAACTGAAATTATCATATAAAAATAAACTATATAGATGTGGATAAAAAAAATGACCCACCTCGTGTGTGGCTTTTTTTCCAGTCCAGTTTGCAAATGAGGGTGACGAAGAACAAAGATTGTGTCAAGTCAAGTCAAGTCACCTTTATTTATATAGCGCTTTTAACAATACAAATTGTGTCAAAGCAACTGCACAATATCAAAATAGGAAAATAGTGAGTCAATAATGTAAAATGACAAGATTAGACACTCAATTTTCAGTTAAAGGCATTTCATTATTAAATTCATTGATGGTATCATCCAGCTCAGTTCAGTTCAAAAAGTTTGTTCAATCAAGTCGACAATATTGCTGGAAATGAAGTGTCCCCAACTAAGCAAGCCAGAGGCGACAGCGGCAAGGAACCAAAACTCCATAGGTGACAGAACGGAGAAAAAAACCTTGGGAGAAACCAGGCTCAGTCGGGGGGCCATTTCTCCTCTGGCCAGACGACCCAGCAGTTCAATTCCAACTGCTGCAAAGTCAGATTGTAAGGGCTCAACTGGTTCCAGTGGTCTTTTCCCAATGGCTGTCTAGGTGACAGGGTCCTCACTGGGGATCTGTCTCTGGGGCTCATCTAGGTGTCCTGGTCTCCGCTGACGTTCAGGGCTGTAGAGGTCGTCTCTAGGTGCTGATCCACCATCTGATCTGGTGACTGCAGTGACCTCGGAATAAGAAAGAAACAGACTAATATTAGCGTAGATGTCAATCTTCTTATGATGTAACAAGTACATCGTGTGTTATGGGAAGTGTTCCCGGTTCCGGTTGGCCTAATTAATGCAGCCTAACAATCCTTTAACGGATGTGAATATTAAAAGTGTATTAGTGTGTTATGTGTACGCCAGGTTAAAGAGAGGGGACTTTAATCTAGATTTAAACTGACAGAGTGTGTCTGCCTCCCACAGTGTTTGGTAGATTGTTCCAGAGTTTGGGCGCTAAATAGGAAAAAGATCTGCCGCCCGCAGTTGATTTTGATATTCTAGGTATTATCAAATGGCCAGAGTTTTGAGAACGCACTGGACGTGGAGGACTATAATGCGATAAGAGCTCGCTCAAGTACTGAGGAGCTAAACCATTCAGGGCTTTATAAGTAATTAACAAGATTTTAAAATCTATACAGTGTTTAGTAGGGAGCCAGTGACCGGCACACACACAGGCACTTGTGTGAAGGCACACACAAAGAATCCAGTCCACAAACCTAGCAAGAGAGAACAAGAGGAAATTCATGGAGGCGTTCAGTGTGGCACCTGAGATTAATCCTTCAAATAGTTAAAAACTTTCAAGTAATTTACCAATTATGCCCAAACTGAGAGCAAACATCAAAGACAGTCCAACTGGAAATCCCACAAAATAATATACTACAATGTTACAAAGAGCACCAAGCAGCTGCTTTCCAGCACCCCTGACAATTCCACCTGTAATGCCCTACAGACAGAAAAACAAACCTATTATCAACAGGATGTTATCAGACATTCTCAATATCTTAAGTGAATATCTTAAATAAAAATAGAAAGAAACTGAAATTGAAATATCACAAATTTTATGCTCTTTTATTTTTTCTGTTATTAAAACGCACCAAATTTTGTTTGGATTATTTAAAAAAAATGTTGGGTAAGATTGAAGAAGAAAATAAGACACTAAACTTAGTTTAGGATGCATTCTGCATATATTATGCATTTTTTTTGTTACTTGAAGTATACTATTTTACAGATGATTATGTATTTATTCATTTATTTACTTTTTTGTAATGTACAGGAAAGCCACTTAAGAAAAGACAGAAGAGCTATTGAAAATGGGATTTGATTTTGATTTTAAAAATCTAATTCTCTCTCTCAAGAATAAACAAACAGACAGATAACAATTTGGTCAAAACAAAGAAAGAAAAAAAATCACAAACCTACCGCAATGGCATCAAATATATGGAAGAAGCTGTGCATGACCATGACCTCTGATACTCTGCACTATTTCCCTTTGAGAGAGAGAGAGAGAGAGAGAGGATACTGTACATGTAAAATGTTATGTTAAAATCTTAACAGTATGCTAGATTATTTCTTAGTCTACTTACTCTTCAGTGGTAAAGACGTATCCGATAATATCACTGGTACTTCCAATAAAGGTTGCGACTATACAATAAGTACTAGAAAACAACACCAGAGAAAACAGAAGAGTTTAGCTCCAACTTTAACTAAACACACCTGAACCAGCTAATCGAGGTCTTCAGGGTCACTAGAAACTTCCAGGCAGGTGTTTTGGAGCTGTTTGGAGCTACACTCTGTAGGACAGTGGCTCTTCTGGACCAAAGTTTGACTCGTGTGCACTAATTTCTGGAAATGTGAGGAACGGTCAATTTCCACTTGAGCATGGTTCGGTGTGATTACGGTCAGACTTCTCATCACGCTAACTAAATCCACTTTTCCACCATGGTTTAAAACCATTCCAAGCACAGTAAAGAAAGTTTGAAAGTTGCTCGGAATGATTACAAACCATTACTGGAATTCTCGGCCTTAACAGTGGTCAACCATGCTTGTGGATCTCTAGTGAAGTGAGGACATAATTGTCTACAACCCAGTGAACATAACATGCATGACTCATATAAAACTAAGCCAGTAAACGTAGGCCTATAGCTAAGATAATATTTACCTTTCTATCCACATTTTTCCAAGCCTTTTGCATTTTAAACAATGTTCTATATCTATTATAAATCAGTTGTTTTAAATTATGGCAGAGACCTCCGGTTAGGGAATGTTCCACTCAAAAAGAATAAAACAGATAATTTCAAGTCATAAGGTTGCGCTACAAATAATCCTAATCAGTCAGACTGATGTATTGATTCTCCTAATTATATTTTTATTCATGGTATGTTAAAAGCGATTTGTTAAAGCTTTGATCAATTTAAATTTCCTGTTAATGTTTAATGGTTGAAGGGTGAGTAGAATTATGTTATCTCATTGAACCCAGTTTCTGAAAATGCTTATTCATAGAGCGAATATTTAGCTGATTGTTTACAATCTAACAAAGTTACTCCCATGGGATTGAAGGAAAAAGGCTGCTACTACAAATCCCATTGGAAACTGAAAAGTGAGAATAATAAATATTTAAATGACAAAAATATATATATATATATATAAAATTATAACATTTCAATTATATGATAGATTAAGGATGTGGCAGCAACTGTTAGATGTTTGACCTCACACAACCCCCTTTCTTACAATGAAAAAAATCCCATAAGCAATTGATGTTTTATGCTTTTCACTTCTGGTGATTTTGATAAAACATTTAAACATCTTATGATGAATTGTCCAGTGTGCAAAAATTCAATACACAAAATACGATTTATTGCTGTCACCAACTGATGTGTCTGTTTTACCACCCAGGCAGAAGATAACAGAATACTATTGCTAATGAAACACAGTACTCTAAACATCTAAAAGGAGTGAATGTGAAATAACAAAATTGTGCACGTCTTAGTTTCACAGTTCTGTCAATGGGTTCCAGTTTCAGTTATCGTTTATATAAATGTAATACTAATATCTTGACACATTGACCAGAAAACAACTGGTGCTGTCGGGTCTGAGAACACCCTGAAACCAGCATAGGTGTACATTTTTCTAAAAACAAATAAACATTTGAAAAACATACCATAAACGCAATAGTAGCCAGCTGATACACAACAGACTGGGCTCCCAGCTCAGCCAAACTGATGATTCCTACAATGAACAACTATAATGTAGTCATGACACAAACTAATTATGCTAATTTAATTGTATAAAAACACAGATAGTTTGCAAACCTGCCAGGAATCCACCAATCTCATATGCCCACCACTGCACATAAAGCATGAGCATGCTGGGACAAGCCAAGCTATTGAATGGACCCCATTCTTGCAGACAATCACAAGACCAGCCTAATGTGACACAGAAAGAGATGCAACAGATGGAGACCAACAGAAGTGTCTGTAACACTTTAGTTTAGGGACCAATTCTCAATATTAATTATTAGTTGCTTATTAGCATGCATATTAGCTATTTATTAGTACTTAATAAACATATTAATGTCTTATTCTGTAAGACCATATTTTAGGGTGAATCCCATTTCTCTGTCTTACCCCTTCCCCTTACTCCTTCCCCTTAGTTTTGCGCGTTCACGTGAGAGTAAGGGCTATCCCAATTCTGGTTTTGATTGAGGGGTAGGGCTAAGGGGAAGTGGTAGATACCCCTTAAAACCAAGTATTTTCGCGAGCTTACTTGAAACCAAGGGGTACCCAGAACACACTGCGCAACCGGCAACAATGTCGGCCAGATTATCCAGAGAGTCCCATTTTCGGCTTAAATAATTGATTTAAAAATTACGACAGTCTTGTTTTGTGCTCTACACAGTCCTGTACATATATATTTGCAACCATGTTCTTAATTGAAACGTTTTAAAAAATCGCTAGTTTGCTACGCTAACGTTACATCGCTGAGTTGCACAACAATCGCAAAAACATCACTAATAAATCCCACGCAATCGACATACACACACTTGCAGATGACATCTTGGAAGTTTGTGATCAACACTTGTCGCCTGGTGACGTAGCAGCCAGCTAGCGACGATGTACGATGACGTAACCGTAATCAAGTGGTGTCTCATTTCATAGGGGTATGTTTTCACCCCTAGCGCTTACCACTCGGTTTCGAGGGACAAGGGCTAGGGGTAAGACGAAGGGGTAGGGGAAGGGGAAGGGGTAAGACAGAGAAATGGGATTCACCCTTAGATCCCTTAATCCTACCCCATACCAAAACAACTGTCTATTCCAATAAAAGTACTATCAAACTATTTGTTTTGAAGCATAATTAGGTGTTTTCTGAGGAGTTTTTTTTAGGCAAAAATCATAGTTAATAGTTAGTTAATAGAGAAGATTGGTCCCCGAAATAAAGTGTGACCAAATTGTCTATAGATGGCACTATAATTGATAGACAACAATTAGTTCCATTAGTTTACAACTAATGTGTTGTAACTAATAACACAAGTGTTGAGCTGGTGATCGGGAAAGACAATATTTATCAAGGATAAATGCTTATCAGCAACTGATATCACACGACTCATCAGAAACATTTCAATGAACTTTCCTCCCCACCATCTTAACGAGTCACATAGTGAACTATTTTCTGGTTAAATATTGAAAAAGAAACAACATACTTTGCACCAGGACATGTTACATATTCTTCTTTTACTGCAAGTCATAGATGCTAAGATAAATAGATAGATAGATAGATAGATAGATAGATAGATAGATAGATAGATAGATAGATAGATAGATAGATAGATACTCACTGTCCCATGTGTTTTTATGCAGGCCCTTCCACTGAATATAAAAAAAGAGAAACACAGCCAAGGAATACTGGGAAATGGTGTTTGCAGCAGCAGATCCTCTGATAGTTAATAAGAAAGTCCAATTAATCATTTTGACTTTGTAAATAACCGTAGAATATAACTGAGGTTTAAATAAATAAAAGAGGTTTGCACTTTTCTCTAATCCCTCACACTGAATAAAGGCAACACACCAAGACCCTAAATAGGATGTAATCAAAATGCTTACGCAACACCAAGATCAAGTAGATGAAGGAAGAGTTTATTAAAGCATTGAGGACATTTCCTGCTGCTCCTGTGATGACCTGAGGCCAAATAATACCCTAAGAAAAGCAGACTTATCAGCATCATGAACTAGGCTACATGAACAAACAAGGTCAAGCAATAGAAGAAGAAAGAAAGAAAGCAAAAGAAGAAGAATGAAAGATCTTCAGTAACAGAGCCCTGACCTGATTTTGAAGATACCTTCCCTGCAGCTGATAGACAAATGCAGCCTAAGGATGGTAACAAAGACAGTGATTAAAGCATAACTGGATGGGAACATAAACTTTCTTATGCTCATTTCATACTTCCACATTGTTACTTACATTTAGTGGAATAGTTCTTTATAGTTTTATTTTGCAGGTTAATATATTTAAACAGTTTAATTTAAAGTAATGTGTCACTTACAGGTAGAGCAGGCATGAATATTTTTACATAGAGTTGTGACAGACTGTTGAGAGATGGGAAGTAATCACACACTACTAAAGAAACTTCACTGACAGTCCTGACTGTCACATGACCAAATTATATTAATTAACTGTTTATTTTTGAAAACTCATGAATAGCCACAATGAAAGCAACTGTGAGAAAGTTGAAAACTAGTGCTAACCTTTTGCATTAAATAGTTGCACTGCAATGATTTACGATTCACATCACAAATATGATGACTATTGTTTACCCAGATTCAGTTAAGTTTTGCTAAAGTACTAAGTTTTTTTTTATGTTTTGATGGACATCACTTATGCTAACCAAGGCTGCATTTATTTGATGAAAAATACAGTAAAGATAGTAATATTGTGAAATATTATTGGAATTTAAAAGAACTGTTTTCTAATTATATATATTTAAAAAAAATGTAATACTTTCCTGTGATGAATTTTCAAAATTATCATGCTGAAAATTTTCTAAATAAATAAAAAATTGAAGGTCATCCAAAATATCACATACACATATATACATATAAATATCAGTTTGGATAAAAGGTAAATGTAAGGAACTTTGGCCTGAAGTTTATCTAGCGAATGTTGAATTTATCAGACCTGGCCACACTGGGACTCTGTCGGACAGCCAGCAGGATGGGCTCGGTGTTGATGAGCAGCGCCCAGCAGGGGAAACAGGCCAACAGGAGGATGAGAATCACACTCTGCAGTATCACACCCACCCGCTTCAGATTATTACTGCCAAACGTCTGGATGACACAATTCAATTCAGATGACACACAAATGACACTCATATTCACTCATATTCATACTCATAGATAGAGAACTATGAGTATGATGGTTCTACTATTTAACATTCACTATCAGACCTGAGAGATGAGTGTATCGCAAGCAGACGCCAGTCCAGAACCGACGGAGATGCATGTTACATTAATAACTTGTGAGCAAAAGGGACATATTTATAAATATAATGAGAGTTTTAATAAATGCCACTATAATTACGTTGTTTTTTTGAACTCAAAGCAATAGCCAGAGCCACACCAGCCAGTTCAGTTTTCCCCAAATATCCACAGAACACAGTGCTGATGAAGCTGATCAGAAAGATCATCAGCTGAGATATAAACTGCACGAAGAGAGGAAACATTTCCAGTATTCAATAACAGACACTTCCACTTCTTTGGAAATAAGCTTATGTTATTCTAGAAAACTGATCATGTTATGTCATGTTCTTCAAATGAAATAGACTACTAAAAATGTGCTCATATCATTACAATTAAATATTTATTATAAATATAAATGAATTTAGTTTTTAATTTGTGCCTTTGGAGGTATTTAAGGTAAAATTTATCAAATGAATATTCAGTTTCATGTCAGACCACAACTTATGCTATTTATTATTACTATTTATTTCAGTGTCGATGTTTGATTTAAATAGTTTAGTTATATTCAAAATTAGAAACCCCATAACTTACAAAACAAAGATTTGTAAATAATGCCATTGTCAGCCAACAGTGAACGGAAACTCGTCTCAATATTTGGTTAGTTGATTGGATATAGTCAAAGTTTAACACCATAGAGCCTTAATAAATCTATAATCACACTTACCACTGGTCCAGCCAGTTTCACCTGCTATTTCTTCTTTATAATTCACTGGTAACAAACTCCAGAGTTTCTTTCGACACCCTCCACAAACAACCTGTGAACTTGACGTTGACTGGTCATCATCACTTTTCTCCCGTTTTGAATCCTCATTTATCTGAGTTACTGAGTTAATACTGTCCATTTTTGTTATTTCTGAAGTGTTTAATACCCACTTATTTTATTTGGTTAAAACCAAATAAAATAAGTAAACAATTAAGTAAATGGATAAATACTGTAGATTAAATTCTAATTCATTATGTAAATCTTTATTTCTGACTGTAAAGGTTGTGATAAGAATGTTGGAAAGTGAGAGGGCATTTAGTGGTTATCCCTTAACAAACAAGTCTAATCCATTGATGACAGACCAAGTGGCCTTAAGCAATGGCTTTATTCAGCTTGTCAGACCCTGCTGGTAGGTAATGTAATTGCACCATCTGGCTGAACATCTGTCTCCATTCAAAAGTGGTTATATATTGTACTGTGCGCAGGTTACATATTTTAAAACATTCTATTCTCTAGACATATTTACTGCAGATCTGTCTCTGTTGTGAATCATTCACTACTGTAAAAGTCAAGCCAATTTAAGAGTTGTATTTAGGTCAACGCATTTATTGAAAAAGTGTGTGCTGAAGAGAAACTACTGCCTGATCACACTTTTTTTTTTTTTTTTTTTTTTTTGCAGGACACATTTTACATTTACAGTAAAAATCATTTAGAATAATCAAAGGGATAGTTCACCCCAAAAATGAAAATTCAGAAAATATGAAAATCACTTACTCACCCTCAAGTACTGTTCCAACATTCTTCAAAATGTCTTCCTTTGTGTTTAACAGAAGAAATACACTCATATAGGTTTGACACAATTTTGGGTGGACTACCCCTTTAAGTACTGTACATCAGCTATCCACAAATTATTTGATAAGATCATGCTCTTTGTATGCATTTTCAAATAGTCTAAAACAACATAAGGTATAATTAGACATCCTAACATCTTTGGTGTGAATTTTTTTTTTGACAATAATTAATTATCAATTATTATGCTAAGAAAGGAATGTGCTCATTTATACCCTCAGGCTACTATAAGCATTAGTAGGAAAGCTGCAAGTGTTCGACAGACATCCATCTCTTCGGTGGTCAAGACCTCTCCATCTGTGACCAAACAATGCATATGCCTCTAATTGTTGGACACTTTCAACATATAACACTTGCATGAATGGCTATAGTTCTCATTTTACACCTTCAAAAGTCAGTTACAGCATCAAACGGCACACGCTTTGTGTGTGATTCTTCAGTTTATAAGAAAATTCAGTTGAGATTTATTTCATTGTATTAAAGTGTTTAAATCAAGACAATAACACAAGGATCATACAGTTTCATTTCAGTGCTGGTCAACACCATGCAATCTAACTAAACACAGGCTAAAAGTGCTGTCACATTTACCATTGTTCTGCAATTTTTCACAGGCAAAATCTAGTTATGTCAACAGGAATCCGTGCAAATTGAAATTTTGTGTAAAAACAAAAGATTTCCCCATGCAGACTTCTCTGTGGGTTCAAGTTGGTTCCGCTAATTCAATAATATTCAGTAACACTTTATTTTAAGGTGTCCTTGTTACACATATTAAACATACTTACTATTATAATAACAATTAAGTATGCATAATTACATGCAAGCAACTGTAAGCCAAACCCTAATCCTAACCCTAACCATATAAGTACAGTTCTTAAATGTATACTTACACTGTAACAAGGACACCTTAAAATAAAGTGCAACACAATTTTCTCCTAGAGAATCTGCATATCTGAATTAAGGTCCCTTAGATGTCCTAAAATCTTTGACAAATATATGAATATTTTAGTAAAATAACTATACATTCACAGGATTTGTTTCCTGGGTAAAAATGGTCTTCAGTGGAAATGTGCTTAACAAACAAACCCAATACTGACAATAAATTCAAAATGTCAAGTAACCATTACTGCATATCATGAAAAAAACATCACTTCCAGAATTTTTTTACTTTCACAGTGCAAGTCCATGACACAATTAACACATATAATACCAGAGATTGCAAAAAGGCTGCTTGGAATTAAAAAATAAATAGAAAAATAAATAAAACATAATCATCTACCTCAAATACTATTAACTTTGCTTAGGTGGCCCAGGCAATGGTGGATTTTCTAAAAATAAAAAAAAAATTGGATTGCAGACAAAGCTCTGTATTTATTATTCTCATCTGAGAAATCCAATGAGCACCTCATTTAACACAATCCCTCCAGCTAATACAAGCAGCATGAAGAAAACGGCAAGTCCTCGACGGATAACGAGCTGTTTGGTGGTCAAAACCATGCCAACTGTGATCTTTGTGCCAGCGTCTGTTATTCCTCCTCCTTCACTGAGCCCTTCCACGTCTGTGTTTGCATATGTTTGGCCTTCTTCAGCGTGCTGGGATTCTTGTGGTACTTCTGTACAAGGACAAGACAAAGGAAAATATTATCAGTCAACAGGGAAAGTCCATTTTGTTCATTTTTCATACACCACAGCAGGGGCGGACTGGGACAAAATTTCAGGCCGGGAAATCTCACTCTCATCCAGGCCGTCCCATACATCCACAACAAATTTTGAAACCAGACAACAATATTTTTTGTATGGCCATCATCATCATTGCATAAAAAAGTTTCAATTCCTAGGCCGGGGCCATGCAAAATACTTAAAGGTTATCTTTTGAACTTACATTTTCCTTTTTAGTCTCTTCATTTTCCCTGACATCTCTGTGTCTCTCATGTGTATGTTTACTTTTTTCACAAATTTTCTTGCACCTGTCACTTTTCCAGCACCTTGCAAAACAGCCACCTCATTGTAATTTGGTTGCACATAGTATACATTTATTTTAGAAAAAAATAAGTATTACATTATTGTTTTACCTTAAACAATAATTAGCACAATAATAGCTACATCTTGAATATATCTTTATAGAAAAAGCTTAAAATTGAATATGTTTTAGCATTATCATGGGTCATGTTTATTCCTAAGGAAAATTAACCATGATATTATTAGACCTATGGTAAAAGTAACCATGTTTTTGGTGGATTGATTACTATTTGTATAACCAGAGTTTTACTACAAATACCATGGTGAAACTATATTGTGTAGCAAAACCATTCATTTGTGGTTACCATGGTTTAACTATAGTAAGTTAGTAACCATGTTTTTTTGGTTTTATTTTTAGTAAAACCAGGTTAAATTTCCTAAGGGTTGTGTTGTTGTCTGCCATAACTCCTCCTAAATCCGTTATAAAACTATGTGAATATTTATCTGCAAAATTCCGTCTCTTTACAATAGTAATTATGTCCTTTTGTTAAGTTTGCAGTAATTGACAGCTACTGCTAACATTTGCTAGCAGTTTAATGTTTAACTAAGTAAACAAAGATAAAACTACAATAGTCTATTTACAGATGTAACTGACCTGCACCTGAAGCCCTGAGCAGGACAGTTTTTGCCTCTCCGCTCCACCTGGAGCTTCCACTCCATTCTAGAGTCTCGCGTCTTTTTGGCGGAGGCGCGGATGCGCGGAGCGCGCGCGAGGTGAATCGCATTGCCAGTCAAGGCATGATTTAGTAGAGTTTTATTATTGAATGGCGAATTCGGAAATAATCACTTTAGTACATTCGGTAGGCAACAAAAGCAACAACAACAATATAAAATAATAATGATAAATTGTAAAAAAAAAAAAAAAAAAATGCAGGGCAGCGGGCCAAATTGGCTGCCAGGCCACCGGGAATTCTCCCGGTTGTCCCGATGGCCAGTCCGCCCCTGCACCACAGACAGAAAGTACCTTCTGTGCAGCCCTTATTTTCCATAGCATAAGATTCATCTTTAGTCTTAGGGGCTTGTACACCTGCTCTGATCAAGGCCTGAAAATAAAAATATAAAGGCTTAAGTCATTATCTATCAAAACAGAATATAGATGTGGATTAATAAAATAGACCCACCTCTTGAGTCGCTTTTTTCCAGTCCAGTTTGCAAATGAGGATGATGAAGAACAAAGACTGTAGGAAAACACATCCAAAAAACCCAATCCATAGACCTAACGATTGAGAGAAGAGACAAGAAAAGATTGATGGATGTATTCAGCATGGTAACCGAGTTTAAACCTCTAATGCTCCTAACTTATGAGTCACATTTGTACTCCTAGCCAGTTAAAAGTGACCAAACACCTTGAGTGAAACTTTTTTCAGTTGAATGAATGTACTATATTTTAGTTCCATATTATTTTTAATTAATATTAGTATTTTAAGGGAATCTAAAAATAATGCAATAATATTTGTTGTCTATTTTGCTCTCATCATGTTTTAGAATTTAACCCCTTCATTGCTGTATTTTTTCTGCATCGTTGTACCCCAAAGAAGTGTAAATACAAAGTTCTGTAATGAAACTCTAGATGGCACAGACTGATAGGTGCTTAATTCAATCTGCTACTAATCACATCATTATCTACTTGGTGCTACTGATTGGTTTCTGCTGCATCAGCAGCCAATGAGCTTGCTGCTCAACATTCAAATACTTGGCCAGTGTTGGCTGTAGCAGTTTGCAGTGCGCTTTCAGAAAGCATCTAAAATCAAGATCTAAGATAATTGAATGCTCTTTTACTCCATATCACTGTGCATATTGTGTGGTCTGCTAATGAGCATGTTTAACAGTCTTGTATTTGATGCAGGAGCAAATTACTAAGCCTTTAGGTGGCAGGATTTAAACAATTGTGTTGTTGCAGCAGCAAGTGCTTTATAATATGTACTTGTTCTCTGCGCCGACTCTGCTACAGATATGAGAACAGGTTAAAATGAAATAATCATTGCTTGTATACACTATCAACTGGGGTGCATCATATTTAGCCACATTACCTCCAATATGGACATATTTTTGTTGCATTATTCCAAATAAACAGATCATGATTCACAAAAATAAATGTAAAGAGATTGATAAGAAATAAACATATTTACAAATAAATCTTAGAGTTTCACAAACATGAATTAAATTCACAAATAAATAAAATGAGATTTAAAACATTCACAAATACAGTATAATTTTATGTCACAAACACAACTTTGCCTGGCATTCATTTGTGAATCACGTCCTGTGCATTTGTGGATCACTGCACGCATTTGTGGATTTTGAAACATTTCTAGCGTCGTATGTAAAGCAAAACATTATTGGCTATAGCAAGAACAGCGAAGTGTGGCTGTTATCTGACTGGCTTGAGGTGGCTAGAGTCCACGCATTTGTGGACTTGTGAGATTTGTGAATGTTTTTTTGGGTTTTGTGAATTTAATTCATGTTTGTGAAACTCTAAGGCTGATGATACATGGGGCAACTTTTTTTGAGCAATGTTGCTTGGGCACTTTCCCATTGAGAATGGGTAACAAATTTATATTTGGATATTTTAGATCAGTCGTGGGCCCTGTGTCTCACCTGGTTGCCCATTGACGGCAACGTTGCTCAAAAAGTTGCCCAGTGTATCATCAGCCTAAGATTTATTTGTGGATCTCATTCAATTTATTTGTGAATATGTTTATTTTTGTTAATCTCTTTATGTAGATCATAAACTATTTATTTGGAATAATGCAACAAAAATATCTCCATACTCCAATAATGTGTTCATTTATTTCCAAGGGTGATGTTTCATTATGCTCTTGTCATTCATTTATCACTCCTAATGGCTTTTCACTTATTCAAGTAAGAGGATAAAGGGTTATGTCACTGACAATTAAAAAAAATAAAAATAAAAATTGATACTTGCTCGGGTGGTTGCTGGGTTTTCTCACCTCTATCAGCCTGCAACGTGATATCTGTTTGTTAACGACATTTCTAGACTAGAAGAGTCTAGCGTGGTAGCCCAGGCACACATTCAAAATTCAAAGTGTTTTTTTTTTTTTTTTGGTCAAAAGTAACTGAGCACCAGCAGAGGGATGAAAAAGTATTTTGATTACACAGAGGTTGTTCAGGTGTATTTAAGCAAAGCCACTGATAATGTTTCTATTTCACCACATTAAACTATTATGTTATCATGTGGCTTCCCAGGCTTGAATGTGTTCGCAAGACACCTACCGATTATGCCCATGCTGAGAGCAAACATCAGAGACACTCCAGTTGGGAATCCCACAAAATAATATCCCACAATATTACAAAGAGCACCGATCAGCTGCTTTCCAGCACCTCTGACAATGCCACCTGTAATGCCCTAAAGATAGAAAAAAATATATATATCAGACATTGACAATATCTGAAGTGAATTCCAGAAATAAAGATTGAAAGCAAATTACAGACATCAGAATATAACCACATAATTTTATGAAAAAGGAAAAAGCAATATACCAGTGATGTAATACACTAAATTTTATGAATAATGTCTAAAGTTTTAATATTTTATGCAATTTTGCTTCATAAAGTAAATTCATATTTACAGATGTTCAGATATACTGGAAAACAATACTTTTTTTTTCTAGTGCAAAATTTTGTTATAAATAAAATATAAAATATTGTCAAATTAAATCTTACTGCAATGGCATCAAATAGATGAAAGACGCCATACATGATCATGACCTCTGATACTCTGAGCACTATGTCCCTGTAGAGAGAGACAGTTTAGTACACAGATCAGATATTAATTGTTGAATGTTTTAATGGCCACAATTACATGCTCCCAATACGATTCCAATTTTTAAAATTTATTCAGAAGATGGGACTTCTTTACACAAGCTGATATACTGCATGTTGCAGTTTCTCCTTTTCATATTAATAGAAGTGTACCGTCTTGGTATTGTAAGTACAATTCTTGGAATATACTCAATATCCAATGTAAAATGTTATATTGCTTTAGTGTAATGAAATCTGAACAGTAGATTTCTGTAAACACTTACTCTTCTGTGGTAAAGATATATCCAATAATATCTTTTGTACTTCCAATTAAGGTTGCAACCACACAAGAAACAAGCACTAGAAAAAAATAAAGCACACCATGAAGGTAAACCAAAACCAGTAGCCATAAACCAATAACTATATACGTAAATGTACATTTTTATAATAAACAATGTTTAATTATGCAATTTTTCTTTGAAACATTTGGCATCTTAAGCATCAGTTATGACAAAGCTGTTGATGAACAGATCACATACGTCCACAGGCTAAAGATACTTTGGCAGACAGCTTGGCTTGTTCTGTGTTTCCAGCTCCGAGTGCATTTCCCACCCTCACACTGGCTGCTACTGCAAATCCCAGTGGAAACTGAAAGGTGACAATAATAAGAAACTGAATGACAAAAGAAAAAACTTATGTTCAAGCTAATCTGTGTACTTTAAACAAAGGAATTAAAATATAATTTAGCACAGATGTTCAGAAACAGAACTTGTTGCTGCTGTAACTGTTTTTCTTTTTGAAATGATTCTTCTACAATCCTCTATTTCAACAGCAATGATTGTTGTCACTTTTTTGTTGTATTTATTATTAAAACTTTACAAACTGTACATGTACAGTATTTCAGTTATTTTTGGGGCTAGATTTAATAATCTCAGTTAAAGAATGGGTTAAGTCTGTGGTTGCTTAGCAACTGTTATAAGTTAAACCTCACACAAAACTCTTTCCCATGAGGAAACATCTGCATCTTCAGTAAAGTGGTACAGGTTACGCAGCTGCATTCCTGTGAATGCTCTTCATACAAATATGCAAGATTACAGTTGTCAGGATCTAATACTTTGATCATTTGTTCAATTTTATATATAGTGAGTTGTTTTAGAAAAAAAGAAATAAAAGGCTGGTGTATTTAGTTGCACTGTATGATCTGGTTGCTGTCACCAACCCATGTATCAGTTTTCACCACCCATGCAGAGGATAACAAAATAATATTTGCTAATGAGAAATGATACTTTAAGTAATGTAAATAGTGAATTTGGAATAACAGAAATGTGGCACTTCTTAGTTCCACAGTTCTGTCAACAGGTTTCAATTTCAGTTTATCTTTTATGTGAACATAATGCTAATATCTTGATCCATTGACCAGTAAAAAGCTGGTGCTGTTGGGGCTGAGAAGACCCCTGAAATCAGTGCAAGTATACAGTTTTGTTTTTGTTACAGGCTAAGCCAACACTGGTACACCTACCATATATGCAATAGTGGCCAGCTCATACACAACAGATTGGGCTCCCAGCTCAGTTTCACTGATGAGCCCTACAACAATAAAATACATCAAGATCACAAATATATTCATGACTCAAACCAAATTTAATAACATAAAAACAATGACATATTGCAAACCTGCTAGGAATCCACCAATCTCATATGTCCACCACTCCACACATAGCATGAGCATGCTGGGAAAAGCCAAGCGAATGAAGGCACCCCATTCCTGCAGACAGTCAAGAGACCAGCCTAGGATACATGGGAAAAATACACATATTTAACACATTTATATACGAGACTAATTAACAATAAATCAAATACCAGATTTATTTATTCAATAATACCAGATGAAGATTAGCAAAAAAGATTTGACGTTTCAACACTGAGTGCCTATGAAGGCAATATGTTATAAAATTAACCTGGTGAGACATGACTCATCAAGAAACATTTCAGTGAACTCTCCACCACACCATCTTAAAAAGTCACATAATGAACTACTTTCTGGTCAAATATTAAAAAGAAAACAACATACTTTGCACCAAGACATAAAACTGTTACATATTTCTCCTGCAAGTGATGTAATCACTTTTGAAATATGTATTTAATGTTTAAACAATTTTTAAAAGGTGTGTAATTCATGGAATAAAAAAAACCCGATTAACTATAGTAACATTTAAACATTTCAAAACTAGCTTGTATTGAAAAGGCATGTGGTGAAAATACATTTACCAGACACATTCCTTGACTCTTTTAAGTTTTGCATGTCATATTGCACTATAAAACAGAGCAAATCTTTTGTGTCCTATATCGTAGACCATACACTCTCTTGAAAACCAAATAAAACAGTCACCATCCCATGTGGCTTTATGCAGGCCTTTCCAGCGGATGTATACATAGAGAAACACAGCTAAGGAATACTGGGAAATAGTGTTTGCAGCAGCAGATCCTCTGTGAGTCAGAAAAAATGAGAGAAAAAAAACAATGTTATTGCGACCTCATTATTACTTTTAAGCCTTGGTTCTTTAGAAATAAATGAAAACAAACTAAGATCCCTGGAAACAGGACAAACAGAATCTAGACAGCTTCTTACGGCACACCAAGATAAAGCAGATGAAGGAAGATGTAGTTTATTAAAGCATTGAGGATGTTTCCTGCTGCTCCTGTGATGACCTGAGGCCAAATAATACCCTAAACAAAGAAAAACAGACCATCATACTGGAAAAATGGTAACATTAAAATTTCCAGGTTTTATAATATCTAAATCACTTAAACACACACACACACACGACAATATTTTATTGCTTAAATCAGGTAGAAAAAGCTCTTTAAGGTAACAATTGCTGGTTACCACTTTTTACAGTGTAGGCTATATATTTGATTTGATTTGATTAACTTTATTAATCCCAAAGGGAAATTCACATGTCACAGCAGCTCACCACAATAAATAGATAAAAGAGAAAAAGATACGAACACTAAACACAAAATAAACACACAATAACAATGGAAAAACATTGCCTGGGTTTACCTGATTTTGAAGATACCGTCCTAGCAGCTGATACATAAAAGCAGCCTGAAAATAGTTTTTAAAAGTCATATAGTGGAACATATAGTGGAAGTCTTGTATTAATACCTTACAGGTATTAATTAATCATAGTTATAGTGAAAACATTTAAAATGTTTAATGTGTCACTCACAGGCAGAGCAGGCATGAATATTTTTACATAGAGTTGTGACAGACTGTTGAGAGAGAGAAAATAATCACACAGTTAAAGAAGCTTCACTGAATACTAACTGTAGGTCCATGTGACTGTCACATGCCCAAATGATATGACATTATGTTTAAACCAACTTATTTAGAACCAGGAAGTATGAGCACATTAGCCCGGTTCTGTCAACACTGCACTGGCTCCCTACTAAACATCGTATAGATTTTAAAATCTTGTTAATTACTTATAAAGCCCTGAATGGTTTAGCTCCTCAGTACTTGAGTGAGCTCTTATCGCATTATAGTCCTCCACGGCCGCTGCGTTCTCAAAACTCTGGCCATTTAATACCTAGAATATCAAAATCAACTGCAGGCGGCAGATCTTTTTCCTATTTAGCGCCCAAACTCTGGAACAATCTACCAAACACTGTTCGGGAGGCAGACACACTCTGTCAGTTTAAATCTAGATTAAAGAACCATCTCTTTAACCTGGCGTACACATAACACACTAATACACTTCTATTATTCAAATCCGTTAAAGGATTGTTAGGCTGCATTAATTAGATCAACCGGAACCGGGAACACTTCCCATAACACACGATGTACTCGTTACATCGTAAAAAGATTGACATCTACGCTAATATTAGTCTGTTTCTTTCTTATTCTGTTTCTCAGTCCGTGTCTGGATCAGATGGTGGATCGGCGCCGGGAGATGATGTCTGCGGCCCAGATTGTCGGCGGAGGCCGGACCCCTGGATGAGCCCCAGGGACATAATCCCAATGAAGACCTCGACTTAAAATACAATAAAACTAAAAATAAAACAAACAACTAAAAATATAATAAAATACCTAACTACATAATACTATTATTGTTAGAAATTGCAACAATATTATAATAGAAATATAATACATTTAAAGTTTTAATTAAAACAATAAGTAAACAATAAATAAACAATAATATCCTGGCCAGAGGAGAACTGGCCCCCGACTGAGCCTGGTTTCTCCCAAGGTTTTTTTTTCTCCACTCTGTCACAGAGGGAGTTTTGGTTCCTTGCCGCTGTCGCCTCTGGCTTGCTCAGTTGGGGACACTTAATTTCTAGCGATTATCGTCAATTTAATTTCACAGATATTATTTAAACTAAACTGAGCTAGACAATGACATCTCTGAATTCAATAATGAAATGCCTTTAACTGAAAATTGAGTGTTTAATCTTATTATTATACATTACTGACACTCTATCCTCCAACTTGATACTGTTAAGTGCTTTGACACAATCTGTATTGTTAAAAGCGCTATATAAATAAAGGTGACTTGACTTGACTTATTTCACAATACTTATGTAATTTACTTCCATTAAAATATCCTGACAACTAGTGTTTTATCAGCAGATTCAGATACGTTTTGCTAAACAGGAATGCTGAAAGTTTCAGACCTGGCCACACTGGGACTCTGTCGAACAGCCAGCAGGATGGGCTCAGTGTTGATGAGCAGCGCCCAGCAGGGGAAACAGGCCAACAGGAGGATGAGAATCCCTCTCTGCAGTATCACACCCACCCGCTTCAGATTATTACTGCCAAACGTCTGAAGGACACAATTCAATTCAGATGAAATCATTAGTACAAATGACACTCACATTACTGAACATTCACTATCAGACCTGAGAGATGAGTGTATCGCATGCAGATGCCAATCCAGAGCCGATGGAGATGCCAGTCACATTAATAACCTGTGAGCAAAAAGGATGTATTTACAAATGTAATGAGCATTTGAATGAATGCCACTATAATGAAGTCATTTGTGAACTCACAGCAATAGCCAGAGCAACAGCGGCCAGTTCAGTTTTCCCCAAGTGTCCACAGAACACAGTGCTGATGAAGCTGATCAGAAAGATCATCAGCTGAGATATAAACTGCACGAAGAGAGGAAACACTTTGAGGATGTGATAACCACAAGACATTGTCACTTTTTTTTTCAGTATTTCCATTCAAAGAAATTACAATATTGAACTTATCTAAACGTTTTTCAATCAACATTGAATTAAAATCATCTCGATATCTGGTTAGTTGATTGGCTTCAAGCAAAGTTTACAGAGCCTTTAAAATCTATACACTTTTCACACTTACCACTGGTCCAGCCAGTTTTAGCAGCTCTACAATTTCTTCTTTATAATTCACAGGTAACAAACTCCGGAGTTTCTTTCGACACCCTCCACAAACAACCTGTGAACTTGACGTTGACTGATCATCATCACTTTTCTCCCGTTTTGAGTCCCAATTTATCTGGGTTACTGTATTAATACTGTCCATTTTCGTTATTTCTAAAGTCTTTAACTGACGCAAAGCAGCTTATATTTGGTTACAATACAGGACAACATCTGCATGAAAGATATTGTGCTAAAGGTCCATTGCAGGGAGACGTCTGGATGGATCTCAAAAAGTGGTAGTAAGTTTAGCCCTGCCTGCTGAACTCCACGAGGTTATTACATAAACAGATGTCACTGCATGCTCGGGTCAGGTTTCATTAAAGGGGCACCAACATTTAAACAGAAGTTTCAATAGAGGCAAGGCAATAGAGACTGTGGAACTTAATTCGTTTTATATATAGAGAGAGAGAGAGAGAGAGAGAGAGAGAGAGAGAGAGAGAGAGAGAGAGAGAGAGAGAGAGAGTGTTTTTTTTTTTTTTATTAACAACAATTTACAAACCAAAGTAACAACATGATAATGAGATTCAGCTTTTAATACACTGCTTATTTCGAAACCTTACACAAGTCATTTTCATTTTCTTACCAAGAATGTTATGTTGAGAGCAAACATCAGAGACACTGTTATTGGGAATCCCACAAAATATCCCACAGTATGTTGCAAAGAGCACCAATGATAATGTATATACAGTACACTAGCCAACAATTAGAGAGAGAGAGAGAGAGAGAGAGAGAGAATTTTATTTTAAAAAATTCTGGAAAATAAAATGAATTATAAAAAATAGAACGAAAAGGTACAAAAATGTACTTTTATTTTTACACAATATGTATTCTGTAGTGCAAACAGCATTTTGTATTACAATTGGATTGTTATAATGGAATAATTATAATTTAGGTTTGTCAGAAGTTAACTATGTATTTTATTCAACCTTCAATTAACAGGAGCAGGTGTGGCTGCTTATTTATGCCCACAGTTTTCTCTGGTGGGATAAACAAACATTTTCACAATAGTACCACAATGCATGGGCGTGTGGTGAAGACTGACAAAGAAGAAATTGTTGAATAAAGCCGTTATTTTTGTTTTCTTTGCACACAAAAAATATTCTCGTAGCTTTTGGTTGAACCACTGATGTCACATGGACTATCATAACGATGTCTTTACCTCTTTACTACCTTTCTGGGTAGTCTGGGTAGTTACCTTGCTTTCTATGCAGGGCCATAAAGCTATCGGATTTCATCAAACATTTCCTTATTTGTGTTCCAAATATAAACGAAGGTCTTACGGGTTTGGAACGACATAAGGGTGAGTGATTAATGACAGAATTTTCATTTTTGAGTGACCTATACTTTTAAGAGACCCCATAGTTAAACAAACAAACAAAAAAAACACTTATTAATTCATGACTAACATTCAATTGAGGGTTTAGTTGGCACAATGTTAAAATGCTAACAGCTTTATTAATAAAGAAGCAAACTAACAAAAGGATAAAAAAATGTTTATTAATCCACTTATCTGATTAATTTATGATATTTTATTAATTTTAACAATTTTAATTTTAGTTACAATGTAACCAGCCCATGTGGCTCCTTCACCAGCCATGTAGAGTATAAGATAACAAAAAATTATTTACTGATGAAATGCAATGCCCCAAAAAAACATTAAACATAATAAAATAATAAGTCTTGGCAGAATGAAGACCAACAGAAATGTTCTGTACCTTCAGGGTTTCAATTCAGTTTATATGCTAATATCTTGACCCAATGTCCAGCACACAGCTTGTGTTGTTTATGGTTGTAGATGTTCATTTTTCACGTTAAAGGTCATGAAAGCAGGCATCTAGGAAAAAAAACTTGGTATTACCATATATGTAATGCTCCCTAGTTGATACAATTAAATAACAACAACAACAACAATAAAAATAATAATAAACATATGCATGACTATATTTCAGTTAAATAAATGGCCCAACACAAAGCATGAGTAAGCTCCAGGCTTAAGGCCAGGCAAATGAATGGAACCCACTCCTGTAGACAGTTACAAGCCCAGCCTAATGGTGTGTGAGAGAGAATAACAATTAAATTAACAAATACTGGCTGAAAGCATTATATACTACTTGCATGACATGGCAGATCATGTGATGTCAACCCTCTCTATGTAGAAGAAGCTTTATCTAGAAAATTCCTGTGAATATCAGTGTACACTTCACAAAAATATTATTTATTTTAACTATAAATTTACTTTAATCTACTATACTGGGAGAGCAGTTTACAGAAAAGAAGAAGAAGATATGCTTGCATATAAAACAACATGATCTGTCATCATGACTCATCAGAAACTCTTTCATTCAATTGAATCATCTTCAAATCATCTTAAAGAGTCACACATTAAACTACAATCTGGTCAAATATTAAATAAAGGAGATCATACTGTGTATGGGAATTAAAACTGTTACATATTGTTACTTCACTGACAAGGTAAAACTTAATAAAATAAGTAAATAATTAAGTCAATAATTAAGTTAAGAAGCAAATAAATGGATTGAGGATATTCTGATTAATTATTTATTTTTATTATTATTATTTTTGCAGTTTAATTAATAGTGAAAATTGATAAGACACAAGGGCAGGGAAAAGTATGGGATAGAAACAGGAACATGATGCACCTTTTACAATGTGGAACACATGCTCTCACAGACACAAATTACTCTCCTGTTACATAATTTGTCAAACAAAATCAGCTACCACACAGAACACACACAGAAATGAAGGAATGACACCATAACAAGCAACAATCCAACAAACAAGCACACACAAATACACACACATAACACATATAACACCAAATTAAGATTTGACCTAATAATCTGGCATAATTGCAAAAACTTAGCCTAAAATTTGACAGTGTGTTTTAGTTGTCGTTGTTATGAGACTAATGTCTATATAGAAATCTACATGAAAAAGGTAGTGAGAGGATGTATAAATGGCATATGAGCCAATAAGTGGTTTATACATAACTGTTTATTGTTTTTTTTACAATAAGTTTAAATTTCATGTTATTTTAGTTTTAAAATTATTTGTTTTCTAGTAGATGGCAGCAATCTTCTACTAAACTGTGGCAAATTGTTCATGTTATCGCCATGAATGAAACTGAGAAATGTAGATGCTCTTTAAAATTAGGCTACTTTTACATAAAATATTATTTTATATAAACATATATATATAATTTTGAGAAATTGAGGCAAATACATTTTTAAAATGCCATAAATCCCCCACAAAACTTTAGAAACATTAAAGCAAGTGATGTAAAGACTCGCATGTAAAACGATCAATCACAAATTATTTTGTTCAATCATACCATTTAGGGGCAAATCTAGTGATTATTTCAATAGTAAGTTCATGAACAATCATAGGCTGCAGTTTCAGGACTCCGCCATCTAGCCAATTCTATTCCAAAATAGGAGACCTGATGCAACCATCAAACAAACCGAGGCAAAGACTAGAAACATGGAAAATATTATTTTATATCATTCCATCTTATTTTTAATGTAAGAGCTGGTGTGAACTTGAGTGTTCGAGGCGGTGTCAGCAATCTCCATTTAACCTATTTAACTGTGCAAAACAGTTAATTGTGCTGGATGTTGTAAACTGCTATTTGTATCCAAATTATTTTACATTTATTAACGTACTAATAAACACACTAATTTGTAGCGCAATTGTTTTACCGTTTACTGCACTTCACACATCAGACGTGAAGCGCTGCAGCTGATGAACTGAAGTCTAGCAAAGCCAGGTCTTTCTTTCCAAGAAAACTGAATTTAAAACCAGAATATATTGTATATGTATATAGAATATATTGAAATAAATTAGGTTAAATATTTCATGAGGGTTACCAGCCTGTATGTTTTGGGTTAGGAGTTTGGCTAAGTGTACAATTAAACAGCTACATTGTTGACAAGTAACTATGCAGGAAGTAATACAGTTGAGGTCAAAAGTATACATCCCCCTTTCAGAATCTGAAAAATTTTAATTATTTTACCAAAATAAGAGGAATCATACAAAATGCATGTTATTGTTTATTTAGTACTGACCTGAATAAGATATTTCACATAAAAGATGTTTACATATAGTCCACAAGAAAAAATAAGTTGAATTTTTAAAATGGCCACGTTCAAAAGTTTGCATCCCCTTGATTCTTAATACTGTGTTCTTACCTGAATGATCCACAGCTGTGTTTTCAGGGATGCAAACTCATCATGGGTGAAAAAGGTGACAAAGAGACGCACCCCCAACCCCCCCCGGCATTTTTAAATGCTTATACAATATTTAAAAGCCTTATTATTTTTAACTTTACAGTTGTGCAGTAAAATTCACTTTAAAAATTAACTTTTAATTCATGGAGATGACGAAAAAATGTGCCAAAAAACCTTGTGAAAAACAAAAACTTTTGAGATGAAATTACCATTATATCCAGTAGATGGCAGCAGAAGATCACTCAATAGCTTAGTTGCCATTTCCACTCCCTAGTTTTCAGGTCTTGATTTCGAATTTATTATAAAATGATGAGTATAACAAATTTTTGTACTGTACTGAAGTAGTATAGCAATTACAATTAAATAATAATGCATTAAATATTTAGAAGTATTTTAAGATTTAATTTAAAAACATTTTTTTGCCTTAAAAAGGACACATCAAAAATAGTGTTTTGACTGTAGAAGCTGCTAAATATATTCAGCCAACACAGACTTTTTGCTGTTTTAGTTTTGTTACTCTGAATTTACTCTGCATCACTTAATGCACAGGCCTATTTTTGACATCGGTTTGTCAGATAGATCATTCCACCCAGGGTAGTTATCACTGTCAATCATAGCAATGACTGGTGGAAAAATTTAGCGGATTCACTCGCGTAATCTTTTACACTCGCGTTTGTCACTCTTGAAACAGTATAAGTAGACGTTCGGTCCTCTTAGACAAACAAAACTTTCCTTCAAATTGTCAATGGATTATGTAGAGATTCTAGAGAAACAGAGCAAAGCTCTTAGCCTATATAGCGCAACTGACCGAGTTTACGTGAAAACTCCTGATAAATCAATGACTACACAATCAATCTCTTATTTATACTGTGTATGCGGTTTTTTCTCTCTCTGATTATATTAGGTAGATCTGCAAGCATGTAGAACTCTGTAAACTTACGAAAACAAAAATTAGTTCAGAGGGGATTCTTCTGATTAACCTACAGAAAACACCTCTGACTAGCCATTGCTTTCAACAGAGATGCCTGTGATTGGCTACAATACTCAAAGCTGCAAAAACATGTAAATAAACTTGTGTTTTTTTCATTCGAAACCAGAGCATGCACGCAAAAACACACAGGAGCGTTTAACAGAAACTCACAGAATTCCGTGTAATGACCACGGACCTTTAACTTCGAATCTGTGGTGGCATCACGGAATCGCCGAAAATTCCGTGAAGGGCTCACAGAAGTGATACCAATGTAAATCAGTGACAGGCATCGGCCGTGGTCCACGCACGGATCCACTGGTTGTCACCAACGCGATACTGGGAATTTTATCATAATTAAATTATATATTGGGTATCAACATTGCCATTATTGCATATATGTTGGGGTGTGATTTTTCAATGTAAACAGCTACAAGTTTTATTTATATTACATTACACATTTATGAGCACGTAACCCCTGCCCCTAAACCTACCATTTGTCAATAAAACAGAAGATATAACAGACAGACACAACTACCGTCATCATTTATTCAAAAAGTATTAATGTTCCAAGTCTTCCGAGGCAAAACGATTGATTTGTGAGAGGAATAGACGCGATCGCCGTCTCCGTCCGCCGTAAAAGCTCTTCCTGTGTGCTGCAGTCTCTGTGCGTAAATTTAAAAAATGCCGCCAGAAGAAGCCTTAAGTCAGCTTTGGTTGTGAAATGCCATTGGCTCTTGCGTGTCTCGTGATCGATTGCGTCATGCTAGGAACGGGAGTATGTTTTGAATGAGATGTGAGCGCGTTACCGGAGCGGGATCATTTTCAGTAGGGGTGTGCAATACTGCAAATTTTGGTATCGATCCTATACCAAGTAAATACAGGGCCAGTATCGCCGATCCCGATCCCGATCCCGATACTTGTCATTTAAAAATACATACATTTAAATGACCAACAACAATTAAAAAAATTACAATAACTATGTTGATATGACTAATCATGGGCGTCGCTAGGCCATTTTTAGCCTATGCACAAAATAAATGAAAAGGGGAGGAAGGAAATCCTTCACATAGTGCATATTGTATATAACTGTATACCGAATTTGTCCTTTTTATGCAGTATCACTGTAAGGTGTATACTGAGTTTGGCCTTTGAATATTATTTCTTCATGCATTAAGCCACTTTAAATGTTTTCATTATAACAGTTTTCTATGGGAGTAAAATGCTTAACATGTAATTTAGCATGTTTTCATATATATTCTGGGCTCAGCTGCTTGCCAAATATTATATAAATTGTATACTGAATTTAGTCTTTATTTATTTGGTCTTTATCACTGTCTTCCTCCATTACACCATATTAAATGTTGTTATATTTGTTATCAATGAGAGGAAATGAAATTCAGCGTGTTGCATTCATGTTCTGGGTTCATCTGCTTACCTGTACATTCATAGTATATATTTTTATAAACTATACCGAATTTGGCCTTTTCATATCACAGTTTTTTTATTGCAATAATAACAAACAACTATTACAGTATGTATAAGATAAACAGAAAACACAGTACATACGAAAATCCTTTCAATAATAAACGAATTATGGTTTAATAGTTATTTTTCATATCACTGTCTTCATTCAATAAGCCACTTACGTTAAACTTTTCTTTATAATGGTTTTCTATGGGAGGAAAAGGCATAGTGAAAACTTTGAGCGTTGCTTTCATATTCTAGGCACATCTGCTAACTTGTATATCTAGTTTGCAACATTAATAAGGTGTATCCTGAGTTTTGTATTTTATGTTCTTAATTTATTAAGCCATGTTATTTTTTTATAACTCTTTTCTATGGGAGGAAAATACTTAACATGAAACTGTGCATTGCTTTCATGCTCTGGGCTCCTCTGCCTGCAAAGTCCTTTTAGAAAGGCAAATAATACCCACGTAGCTTGAAGGTGAATATAATATTAGTCATATCAACATTAGTTATTGTAATTTTTTTAATTGTTGTTGGTCATTTAAATGTATGTATTTTTAAATGACAAGTATCGGAATCGGTATCGGGATCGGCCATACTGGCCCTGTATTTACTTGGTATCCGATCGATACCAAAATTTGCAGTATCGCACACCCCTACGCCCCTGAGCTCGGAGTTCTACCGTTTCATCTCACACTGTAGCCAGAGTGCACCCTGGACAATGGGGCGGGGCGACACATTTGGGCGGGGCGACACGTGTCGCTCCGCCCACCCCCAATTCCATTGGTTTATAACATGGCAAATCTTATTGGTGTAGACCTGAGCATGCATTCCTTTGTGTACTATTTTGTAATTGATTTGGCCATATTACAGAAATATTATGTGCTAACTCTAGAATCATAGGCCTATCTTAATTATTATTTGTTTAGTAACCATGGTAATTTTAGTCAGATGAAGTGATCGTTTACATATAAACTCTTGATGACTTCACCTCTGGGTTGTTCAGGCTGAATAGCTCTTCATTCATATTTACTTGAGGATCGGCAGGCTGCGGATCAGCACTAAATTGGGATTTTATACGCAAATTATGATAATTTAGAATAATTTAGATGCATTTTAGAGATGGACAAACACGAACATAAGCGGCTAATTTTACGTTTTAAAGCACAACCGTTTTTTTGTTGTTGTTTAAAGAGATGAGTTACGTTGCTCAATGCGTCACAAACTTGTAGGTTATAAAGTGCTAATAAAATGTTTTCATGGCAAGCAGTGTTTCCTTGTTTATATCTTAATAAAATATTTGAGCCTATATTGATTCTCTTACAATTTTAAAGGTTCCTAACTTCCTATCTTATAGTAAATAAGTGTCCATGACATCAGATATTAAAAATCAAATTTCTGTATCCACATCCTCATTGCGTTTTCTAATCTGTGTACGGGATAAATTTAGATTCAGTTATTAACACTCGATCATTGTAGCCATATAGACCTGCATAACTATCGAATAGTAAATCACTCAGAGCTGTAAATCTGTGGAATAGGTACGTGAGCACTTTTAATGAGTAAAAGAGACCTTCTCTGTGATTAATATTTTATTTATTTATTAAAGACTATAATAACTAGGCCTACTAAAAATCTAAAATCAATATAGTACAGTGATTCCTGGTTCTTTTTAAAGGACTGAGCCACAAAACCAGTAATTTAATTTGTGCATAGTCTACATAGCCTATAAAAGTATAAATAAAAATGTTGCAGAGAAAATTAACATTCATTGCTTAAATACGCACTAAAGCACATTAATAACAATATTTGCTGTAGGTCAGATTTAATAACAGCTGTTTTAGTAGACAAAAACATTTAAAATAGGCCTATATGCAAAAAAAAAAAAAAAAAATATTTAAAATAATTATTTTAAAAATAATTTAAAAAAATGTTTCAGCAAGGTTTTTATTCCCATTATCCACACATAAAACCCCAGTTCATGCTGATGGGCTATTTGGTATTATTGTCTTATTTGTCACCGCAGTTGTTTTTTAAAATAAAACCATTTGCGGGTTTGTCCTGTCTTACTGAACTACAGTGAATTATCATTGTAAGTTTTTCTTATCCACCGATCCTATAATAAAGAATATGGCTACATATAAATATACATTATACAAAACAGCTAAATCTCAAACTGGATCATTTTTATCAACATCGCCCAGCTAAAACTGCTCAATGTTTAAGTATATCTGCTTCTGTGAAAAGTGCAATAATATCTGACTTCATTTAACGTGCAACCCACCTGTTGAGATTGAGGACCACTATTTACGTTCATCACACAGATACATAATTAATATTTCTCATAGGTGAGGCTATTTATAGCATAGATAGGACTATATCATGGCCACGAATTAAGAATGTGTTCCCCAGACTTAATTCATGAGCCGCTCATATTACACAGCTCTGTTCTGCCCGAAGTACTGAAGTACTCGGAGATGCCGCCACCAAGCGTTTGATAGGAACTTAATCTAACTAATTCGTCATAAGTTTAAAAAAAACCCACATTTGCTAATTGATTCTAACAAAAATCGCTGTTGTTAGCACTTAATATTTCTGTAGTACAGCCAAACAGCGTAAATTCATAAAAACGTATATTAAAGAATGCTCTTGCAAACGTCTACACCAATAAGCTCTGCTGTATCATAAACCAATGAAATTGGGGGTGGGCGGAGCGACACGTGTCGCCCCACCTTAATGTGTCGCCCCGCCCCATCGTCCAGGGTCACTCTGGGGCTACTCAAAGTATCTGCTCGCGCTTGGAGCCGCTGAGTCACGTGATGCATGACAACAAACCAGAGTAGCAGGGGAGGAGGGGCAATGTTTGCATACGAGATGTGAAAAGAGCGGCATATACACCCACAGACATGTCTGCACTTTGATAAATGTATTAAGCAATGTATTAAGTGTATAGGAGAAAAAATTAACCGAAAGTATCGATCTTATCAGGCTAGTATCGATCCGATACCAATACCAACGTTTGTATCGATACTATCGATATTTGGATCGATCCTCCCACCCCTAATTTTCAGCGATTAAAACCTTGTTTTACTCTCTTCTTCGCATAAAGACTTTGTATGGCTTCAGAAGACTTGGAATGCAACACGACTTGTTTGTAATGCTTTTATACTGCTTGTTTATGGTCAGTTCTTGCAATAAATACCTGTGACTGCACTTATCTTTGCCTGCTACGTGTTACGTATAAATTTATATACAAATATAACTGCATCGGAGTCACTCTTTTTACGTGGTGGACCACGGCTGATGCCTGTCACCGACTTACCGACTTACCGACAGGGGGGGGGGTATATGTTATGGGGGGGTATATATTATAGAAATCGCGATTGCGTTCCCGAGCCAGTCTTTTTTTCCCCTTCTCCCAAATCAGATTATACTGTTTCAGCTATTAAAATCGTTCAGTTTTGTATGTAATGGCAAAGTGATAATATTTCGTTTTGTTTTTTTATAAAGTTAATTTAGAAAAACGTTTGGAGCATTTTTTTTGTTCTTAAATACGTTTTTTCTTTCTTAAAGTAACGACCAAGCGGCCAGCGGCAGACAGTGAGCTGATCATAGCCTTGTTTGATCAATTTAGCCTTCTCAAATCATCAGGACTTGCCTAAAATAAAATCTATAGATATACTAAAACAGTTCAAGCATATAACAATGTTTTAACGTTAAACCTAGATAAATGTGCGCTGCATCCTAGTTTGTGCGGAGAGTGACATGGAGGCACCAGTGCAATCAATTGCATTTTTTTCAATTGAAACAACTTGCAGTAATTTTTGCTCACAAATGTAAGAGTAATACATCATTCGGAACTGTAAAGGGTCTACTTTACAAAGCTTTTTATAAAATATCAGGGCTCTAGAGTCATTCTTCCCACTTTCTCAGTTGGTCGCACAAGCACATCATTTGGTAGCAAATTCTTTTTTTTTTTTGATACAACATTTGATTAATCAATGCATGCTGATGAACTTGTATCATAGTTTATGGTAACGAAAGTGTTCAACATTCAACCCGTTCTTTTTCATCAGTATTATTTGTGATTTATATTTTGTGACAGGAATTAATTTTTTTGCTTTCACTTAAAAGATCTTGGTGTCAGCTTTACAAGAAAAGATAATGGTCTGTTTTGCTTATATCTATACACCTTTCACTTTTTAAGACTAAAACAAAAGATGGATTCATTGATATTCTTAATTAAAAAGCACAACAATAAAACAGTATGTTACAATGACAAACATTTATTAACAAAAACGAATAAGATGAGACATAGGACACATCACATGCTGTATTATACCGACTAATACATAACAGAATGTTTAGCAAACACTGAGGAATCAAATAATAATAATATAAACAAATAAGGAAAGCCTACACACTGCCTCTGCTCTGCTTACGCGTGCAGGTGTGTGACACAAAGTGCGACCACTTCAAATTTTTACTCGCACTCTCAAAAAAATGGTCGCAGTCCTGAATATATAAAATTATTTTATAAAATAAAGAAAACAATGATGTGCCGTCTCGTCTTGAACAGGAGCACTTCACAAAAATGAACCGAAAGTCAGCGAATACATGACTCACAGACATGATAAATATATCTATAGAAAGCTTTAAATTACTACTTAACGAAATAAATCAAATCGAAAACAAAAACTCTTTCATTATAATCCGTGAAGATGCACTTCTCTCTAAAGGCGAGTTTAATGAGGAGATGGCGAGTCAGGATCTTCATCTGATTCTTCATCTTTGCAACACTGACACAGAAAACACTAGTTTATTAGTAAATAATTCAGATATCTCCTTACTATTTCCCCCTGACACACTCATGGTAATTACTTTTGCTGGGACTTTATGGCAAGCTTTATTGCATGTATTTGAAGCAGAACTCTTCAGCTGAGCTGACGGCTCTCTGCTGCTGCGGGACTCTAAACACTATAGAGACGCTTTTGACAGCCGCGGCAGCACGGTCTCGTGTTGTTTCCACCAGCGCGGCAATTTTTTTCTTCACTATGATGGATGTCTAAAATATAAACATAAGGAGAAGCCTAAAAGTCTGAATTATGACGTGAATTGGCCCGATCGAAGCCCGGTCGGGTCCGGGCTGAAATGCAGGGCTCTAGCGTTCTCCTCGGTAGAAATCACGTTTCTCCCTCGGGGGCCCCCCTCCCATCGTGGGCCCTTAGAATCGTCCTAACTTTTCCCCCCCTTACGGCGCCCCTGGGTACAGATATGAATTGGTGCTAACGGACCCCCATGCCCACCCCACCAAAAACAATTTCTCATTGGATCTAACTGTACACAAAGCTCAAAGGTGACCTATTTTGATCTCAAAAAGGTGATGTCCATGAGCTCTAGATTTATTGCAGTCATTGCCTGCAAAGGATTCTCAACTAAATATTGAAAATGAATATATATACAGTATGTATGTATGTATGTCTTAACACGTCTTAACTAACAGAATCTCTGTAGTTGTCAAGGTTATTTTTTTCTTCCCAGCAATGTTTTAAAACCACAGAATAGGAGAAGAAAACATCTACATCAAACACCATTACATTTGCTTTTTTTTTTTTACATTTTCAATACCTACAAATCCCTGAACTTACTATACTCTGAGAAATCCAGTGAGCACCCCATTTAACACAATCCCTCCAGCTAGTACAAGCAGCATGAAGAAAAATGCAAGTCCTCGACGGACAACCAGCTGTTTGGTGGTCAAAACTGCGCCAACTGTGACCAGTGCAACAGCATTTGTTATTTCTCCTTCTCTTTTACTGAGCCCTTCGAGGTCTGTGTTCGCATCTGTCTGGCCTTCTTCAGTGTGCTGGGACTGCTGCTGCGGTACATCTGTTCAAGGATGAACAAAAGACAACATAATCAGTCAACAGATAAGGCTCTAGAGTCCATGATGAAAGAATTTTATTTATTTTTTTACCACTGAGGTCATCATATAACAGACATAAACTACCTTCTGTATAGCTCTTATTTTCTATAGCGTAAGATTCATCTTTGGTCTTAGGGACTTGTACACCTGCTCTGATTAAAGCCTGAAAATAAGATAAAGATTGCAGTCATCATCTATCCAAATAGACTACATAGATGTGGATGAAGTAAAATGTCTCACCTCTTGAGTCACTTTTTTCCAGTCCAATTTGCAAATGAGGATGATGAAGAACAAGGACTGTAGGAAAACACAGCCAAAAAACCCAATCCACAGACCTAATAATAAAAAGGTATTCAGCATGGTAATGTTGTTTATTGGCTCAGTTACAGTACTTATATAGAGCAATAGTGTACAGCGTTAAATAGCTGTATCACTACAAATAGCATCAGAACATAAATAAACCTGTTATCTACACTCTTAAAAGTAATGGTTCTTTATTGGCATCTATGGTTCAATGAAGAAGCTTTAACATCCATGGAATCTTTCCATCTCACAAAAGCTTCTATAGAGAAGAAGTTTCTTCAGATTATCAAAATGGTCTTCACGCTAAGAAAAATTTATTATTTTAGGAACTCTTCACTGAAAGGTTCTTTGGGGAATGCAAATAATTCTATGACATCGCTGAAAAAACACCACTTTTTAACCCTTATTTTTAAGAGAGTACTAGAGTATGGAAAGGCATTCAAATTAAAATAAATAAAATGTCTCTTTTGGTATTCCACGTTTGAAAGAAAATCATAGGGTGAAGCATACTTTTTTTTTTTTTTTTTTTTTTTTACAAATTTCAGCTTCCTATTTCTATTATTTCAAAATTATGAAGTAGCTTTAATGTAGCAATCCACTTTATTACCAATTATGCCCATGTTGAGAGCAAACATCAGGGACACTCCAATTGGAAATCCCACAACATAATATCCCACAATGTTACAAAGAGCACCAAGCAGTTGCTTTCCAGCACCTCTGACAATGCCACCTGCAATAGCCTACAATCAGAAAACAAAACAAAAACAAAAAAACTTAAAAGATGACAGGACTAATTTTCAAGCATACAAACTTTGTTTAAATAACATTAATAAACTTACAGAAGTGGCATCAAATATATGAACGAAGCCATACATGACCATGACCTCTGATACTCTGTGGACAATTTCCCTGCAAGACAGAGAGGTATAGATAAAGCTCTTCTCCATCATTTAATGAAAAACCCTGCCACACAATCAACAGAAACTGTATACAACATAATTTCAACATTGTCATGTGTTTAAAATAACAAAAAAGCCCTGTGAGATAAGATCACCATGTGGACTACTATGTACTGTTTAACAGTAATTCTGGTAACTTACTCATCTGTGCTAAAGATGTATCCAATAACATTGTTAGTACCTCCAATTATGGTTGCAATCACACAGGACACAAGTACTAGTGTAGAAGAGAAATGAATCAGGTATTGAAAGAAAATTACTGTAAAACATCACTGTATGAGTAACAATAATATTACAGTTTTTTTAATTTACGTTATACTTTTTTCACATTGTGTATATTTTCAAAACTCTTAGTACAAAAATCCAAACTGATCACACTTGTAACATCGTTAGTCATTCTTTTCAAAACTGATCTCATGCAATTATAATTCATTACAATTATACATTTTCAATGTTACATTTTCCTTTTTTTCACAAATTACAGTAATTTAGGCAATAATTGTTATGGTAGAAAATACACTTAATATTACCTGTTACTGCATCAAAAGGTGTGATCAAGGTATGACATAGCCATAAGGTTTTGTGCTAGAACAGAGTTTACTGTCAATGCAGTAAACCAGTGTGTGTGTGTGTGTGTGTGTGTGTGTACCTACTTAACCATAATTTGTTCCCAAACAAATTACGCATGCACTCCTATCATTATGGTGACATTCCATAGGAGTAGTGTGTTTTATACTGTACAAACTACATTCTATTCCTCATACACTAACCCTACTCCTAAACCGACCCCCCATATCTATAGATGCACCAAATGGTTCACTGATTAACCATTAAGTTGAGTTAGATTAAACAATAGAAATATTTAGTATTATTTTTTGACAGTAAGAGCTTTATGAAAGGCAGTTACTGTGAATGAAACACTTATTGTGTGAAAATAATAATTTGTGTGTACTGTACTAAGACAATTAAAAATATGCTGAAATGTTGCACTTTTGATGATTTGTTGTGATATTAGTACTAAGAGTTCTGAAAATGTAAGAGTTGCTAGTGAAAATAGTACCGAAGCGAATAAAAAAAAAGTAATACTTTGTTTAATTTCAACAATAATTGATGAAACATGTTCTATGTGATATTGCACTGATATATCAGCAGATTTCCAAATAAATAGACCTATTCAGCATCATTTAAAGCTGTTGAAATGTCCACTTACGTCCACAGACTAAAGACAGTTTGGCAGACAGCTTGGCTTGTTCTGTGTTTCCAGCTCCAAGTGCATTTCCCACCCTCACACCAGCTGCCACTGCAAATCCCAGTGGAGACTGAATGACAAGGAGGAAACAATGACTTGGTGACCAATGGCAAACTGGGCTACTTTTTGGCAATGTTTTCTCTGCAAATATATTTTAAAATGCAATTTATTCCTGTGTGATGGCAAAGCTGAGTTTTCAGCAGCCATTAGCGCCAGTCTTCAGTGTCACATGATAACATAAAATCTAATATGCTGATTTTCGGATCAAGAAACATTTAGTACTATTATTATCAAGGTTGATGGGGGGGGGGGGGGGGGGGGGTTGTGGAAACTGTGGTACATGCTTTTTGTTTAGGATTTTGAAGTTAGGGTTGGGTTTGTTTCCGGGACCAATAAAAGAGGTTGATCCAGTCAGGAACACGTGCTATTAAGCAAAATCAGGTCAGACCATGTTACGCTGGCAGTACCATGTACATAATGCTGGCCAGTTCATAGACGATAGACTGAGCCCCAAGCTCTCCTTCACTGATGAGTCCTGCAATAAAAGTATGGGGGGGGGACAACATTTGATATTTATCAAATGTGTCAAATTTTTTTTAAGAAATAAAAAAAAGAAAACAATGAAATAAATGCACAGAAAGTTTACAAACCTGCAAGGAATCCACCAATCTCATATGTCCACCACTCTGCACAAAGCATGAGCATGCTGGGAAGAGCCAAGCAAATGAAGGCACCCCATTCCTGCAAACAGTCACGAGACCAGCCTAATGGTGTGTGTTTGAGGCAATATTAGCAGAACACATGGGAGAAAAATAACACACATTGAAATAACAGACTAATTAACAACAGAATTTAAACCAATTATTCATGTCAAAACAATGTACATAATTTATTAATGACACCCATGTAAATATGAGGAAACTAGTCTTGTAGAATGTGCATTAAAAGTACTAAATACAAACTACTGGTGTGCTGTAAAACGTTTTTCCAAGATACAGAACTAGGAAACAGATCTCTGCAGAAATGAACAGGAGAAACTCACCACCCCAGGTGGCTTTATGCAGGCCCATATAACGGATGAACAAATAGAGAATCACTGCCAAGGAATACTGGGAAATTGCATTTGCAGCAGCAGATCCTCTGTGAACACATCAGGTTATCATTCAAATAATGAAGAAAACAAGAAAACAGTCTCTAAATATAGAATATACAGAATCCAGACAGCTTCTTACGCCACACCAAGATCAAGAAGATGAAGGAAGATGTAGTTTATTAAAGCATTGAGGACATTTCCTGCTGTTCCTGTGATGATCTGAGGCCAAATAATACCCTAAACAAACAAAAAAAAAGGCCATCAGGATCACAGCAATATACAGTACTCAAACAGCAGAGCATAGAGCTAGCAACACCAAAGTCATAAGTTTGATTACCAAGTAAGCATAAAGTCATTAAATGTATTACTTTAATGTTTAAATGCAATGCAAGTCACTTTGAATAAAAGTGTCGCCAAATAGCCTACACGAAATGTAAGAACTCCAAAAAAAATGGAGGTTACCTGATTTTGAAGATACAAGCCCTGCAGCTGATACATAAAGGCAGCCTGTATGTTTAAAAACAAAAAGCAAATAGGAAAATTGTTGCTGGAAATTGGCAGGAAAACAAATACATTTCTCATTATTTACTCATTCTCATGTCATTCCAAAAGGTAAAGGAGATATTTTCCCCAAAACACAAAATACTCTGGCAACTGTCAAGCTCCAAAAAGGCTAAAAAGAACCACAAAACTATACAACAAAAGCCGTTAATGTGACCCATGTGAAGTATTCTTGCAAAGTCTTTGTAAAGTCAAAGTCAAGCTTTGTGTGAGGAACTTTATCGAACAGCTTTGAGTAGACGATTACTTTACATTCAAAAAAAATTGGTGAACTGTTCCTTTAATGTTTGTGAACGTTTAATGTTAATTGCAGTGTAAATGATAGTGTGCAAAAAAGTTTAATGCGTCACTTACAGGCAGAGCAGGCATGAATATTTTTACATAGAGTTGTGACAGACTGTTGAGAGAAAAAAGCAAGCACACAGTTAAAGAATCTTGTTTAAACCAATTTATTTCATTTTACTTGCATAATTTACTACCACCGTTTTGCTAAACAGGAACATTATATAATGCATAACATCCAGTAAATGCTGAAAGTGTCAGACCTGGCCACACTGGGACTCTGTCGAACAGCCAGCAGGATGGGCTCAGTGTTGATGAGCAGCGCCCAGCAGGGGAAACAGGCCAACAGGAGGATGAGAATCCCTCTCTGCAGTATCACACCCACCCGCTTCAGATTATTACTGCCAAACGTCTGAAGGACACAATTCAATTCAGATGAAATCATTAGTACAAATGACACTCACATTACTGAACATTCACTATCAGACCTGAGAGATGAGTGTATCGCATGCAGATGCCAATCCAGAGCCGATGGAGATGCCAGTCACATTAATAACCTGTGAGCAAAAAGAATGTATTTACAAATGCAATGAGAGTTTTAATGATTGCCATAATGAAGTTATTTTGTGAACTCACAGCAATAGCCAGAGCCACAGCAGCCAGTTCAGTTTTCCCCAAGTGTCCACAGAACACAGTGCTGATGAAGCTGATCAGAAAGATCATCAGCTGAGATATAAACTGCACGAAGAGGAGAACATTTACTGTATAACAGTTACAATACATTTTCACTAACTGTCAGTTAAAATTCATTATAAGGCCTTAATTTGACTCTACACTGTATCTTAAGTGACATGAATGAACTGAACATGGCACAATACATTAATTTGAAAATATATTAATTGAAACATATTAATGAAAACATAATTAATAAATGAAGTGAATGAAATTGCTATACTTAAAAAAATCAATAACAATTCAATGCTATATCTAATTTACTTTTGTCAATGTAATATTCACACTTACCACTGGTCCAGCCAGTTTTAGCAGCTCTAAAATTTCTTCTTTATAATTTACCGGTAACAAACTTCTGAGTTTTCTTCGACATTCATCACAAACACTCTGTGAATTTGACTGAGCAGCATGGCTTATGTCCTGTTTTGGGTATCCATTTATCTGGGTTTCTGTATTAATACTGTCCATTTCCATATCTGAAGCCAGGCCCCTGTGACAACAAAGAACTAAGTTTTTACTTGGTTAACCAAAAAACAAATATATCTAGATATATATTAAATTAAAATACATACCTTAAAAGGTCTGCTACAGGGAGTCTTTTCAAAAGAAACACTTTGAAATCTGTCTGGCTGAAGATTCTTCCTGTTGTAGTACACAAAGTTAGTATATAAAAACAGCAGTCAGTGCATGTGCAGGTCAGGTTTCATTAAAGGGACACCAACATCATCTCAAATAACACCCACCTAACACTGAAAGTTTCCTCTGTGCTCAGAGCAGGTCATCATGTGGTGCTGATAGCTGTGTGAGCTGGTCATAACATTTGAATTCTGAAAACCTTGTGGTGCAGATAAGATACATTTAATGGCAGGACTTTTTTTCTAGGATGACTTTCTCTAGGAATACATCTAGAGATTATACACTTATACATAAGAAAAGGTTATACATAGGTTATACACGTATACATAACGTCAGGTCACAATATAGCGAAATTATTCTTCCAAAACAGCAAAATTGTACTGCCATTGACTGCAGGTCCCTGAATAAGAATATATTCAGCATGATTTCTGTGCTTTACCTCAGCAACCACTGGAGGGCTTACTTTCACCTCTTTCAAGTTCATAAAAGGCCTGCTGTGTTGGTTACACAAAAGAATGTGAGGAGCTTGTAAACATTTAACATAATCCTGCACAGACCTTTGAATATTTCTGATGTTCATATGAACAGAGTTTAAAATGCTAAGGAGTTCAGGGTTCAGAGGTTATATCAGATTATATTAAAGGATTAGTTCACCCAAAAATGTAAATTTTCTGTAAATTTACTTACCCTCAGGCCCTCCAACATGTTGAGGAATTTGTTTCTTCACTGGAAGAGATTTGGAGAAATTTAGCATTACATCACTTGCTAACCAATGGATACCCTGCAGTGATTTTATTTAATTTGATATATATATATATACAGTACATTCTTTTTTTTTTTGGGGGGGGGGGGGGGGACTATTCCTTTAAGGGTGTAAAAGACACCTTTACACACCTATAAACAAATTTATATTTGTTCTTGGCAGATGTTTTTCTCACAGAAAAAAAATCTATTTATAATTACCTACATGCAGAAAAAAATAATTTGAACTCTAAACCATAAAAATGTTAAGATTGTGTTTGTGTTTAACGCCATGCCAGCATATGTGGCTATTTTCATGGCCAAAAAAAAGAAAATGAAAAAAAAAGGCGGAATTATGTCATGTTTTTACAATTTATTTTTGCTACAAACTATAAGACTGTATTTGGCTTAACTGTTAAAAATCTCTTCAAAAGAGTTAAAAAGTTTTCTCACAGAGTAATAAACCAGCACAATGTAATAAAACATGCTTCATGGATAAAGGATTTTGGCAGAGGCAACATGTTTGGAGGATTTTCTAGTTTTAAAAACTAATGTGTCATCCTGGAATGACCTATTCTACAGCAGGTATAAACAATCTGGTCCCATCGATTGGAAAGTTGATAGAAATTTATTTTTCCAATATTGGGGCTAATTTCTGGGCGTTTATTCATCATATATAGATCCCACTCTGTTTGTCGTGTTATTAACATAGGAACAAATTATTGGTTTTAAATCCATAGGAGGTACTCCACAAATTTCGAGGTCTGCCAATAATGCTTCTTTTGCAGCAGAGTCAGCTTCCTCATTTTCTTTGATTCCACAGTGTAAAAATTGTTCAGAAAGTGGAAACAAATGTTTATCCCCATATTTAAATGTTTTCATCATATGATCATATTACCCCAATTTTACAGTCTCTGCACTGGCTACCTATTAAGTTCCGTATCAGTTACAAAATATTATTACTTACCTATAAGTCCCTAAATGGTTTAGCTCCTGCGTACCTAACTAGTCTTCTATCACGCTACAATCCAACCTGCTCCTTAAGGCTGCAAAACTCTGGACTCTTGGTAGTACATAGGATAGCAAAGTCCACTAAAGGAGGTAGAGCTTTTCATATTTGGCTCCCAAACTCTGGAATAGCCTTCATGATAACATTTGGGGTTCAGACACACTCTCTCTGTTTAAATCTAGATTATAGACATCTCTTTAGCCAAGCATTCATATAACGCATCTCATAATCTTGTACTGCAGATATATCAGATCAAACACACGATTATTCTTTAGCTTTGGTTGAACAAATGATTTTTTGCTTGGATGGAACAACAGCTATGCTAATTATGTCTCTATTTGTTTCTCTGTTTCTGCCACGGGATGTTAGCTTCAGTCTGGATCCAACCCTTAAATGATCTGAGATGACCAAACACCTGAGAAGAGATGATGCCAACCCCTCAGAGGATGCCAACCCTCAGACAACATACATAATTACCAAATTTTGCCATAAGTTAAATATATTAAGTTTCTACAATATATAAATATATTGTAGAAACTTAATTTCCTGTAAAGCTGCTTTGCAACGATTGTATCGTAAAAAGCGCTATACAAATAAACTTGAATTGAATCATATGTAGATTCAAATTTATTTATTTAGATGAAGTAATGCAATAGAATTATTAGCTTTAAAATTTGCCTTATTTTTCTTTATTTGGGTTTCCATTTTTGTTCAAAATGCACACAGAAACATAATACAAATATCATATATATATATGGCAAAAGATAAAGCATATAACATGTGGAGCTGGTAATAAAGAAACAAAGTTTGATGCAGAATTTAAATACATTTCAGTTCATAAGTGTGATTTCTTTTACAATGCAAAACCAACTGTAAGACAGCAATCTAATCACTCTCCTCTTACCTTCTTAGAAGCTCTTTTACCTTCATCTCCTGTTGTTCATAAACACACACAACTTTATGGGCCTACAGAGAGCAGTCTAAAAGTCCAAGTCCTATTTAAAATTTGGAAAAAGCCCATTTGAAAACGACTTTTTACAAAAAAAAGCTTTTGTGAAAGAATAATCCCCAGCAGGAGCATGTTGACTGCTTCATTTGGATGTGGTGTTGCCATGGGATGGAGCCTGTGGCTGCTGTTGCTGCTGCTGCTCCGCGAGCGCATGCTGCAAGCGCGTCCGCTTCCGGGAGTAATGCTGCCAGTGCAGGATCTGCTGTTCGTCTATGAACTTGGCACACTGCGCATTCACCAGCTCCTTTCGGAAATGCTCATACTGCAATAGCTCTAACATGTGCAGACAATGAGGATATCTAAGGAAATAAAAGATTTAGACTGCGTTGTACAGAAGTGTAATATGACAATCACTGTAAGAGGAAAATTAATTTGAGGAATGTCTGAACATCTTTAGTCAGTTGAGGTCTAGCATATAAGAATATATAATAAATAAATGACCATTCTTTATTAATTTTCACATGACATGAATTTATAAAATAAAATATAATAAAAAAATTAAAAAAAGTAAAACATGAACTTACTTCAGGAATTTAGCATATTCTGGTTCTTTCCAGTAAAGTAGATACTTTAAGTAATTGACAAAAGGCTTCTCTCTCAGGTAACCTCTTTGAGCCAAAACTGCAGGATGAAAAACAGGATGTTTTTAAGAGATTTAAATCCACAACACGTGAAAACACACAAGACCAATCTTCTAAATTTAATGATAGAAATAACATGTTTAATATAAATTAATTTATTCAAACTGCTAGAGTAAACTAATAAGTGAAATGCCTGAATTATTTCCATATCTGGATTACTGTAACCAAGTATTTTAAATAAGCAAATAATAAAAAAAATAAAATAAAAAAAAATACATTTTTGCTCTTACAGTTCAGGTAGTTTGGGTTCGCTAGGCACTGAACAAACTCCAACTCAAGCTGGAAACGATGTCTTGCCTGCTCCTCTGTGAAATTATGAATTTTGAGGGTTATCAACGCGTTTTATTTAAAATCAGAATCAGCTTTATTCGCCAAGTGTGCGCAAGCACAAGAAATTTGTTGTGGTTTTTAAAAAGCTCTTGGTACATACACGCATACATACCTACATACATATCTGATATGAGAACAGAAACATTTAAAGAGGCTTAACAATAAACAATAAATAATAATAATAATAAATAACATCGCTTGAACAAAATGCAATAAATTTCGGGACAGCCCCACTTATTAATTTAATTAATCATAATGTAAATTATATTTAACATAATACAAACAGTAATATGTATACGTTTTATTACCTCACACAATCAAATCAAAACCGTATTCGTTTACCGAAAGAACTGTCTTATCGTTGTGTTTGCGGGCGAATATTAGCAAAACACGTTTACAGTCATTATCAACAAATTACAAACCTGTTTCCATAACGCCAGCCATGGTAGATGACGAGTTAGAAAACGATATTGTATCAGCTGGAAAATGTTTGATATTTAAATGTACGTACAAGATTACTGAGACACCATACTTCGTTTTGTTTGAAGAGATCTACGGCGCCGCCATATTTGCCAGAAAACCAGTGCTGGTGTCGTAAAAATGTCTTACGACATTATCACTTTCCGTCGTTGTGTCATATCTGTGCACTCATTACTGTATTTATCAGTTAAAATGTTTGAAATAAGCTGAACGTGAAACATAGGGTAAGATATTCCCCAACCTTTAATGTTTCCTCTTGACCATGGAAGTCACTAAATCTCATTTCAGCACATTTATTAAATGCAAATGCATTATATGCATTTTATAATTTCAGTAAGCCTGTATCTTTCTCTGGACATCAATATTTGCTGTAGTATCTTTTTAGTTATTATATATTTTTTATTACAATTTATTCAATGTGATTACATTTAATTAAGTTTATTTTTAATTTCCCTTATTTGTATAGGCTATAGAATATTATATTTAATATTTGTACATAAATTACACTTTTTTCAATAAAATAAAACATTTACATTTACATTTAGATTTAGTCATTTTGCAGACGCTTTTATCCAAAGTGACTTACAATTGGGAAATATGTAACAGAAGCTAAAATATGTAACAGAAGCTTTCAGTCCTTTTAGAAATGCACAGAATAATAAAATAACGGAAAGTATGTTTCTTTTCCACTGTGAAACATCACTAGCCTATCTTCTACATGCTAAACATCTAAATATTTCAATTGATCTGTAAATGCACATTTTGTCTTACCTAGTCATCCCCTACAATGTTTTAATTTGTTCAGATGTGTGCAATGTCAGAAAACAATATTCTTTTAAAGCAGTCCTTTACATAGTGTACCATAGTGTAACACACACACACACACACACACACATGCACACGCACACACACTGTACTGACGGTGAAAGAACAAACAGAGTGTATTTATTAGTAGGAATAGGACCAAAATACATTATTTTAATTTACATATCTTAATTGTACATTGCATTAGTAAGAGTTTTAATTAATCTTGAACTGTACATGAGTACAACTGTACATTGCCCTGCCTGTCAAAGGTGTACACAGTTGTCCTCTGTTTAGAGGTATATGCATATTTGTGCTTAAAAATCTGCATGGTATCAATATGATTTTAGCCTTTTGGCTTTACTCTTATATTCTTCTAAAGCTGCTTTTATTATAGCATTTTTATGAACTGTTTACAAATTTACATCAATAAACAACAACTGAACTGCACAATCACATTACAAGTGATGACACACTATTATCTCCAGTGAAACCAGCCACTGACTCTGAACCTGTCTGTCTTCCTAGGTTGGAAACATGGTGAGAATAGTGCTGAATGGTGCAGTTTGACAGCAGATTGATGGTAAGATTCAGCCTCTCACACTTCTGTAGTGTTTGCCCAGCTGGGAAAGGTGTCTAAACTGAAGTCAAGTCAAGTCAAGTCACCTTTATTTATATAGCGCTTTTAACAATACAAATTGTGACAAAGCAACTGCACAATATCAAAATGGAAAATAGTGTCAATAATGTAAAATGACAAGATTAAACACTCAATTTTCAGTTAAAGGCATTTCCTTGTTGAATTCAGTGATGGCATCGTCCAGCTAAGTTCAGTTCAAAAAAAAAAAAAAAAAAAATTCTGTTCAATCAAGTCGACGATATTGCTGGAAATGAAGTGTCCCCAACTAAGCAAGCCAGAGGCGACAGCGGCAAGGAACCAAAACTCCATTGGTGACAGAACGGAGAAAAAAACCTTGGGAGAAACCAGGCTCAGTCGGGGGCCATTTCTCCTCTGGCCAGACGACACAGCAGTTCAATTCCAACTGCTGCAAAGTCAGATTGGATGGCTCAACAGGTTCCCGAGGTCTTTTCCTGATGGCTCTCTAGGTGACGGGGTCCTCACTGGGGGTCTGTCTCTGGGGCTCATCTAGGTGTCCTGGTCTCCGCTGACGTTCAGGGCTGTAGTAGAGGTCGTCTCTAGGTGCTGATCCACCATCTGATCTGGTGACTGCAGTGACCTCGGAATAAGAAAGAAACAGACTAATATTAGCGTAGATGTCAATCTTTTTACGATGTAACAAGTACATCATGTGTTATGGGAAGTGTTCCCGGTTCCGGTTGATCTAATTAATGCAGCCTAACAATCCTTTAACGGATTTGAATAATAGAAGTGTATTAGTGTGTTATGTGTACGCCAGGTTAAAGAGATGGGTCTTTAATCTAGATTTAAACTGACAGAGTGTGTCTGCCTCCCGAACAGTGTTTGGTAGATTGTTCCAGAGTTTGGGCGCTAAATAGGAAAAAGATCTGCCGCCCGCAGTTGATTTTGATATTCTAGGTATTATCAAATGACCAGAGTTTTGAGAACGCAGTGGACGTGAAGGACTATAATGCGATAAGAGCTCGCTCAAGTACTGAGGAGCTAAACCATTCAGGGCTTTATAAGTAATTAACAAGATTTTAAAATCTATACGATGTTTAGTAGGGAGCCAGTGCAGTGTTGACAGAACCGGGCTAATGTGCTCATACTTCCTGGTTCTAGTAAGAACTCTAGCTGCTGCATTTTGAACCATCTGTAATTTGTTTATTAAGCGCGCAGAACAACCACCCAATAAAGCATTACAATAATCTAACCTTGAGGTCATAAACGCATGAATTAATATTTCTGCATTTGACATTGAGAGCATAGGTCTCAGTTTAGATATATTTTTAAGATGAAAAAATGCAGTTCTACAAATGCTAGAAACGTGGCTGTCAAAGGAGAGATTACTATTAAATAGCACACCTAGGTTCCTGACTGATGACGAAGAATTTACAGAGAAGCCATCAAGTGTTAGACAGTGTCCTAGGTTATTACTTGTGGGGGTTTTAGGTCCGATAAGTAACACCTCTGTTTTTTCAGAATTTAGCAGTAAGAAATTACTCGTCATCCAGTTTTTTATATCGACTATGCATTCCATAAGTTTCTCAATTTGGTGTGTTTCACCAGGCCGTGAAGAAATATAGAGCTGAGTGTCATCAGCATAACAGTGAAAGCTAACCCCGTGTTTCCTAATGATATTTCCCAAGGGTAACATGTAAAGCGTGAAAAGTAACGGTCCTAGTACTGAGCCTTGAGGAACTCCATACTGCACTTGTGATCGATATGATACCTCTTCATTCACTGCTACGAATTGATGGCGGTCAGATAAGTACGATTTGAACCATGCTAATGCACTTCCACTAATGCCAACAAAGTTTTCTAGTCTATTCAAAAGAATGTTGTGATCGATAGTGTCGAACGCAGCGCTAAGATCCAGTAGAACTAATAGAGAGATACAACCACGATCAGATGATAAGAGCAGGTCATTTGTAACTCTAATGAGAGCAGTCTCAGTACTATGATACGGTCTAAATCCTGACTGGAAATCCTCACAGATATCATTTTTCTCTAAGAAGGAATATAATTGTGAGGATACAACCTTTTCTAATATCTTTGACAGAAAAGGGAGATTCGAGATTGGTCTGTAATTAACTAGATCTTTGGGGTCAAGTTGTGGTTTTTTAATGAGAGGCTTAATAACAGCCAATTTAAAGTTTTTGGGGACATATCCTAATGACAATGACGAATTAATAATAGCCAAAAGAGGATCTATGACTTCTGGAAGCACCTCTTTTAGTAGTTTAGATGGAATAGGGTCTAACATACATGTTGTTGGTTTAGATGAATTAACAAGTTTATACAATTCTTCCTCTCCTATAGTAGAGAATGAGTGGAATTGTTCCTCAGGGGATCTATAATACACTATTTGATGTGACGATATAGCTGACGGCTGCATGGTTACAATTTGATCTCTAATAGTATCAATCTTGGAAGTAAAATAGTTCATAAAGTCATTACTGCTGTGCTGTTGGGAAATGTCAACACCTGTTGATGCTTTATTTTTTGTTAATTTTGCCACTGTATTGAATAAATACCTGGGGTTATGTTTGTTTTGTTCTAAAAGAGACGAAAAGTAATCAGATCTAGCAGTTTTTAAAGCTTTTCTGTAGGATAGGGTACTTTCCCGCCAGGCTAAACGAAATACCTCTAGTTTTGTTTTCCTCCAGCTGCGCTCCATTTTCCGGGCTGCTCTCTTTAGAGTGCGAGTGTGCTCATTATACCACGGTGTTGGACTCTTTTCCTTAATCTTCCTTAAGCGTAAAGGAGCAATTGTATCTAAAGTGCTAGAAAAGAGAGAGTTCATAGTTTCTGTTACATCATCAAGTTGTTCTGAGCTGTTGGATATGCTGAGGAATTGAGATAAATCAGGAAGATTACTTACAAAGCAGTCTTTTGTGGTAGAAGTGATGGTTCTACCATATTTATAAGAAGGAGTAGAATTTACAGCTTTAACTATATGGAGTTTACACAAGACTAGATAATGATCTGATATATCATCGCTTTGCTGCAGAATTTCAACACCACTAACATCAATTCCATGTGACAGTATTAAATCTAGAGTATGATTTCGACTATGAGTAGGTCCTGAAACGTGTTGTCTAACCCCAATAGAGTTCAGAATGTCTCTGAATGCTGATCCTAATGCATCTTTTTCATTATCGACATGGATATTAAAATCACCCACAATTAGGACTCTATCTGCAGCCAGCACTAACTCCGATAGAAAATCAGCAAATTCTTTAATAAAGTCTGTATGGTGCCCTGGTGGCCTGTATACAGTAGCCAGTACAATTGTTACGGAGGATTTATCATTAATACTTTTTTCTCTAGATAATTTTATATGAAGCATCATTACTTCAAAGGAGTTATACTTAAAGCCTGTCTTCTGAGAAATACTGAGAATATTGTTATAAATTGTAGCAACACCTCCCCCTTTGCCTTTTGGACGCGGCTCATTTTTGTAACAGTAATCTTGGGGGGTGGACTCATTTAAAACAATGTATTCATCTGGTTTTTACATAGTGTACCATAGTGTAACACACACACACACACACACACACATGCACACGCACACACACACACACTGTACTGACGGTGAAAGAACAAACAGAGTGTATTTATTAGTAGGAATAGGATCAAAATACATTATTTTAATTTACATATCTTAATTGTACATTGCATTAGTAAGAGTTTTAATTAATCTTGAACTGTACATGAGTACAACTGTACATTGCCCTGCCTGTCAAAGGTGTACACAGTTGTCCACTGTTTAGAGGTATATGCATATTTGTGCTTAAAAATCTGCATGGTATCAATATGATTTTAGCCTTTTGGCTTTACTCTTATATTCTTCTAAAGCTGCTTTTATTATAGCATTTTTATGAACTGTTTACAAATTTACATCAATAAACAACAACTGAACTGCACAATCACATTACAAGTGATGACACACTATTATCTCCAGTGAAACCAGCCACTGACTCTGAACCTGTCTGTCTTCCTAGGTTGGAAACATGGTGAGAATAGTGCTGAATGGTGCAGTTTGACAGCAGATTGATGGTAAGATTCAGCCTCTCACACTTCTGTAGTGTTTGCCCAGCTGGGAAAGGTGTCTAAACTGAAGTCAAGTCAAGTCAAGTCACCTTTATTTATATAGCGCTTTTAACAATACAAATTGTGACAAAGCAACTGCACAATATCAAAATGGAAAATAGTGTCAATAATGTAAAATGACAAGATTAAACACTCAATTTTCAGTTAAAGGCATTTCCTTGTTGAATTCAGTGATGGCATCGTCCAGCTAAGTTCAGTTCAAAAAAAAAAAAAAAAAAATTCTGTTCAATCAAGTCGACGATATTGCTGGAAATGAAGTGTCCCCAACTAAGCAAGCCAGAGGCGACAGCGGCAAGGAACCAAAACTCCATTGGTGACAGAACGGAGAAAAAAACCTTGGGAGAAACCAGGCTCAGTCGGGGGGCCATTTCTCCTCTGGCCAGACGACACAGCAGTTCAATTCCAACTGCTGCAAAGTCAGATTGGATGGCTCAACAGGTTCCCGAGGTCTTTTCCTGATGGCTTTCCTGATGATTTTTTATTTAAAATCAGAATCAGCTTTATTCGCCAAGTGTGCGCAAGCACAAGAAATTTGTTGTGGTTTTTAAAAAGCTCTTGGTACATACACGCATACATACCTACATACATATCTGATATGAGAACAGAAACATTTAAAGAGGCTTAACAATAAACAATAAATAATAATAATAATAAATAACATCGCTTGAACAAAATGCAATAAATTTCGGGACAGCCCCACTTATTAATTTAATTAATCATAATGTAAATTATATTTAACATAATACAAACAGTAATATGTATACGTTTTATTACCTCACACAATCAAATCAAAACCGTATTCGTTTACCGAAAGAACTGTCTTATCGTTGTGTTTGCGGGCGAATATTAGCAAAACACGTTTACAGTCATTATCAACAAATTACAAACCTGTTTCCATAACGCCAGCCATGGTAGATGACGAGTTAGAAAACGATATTGTATCAGCTGGAAAATGTTTGATATTTAAATGTACGTACAAGATTACTGAGACACCATACTTCGTTTTGTTTGAAGAGATCTACGGCGCCGCCATATTTGCCAGAAAACCAGTGCTGGTGTCGTAAAAATGTCTTACGACATTATCACTTTCCGTCGTTGTGTCATATCTGTGCACTCATTACTGTATTTATCAGTTAAAATGTTTGAAATAAGCTGAACGTGAAACATAGGGTAAGATATTCCCCAACCTTTAATGTTTCCTCTTGACCATGGAAGTCACTAAATCTCATTTCAGCACATTTATTAAATGCAAATGCATTATATGCATTTTATAATTTCAGTAAGCCTGTATCTTTCTCTGGACATCAATATTTGCTGTAGTATCTTTTTAGTTATTATATATTTTTTATTACAATTTATTCAATGTGATTACATTTAATTAAGTTTATTTTTAATTTCCCTTATTTGTATAGGCTATAGAATATTATATTTAATATTTGTACATAAATTACACTTTTTTCAATAAAATAAAACATTTACATTTACATTTAGATTTAGTCATTTTGCAGACGCTTTTATCCAAAGTGACTTACAATTGGGAAATATGTAACAGAAGCTAAAATATGTAACAGAAGCTTTCAGTCCTTTTAGAAATGCACGGAATAATAAAATAACGGAAAGTATGTTTCTTTTCCACTGTGAAACATCACTAGCCTATCTTCTACATGCTAAACATCTAAATATTTCAATTGATCTGTAAATGCACATTTTGTCTTACCTAGTCATCCCTTACAATGTTTTAATTTGTTCAGATGTGTGCAATGTCAGAAAACAATATTCTTTTAAAGCAGTCCTTTACATAGTGTTCCATAGTGTAACACACACACACACACACACACACACACACACACACACACACATACACACACACATGTTGGTTTTTGTGGTTTATGGGGACTCTCCATAGGCGTAATGGTTTTTATACTGTACAAACTGTGTGTGCTATTGCCCTACACCTACCCTACACCTAAACTTAGCCCTCACAGGAGACTGTGTGCATTTTTAGATTTTCAAAAAAACACCATTTAGTATGTTTTTTAAGCCTTTTGAATTACGGGGACACAGGCAGTGTCCTCATAAAACACCTTCAAATTGTAATACCTCTGTCATACCCATGTCATTATACAAATTTGTGTCCTCATAAACCACATAAACCCGCACACACACACACACACACACACACACACACACACACGCACACGCACACACACACTGTACTGATGGTGAAAGAACAAACAGAGTGCATTTATTAGTAGGAATAGGACCAAAATACATTATTTTAATTTACATATCTTAATTGTACATTGCATTAGTAAGAGTTTTAATTAATCTTGAACTGTACATGATTGCCCTGCCTGTCAAAGGTGTACACAGTTGTCCACTGTTTAGAGGTATATGCATATTTGTGCTTAAAAATCTGCATGGTATCAATATGATTTTAGCCTTTTGGCTTTACACTTATATTCTTCTAAAGCTGCTTTTATTATAGCATTTTTATGAACTGTTTACAAATTTACATCAATAAACAACAACTGAACTGCACAATCACATTACAAGTGATGACACACCATCATCTCCAGTGAAACCAGCCACTGACTCTGAACCTGTCTGTCTTCCTAGGTTGGAAACATGGTGAGAATAGTGCTGAATGGTGCAGTTTGACAGCAGATTGATGGTAAGATTCAGCCTCTCACACTTCTGTAGTGTTTGCCCAGCTGGGAAAGGTGTCTAAACTGAAGATAGCCCTGCCCCAGCTATTAATGGCCAAGGTAATGGAGAGGATGCCGATGATATTCATGACAATCCCTATCCTGGCCTGCAGATAAAAATGATCATTTGGATAACCAACTTTATGAAAGTAAATAAGTCGGTGCTTTTATCATTTCAAGGTCTACATATCAATAATATTCTTCACATTTTTTAATGAGATCCATTTTTATAGTTTTATAGTGCATCTAAATCTATGTCAATACATTTCACTTTGCATTTTGGATTTAAAAATTCCCAATAGGGTGACTGTTCATATTATTTAAGAGTATTTATTAACACTCACCATGTCAGATACTTTCAGGTATCCATACGAGAAGACTATGGCATTCGGAGGGGTGGCCACAGGTAGCATGAAGGCAAAAGATGCACTGAGGGTGCAGGGGATCATAACATACAGAGGATTGACACCTATAGACTGGGACTGATAAAACAAAACAATACACTGTTAAACCAGCTTATTTTATTGAAACATACATATTGAAGTGAATTTAAAGATAAGGTTTGTTTTTTTGGATGAGTTTCTTTCTTAATTAGAAAATATTTGAAACAATTTAGCATTACATCACTTGCTCACCAATGGATCCTCTGTACTGAATGGATGCCGATAGAATAAGAGTCCAAACAGCTGATAAAAGCCTCACAATAATCAACACAACTTTTTCAATGGAGAAGCTAGTTAAAAACGTCCTGATTGACACAGATTTTCACTCGACAAAATGTTTGATAGATTGGTGTCTTGTTGATCAAGGTTCAAGGTTCAAGGTTCCCTATCAGTCAGTCACGTTCGACGTAACGTCAGTGTGACTGACTAATGGGATCTCGCTCGAGGTTGCTGTCCAGTGCTGCTGCTTCATCTGAGCGTGCTGCAGCTCTCATTCTGCGGTCGCGCTGCGACCTCTCCTGGGCGCTTCAACACTTTTTTTCCTTTATCTAAAAGAGCAATATCTAAAAGAGCTCCACGAGCGACGGGCGTCTTTTTAAAGATGGCTTCCCGCTCGTGTGTTTCTGGATGTGGTCGTTTCCTGGCTTCATCTGACGGTCATGATCGCTGTCTCTCGTGCTTGGGCTATCAGCACGCTGAGTCAGCGCTCGTGGATGAGTCATGTTCTCAAGGCGGGAACATGACCATCGCGACGCTGCGCTCCAGATATCTCCCCGACAAACGGGGGCGGTATCCCCCTTGCCATGCCCCGTTCTAGCTCCTCCGGCTCGGAGGGCTACTTCGGCTCATGGTCAGGGTGACTTGAGGATCACAGTGAGAGCTTCCCCGTCGAGTGCGTCTCCGCGGGCCTCTCACTCCTCCAGCGCGTCGCACCATCTGGTGTTTCCGGACAGGCTTGCGGTGTCCTCGGACAGGGCGGGGCCCAGCATGTCGTTCAGAGCACCAGCGGATGACAGGATGTCGATCGCTGCATCGGAGGGCGAGCTAGGTTCTGGAGATGACGATTCGGCTGCGCTGCCTCCGTCAGGAAGAGTGGCATTGCCCGAGTCAGATCCAGGGCTGACTGCTATGCTTTCCCGGGCCGCTGAGAGCGTCGGGCTGCACTGGAGGCCTCCTCCTTCTCCCGAATGCTCAAGGCTGGATGACTGGTTCCTGGGGGCGCAGGCCGATCATCGGCAATCACCTCAGGTTCCGTTCTTCCCGGAGGTGCATGAGGAAGTGACTAGCTCTTGGAGGGCACCATTTTCTGCCCGAAACAGAGCTAGTGCTTCTTCCGTCCTCACTGCCCTCGATGGCGGGGTGGCTAAGGGGTATGCGGAGATCCCTCCAGTTGAGCGTGCTATTGCGGTGCAGCTTTGCCCGCGGACGCTACCGCCTGGCAGGGTAATCCGCGCCTCCCGTCCAGGGCTCGTGGGTTCTCGTCCGTTTCAACGGCCGAGGCTTACAGAGCTGCTGGACAGGCCGCCTCTGCCCTGCACGCCATGGCCCTCCTGCAAACCTACCAGGCCAAGGCGTTGAAGCAGCTGTACGAGGGCAGTTCTGACCCAGGTTTGATGCAGGAACTGCGCACAGCGACGGACCTTGCCCTTCGTGCAACGAAAGTCACAGCGCGATCCCTCGGTCAGACGATGTCCACTCTGGTGGTCCAGGAATGACCTATGGCTGGACCTGACGGATATGGGTGAGTCTGACAAGCACCGCTTCCTGGACTCCCCGATCTCCCAGGCAGGCCTCTCCGGCGACGCAGTGGAGAGCTTTGCCCAGCAGTTCTCCATCGCACAGAAGCAGGCGGACACATTCTGCCCCGGCGCCGCCGCCGGTTGCAGCCCCTCCGCCCGCTCGTCGCCGAGGGCGCCCTCCTGCTGCCCCCACCTTTGCTCCAGCGCGGCCCCAGCAGCAGCCTTCACTCTGGCCGCAGCGTGGAGCTGGCAGCAGGAAAGTGGCGCAGCCCGTCTCTGCCCCTGCCAGGCCCATGAAGTGCCAGAGCAAGCGGCGTTCCTGGGATGGGCGAACCCGAGACACTGGGTCCTGCTCTTCAGGAGATGGTGAATCCTCTCCTTCCCCCGGTGGAGGTCTGGGTGGAAAATCCTTTTTTCCCTTTTTGGGTTGTTCCGCCACTGGCTCTCTGGCCAGTGGTACCCAAACTTTCAGAGCAGTTTCCTATGTCTCCGGTTCCCAAGGGGGCGAGGACGGCAGTGCACGGGACACAGTCTCGACACCTCCGTCCCCCTCTTCTTTCGCCAGTGGGCAGCAGGGTCCGGTCCGAGGACGCGATGCCTTCTCCCGCGCCCCCTGCCCAGCCATGGAGCCAGGTAAGTGTCGCACCGCGCACTCAGACCCCACTTCGGAACGCGCTGCCTTCCGAGTCGGGTCCCTGTGCTCCACTTCGCTGCCCCACCGCGGGTATGTCTGTGGCTTCCCTGGTCCTGCTTGTACGGTCTCTGGGGGCCTGGCTAGCGCTCCCCAGGCCGTCTCGCTGGCTCATGAGAACCATCAGACTTGGCTACGCGATTCAGTTCGCCCGGCGTCCTCCCAAGTTCAGGGGCGTTCGGTTCACCTCTGTGTTGAGCAAGGATGCCCCTCTCTTGCGTGCGGAAGTCGCGGTCCTGCTGGCGAAGGACGCGATAGAGCCGGTCCCTCCAGCCGAGATGAAGTTGGGGTTTTACAGCCCGTACTTCATCGTACCCAAGAAAGGCGGTGGGTTACGACCAATCTTGGACCTGCGCGTCCTGAACCGGGCCCTTCACAAGCTCCCGTTCAGGATGCTGACGCAGAGACGCATTTTTCAATGCATCCGTCCGTTCGATTGGTTCGCAGCGATCGACCTGAAGGACGCGTACTTTCATGTCTCAATCCTCCCTCGACACAGACCGTTTCTCCGCTTTGCGTTCGAAGGGCGAGCATATCAGTACAAAGTCCTCCCCTTCGGGCTATCCCTGTCGCCTCGTGTCTTCACCAAGGTCGTGGAGGCAGCCCTTGTTCCATTAAGGGAAGCAGGCATTCGCGTTCTCAACTACCTCGACGACTGGCTCATATTGGCCCAGTCTCGAGCACTGTTGTGCGAACACAGGGACACGGTGCTCAGCCACCTCAGCCGGTTGGGGCTTCGGGTCAACTGGGAAAAGAGCAAACTCTCCCCTGCGCAGAGGATCTCTTTTCTCGGTATGGAGTTGGACTCGGTCAACCTCACAGCACGTCGCTCAGTGGACCGTGCTCAGTCGATGCTGAACTGCCTGGAGTCTTTCCAGCGCAAGAGGGCGGTTCCACTGAAACACTTTCAGAGGCTCCTGGGGCATATGGCATCCGCAGCCGCTGTCACGGCGCTCGGATTGCTTCATATGAGACCGCTTCAGCATTGGCTTCACGACCGGGTCCCGAGATGGGCATGGCGACGCAGCACGTACCGGGTCTCAGTTACCCCGTCCTGCCGTCAGACCTTCGGCCCGTGGTCGGATCTTGCTTTTCTTCGGGCAGGAGTTCCCCTAGGGCAAGTATCCAGGCATGTTGTTGTGTCAACAGATGCCTCTGCCATGGGCTGGGGAGCCATGTGCAACGGGCATGCAGCTGCAGGGCTCTGGACAGGGTCCCGGTTGCAGTGGCATATCAATTGCCTCGAGTTGCTAGCAGTATGGCTTGCTCTGCGCCGCTTCAAAGGGCTGCTACACGACAAGCATGCACTGGTCCGTACGGACAACACTGCGACCGTTGCGTACATCAACCACCAGGGTGGTCTACGCTCCCGTCGCCTGTCACAACTCGCCCGCCATCTCCTCCTTTGGAGTCAGAAGCATCTGAGGTCGCTTCGCGCCGTTCATATCCCTGGCGAGCTCAATCGTGCAGCCGACGAGCTCTCACGTCAGCCCGCCCTTCCGGGAGAATGGCGACTCCACCCCGAGGTAGTCCAGCTGATTTGGAGACGCTTTGGGGACGCTCAGGTCGACCTGTTTGCCTCCCCGGACACGTTCCACTGCCAGCTGTTTTACTCCCTGTCCGAGGGGACCCTCGGCACAGACGTGCTGGCACACAGCTGGCCTCGGGGCCTACGCAAATATGCGTTTTCCCCAGTGAGCCTTCTCGCACAGATCCTGTGCAAGGTCAGGGAGGACGAGGAGCAGGTCCTCTTGGTGGCGCCGTACTGGCCCAATCGGACTTGGTTCCCAGAACTGATGCTCCTCGCGACAGCCCCTCCTTGGCGAATTCCTCCGAGGAGGGATCTCCTTTCTCAGAGAGGGGGCACCCTCTGGCACCCGCGTCCAGACTTGTGGAATCTCCACGTATGGTCCTTGGACGGGACGCGGAGGTTCTAGGTGGGCTACCTCCATCGGTAGTAAACACCATCACTTCAGCTAGAGCCCCGTCTACAAGACACGCTTACAGGCTGAAGTGGAACCTGTTCGTCGATTGGTGTTCTTCCCGCCGGGAAGACACCCGGAGATGCCCGATCGTGCTCTCTTTCCTGCAAGATGGGTTGGAGCGAAGGCTGTCTCCCTCCACCCTCAAAGTGTATGTCGCCGCTATTGCCGCGCATCACGATGCAGTAGACGGTAAGTCTGTGGGGAAGCACGACTTGGTCATCAGGTTCCTCAGAGGGGCGAGGAGGTTAAATCCTCCGCGCCCTCATCTGGTACCCTCTTGGGATCTCCCCTCGGTCCTGACGGCCTTGAAGGAGGAGCCCTTTGAGCCTCTGCAGTCAGTAGAGCTTAAGTTTCTGTCGTTAAAGACAGTGCTCCTCACTGCATTGGCCTCGGTCAAGAGGGTGGGGGACCTGCAGGCATTTTCGGTCGACGATTCGTGCCTAGAATTCGGGCCGGCTCACTCTCACGTTGTCCTGAGACCCCGGCCTGGATATGTGCCCAAAGTTCCCACCACGCCCTTTAGGGGTCAGGTGGTGAACTTGCAAGCGCTGCCCCGGGAGGAGGCAGACCCAGCCATTGCTCTGCTCTGTCCCGTCCGCGCTTTGCGCGTTTACGTGGACCGCACGCAGAGCTTCAGGATCTCAGACCAGCTCTTTGTCTGCTTCGGAGGACAGCAGAAGGGAAAGGCTGTCTCCAAACAGAGACTTGCCCACTGGATAGTGGAGGCTATAGTCTTGGCCTATCAGGCCCGGCGCTTACCGTGCCCCCTTGGTGTGAGAGCACACTCTACAAGAGGTGTTGCTTCCTCTTGGGCACTGGCGCGGGGCGCCTCGATAGCAGACATTTGTAGAGCTGCCGGCTGGGCGGCACCTAACACGTTTGCGAGATTTTACAATCTCCGTGTAGAGCCCGTGTCCTTCCGTGTACTTGGCTCAGGTGGCCAGTAACACGGGGACACTGCTCGGTGTCAATCACGCTTGCTGCGCCATTCCCCTCTACGGACCGGATACGTGCGCTTTTGTTGCTTCTCAGTTCAGTTCCCCATGGCGAACCCTGTTGAAGTTCCTCCCGCACCCTCGGCAGTCAGGCGTGGCGGAGCGCCAGACGCCAGGTCCAGCACTCGTGTGTTTGCCCAAGGTCAGCCCTTGTGCTGGGCTAGGTGCCCGTGTGTAGTGATTCCCCTTTGGGTGATCCCACATGTGTATTCTTCCACGGTACGGCTCCCCTCACGGTGAGCCGTGTCTTTCCCTGGCAGAGACCCTCTGCCGTCTCTGCTGTGTAGTTATCTCACCCCAGGCTGGCTGAGTCTACCTCAGAGACTTCCATATGTAGTACTGCCCCTGGCCAGTCCTTATGTCTTCTCCACATGGTACCTCCTTTACGCAGGATGTGGCTTCCGTAGCGTTCCCCTACTTGGAGTACGCTTTCCCAGTGTTATCCATACCCACTGTACGGAACAGCAGTGTCGGTCATCTCTGCCTAAGCCCTGTCCTATCTTCCGTCCCAACTGGTGTGGGGGGACTTGCCGGCTTCCGCAGGGCACTGGAGGGGGTCAGCAATAGTGGCGTTTTCCAAGGGGATCCCATTAGTCAGTCACACTGACGTTACGTCGAACGTGACTGACTGATAGGGAACGTCTCGGTTACATGTGTAACCCTCGTTCCCTGAAGGAGGGAACGGAGACGTAACGTCCCGTCGCCATAGTTGCTGTACCACCGCTGTACGGCCGGGGCACACAGTCTCGGCTCCTCAGCGAAAAACTGATGTGCGTTTGCACGCGCTCTCCTTTTATACCCGCGCTGCGGGGCGGGGTGCGCGTGGCGATACACGCACGCCAACTGTCATTGGCTTGTTTTGTTAACACTCGAAGATGATTGGGCTCTCGAGCGAGATCCCATTAGTCAGTCACACTGACGTTACGTCTCCGTTCCCTCCTTCAGGGAACGAGGGTTACACATGTAACCGAGACGTTCTTTATTATTCGTCACATACACAATCATACGGGGTATAATCAGTAGTGAAATGTAGGTTAGGACAGGTCCGCTCAATGGACAGTGCAAAAAAAAGAATAAAAAATGAAACATAACACAAGAGAATATATATAAATATAGGTAAGAATAAGATAAAAAAAAAAATAAGGAGTAAAATGTGCAATGAAATAAAATGTGCAATACTGTGGATTTAATAAATATTAATATAAACAGGGATGTGCAAGAGGAATGTGCAAACAGGTTGTACCGGGTATGTACACATAGCAGCAATGCGGATGATGGAGAATAATGAATGTTTTTACAGTTTATTAAATTGAGTCCTGTAGATGTTATGAGACCGAGTTTAGGAGCCTGATGGCCTGAGGGAAGAAGCTCCTTCTCAGTCTCTCAGTTTTTGCCATCATGCTCCTGAAGCACTTGCCAGATGGCAGTGAGATGAAAAGACGGTTACCGGGGTGATTTGAGTCCTTGATTATTTTTGCAGCTCTGCTTTTGCAGCGTTTGAAGTAGATGTCCTGCAGAGAGGGGAGGGCAGACCTGAGATGCGCTCAGCTAAGCGCACGACTCTCTGCAGAGCTTTGCAGTCCTGATTTGTGGCGTTACTATACCACACTGAGATGCACTGAGTCAATACACTTTCTATGGCCCCTGAATAGAAAGTTTTCAGGATTGCTGGTGAGACCCTGAATTTCCTCAGCTGTCGCAGATGGTACAGTCTTTGCCTGGCCTTCTTGACCTGTGTTTGAATGTGTGCAGTCCAAGTCAGGTCCTCAGAGATGTTTACACCGAGGTACTTGAAGCTGCTCACCCTCTCCACAGGGGTACCGCTGATCATAAGAGGAGTGTAGGGCCGCTGCTGTCTCTTCCTGAAGTCTACAATCAGCTCTTTAGTTTTGCTCACGTTCAGAGAGAGACAGTTGTCCTGGCACCATGATGTAAGTCTCTCTACCTCACCCAAGTATGCGGTCTCATCATTGTTGGAAATGAGGCCCAGAACCACAGTATCATCAGCAAATTTAACAATAGAAGTGGAGCTGTGAGAGGACACACAGTCGTGTGTGTAGAGAGAGTAGAGCAGGGGACTCAGGACACAGCCCTGCGGGGCTCCTACGTTCAGGGTGATGGAGTTGGAGGTGAACTGGCCCATTTTCACCACTTGTGGTCTGCCGGTGAGGAAGTCTTGAATCCAGTCACAGAGTGAAGTGTTTAGGCCGAGGTCTGAGAGTTTGACAGCTAGCTTGGTGGGGACTATAGTGTTGAAAGCTGAGCTAAAGTCAATGAATAGCAGCCTGACATAGTTGCCATTTTTGCTGTCAATGTGTGTGAGGGAAGAGTGCAGTACCTGAGAGATGGCATCATCAGTAGACCTATTTGGGCGATAGGCAAACTGAAGAGGGTCCAAAGTAGCAGGGATGGAGGAGCATATGTGTTTCTTTAAAAGTCTCTCAAAAACCTTCATGACTGTTGATGTAAGGGCAACTGGACGATATTCATTCAGGCAAGAGGGTTTACTGTTCTTAGGCACAGGAATGATGACAGATTTTTTGAGGTGGGAACCACAGAGGTAGCAAGGGACTCATTAAAGATGGAAGTAAACAAACCTGCAAGCTGATCGACGCAGGACCTCAGAACGCGGCCAGTAATCCCATCAGGTCCGGCGGCTTTCCTGACGTTCACTCTCTTTAGTTCCCTCCGAACCTCGTCCTCCGACACTGTGATAACATGATCATCATCGCTGCTCTGTCTGCTGCTTCCTGACATGCTGATCGGCAGAGTCGCGCCGCCATTACATTCAAAGCGGCCGTAGAAGGTGTTTAACTCTTCGGCCAGCAATGGATCTGCTCTCACCTCGGCGGAGGAGTTATTTCCAGAGGAACAGATGGTCTTCAGTCCCTGCCACATGCGTCGAGAGTCATTGAGCTGAAAATGTGACTCAATTCTCTCCCTGTATCGGAGTTTAGCAGCTCTAACTGCCCGTCGGAGAGCATAGCACAATGCTTTGTACTCGCTCATGTTTCCTGACAAAAGACCGGCGTTGTATGCGGCAGTGCGTTGGTTAACCGCAGCACGAATTGTTCTGTCCACCCACGGTTTCTGATTAGAGAATGTCCTTATTGTTACCGTTTCAGTGGCTTGGTCGGTTAGCATGTTAACAAAGCTTAATGCTACATCCGTGAACTCGCTGACGTCAGCTGAACTCCCCCGGAACATTTCCCAGTCGACGTCATCAAGAGACGCCTGTAGCATAGCTTCAGAGTGGGAGGACCAGCGCGTCACTTCCCTCTCCCCCGGGGATTCCTGAACGATCCTTTGTTTATATTCCGCTGTGAGGAAAATGGTGGCATGGTCCGATTTGCCAAGAGCCGGCAGGGAACGAGCTTTGTAGGCATTCTTAAACTGAGTGTAGCAATGATCCAGTGTATTCGGGCCTCGAGTTGGACAGGATACATGCTGATGGAAGTTCGGCATGACCTTCCTGAGGTTGGCTTTGTTAAAGTCCCCTGCGATGATAGAGGCAGCGTCAGGGTGTTTGTTGATGTAGCCGCTGAGCTCATCGTGGAGTTTGGACAAAGCCAAGCTCGTGTCTGCCTGTGGTGGAATGTAAACGGCAGTAGCGATGTTCGATGGGAACTCCCGGGGCAGATAGAATGTGTGGCAGATAATGGAGAGATGTTCCAGATGAAGCGAGCAGGAACGCATTCCTGGGGTCACACCATTTCTTCTTCACACCATTAAACCTTTGGTTTACTTGGGGATTATTGTGACGCTTTTATCAGCTGTTTGGTATTCTGACGGCACCCATTCACTGCAGAGGATTTATTGGTGAGCAACTGATGTAATGCTAAATTTCACAAAATCTGTTCTGATGAAGAACTCATCTACATCTTGGAGGGCCTAGGGTAAGTAAATATTCAGAGATTTTCCTTTTTTTTTTTTTTACATTTTCAAACCATCTTTAAAACTTTCTACTTTCTACAGTGATCTGACTCAAAGCTGACACAAAGTTCTCAAAGCTCAATTGTGTTACAGGTAACAGAGGGAGGAATGGACATCACTGGCTGGCACATACAACAGTGTCTGCTTATCTGCCTCCAGCAATGGGTGAATTAGCGATTGAAGTTAAAAGCCCCTTCCCCCAATGCCTGTTCTTTCTCATTCTTCCTCCCTCAACCAGACAACAATGGCACATCTCCATGGTTCTCCCATATGAGCCACTTCAGCTTTAGCTCCCTACAAATCCCTCCATTCACAGGCTCCCTTGCATAGGCTAATTCATGAGAAGAGGGCAGGATGTGCCAGCTGCACAGCAAGAAAGGTGAAACCCGGTGAGAGATTAATGGAGGAAGAAGATGTGCTTATAAATAAATGTGTGAAAAACCTTTTCGCAATTACGCAACTTGTTTGTATGTGTCTAGTATAATACTGATGTCAGATAAACTAATAAATCTTTTATTCCTTACATTTCATTCCCAACATGAAAACATGTTGCTGAAACAACATGAAACCATGTTGACAATCGTTAATAAAATAACTGAATCAGTAATTCACATATAAACACTGGACACTAAAATGAAGGTGTCACACAAAAGAAAGAAAGAAAGAAAGAAAGAAAGAAAGAAAGAAAGAGAAAAACAAAAGAAAGAAAAAAAAGAAAATTTTAAAACATTATGACATTTAATGAATACACAGAATACGGTCAGAATGTTTGGGGTCTGTAAGATTTTTCCATGTTTTTGAAATGTTTGAAAGTCTCTTATTCTCACAAAGACTGTATTTACTTTATAAAAATACTGTAAAACAGTAATACTGTGAAATATTTTTGAATTTACTGTTTTATTTATTATTTTATGTAATTTATGCAAGTGTAATTTATTCCTGTGATGGCAAAGCTGAAATTTTAACTGCCAAATACTCCAGTTTTCAGTGTCACGTGATCCTTCAGAAATCATTCTAATATGCTGCTTTGCAGCAAGACACATTTTGTATTATTATCAGTGTTGAGTTCTTCTGCCTAATATTTTTGTGGAAAAGAAATGAGGAATAAATTCAACCTCTATTATACTACTGATTATATAATTTGTATTTAAAAAATCACTAGTGGTCTCTGACTTTTTGGAATGAATGTCAGTTCTTAATTACTGAAAAAAAATAATCATTTTGTGGCTTAAAAATGAGAAAAAGTTATGCAAACTGAACATAAACTGCAAAACTCTATTATATAACACAATATTGGAGCTAAAGAGCTTTGTCAGGCATTTCCATAAATACCAGCATTTTGTTTTTAATTTTATTGACTGTGTCTTGTGCATCTTCCTGTGACAGTGTACAAGGGGCATGCAAGTCATGGTAAATATTAGAAGTATACATACCATAGACGCGAGTATAGGGAGAAATAATGTTGCTGTGGCAACATTGCTGGTACATTCAGTGAAGGTAGCTATCATCAGACACACGACAATGGCAATTGCCCAGGGAGGAATACTTTGAAGAGGTGACATCTGATATCCAAGCCATTTTGACAGCCCTGAGACCTGAGCATTGACCCAACAAAAAACAGAATGTATGACGATTGAAGCTGACCTTTTGTATGGTCTTTAATAAAGAACTGAAGGATATCTTTAGTCTTTTTCATGGCCTCCCTTAACAAATTATGTGTTGTCTTTTTAGCAGCTCCCTCATTAAACTGTTTAGAGGTGGGTGATATGACTAAAATCTTCACCATGATACATGTCATTTTAAACCAAAATATTTAGCATGATATAAGTACTGGTCGTATCTTCATAAATGTTTTTCGAGAATTGTACACTCTTGCTTAGAACAAAATCGACGATTATGTAAATCTCTCTCTCTCTCTCTCTCACACACACACACACACACACACACACACACACACACACACACACACTTAGATGTGATAACACTTCTAATGAAACCTGAGAAACCATAAGAAACCATAACCGAGAAACCAAGATACCAAGAAACCGTGGTCCTGTGAGGCACGACATTTCGTTCCACTGTATGTCCCCACATGTAGCGGAATGACAATAAAGCTCAACTTGACTTGATAAGAGGGTTAATCTTCGAAACACAAATTAAGATATTTTTTTATTGAAACCTGAGGTTTCTGTCTCTCTACTGAAAGTCTAAGTAAACAAAATTTAAATGATCCATTAAGGGCTTAATAAATGATCACAGAATTAAAATTTTAGGGTGAAGTTTAATTGCCTTTAACCTACAATAAAGCTAGATCTGAGAATCCAGATCACTTTTATCATCGGCAACTGTCATATTGTCCAGCCCTAAAGCTTGCTCTATTAGCAATATGGCATTATAGACATAACAATATGAATTCTTTAAAAGCTGCTTTGTCACGATTTTCTACTGTGTAAAGCGCTATACTAATAAATGCATCTTGGTTTGGTTTGACTAAAACAAATACACAAAAACATTTTTCTGTTGTACCTCACTGCCCTTAGCCAGGGCAAAGCCTCCCCCTAGCAGGAGGATAATGCTCCATGGCATCTTCTGCTGTGTCACCTTCCATGTCAGCAAAGTTGGAGTATGGTCACTTTCCTGCTGGGGCACTATAGACCAGTCATATTTATTGCATTTATTTATTAGCTATTATTAGCTATACACACACACACACACACACACACACACACACATATATATATATATATACACTAAAGATGTCTGTTGATTTTTTCAATATCTAGTTTAATCATTTAACAAGACATCAGCTAGGTAAGTGTTTCACTGACCTGTGTCAGAGCTCTGTGTTCTCCAGTGGCACAATCGTGGTGGTTTAGAGGGAAAAACAAAGAGCAGGGCAGCTACAAACACTGCCACTGTGGCATCTGTCACAAACCTGCACAGAGGTGAGCCATGAGGTTGAATGAGGGAAGGGTTAAAGACCACAACAACAGGTGATTTGTTTATACCTAATGTTGTGTTTTAGGTCTCTAGCTCTTGTGAGAATAGGCTTGCATTGTTGTTATGTTACGAAATAGAAAAAGAGATTCTTGACAGTAATATAAAAATGATCAAACATATATTTACACATGAACTTTAAGAGTGTTTTTGTGCTTTCTCTTCTCTTTTCGTTTAGACCTTTCACCCAGAGTGAATCTCAGTGTTTTCACAGTTTTAAATCCTCAATCTCTTTGCATGTGACCATCATCAGGAAATGTACACAAATGCTGTTTGCAATGTGGGGAAACTTCATTCACATTTTTGCTGGACATTTGACCTACAAATACGAACAAGCCACAACTGATAACAGGAGAACACGTTGTTTGTGTTAAGCAATGGTTCAAACTGTACGTTACATCGATAGTTGAAATTTCTATTACTTTGTTCAATTTTAGAGGCATTTTGCCTCATTTTTGTTTTCTCAACATTATGTCTATTTTGTCATGTTTTTGTAAAGTGTTTGAGGATAAAAATAGAAAGTATTTGGAGTTTGTTTATCCTAAAGCGGTATCAGAGGATATCTGATATTTCATTTCGCAGTGACATTTTGCATAAAATATAACTGCCTTTTATTACAACCAGCAATAAGTAGGGTTTCATACAAATCAAGCTACGTTTTAAAGTGATACTACTTTGCAAAACAAAATGAGAATGTTATGTTTAACAAAACAGAACATTTAAAGTAATTTTACAGCAAAATATTGATAAATGTACTGTTTAATTAATTGATTCATTTATTTATTTATTAGAAGTGAAAAAGAAAAAATCTTATAATTTACAATGAAAAACAATTAAATTAACATTCCCAGAGTGCAGGGTTTTATATTAAATATTATGCCATTAAATTAATATTTATTGCATTATTTTAGTGTCATGTTTCTTATGGTGATTTTTATTTGTGTGCATGACACTGTGCACCTTATATTAGTTTTTCCTTCAGCTTGTGGAAAAGCTATTTGTGATGAGCTTTTATTCTATATTTGGCTTTCTCGTTACAATATTACATTCTAAACAAAATGCAACACAGATTTGAGTACTTCAGGAGATTGGTATATTAGCATTATTAGTTAATGAAATATACTTTTTTTTTACTGTAAATTTAAGTTTATTATGTAAAACCTAAAATGTTGCTACCGTATTTTTATGGTAAATTTCTGGCAACCATGGATGTTGTTTATTTATCATAAATTTCACAGATTTGTTTTTAAAGGTATACAGTGTTGTGGATGGTTGCCAGGGAGTTGCTATGCAGCTGCTGAGGTGTTCTTGCTGTTTTTCTTTTGCATATTACTATAAGAACATTCTGGTGTTTTTTAACCATTTTAGGTGAAAACTATAGCCTGATTGCTTAAAAAAGTAATAACACACCTTTTCTCAACAAACCGCATGATTTGAGGTACAGTATCATTAATGTTTGTAGTACAACATACTCAGTATAAATAATTGTATTAGTGACACTTGCCTTAGCAAAAACACCACTAAAACTGATTCTCTGTCTCATTAATGTTGGTGTTTTCATTCTTACTCTTTTTCAGCATTGAAAAAGCGTGTCGCCCAGCCATCCACAAAGCCTGGATCACGAGTGAACCAAAGCACCACCAGGAGGATGAAGAGGGCAAGGACACTCAGCTCCCCAAAGGTCATGGGACCAAGTCTCCTGTGCTCCTCTTTGATTACATTATAGGCAGCAATCTCCTTCTCTGTCTTCACTGTCCCACAGCCCCATGTCTTTTTGAAGCTAAAGTTACAAATTAGATGTATATTATATGGTGGTATAGGCGTATATGATGCAGTTGAGTTTGATTCATTAGGAAAGAACTCTCACTTTACACCCAGGAACACAATCTGTAGCCACAGCCAGGCCAGTATGAGCATGATGATCATGTTGGGGAAGGCAAACCCAAACCATGATGCAAAGTTTATGATGTCAGGGTTGTCTGGGAACAGTCTGTAGGACAAACAAATGTTGATTTAATATGCTAATACAAAAGTAAGCAAAAGGTACATTCTTGTGCAATATGGTACATCTCTCGCATGCTTAGGAGAAAAACTGTAATGTAAGGTACCTACTGGCTCATCTGTCCCATAAGAACAAGGTTTGGTCCCGTGCCTGTGAGCGTGGCTGTCCCACCAATGCTAGCTGCATAGCACACGCATAACGTCAGGCCTTTACACATCTTTAATCTTTCCTCTGCATCTCGAGAATGCTCTTCCATGTCAAATTCCATTGAGAAGCTGTGGCCATTCAGAGCCACTGTGTACAATAAAACAGAAATTGTTTTACTTTCCATTAGAAGTGTTATATAGTTATATAGTTTTGGTACATGCATGGCATATTATACAACTTGAAACCTTACAACCATCCTGCATAAAACATGAAAATGCCATTAGACAGCCTTAAACCATAGTGTTAAATATTTTTAAACGATAGCAATGAACTAATATAACCAATAATAATACCCTAAAATACAAACCTAACATAGTAAAAATAAAAACTAAACCAACTTAGACCATGAACAACTAAACTAAACTTTAACAATGAGAGTAAAGATTAAAACTAAACTAAATCAAAAAGACAAAATGGAAATAAAATAGGAATAAATAATAAAAGTAAATGTTGCACTAAAATCAAGTTATTATTGTTAACCAAATATAAAACCATAAAAATAATTTTACAAAAATAACAAATATAAAACTATAATAATTATTTTAATTATCGTAACATTATCATACCTAACGTAATCAGCATTGTTTACGTTCAGGAGAAAACGCGTGCATGCTAAACGTAAACAACACTGATTACGTCAAAGACGTTCTGGGGAAAATGTGCACATGCATCGTGGTACTTCCCAAAATCGAGGAAGATGGTAACTCGGGGAGAAGAAATGTTGAATAAATTATGTTATTTTTGCTTTATTTTTGCACACAAAAAGTATTCTCGTAGGTTCGCAAAATTGAAGTTCAGCCACTAATGTCACATGGACTGTTTTACCGATGTCCTTGCTACGTTTCTGGGACTGGGAACATTGCAGTTGCGTTGCTGTCTATGCAGGGTCAGAGAGTGCTCAGATTTAATCAAAAATATCTTAATTTGTGTTCCGAAGATGAACGAATATCTTATGTGTTTGGAAGGACATGAAGGTGGAGTAATTAATGACAGAATTTTAATTTTGGGGTGAATTATCCCTTCAAGACTATTCCTGTTCACTTAACTAAAGGTATCCTCCATCAGACCCTTTTTCTCACCCTGCGTGTCAGTTTGTTTCTCAGTGTTTTTCTCATCAATCTCTGGAGTGGAGGCCTGCTCTTGTTCTGTTGTGCTGTTGAGCTGATCGAGCACAGCTTGAACGATGGGCACCATCATGGCTGTTGTAGCCGTGTTACTGATCCACATGGAGAGGAATGCCGTTACACCCATGAAGCCCAACATCAGTCTGCAGAAAGGCAGAAGAGATCTTACTGATACTGGTGTTAACAATGAGAAGATTTCCAGTAGATTTTAAATGCTTACAGAGCAGGTCGTACGCCTACAATGAGCAACACTCGGAGTGCAATTCTCTTGTGTAGGTTCCAGTGCTCAACAGCTACAGCCACCATCAGTCCACCCAGAAACAGCATGTTGGTGTCCTTCAGGTACTGCATGCACACCTGTCATACAGACATCAGATATTTGAGATACAAAGTTTAAGTTACACACATAATGAATGCATAAAATTGAATTGAGTGGTGTATAGTTAAAAAGAAAAGACTGAGAATAACACAACATGCCATGAACATGTTTTAAAGCAGGAGACATTGTTGGAAGTAATGTCAGATATACTAATAGGATGACTTTGGTTTATATAGGGCTTAAAACCTACATCTTTTGACTCCATGATTCCGAAGAGAGGAAAGAGTACAGCTGGCAGGAGAGCAGTGACAGCCAGTGGCAGCACTTCGGTACACCAGTACACTGCCATAAGTGCAACAACATATGCACATGCAGCCTCCTGCAGATGAAAAACAAGAGTGTGTCATATCAATATATACATTACCATTTAAAAGTTTGGGGTCAATAAATATATAGTTTTGTTCAGCAAGGATTCAAGTGATCAAAAGTGACAGTAAATACATTTATAATGTTACAAAAGATTTATAATACAAATAATGTTCTTTTGAACTTCCTATTCATCAAAGAATGCTTGGTTTCTGCAAAAATGTTAAGCAGCATAACCATTTTCAACATTGATAATAATAAGAAATGTTTATTTAGATAGATACATACATACATACATACATACTGTACAGAAATAAATAAAATTTTCTGAACCACAACTGAGAGCATGAAGAACATTTCATTGCCCAAAATTAATTATCTGTGAATTCCATTTCTTAGAATTAAAAATAAAAGTAAATTCTTTATTTCGATTCAAATTTTTGTGTGGTGTGTTAATTTGTTAAAACCTGTTAACATGCACCAGGACGCCAGCGCACTGAACGCTCTTTGTTTACACATGTCATTGTTTTCAAATAGATGAAATGAAACGGGACAAAATTAATCTTGACAAACTATATATCATTTTGAAGGTCTAAGCCTCAAGCATGGACGATAGATCGCTGTTTTTCGATAGAAAGCTTATAAGGAATGTATTTGCTAAATTTGTGTAAGCAGTACACATCAAAACATGTTTAAAAAACCGCAGTACATACGTTACCAGATTCATCCTGATAACGACTCTCAAAGTAATCACTGCTGTAAATCCCGGTTTAGTTTGAGAAATAAGGGTCCACGGAACAACATCCCAAAGAGCACTTTTCGTCCAAAGAAACAATAAAGTTGTAATTTGGATCGTTATTCCTTTGTTTACGTCTCATCTCTTCAGGGAGAGTTATTGCTTGTGTCCGTTATGGAACAAATTACGCTCAAAAACAGCGTCTTGGTGGTATTTTTTTTTTTTTTAAATTCAGTGTGGTACAATTTTAATCAAGGCACTTCAGTGTCTATAACTTTTTATATTTTTGAGCATTATCAACTCTGGATGATGGATAGTAAAGCCCAAAGGGTCTTATTTCCAAAGACACCAAAATTGTGTGTGTGGCACACTGAAGTCAGAAACGGTTACCATTTTAAGTTAGTTAGTCATTTTAAGCTGTGATTCCCAATATGGGGGCGCTGGTTAACAGGTTAATTGAAAGAGACCAAATACTTCATTTGTGAATTTTGCCCAACTCTGTGGCATGGTAAGTTACACAGTTAACTCAAAATATGTCCAATTCCTATGAAAAATAACATAGGGGTTTACAAACTGGGGTTCATAGAAAAGTTCAGAGAAAACTGTAAAAACCTAAATTTGCTGAATTTGACACTATGTATTTATAATATCATGTATAGCTGTCTATATTTATATTTTAAGGAGAAGGTCCCTCGCAATGGAATCATTATATTTGGGAATCCTTGGTATGGAGGAAAAAACAAAAACAAAAAAATAACACCACGGAATCGGGACCTTATCTAAACACTGTTAAACTTCCATCTTAGCAACTTAAAATTGTAATGTGTAACTGTAGGCATGTTTTGTTTTATGTATTTTCGTTGGATGTACTTGGATGCTATCCTCTGACTAGACAAGCATAAGGTGCAAAGTTCCTTTCGTTATTCAGTCACTCAGAAACACTCTAAATCACAACACAGCAACTGATAACATTCAGACATTTATGTCAAAATAATGCCATAAAAATCGTAACACATCACACATTGTTATCTTGATTGTAATTATGTAACATTGCTAGCGGCTATGATGTACAGTGGTCTACTGTCGATGACCAGCACCTGCAACCAGGTTTTTTTTTTTTTTTTTTTTTTTTGTGATTTTGTACAAAGCATTTAATATTTAATAAACAACTGAATAAGGTTGGTCGATTATATTGTTTCTATAAAATTATAGACGATCTTTGGTTTTATATTTATTTGGTACCACGAAAACAAAATGTGACAACAAAGGGTTAAAACAAAAAATAGGGCATTGTGTGTTTGTGGTGAAGGAATGTGTCGCCCCAATGCATGGTCTCGTATCCATGCTTGCTCTCCAAGATACAGAGAAATCCGGCTGAAAGAACCTCGAAAGATGCTAAAAAAAAAGTTCAATCTCGACTCTCTATGACACATTTTAGAAACACTTGACTGTGTCAAATCACTCACTGGCCTGTGGGAACGACACAACACTCGTAAAAAGTATTTATGGAGCTTAAGTTTTTCAGTTACTCACAAGTATTGCCTATTTAAAACATTTTACATGCATCGTAAAATTGGACTTACCTTTGTTCCAATGACAAGTGGCAAAGGAAGGAGAAGAAACGGGGTGCAAAAGAGAATCAGTCCATTTTTCATCCACCATACATGTTTCAGTATATGTGAAACCATCATTTTCGGCTTATGATAACTAAACAAAGTCCAAAACGGGGGGAACCTGCGCAAAACTTGTATGTTCTGATCTGTGGACAGTGCTTGGGCTCGCGCTCTGTCACTATCTTTCTTTCTCTCTCTCACACAAACACACACACACACTCACACTCAGCGCCGCACACATTGGAGCGCATAATTAAGCGCTTGCAAGATTTATTCCTTGACATTTTCAATTATTAAATATTAACTTGTGAACTGCATCACCAAAGATTTGTTAGCATAACTTACTTATCACTTTAATGTATTTGCTTTTTTGAAATGCAATCACAGAGCCTATGTAGGTCTAGATTTTTTTCATAGTAGGCCACTGACTAACAATTTATAGACTACCCCAATCTTGGATTTTCCTAATAGCTCATTTAAAAATATATTACATTTATATACAGGAACTAAATGATTCAACGACTTTCATGAGGGTCAAAGTTTTAAGAGAACGTCTAAGTAATTTTTTTTTGCTCATTTACTTGCAGCATGTAAATAAGTAATACAATTTAAAACAATATATCTTTTGTCCGTTAATGGTTCAGCAGTCTGTTGCAATGTTACCTCTAAAGGCGCAAATTCTATTCTATTCTATTCTATTCTATTCTATTCTATTCTATTCTATTCTATTCTATTCTTCCAACTTTAATAGTTATTGAAATATTGTTTAAAACGCTGTTGATACATGTATATAAACTTTAATGTAAAATATTTTTATTTTATTTTATGTTATTTTTATTTCTTTATTTTTTCCTAATATTTTGTTTTGATTTACTTTGGAAAACACTGATCCAACAGAGTTCAGTTTATAGACCTAAACATTTGTGGAAAAAAATTGTGCAAAAAACCCTTTGCAAACCTTAACTTCAAAAAGACTTATTAACCTTTCTAGAGACCTCATGTATCCTCTAATCCAGGGATTTTCAGCTTTTACCAACCTGTGGACACCCCCAGTTAGACTCTCAGTCAACCGAGGGGCCTCCCTATATTTTTTGAGGGTTTTCTTGATAATACTTTATAATAACTTTTGTTAAGAACATGGACATTAACAGAAATGTCATGAGAATAAGTTCTGTCTTCTCAATGGACCCCTGCAGTATCTGTTCGCAGCAGCAAAATGTTTAAGCACTTCTTCTATCTTGACATCTCCTTTACTGTTTACAAACCCCTAAATTCCTGATTAATAGTTCTCACAAGGGTCTTCAAAAGCAATGGAACCAGGAAGGTGAGATTGGATGGGGAAGAACAAAGAGAATACAAGAATGTGCTCTTTTCTAAGTAGAATTGAATGACAGAGAGATAAACAGTGGGTACACATTGCTGCCTTTGCTGAAACTCTACACAGAACCAGCAGGGAGCCAGACTCACAGACCTGCTGAGAGACTGACAATAGTTCTCTGTGTGAGGGTGAGGATGAGATTTCCTTAAGTCATCACTGAGTTATGGGAAATCCTGATGAACCCATGGTTTTGTGTTACAGGTGACATTTTTGCTGCTGCTAGGCTGTAAAAACAATAAAAAAACAGAGAATAATCAATAACTAGATTGAATACAACAGTCATAAAAGGATTATTTATTTATGATACAATCAAATTGTGTAATAAAAAAGTTGAAGTGATTAAACTTGACTTTGGCCAGATTTGATTTCTTTCCCACTGGTCACAAATGCATACAAGGAAAAAACAAGGACATTTTATAGTTCGTTTTATAGTTTTACAGGATGGAATCGTAAAATATTTAATAGACAACAATAATAATAAAAAAATACAAAGTACAATGTAATGTCAAAGAAACACAAGTCTCTTTTGGTTTAGTTTTGCCCGTTGCCCATGTTTTTTTTTGTTTTTTTTGCTCTTTTGCACAGTTTGTTTGCTCATTCTTCTTGTCAGAATTTGTTCAGGTGGTCTGTACCTTGAATTTTGAATTTTGAAGTTTCTAGTATAGAATAGCCTATAAAATGTATTGGTAACACTTTACAATAAGGTTTAACTTATTAACATTGGCTAGGTAACTTGTTATTTAATACATAGTGTAACAAATATATTGCTTATTATTAAAATGTTAGTTTAAGCATTAACTAACACCGACTAATGAGACCTTTTTGTAAAATGTTAATATATTTACAATATATTTATAGTAGTTGCATAAACTAAAAAAATGTAGGCTATATCTTGCAAAGAACGTCTCTTTGGATAAAAGCATCTGTCAAATGCATAATGTGAGATGTAAAATATCAACATTGTATCAGCATTTTGTATCAACTGCAGCAAAAGAAAAAAAAAGTGTTTAAAAGGGAATTAGTTGTTCACAATTCAGAGCAAGGAAAGTGTATTTTTTAACCTAGAAGAGGAGTCTAGAGTTTGAAGGTTTTACATAACCTATATGTTACAGACAAATAGATTTTTTTTGGAGCAGGATGACAGAACACTTTCCACAGTAGCTATAACTTACAAGCATTTCTGTACCTCGAAAGCCCCGTATGCAGACAGAAGCAGCCTGTCTTCTGAACACTTGTTCCCACGTCTTCACGTATCTATTTATTTAGCTGTGGCTCCCCCTAGAGTCAAACATAGAGAATAACATTTTCAGTGATATTTTACTAAGCATCTAGCCAAAATCACGCAGCTATTGAGCAATACTGCTATTGGTGTTATTGGGCATTAGTTACAACGCTACTGTTGATTGGTGGGCTTTGAAAGTGACCTGTTGTTGACAACAATGTTCATTTCACATCACATATCATAATAAGACAGCATCAAATATCACAATAAGAGAGGCTAGCCCAGTATATTCTATTATTATTTTTTTTAGCTACAGTATGACATTAGGCCTATATGTTTTAAATGGTTAATATATATATACATCTAAAATGTGCATTTTTATCAGGCTCCATATGTTTAGGTTCAGTAATTTTACTCTAATGGCAACGTATAGGTTCTTTTTTTATGCAATCAAAGTGAAATGAACATAACATAACATAACATAACATAACATAACATAACATAACATAACATAACATAACATCATCTCGTCATATATATATATATATATATATATATATATATATATATATATATATATAGAGAATAATTTACTAACCATGACTGACTTTTTTGCAGGTTGAGGCCTCGTTTTGAATTAGTATGGTGGTCATTAAATCTAATGGGGCGGGAGCAAGGATTCAAGGTTTTGCGTAGGTGGAGAGCTGGAACAGTACAGGGTACACTGGACAAATAAAGTCCATTTAAGGCTTTTGAAACTACGTTCAAACATGATATATTCTAGTAGTACAATTGTATAGCAGGATATAATAACATCCCAGAGATTTGACAATAAATGGTTTGTCTCTTCACAGTATTATATATGTATAAGTACACCAAAGTTCATCAAAGTTAGATAGTCAAATAGTCTATTTATATAATTTTGATAATTAAATAGTTTTTGTTTGTTTGTTTATTGCTCATGGTCAGCGTATATACAGGTAATTCAGTGCAATACTTAATTTTGTCTGTTAATGCTTAACGATTTTTAACCTAAATAATATCTGTTTTGGTGACGATTCGTTGGGCTTCTTGACCCAGGATCACATATATTAATATTTACATTTAAAACTAAATGGTGACACAAGTCAATGGATGATGAAACATTAACCAACAGCACAGTGTCTGAGAGCATTCTACTCTAGTCATCTGTTCTGGATCTACATCGTTCACTTTCCCTGTATTTATCACCTCTTTATTGTCAAAATTTTGGTTAGGTAAGTTTGTACAGTTTTTGTTGTCAATTAACTGCCTACATTTTGCATCTAGTGACATGTGGCATATTCATAAATTATCTGGAATACAGGTATGCATAGCAGAAAATGTATTAGCTGGGACAGATGGAAAAATTAGTTTTTGCATAACAAATGTTACCAAATTAATATATATTATTTTTCTTTCAGAATTAAAAAGAAGTTGCTCAATATTTAAAACCTTTAAAATTTAAATTGTAATAGTATGATGATTGTGCTGACATTTGCAAACAACTGACATAATTAAACATAAGTATTGACATTTTAGTTCTGAATTTTGGAAGAAAATTGAAAATAGTATTTCTTATATTACTATAACTTTTATGGGTTGTCAAAAAAGTAAACACAATCTGACATAAGAAAGACTCTAGACATTACACTAGTAGCAAATGTTGGCATCTAAAACAAAAGCAGCAAAATAAACCAGCAAATAGTTACAATTTGATCACAATTTATTCATGCTGCTGTAACATAACAAAAACCTAAATGTCAACTTTGTACAGTTAATCTGTAAATATACAAGAAATTACTGGATGTACAATATTATGTAAAAAAATAGTTAACATTTTCTGCTGAACAATAATTAACTAATAACAATGCCATCATTTATTAGCCTTAATTTTAGTATTAACATTTGTATTTTTGTATTTTTCGCATTAGTAAATGCACAGTGAACTAACATGCATTATTAATTAACATTGACAAAGATTATATATATATACAGTGGCATGCAAAAGTTTGGGAACCCCTTGCAGAATCTGTGAAAATGTGAATAATTTTAACAAAATAAGAGAGATCATACAAAATGCATGTTATTTTTTATTTAGTACTGTCCTGAGTAAGATATTTTACATAAAATATGTTTACATATAGTCCACAAGACAAACAAATAGCTGAAATTATTCAAATAACCCCCCTCAAAAGTTTGGGAACCCTTGGTTCTTAATACTGTGTGAGGTTACCTGGATGATCCATGACTGTTCTTTTGTTTTGTGTTGGTTGTTCATGAGTCCCTTGTTTGTTCTGAACAGTTGAACTGAGCACTGTTCTTCAGACAAATCCTCCACGTTCTGTAGATTCTGCAGTTTTCCAGCATTTTTGCATATTTGAACCCTTTCCAGCAGTGACTGTATGATTTTGAGATCCATCTTTTCACACTGAGGACAATTGATGAACTCAAACACAACTATTAAAAAAGGTTCAAACATTCACTGATGCTCCAGAAGGAAACACGATGCATTAAGAGCCGGGGGGTGAAAACTTTTTGAATTTGAAGATCAAGGTAAATTGTACTTAATTTGTCTTCCGGGAAACATGCAAGTATCTTCTGTTGCTTCCGAAGGGCAGTAATAAATGGAATATATATATATATTTCAACAAAAGAAAAAAGTTGGAAATCTTCATCCTGTTCAAAAGTTTTCACCCCCCGGCTCTTAATGCATCGTGTAGTCATGTTTGGCTGTCCCTCAAGCTGAAATCACACACAATGATGTTCTAAAGACATTGTATAATAACATGGAACATTACCTGGTTAACCACTTAAGACAATAATTAAATAAGTATATATTATTGCTGTCAAGTGATTAATTGTGATTAATCACATTCAAAATAATGCGAAAATGTAAGAAAAATATGTTATGTTTATATATTAAATATATTTATAAATAATATAAATTATATGTCAGTCCTCTGTCATGTGTGACATTATATGAATATACATATATGTATGTAAATATTTTCAAAGTATATACATGCATGTGTGTAATCATATATACATATTAAATAAACACAGTATTCACACATATATTATGTAAATAAAAACTTTTATTTTGGATGCGATTAATCACGATTAATCGTTTGACAGCACTAGCATATATACATACATATAAACACACACACACACACACACACACACACACGTATGTATATATATATATATATATATATATATATATATATATATATATATATTTGAAGCTATGATATAAATATAATATAAATTATTATTATTAATATTATTATTAAAAAATAAAATATAAATTATCTGTTTTGTGTGTTCCAGGCTGACAGTAAGAACATGAAGCACTGTCTTATAGTGCTCATAACACTCTGTTTCTTTAGGTTTGGACTGTTGGTAAGAAACTATGAGATATTACTTTTCTTTTTCTCCAAATCTTGGTCACCCACATTGTTTGTTTCAAAAAACTTATTTCTAAAAATTGCACAGTCTTTTTATGATCATTTCTGCCACTCTCATTTCAGGCTTCTAATGAAACAGATGATGGCAAAGTGAATTGCAATGATGTCTTAAGCCTGGAAGCTCAGCGGGCAGTTGGTGGTGCAGTGGCTAAACTTGGATTGGCACTTTTAGAAAACCTACAGCCTGGGTCTGAGCAACCAAACATAATCATATCACCTCTCAGTATTTCTCTTGCGCTTGCTGAGCTCGCTTTGGGTGAGCATTCTGTGATTAACTATATAGACGTGTGCATTTATAGCTGTTATGTTTTTATATATGTGTAATTTTATTTTAAATCATTAGGTGCAAAGGACAAGACAGAAGACAAGTTGTTGGAAGTCCTTCAGGCAAAAGAGCTGCCCAATTTTCATGAAACCTTAAGCTGTCTACAAGAACAACTAACTGCTAAGGCTGTTAGGATGGCATCTCGTCTCTACCTCATACCAAGTAAGGAACTGATGGCGTTTTGTTTGATCATGGTAAACCTGACATAACTGGAAGATCCTTTTAAGCTTGAGGTTCAGGACAAACCATTTGTTGACTTGCGTTAAATATTATTTTTGTTGTCATTACTTGTATTTTTGGCGATTTTTTTGTTGCTTTTGTCTTCTTGAAGATGTTAGGGTGAACCAGGACTTTGTAGACAGAGCTTTGAACCTGTACAAATCCGAACCAGCACATCTGACCTCCATTGAGGAAGTCAATCGTTGGGTGGAGGAAGCCACCGAAGGTCACATAACCAACTTTATGTCCAGTCTTCCACCAAATGTTGTTCTAATGCTGATAAATGCCATTCATTTTAAAGGTTGGTCTGCATTTCAGCTGTAATAACTTAAGTTAAGACACTTTTTACTTTGAAAAATAACATATTATAAAACATTTATTTGAAAATAATGAGTAAGATGTCTGCACTCACATGTATTCAAGGTTTAAGGAAAACAAATTATTTTTTACCTTGCTGTTTTTAATTTTAGAATTCAAGTTTTATTTATTTTTTGGAGGACGTAAAATGTCCTCATACCAGGGGTGCTACTATGGTTTCTGGGCCCCACGAATTCCTGAACAGCATACAGACTTGGGCCCCCCTCAGTATAATCGCTTTTTTAAATATAAATGTATAATCGTATAATGGTTTTTTTTTGCATCGGGCCCTCGCTCTGATCATGGCCCTTAGAATCATCCTAACCTTCTGAAATTCTTCAAAAGAAAACCTTATTAAGTAGTTTTATAATATTATTATTTATTGTTATTATTACTCCCAAAATCCTATGAGTGTTTGAATGAATACTTCACTATATTTGTGAAAATTATACTTATTAATTACTTATTATTAAACAAATTAAATTTAAAAATTACAATACATTTTAAAATATCTTTTTTAATTTGAAAATAAAGATGGTTACATTCAACATGTTACAGTCATTCAAATTTTACTTTTTTAAACGCTCATGTAATACAATTTCCAAGAACTTGACAGATGTTTTAATTAATATTTTTCCTTTTGTATATAGTGGATACTTTTATTATTCGCTGACCCCATAAATTAAAAAGAAGTAAGTGGAAATGTAAATAAGCAAATAAACATGTCCCTTCTTAGGTGAGTGGCAATCTCGATTTGATTCCAAGTTCACTGTAAAGGATATTTTCTACATTGACAAAAAAACCTCTGTAAAAGTGGACATGATGATGGGATCCAAATATCCACTAAGCATGTTTGTAGATAGAAAAGATGGCACTCAGGTAATCTAGCTGTTTTGTAGTATAATTAATCATAATTTTACATTTACCCCAAAGCCTCTAGATAGGGAATTTTGATTTGGTTTGATGTTCTTCCATACTGCCCCTAGGCTGCAAGATTCCCTTTTCAAGGAAATATGAGTCTTCTGGTGGTAATGCCTGTGCCCACATATGGAAATCTGTCAAACACGGCTGCCAAGCTCAACATATCGGACATGTATGAACATTTTCAAAGTGAGAAGTCCATGCATGTTAAACTACCTAAATTCAAATTACAGTACAAGCAGGATCTGCGACAAGCACTCACAAGCATGGGTAAGAAAAAAAAAAAGTTTATATCTACATGTTATAAATTGACTTTTGGCTGTGAATCCCATCATGTGATGAAATCTGCCCTTATAAGGGGATGTCCTTTGGTCCACATGAAGTCGATCAATACTGTTGTGAAGACAGAGTTAATAATTCAGTAAAACAGAACTGTCACACATTATCATCGCTTTCATTCAGGTCTGGGCTTGCTGTTTACTGGGCCTGATTTTTCCAGAATCGCACCAGGCCCGTTAGTGGTTTCAGGCGTACAACATGCCTCAAGCATGGAGCTGAGTGAGGAGGGGGCAGAGGCTTCAGCCGCAACCTCTGTTACTCTTGTGCGCACCGTTCCTACTTTTGCGGTCAACATGCCATTCATCTTCGCACTGGTGGATGATGCATCTTACACACCTCTCTTCCTGGGTATGGTCACCAACCCCAACCCTGGAGCAACAACGGAACAAAGCGATGAGCCAAAAACTGAAACTGAAAGCATCATGAAGCCAAGCAAAGTGTCCCAGAATGATGGGACACTGAATGATAGTCCACATATGGAAAACATGCTAAGTTACATGTTGAATATGTGGAAGGAAACAGTTCCTCAGCATCAGGAGATGGAGGACGGGAACTAAAAGGAGAAGATGGATCCGTCCATATTACAGTACATATTTTGCCCAATTAAAATGCAGTGTTTTGATGTTCATGGCCTCCCATTGATGGATGTCATATTTAGTTTGACATGAATGAGGCTGTTCAATGGCATCTAACCTGACTAAAGTTTATGTAACGGATAATGTCCAGTCAGCTGGTTACTATTGCAAAATAATTTTGCAATAATAATTGACCGACTATACATTTTCTCAGGTATTACACAGCTACTTGCCAAATAAATAAATATATGGACATGAAAAATTTATTTGAGTAGAAATTATTTTATATAGATCATAATGCTGAAGAAGGTTAGTATTTATTTAAACATATTTGACTACTGAATGCCACAACTGACTAATCAGAATCAAGTATTCTAGATTCTAGGACGCTGTGTAATAAATATGGATATGCACCACTGAACCATTCAAAACTTAATGAAAGTAATACAACCCAGTTATTAAACATGCAGATATAAAATTGTTCACAGATACGTTAAAAACGTGAAGATGATTCAATCTACTTAGCGAAAATTAAATAAATAATTTCACACATTTAGGCTGCTTTGTATTCTACAAATACACTATATTATTGCTCTTTATTTGGTCGAGTAGTAAAGTATGTTTCTCATCATTTTTTTATGCTAAAAGGTGTAACTATGGAAGCCTGTTTCCGCCACTGAATAAAATATAAAAAAGGTAATTGCGACTTTTTATCTCACAATTCAGACTTTTTTTTCTCATAATTGCATGACAAACTGGCAATTCTGACTTTTTATTCTCAGAATTGCGTGATATAAACTTGCAATTGCGAGTTAAAAAGTCATAATTGTGAGAAACTCGCAATTCTGAGAAAAAAAGTCAGAATTCTGACTTTATATCTCGCAATTCTGACTTTATAACTCGCAATTGCGATTTTATATCTCACAATTCTGTGAAAAAAAGTCATTGTGAGATAAAAAGTAACAATCGGTCTGTCAGTCACGTGCGTTTATTATATGTGACGTCACCGAGGCACCATTTTGAAGGTATCGCTGCATTGAGCAATTAACTGAAAGTGTACAGAGCCGTATAACAAAGACTGATTAAATCGTCATACTGGAGAAACAGAAGCAAAACAAGTAGATACGGTACCGAGAGAATCTCAGCAATCTTTTTAGGAACCGTAATTTATATAATTTGTCATTGTGTCACGGATCTGTCTGTCCTCCACCTTCTCCGATCACAGCGCACGCCCTCACCTGGTTTCACTTGATTACTGATTCACGTCACCTGCACCTCATTAATCATCCAATCTACCCAGCACTACTAAAGCACACACCTCACTCCAGTCAGTTGTCCGATCTCGCTTACACGAAGTGGACTCTCCAGGCTATGTGCTACGACTTACCTGAAACCTTCCTAAGGACTACTTACCTCCTGTTCCTCTCCTTCGTAGATTCGCTGTGTCGTCCCCGGCTGTCGTCCTCCGACCAAGCGTCCTCTACTCCGCCGTCATCCTGAGATGTGTGCTGCTCCACTCCATCCACGAGTTCCTGGCAAGACAAGATACCCATCAGTATATCCTTTCAACCATATATCAAGTTACTACTCACCTCCATCTACTGCCATATACTTTGCTGAATCAATAAATACCTTCTATCCTGTTTCACAAACCTCTGTGTCCTGTCCACTTACGTAACACATTGATGATTAACAGTTAACACTGATCCATACTACTTGACGCAAAAAGTTGAGTGCCGCCGGCATCACTGCCTCCAACCTCGCTGGATATATGATTATCTTGTTTACAGTATAAAAATTTGTATTATTTACTTATGCACTTATATATTGTTTTTGTCTACCATTAATTTGCACAATTGTAAGTAATTACATCATGTGAGTCTCTACCATTAAACCTCACCTTGTTTGTTCAAAATTTTCTGACATTAAGTGTGTCAGAATGTCAGAAAAGAGGTGGTCACACTGCACTTTTCGTTCCATTGACTTCCATTCATACGCATGCAAATGCGTCAGACCGGAAACTCAAGCCCGTGCAAAGATATTTCGTATTTCGCTGCGTTCCAAAGTAGGGCTGCAACTAATGATGATTTTAATAATCGATTAATCTGTCGATTATTTTTTCGATGAATTGGATAAAAACAAGAAAACCATTCATTTCCAACCCTTTATTCAAAAACAAAAAGTGCACAGACATGTTGCTCCTTGAACATCCCTGAGCTGTTATAATAATAATAAAATAAAATAAAAATGGACTAACACAAAAAACATACACATGTATGCTTTACATCTGCCAAATATATAGACTTTTTTTAAAAAATAAAGTGCCACCTGAGCTGCCAGAACAATAAATAATTAATAAAAAATAAAGAACAATACAAATCAGAAAATTTAACAGGATTTGTTTGAATGTCAGAACTTGTTCTCTACACTACACTGCAGACGCACACACTCGCAGACGCACGGGCCAGTGCCCCCTGTCAACAAGCTTGGCCCCCCTAAATTTGGAATCATGTTACAGCAAACAAGTTTGGGTGAAATGCTCAGTTTGTCCTGTAAACTATGTATATAAAAAGAAAAACATCCCCAGCTGCTAAATTCAAATCTGTGTTCGCTGGCTGGCACAGAGCCAGAGACACGCACGTTTTTAAAGCACTGCGCATTATAACCATAGGATTCTGTTTAGCTTATGAATGCATGGACCAATCAGAGGCGTTCAGATGAGTCATTGCTGAAACACCTGTTTCCTCACTGCACACTGTAAGAAATTATAGTCTGCCTCGACCCAGCTTCCACCCATATTGTGTAAACTATACTCCTTTCCCTACAAAAAGCTTAATTATCATAGAGGTAGTTATTTCCGTTTAAATAATATGTAAATAGTATCTCCGGAGTGATAATTCGTCACTTATAGCAGGGGAACGACAGTGGGCCATCGAGAACCATCTGCTGACCAAAAGGGTACTCTATTTGATCTTATTACCTTAACATTTGGTCGTTCCCACCTGAAAGTCTACCAAAGATGTGGGAACGGAAGGCTATCGCTTTCATGGTTATCCGCGATTTACATTTAAAACGAAACTTCATTTACATGTTGAGCGGGAAGATGAACGTAATACTGTATAAAAGGTTTGAACTTAGGATGTTCGGGGTTCATTTCGACTCCGTTGGACCCAAGGTACTACATGTGCTTTGTCACTGCTATGCTGCAATAAACATCTTCATCAAGATCTTCAAAGTCTTCATCATTTTTTCTTACAGCACGCTGGCTGACTGAATTCTCTAATTCTCTCATCAGAAACAATTAATGTAAGATATTAACCCAGCTAACACACGACGTAACAGTTACGTAATTTATTGGTCATTTTTGGTAATTTCGTGACTTACCAATAGGCAACGTAACCACGACCTCGTATGCATGTAATGCCATTACCATGCAATTACCAACTCACAACGTCGTCATTACGTCCTCCTAACGTAACAAGGTAACCAAGAACGTCCCAGATAGGTCCTCTAATCGTAATATATTGGTAACTTCATGACTTACTGGCAACGTAACTGCAACGTAGTATGCACGTAATTTCATTACCATAATTTTTGTTCGTTCTTTATATATAATAAAAATGTGTTTCTTTTCACCAAGTCAGAATATGGACGATTGCTTTTTAATATAGCAAGTGAAGAAATAGATTATAGAAATAGTTTCAAGTTATGTGTCACCGCACAACCTGCACATCCCATACATTATTTGTTATTAATATTCGCAAACCATATGTAAATATACTGTATATTTGGCATGGCAGAAATTGCCCCCAGTGGGTTATAACAATCATTTATATAATATGCCTATAATGCATCCATAAAAACATATTAAACATCTCAGTAGTTCAAACACCATAGTAAAATACAGCCTTTATATAGTCCGATTAATAAATTCACATTAATTACACAGGAATGTAGCACTGTTAAATATATTGAAATATATTTAGAAAATACATAAAACTAAAGTTTAAAAATGGTTCATGATGTGTAAATATGTGTACGAAAAAATATATTCCTATGCCTTAGTTTTTAATCAATGTCATTTCTACACCACGTTTACCACTTCTAAAGCTATTATAGTATATTATAATATATTTACATAAATTCTGCGTGACTTCTACGTGCTTTAATGCGCGCGCGCTGAACCGGAGGAAGTCACCATGGAAACGGGGCGGCAGCTCAACTGTCAACAGCTAATCGCCGTCTCTCACTGTTGTTTTCACTAAATTCAGGTAAGTTTAGTCTCTAAAATTACACAAATAGTACATACAAGTGTTCTTGACACTTTTTTTCATGTAAATGACACGCTTCCGTTGAATATTTTCTTTACAGAAATGGTTTAATGTCTTCGGAAAAAGTCCGTTAGCATCACAACCGTAAGGCTAACTATAAGAGGTAAGTTAACTATAGACTTGAGCTCTTGTTTCTGAAAGTTTGGGCTTTTAATGTCATCTTATGTGTAGATGAGAGTTTTTTATATAAAGGTTTTGCTGGCAATTTGTCAATGGATGAATGGAAGTAAGCTAATTAAATTAACCTGAAAGAATGCACTTTACAGTTAATCGGATAACTTGCGTCACTTACATGGAGCGTGAAAATGGGATGAAACTTAAAACAGGTTTTGATCTTTCATGGTAAACACATATTGATACCACTTGTTCTGTGATTTCAGAAGTGTCAGAAAAAAACCCTCTATGACACAGGAGAAGTTCCTGATTTTAAAATGTCTGAAGGGAGCTGCTGACAGAGAAATAGAAAACACTGGTGATCAGAGAAAGCTTATTAAATAACTTTATATGCATCTTTCACAACATATTTGGGCTATATCACCATGCATCTTTAATTTTCTTTTGCAAAATTATATATATATATGTGTGTGTGTGTGTGTTTGTTTGTTAGTTATTTTAAAAGGGCTTTGATGTCCAAACATATGTAACACTGTAAGAGCATTACTAAATAAGTAAACCTAAAAATGTACATTCTGTTATTAAATTGTATATTCTGTAAATTATTATTTTTCTTTTCTGCATTTCACCTCTGCAACAGTTTAAATAAACCTTGCATTGTATAATAAATATGTTTGACTCTGTGACAGATTGTTTATGTTCCTAGATTCTTCCACGCTGATGGCTGTGCACTAGAGTTGGAGCGTGTCCTGTCGAAGAACATCTCTAGACATTATGAACCATATGACTTGTAAGTAATACCTTATACTCTACCTAAAGTTTAAGGGTCAGATTCGTTATGTATTTGAAAGAAGTCTTTTATGCTCACCACTCACTGCATTTATTTGATTAAAATACAGTAAAACAGTCATGTTGTGAAATTACCATTTTTTTTATAACTATTTTCTATTTCAGTATGTTTTAAAAAGTGATCAAAGCTGAATTTTCAGCATCATGCCTGTCTTAAGTGTCACATTATCCTTCAGAAATCATGTTTTGCGAAAACAAGAATAAATTACATTTAACAATATATTCACATAGAAAACAGTTATTTTAAATAATAATAATAATAATATTTCACAACATTACTGTTTTTATTTATGATCAAATAAATAAAGTTTTCTTGGTGTACATCCCTTTGAGAAAATGAAAGCTCAGATGGCCCAATCTGGAATCTTCCCTTTATGTCGTCATACGGGGAAAGGTTACCTCCCCTTTCTCTGCTTTGCCCACCCATGAGAAAATGAGCTAGGACCGTGCGAGGCGAGTGCAATATTTTTTTTTCCTCGAGAGACATCATGGCTTGCAAACGAGCGAAGCATGGCAGTTGCTCAGAGCAACATGAAAAGCCAACAACGTAGGCTAGCATTAGCTACATGATAATAACTGTAACAGCATACATAAACAAACCAACTAAAGTACCGTATCCAGACACAATATTTTAAACTAACCATTCGGAGACGTCCTGCTGTAGCCGCTGAGTTGCAACTTCTTCATCCGGTGCTTCTCCATCCGGATCATATTCTGGGTCAAACTGAAAAGCTTGAAGGACTGCGTGTCTACAAGCCATTGCGATATATCCACTGTCAACATTAGCGCACGGTACCGTGACCGCAAGCTGGTTAAGGCAACACACCCACCCTCCACCTTGCCCCGCCTCTCTCCTCCTCAGTAGCATTTAAAGCTACAGACACAGAAATGGCACGTCCTAAGGAAAGCTCATTGTGGGACTGGCTCGTAGTGGCTGAAATTTTGCACCACGGCTGAATTTCGGGAAAGAGACTTCAGATACAGTACTAGGGACCACTTAGGCCTATATAAAAGCATCCAAAAAGCAGCATGTCATGGGACCTTTAAATATCGTTACGTATGATGTATGTATGATGCCATCCATAATTGACAGAACGTTTCTATTTCAGAGACTGAAAATCATCAATAAACCAAAAGGTAATTATAACTTATTTCAAGAGTAATAATATGAATAACAAGAATAAATAAAAATGCATCTGTGACTTAATATTGCTTCTTATTTTTCAGTGGGTTGAAAGTTCTCATTAAACACATTGCTTTCTTCTCATCTTTGTGCATTTTCAGATGTTGTGCATATTTATGAATCATAATTTTTAACTTTATTTTTGTTAACATCATAATATTGGTTGTCTTCTTTCTCTTTTTTTAGTTTGGTTTAGCTCCAACCCCAATTAAGCAGACCTGAGCAGTTGATCAAGTATCATCAGAAACTCTGCAGAACTGTGACGGAGCTGACGAGACGTGAGACATGCGGATCCAAGTGCAAGCTCTTTATTATAATACATGGTAAATACAGGCAGGGTCGGTCAGTAGCAAACAGGTATGGCATGGGCAAGACACAAGAATAATCCAAGGCAAGCGTGGGTCGGAGATCGGCAAACTTAATCCAGAGGGCAAGGCAGAGAGAATAAACTAAACAACACGGGCAGGAATCAAACACGGGAAGACAGACTAAGGATAATAGGAAACGCTTGGTATGTAGACTGGGCTAACAATACTCGGCAGAGTGTGAGAGAATGTCCAAGGCTTATATGGTGTGTGAGTGTGTGTGTGATTGGGTGATGGTGATTGTTAGATTGTTAACAGGTGCGTGCGTGATATATGGTGAACAGCTGTGTGGGTGCAGTGAATGATGGGAAATGTAGTCCTTGGTGTGATCTGTGACTGACTGGGTGGTGAGAAAGTCCATGTGAAGGGTGAGTGACCTCTAGTGGTGAAAGATTGGAAGTTCATGGCTTGGATTTGTGACATAGCCCCCCCCCCCAAGGAGCGGCTTCCAGAAGCTCCTAAAAGATCCAGGGTGGAGCGGGCGGAGCAGGAGCCCACCAGGGCGGAGCGGACGGACCTGGGGCCCACTGGGGCGGAGCGGACGGACCTGGAGCCCACCGGGGCGGAGCGGACGGACCTGGAGCCCAACGGGGCGGAGCGGACGGACCTGGAGCCCAACGGGGCGGAGCGGACAGAAACAGAGCCCCCCAGGATAGGGCAGACAGACCCGGAACCCACCCGAGCGGAACAGACGGGACCAGGACCCACCAGAGCGGAGCAGATGGACCCGGAACCCACCAGGGCGGAACAGACCGGACCAGAGACCACCGCAGGGAAGCAAACTGGGCAGGTAGCCCTGACAGCACCTGGAAGTAGAGGAGCACAAGGACAAACAACACAGGGAGAGCAGAGACAGACAACACTGGGAGAACAGAGATAGACAAGACAGGGAGAGCCTTCCTAGTCTCAGGAGCCGTGGCAGAGCAGATCTGGGAATCACAGGCGGTCTCCATAGCCGTGCCAGGGCAGGACAGGAAATCCCAGACGGCCTCCGTGGCCGGGACAGGACAGGGCGAGAGTTCATAGATGGCCTCCGTGGCCGGGGCAGGACAGGGCGTGAGTTCATAGATGGCCTCCATGGCCGAGACAGGACAGGATGAGAGCTCACAGACGGCCTCCATAGCCGTGACAGGACAGGATGAGAGCTCACAGACGGCCTCCTTAGCCGTGACAGGACAGGATGAGAGCTCATAGACGGCCTCCATAGCCGTGACAGGACAGGGCAAGAGTTCACAGACGGCCTCCATAGCCGTGACAGGACAGGGCAAGAGTTCACAGACGGCCTCCATAGCCGTGACAGGACAGGGTGAGAGCTCAATGACGGCCTTTCTAGCCGTGACATGACAGGGTGAGAGTTCATGGATGGATACCACCGACACCTCTGGAGGTTCTGCAGCTAACGCCGCCACCTCTGGAGGTTCCACGGTGATACCAGGACCGGGTGAGAGTCTATTGCTGGGCGCCACCACCTTACCAGGGGCTGAGGCAAGCACCACCGCTTGGGGAGGTTCTGCGGCCGATGCCTTCCCCTGGGGCAGTACCGTGGTGGTGTACGTGGCCCAAATGCAACATAGTGCTATCCCCACCCTGGGGAGCGCTTCAGACAGGGTAATCAGTTCATAGACAGGAGGGTCAGAGTGAGTGGATTTGGGGATACCAGCAGTGCGTACAGATACCAGCTGTGCATCCCTTACGCTGGATATCAACAGGGGAACTTGAAGGACTGACCTTGAGTCTCTGGGTGGAATAGGTTCTGGCTGAGGAGCTGAGACGTGAAGAGGTTCTGGCTGATCAGCTGTGACGTGGCGTGACTCTGGTTGGTCAGCGGTGACGTGGCGTGACTCTGGCTGGTCAGCGGTGACGTGGCGTGACTCTGGCCGGTCAGCGGTGACGTGGACTGACTCTGGCCGGTCAGCGGTGACGTGGACTGACTCTGGCCGGTCAGCGGTGACGTGGACTGACTCTGGCCGGTCAGCTGCGACGTGGACTGACTCTGGCCGGTCAGATGCGACGTGGACTGACTCTGGCCGGTCAGATGCGACGTGGACTGACTCTGGCTGGTCAGATGCGACGTGGCGTGACTCTGGCTGGTCAGATGCGACGTGGCGTGACTCTGGCTGGTCAGATGTGACGTGGCGTGACTCTGGCTGGTCAGATGTGACGTGGCGTGACTCTGGCTGGTCAGATGTGACGTGGCGTGACTCTGGCTGGTCAGATGTGACGTGGCGTGACTCTGGCTGGAGAGCTGAGACGTGGACTGACTCTGGCTGGTCAGCGGTGACGTGGACTGACTCTGGCTGATGATCTGAGGCGTGTTGTGGATCTGGCTGTTGAGCTGAGGCGTGATGTGGCTCTGGCTGGTCAACTGTGAGCTGGGTGAGTTCATGACGATCCACAGTGGCTTGGTGTGACTTTGGCTGGAGAGCTGAGACGTGGCGTGACTCTGGCTGGAGAGCTGAGACGTGGTGTGACTCGTGACGATCAACTGTGGCTTGGCTTGACTCACGGAGATCACAGGTGGCTTGGCTTGACTTGTGATGATCAACTGTGCTTTGGCTTGACTCGTGACGATCAACTGTGGCTTGGCTTGACTTGTGACGATCAACTGTGGCTTGGCTTGACTTGTGACGATCAACTGTGGCTTGGCTTGACTTGTGACGATCAACTGTGGCTTGGCTTGACTCACGGAGATCACAGGTGGCTTGGCTTGACTTGTGATGATCAACTGTGCTTTGGTTTGACTTGTGACGATCCACTGTAGCTAGACTTGACCTTTTAACATAGGCTGTGACTTGACTTGGCTCTTTAATATCAGCGGTGACTTGACTTGACTCCTTAACAGCAGCGGTGACTTGACTTGACTCCTTAACAGCAGCGGTGATTTGACTTGACTCTTTAACAGCAGCGGTGACTTGACTTGACTCTTTAACAGCAGCGGTGATTTGACTTGACTCTTTAACAGCAGCGGTGACTTGACTTGACTCTTTAACAGCAGCGGTGACTTGACTTGACTCTTTAACAGCAGCGGTGACTTGACTTGACTCTTTAACAGCAGCGGTGACTTGACTTGACTCCTTAACAGCAGCGGTGACTTGACTTGGCTTGTGATTGGCAGCAATGACGCTACGGGGTGTTGTTGTTGCCGCCATTTTGTGAGCGTGCTCTAGCGTGGCTGTGTTCACACAATTGGGTGCGGTGTCTCGTTCTTCCGCGACTCCCACAGTGAACGTTGAACCAACAGTCAGTAGGGCATAGTCCAAAAACTGAGCTAGTGAAGCACGCGTACCCTCGCGTCTAAACTCAGATCTCCAGGGTTGATTTATGCCATCGCAAAAAATCTCGATCAAAGTAATGTCCGGTAAATCTGAGTAATTAGCGAACACTAAAAACTCTCTAATATGTTGTTCCAGTGATCGAGGACCTTGTTTAAGGGCAAACAGGATTCTTGTTGAGTCCATACCTGCTGAATGACCGTCTGAGAAGCTGCTGGATCCTAGTGGGCCGAGTATTCTGTGACGGAGCTGACGAGACGTGAGACATGCGGATCCAAGTGCAAGCTCTTTATTATAATACATGGTAAATACAGGCAGGGTCGGTCAGTAGCAAACAGGTATGGCATGGGCAAGACACAAGAATAATCCAAGGCAAGCGTGGGTCGGAGATCGGCAAACTTAATCCAGAGGGCAAGGCAGAGAGAATAAACTAAACAACACGGGCAGGAATCAAACACGGGAAGACAGACTAAGGATAATAGGAAACGCTTGGTATGTAGACTGGGCTAACAATACTCGGCAGAGTGTGAGAGAATGTCCAAGGCTTATATGGTGTGTGAGTGTGTGTGTGATTGGGTGATGGTGATTGTTAGATTGTTAACAGGTGCGTGCGTGATATATGGTGAACAGCTGTGTGGGTGCAGTGAATGATGGGAAATGTAGTCCTTGGTGTGATCTGTGACTGACTGGGTGGTGAGAAAGTCCATGTGAAGGGTGAGTGACCTCTAGTGGTGAAAGATTGGAAGTTCATGGCTTGGATTTGTGACATAGCCCCCCCCCCCCAAGGAGCGGCTTCCAGAAGCTCCTAAAAGATCCAGGGTGGAGCGGGCGGAGCAGGAGCCCACCAGGGCGGAGCGGACGGACCTGGGGCCCACCGGGGCGGAGCGGACGGACCTGGAGCCCAACGGGGCGGAGCGGATGGACCTGGAGCCCAACGGGGCGGAGCGGACAGAAACAGAGCCCCCCAGGATAGGGCAGACAGACCCGGAACCCACCCGAGCGGAACAGACGGGACCAGGACCCACCAGAGCGGAGCAGATGGACCCGGAACCCACCAGGGCGGAACAGACCGGACCAGAGACCACCGCAGGGAAGCAAACTGGGCAGGTAGCCCTGACAGCACCTGGAAGTAGAGGAGCACAAGGACAAACAACACAGGGAGAGCAGAGACAGACAACACTGGGAGAACAGAGATAGACAAGACAGGGAGAGCCTTCCTAGTCTCAGGAGCCGTGGCAGAGCAGATCTGGGAATCACAGGCGGTCTCCATAGCCGTGCCAGGGCAGGACAGGAAATCCCAGACGGCCTCCGTGGCCGGGACAGGACAGGGCGAGAGTTCATAGATGGCCTCCGTGGCCGGGGCAGGACAGGGCGTGAGTTCATAGATGGCCTCCATGGCCGAGACAGGACAGGATGAGAGCTCACAGACGGCCTCCATAGCCGTGACAGGACAGGATGAGAGCTCACAGACGGCCTCCTTAGCCGTGACAGGACAGGATGAGAGCTCATAGACGGCCTCCATAGCCGTGACAGGACAGGGCAAGAGTTCACAGACGGCCTACATAGCCGTGACAGGACAGGGTAAGAGTTCACAGACGGCCTCCATAGCCGTGACAGGACAGGGTGAGAGCTCAATGACGGCCTTTCTAGCCGTGACATGACAGGGTGAGAGTTCATGGATGGATACCACCGACACCTCTGGAGGTTCTGCAGCTAACGCCGCCACCTCTGGAGGTTCCACGGTGATACCAGGACCGGGTGAGAGTCTATTGCTGGGCGCCACCACCTTACCAGGGGCTGAGGCAAGCACCACCGCTTGGGGAGGTTCTGCGGCCGATGCCTTCCCCTGGGGCAGTACCGTGGTGGTGTACGTGGCCCAAATGCAACATAGTGCTATCCCCACCCTGGGGAGCGCTTCAGACAGGGTAATCAGTTCATAGACAGGAGGGTCAGAGTGAGTGGATTTGGGGATACCAGCAGTGCGTACAGATACCAGCTGTGCATCCCTTACGCTGGATATCAACAGGGGAACTTGAAGGACTGACCTTGAGTCTCTGGGTGGAATAGGTTCTGGCTGAGGAGCTGAGACGTGAAGAGGTTCTGGCTGATCAGCTGTGACGTGGCGTGACTCTGGTTGGTCAGCGGTGACGTGGCGTGACTCTGGCTGGTCAGCGGTGACGTGGCGTGACTCTGGCCGGTCAGCGGTGACGTGGACTGACTCTGGCCGGTCAGCGGTGACGTGGACTGACTCTGGCCGGTCAGCGGTGACGTGGACTGACTCTGGCCGGTCAGCTGCGACGTGGACTGACTCTGGCCGGTCAGATGCGACGTGGACTGACTCTGGCCGGTCAGATGCGACGTGGACTGACTCTGGCTGGTCAGATGCGACGTGGCGTGACTCTGGCTGGTCAGATGCGACGTGGCGTGACTCTGGCTGGTCAGATGTGACGTGGCGTGACTCTGGCTGGTCAGATGTGACGTGGCGTGACTCTGGCTGGTCAGATGTGACGTGGCGTGACTCTGGCTGGTCAGATGTGACGTGGCGTGACTCTGGCTGGAGAGCTGAGACGTGGACTGACTCTGGCTGGTCAGCGGTGACGTGGACTGACTCTGGCTGATGATCTGAGGCGTGTTGTGGATCTGGCTGTTGAGCTGAGGCGTGATGTGGCTCTGGCTGGTCAACTGTGAGCTGGGTGAGTTCATGACGATCCACAGTGGCTTGGTGTGACTTTGGCTGGAGAGCTGAGACGTGGCGTGACTCTGGCTGGAGAGCTGAGACGTGGTGTGACTCGTGACGATCAACTGTGGCTTGGCTTGACTCACGGAGATCACAGGTGGCTTGGCTTGACTTGTGATGATCAACTGTGCTTTGGCTTGACTCGTGACGATCAACTGTGGCTTGGCTTGACTTGTGACGATCAACTGTGGCTTGGCTTGACTTGTGACGATCAACTGTGGCTTGGCTTGACTTGTGACGATCAACTGTGGCTTGGCTTGACTCACGGAGATCACAGGTGGCTTGGCTTGACTTGTGATGATCAACTGTGCTTTGGTTTGACTTGTGACGATCCACTGTAGCTAGACTTGACCTTTTAACATAGGCTGTGACTTGACTTGGCTCTTTAATATCAGCGGTGACTTGACTTGACTCCTTAACAGCAGCGGTGACTTGACTTGACTCCTTAACAGCAGCGGTGATTTGACTTGACTCTTTAACAGCAGCGGTGACTTGACTTGACTCTTTAACAGCAGCGGTGATTTGACTTGACTCTTTAACAGCAGCGGTGACTTGACTTGACTCTTTAACAGCAGCGGTGACTTGACTTGACTCTTTAACAGCAGCGGTGACTTGACTTGACTCTTTAACAGCAGCGGTGACTTGACTTGACTCCTTAACAGCAGCGGTGACTTGACTTGGCTTGTGATTGGCAGCAATGACGCTACGGGGTGTTGTTGTTGCCGCCATTTTGTGAGCGTGCTCTAGCGTGGCTGTGTTCACACAATTGGGTGCGGTGTCTCGTTCTTCCGCGACTCCCACAGTGAACGTTGAACCAACAGTCAGTAGGGCATAGTCCAAAAACTGAGCTAGTGAAGCACGCGTACCCTCGCGTCTAAACTCAGATCTCCAGGGTTGATTTATGCCATCGCAAAAAATCTCGATCAAAGTAATGTCCGGTAAATCTGAGTAATTAGCGAACACTAAAAACTCTCTAATATGTTGTTCCAGTGATCGAGGACCTTGTTTAAGGGCAAACAGGATTCTTGTTGAGTCCATACCTGCTGAATGACCGTCTGAGAAGCTGCTGGATCCTAGTGGGCCGAGTATTCTGTGACGGAGCTGACGAGACGTGAGACATGCGGATCCAAGTGCAAGCTCTTTATTATAATACATGGTAAATACAGGCAGGGTCGGTCAGTAGCAAACAGGTATGGCATGGGCAAGACACAAGAATAATCCAAGGCAAGCGTGGGTCGGAGATCGGCAAACTTAATCCAGAGGGCAAGGCAGAGAGAATAAACTAAACAACACGGGCAGGAATCAAACACGGGAAGACAGACTAAGGATAATAGGAAACGCTTGGTATGTAGACTGGGCTAACAATACTCGGCAGAGTGTGAGAGAATGTCCAAGGCTTATATGGTGTGTGAGTGTGTGTGTGATTGGGTGATGGTGATTGTTAGATTGTTAACAGGTGCGTGCGTGATATATGGTGAACAGCTGTGTGGGTGCAGTGAATGATGGGAAATGTAGTCCTTGGTGTGATCTGTGACTGACTGGGTGGTGAGAAAGTCCATGTGAAGGGTGAGTGACCTCTAGTGGTGAAAGATTGGAAGTTCATGGCTTGGATTTGTGACATAGCCCCCCCCCCCAAGGAGCGGCTTCCAGAAGCTCCTAAAAGATCCAGGGTGGAGCGGGCGGAGCAGGAGCCCACCAGGGCGGAGCGGACGGACCTGGGGCCCACCGGGGCGGAGCGGACGGACCTGGAGCCCACCGGGGCGGAGCGGACGGACCTGGAGCCCAACGGGGCGGAGCGGACGGACCTGGAGCCCAACGGGGCCGGAGCGGACAGAAACAGAGCCCCCCAGGATAGGGCAGACAGACCCGGAACCCACCCGAGCGGAACAGACGGGACCAGGACCCACCAGAGCGGAGCAGATGGACCCGGAACCCACCAGGGCGGAACAGACCGGACCAGAGACCACCGCAGGGAAGCAAACTGGGCAGGTAGCCCTGACAGCACCTGGAAGTAGAGGAGCACAAGGACAAACAACACAGGGAGAGCAGAGACAGACAACACTGGGAGAACAGAGATAGACAAGACAGGGAGAGCCTTCCTAGTCTCAGGAGCCGTGGCAGAGCAGATCTGGGAATCACAGGCGGTCTCCATAGCCGTGCCAGGGCAGGACAGGAAATCCCAGACGGCCTCCGTGGCCGGGACAGGACAGGGCGAGAGTTCATAGATGGCCTCCGTGGCCGGGGCAGGACAGGGCGTGAGTTCATAGATGGCCTCCATGGCCGAGACAGGACAGGATGAGAGCTCACAGACGGCCTCCATAGCCGTGACAGGACAGGATGAGAGCTCACAGACGGCCTCCTTAGCCGTGACAGGACAGGATGAGAGCTCATAGACGGCCTCCATAGCCGTGACAGGACAGGGCAAGAGTTCACAGACGGCCTCCATAGCCGTGACAGGACAGGGCAAGAGTTCACAGACGGCCTCCATAGCCGTGACAGGACAGGGTGAGAGCTCAATGACGGCCTTTCTAGCCGTGACATGACAGGGTGAGAGTTCATGGATGGATACCACCGACACCTCTGGAGGTTCTGCAGCTAACGCCGCCACCTCTGGAGGTTCCACGGTGATACCAGGACCGGGTGAGAGTCTATTGCTGGGCGCCACCACCTTACCAGGGGCTGAGGCAAGCACCACCGCTTGGGGAGGTTCTGCGGCCGATGCCTTCCCCTGGGGCAGTACCGTGGTGGTGTACGTGGCCCAAATGCAACATAGTGCTATCCCCACCCTGGGGAGCGCTTCAGACAGGGTAATCAGTTCATAGACAGGAGGGTCAGAGTGAGTGGATTTGGGGATACCAGCAGTGCGTACAGATACCAGCTGTGCATCCCTTACGCTGGATATCAACAGGGGAACTTGAAGGACTGACCTTGAGTCTCTGGGTGGAATAGGTTCTGGCTGAGGAGCTGAGACGTGAAGAGGTTCTGGCTGATCAGCTGTGACGTGGCGTGACTCTGGTTGGTCAGCGGTGACGTGGCGTGACTCTGGCTGGTCAGCGGTGACGTGGCGTGACTCTGGCCGGTCAGCGGTGACGTGGACTGACTCTGGCCGGTCAGCGGTGACGTGGACTGACTCTGGCCGGTCAGCTGCGACGTGGACTGACTCTGGCCGGTCAGATGCGACGTGGACTGACTCTGGCCGGTCAGATGCGACGTGGACTGACTCTGGCTGGTCAGATGCGACGTGGACTGACTCTGGCTGGTCAGATGCGACGTGGCGTGACTCTGGCTGGTCAGATGCGACGTGGCGTGACTCTGGCTGGTCAGATGTGACGTGGCGTGACTCTGGCTGGTCAGATGTGACGTGGCGTGACTCTGGCTGGTCAGATGTGACGTGGCGTGACTCTGGCTGGAGAGCTGAGACGTGGACTGACTCTGGCTGGTCAGCGGTGACGTGGACTGACTCTGGCTGATGATCTGAGGCGTGTTGTGGATCTGGCTGTTGAGCTGAGGCGTGATGTGGCTCTGGCTGGTCAACTGTGAGCTGGGTGAGTTCATGACGATCCACAGTGGCTTGGTGTGACTTTGGCTGGAGAGCTGAGACGTGGCGTGACTCTGGCTGGAGAGCTGAGACGTGGTGTGACTCGTGACGATCAACTGTGGCTTGGCTTGACTCACGGAGATCACAGGTGGCTTGGCTTGACTTGTGATGATCAACTGTGCTTTGGCTTGACTCGTGACGATCAACTGTGGCTTGGCTTGACTTGTGACGATCAACTGTGGCTTGGCTTGACTTGTGACGATCAACTGTGGCTTGGCTTGACTTGTGACGATCAACTGTGGCTTGGCTTGACTCACGGAGATCACAGGTGGCTTGGCTTGACTTGTGATGATCAACTGTGCTTTGGTTTGACTTGTGACGATCCACTGTAGCTAGACTTGACCTTTTAACATAGGCTGTGACTTGACTTGGCTCTTTAATATCAGCGGTGACTTGACTTGACTCCTTAACAGCAGCGGTGACTTGACTTGACTCTTTAACAGCAGCGGTGACTTGACTTGACTCTTTAACAGCAGCGGTGACTTGACTTGACTCTTTAACAGCAGCGGTGACTTGACTTGACTCTTTAACAGCAGCGGTGACTTGACTTGACTCTTTAACAGCAGCGGTGACTTGACTTGACTCCTTAACAGCAGCGGTGACTTGACTTGGCTTGTGATTGGCAGCAATGACGCTACGGGGTGTTGTTGTTGCCGCCATTTTGTGAGCGTGCTCTAGCGTGGCTGTGTTCACACAATTGGGTGCGGTGTCTCGTTCTTCCGCGACTCCCACAGTGAACGTTGAACCAACAGTCAGTAGGGCATAGTCCAAAAACTGAGCTAGTGAAGCACGCGTACCCTCGCGTCTAAACTCAGATCTCCAGGGTTGATTTATGCCATCGCAAAAAATCTCGATCAAAGTAATGTCCGGTAAATCTGAGTAATTAGCGAACACTAAAAACTCTCTAATATGTTGTTCCAGTGATCGAGGACCTTGTTTAAGGGCAAACAGGATTCTTGTTGAGTCCATACCTGCTGAATGACCGTCTGAGAAGCTGCTGGATCCTAGTGGGCCGAGTATTCTGTGACGGAGCTGACGAGACGTGAGACATGCGGATCCAAGTGCAAGCTCTTTATTATAATACATGGTAAATACAGGCAGGGTCGGTCAGTAGCAAACAGGTATGGCATGGGCAAGACACAAGAATAATCCAAGGCAAGCGTGGGTCGGAGATCGGCAAACTTAATCCAGAGGGCAAGGCAGAGAGAATAAACTAAACAACACGGGCAGGAATCAAACACGGGAAGACAGACTAAGGATAATAGGAAACGCTTGGTATGTAGACTGGGCTAACAATACTCGGCAGAGTGTGAGAGAATGTCCAAGGCTTATATGGTGTGTGAGTGTGTGTGTGATTGGGTGATGGTGATTGTTAGATTGTTAACAGGTGCGTGCGTGATATATGGTGAACAGCTTTGTGGGTGCAGTGAATGATGGGAAATGTAGTCCTTGGTGTGATCTGTGACTGACTGGGTGGTGAGAAAGTCCATGTGAAGGGTGAGTGACCTCTAGTGGTGAAAGATTGGAAGTTCATGGCTTGGATTTGTGACATAGCCCCCCCCCCCCAAGGAGCGGCTTCCAGAAGCTCCTAAAAGATCCAGGGTGGAGCGGGCGGAGCAGGAGCCCACCAGGGCGGAGCGGACGGACCTGGGGCCCACCGGGGCGGAGCGGACGGACCTGGAGCCCACCGGGGCGGAGCGGACGGACCTGGAGCCCAACGGGGCGGAGCGGACGGACCTGGAGCCCAACGGGGCGGAGCGGACAGAAACAGAGCCCCCCAGGATAGGGCAGACAGACCCGGAACCCACCCGAGCGGAACAGACGGGACCAGGACCCACCAGAGCGGAGCAGATGGACCCGGAACCCACCAGGGCGGAACAGACCGGACCAGAGACCACCGCAGGGAAGCAAACTGGGCAGGTAGCCCTGACAGCACCTGGAAGTAGAGGAGCACAAGGACAAACAACACAGGGAGAGCAGAGACAGACAACACTGGGAGAACAGAGATAGACAAGACAGGGAGAGCCTTCCTAGTCTCAGGAGCCGTGGCAGAGCAGATCTGGGAATCACAGGCGGTCTCCATAGCCGTGCCAGGGCAGGACAGGAAATCCCAGACGGCCTCCGTGGCCGGGACAGGACAGGGCGAGAGTTCATAGATGGCCTCCGTGGCCGGGGCAGGACAGGGCGTGAGTTCATAGATGGCCTCCATGGCCGAGACAGGACAGGATGAGAGCTCACAGACGGCCTCCATAGCCGTGACAGGACAGGATGAGAGCTCACAGACGGCCTCCTTAGCCGTGACAGGACAGGATGAGAGCTCATAGACGGCCTCCATAGCCGTGACAGGACAGGGCAAGAGTTCACAGACGGCCTCCATAGCCGTGACAGGACAGGGCAAGAGTTCACAGACGGCCTCCATAGCCGTGACAGGACAGGGTGAGAGCTCAATGACGGCCTTTCTAGCCGTGACATGACAGGGTGAGAGTTCATGGATGGATACCACCGACACCTCTGGAGGTTCTGCAGCTAACGCCGCCACCTCTGGAGGTTCCACGGTGATACCAGGACCGGGTGAGAGTCTATTGCTGGGCGCCACCACCTTACCAGGGGCTGAGGCAAGCACCACCGCTTGGGGAGGTTCTGCGGCCGATGCCTTCCCCTGGGGCAGTACCGTGGTGGTGTACGTGGCCCAAATGCAACATAGTGCTATCCCCACCCTGGGGAGCGCTTCAGACAGGGTAATCAGTTCATAGACAGGAGGGTCAGAGTGAGTGGATTTGGGGATACCAGCAGTGCGTACAGATACCAGCTGTGCATCCCTTACGCTGGATATCAACAGGGGAACTTGAAGGACTGACCTTGAGTCTCTGGGTGGAATAGGTTCTGGCTGAGGAGCTGAGACGTGAAGAGGTTCTGGCTGATCAGCTGTGACGTGGCGTGACTCTGGTTGGTCAGCGGTGACGTGGCGTGACTCTGGCTGGTCAGCGGTGACGTGGCGTGACTCTGGCCGGTCAGCGGTGACGTGGACTGACTCTGGCCGGTCAGCGGTGACGTGGACTGACTCTGGCCGGTCAGCGGTGACGTGGACTGACTCTGGCCGGTCAGCTGCGACGTGGACTGACTCTGGCCGGTCAGATGCGACGTGGACTGACTCTGGCCGGTCAGATGCGACGTGGACTGACTCTGGCTGGTCAGATGCGACGTGGCGTGACTCTGGCTGGTCAGATGCGACGTGGCGTGACTCTGGCTGGTCAGATGTGACGTGGCGTGACTCTGGCTGGTCAGATGTGACGTGGCGTGACTCTGGCTGGTCAGATGTGACGTGGCGTGACTCTGGCTGGTCAGATGTGACGTGGCGTGACTCTGGCTGGAGAGCTGAGACGTGGACTGACTCTGGCTGGTCAGCGGTGACGTGGACTGACTCTGGCTGATGATCTGAGGCGTGTTGTGGATCTGGCTGTTGAGCTGAGGCGTGATGTGGCTCTGGCTGGTCAACTGTGAGCTGGGTGAGTTCATGACGATCCACAGTGGCTTGGTGTGACTTTGGCTGGAGAGCTGAGACGTGGCGTGACTCTGGCTGGAGAGCTGAGACGTGGTGTGACTCGTGACGATCAACTGTGGCTTGGCTTGACTCACGGAGATCACAGGTGGCTTGGCTTGACTTGTGATGATCAACTGTGCTTTGGTTTGACTTGTGACGATCCACTGTAGCTAGACTTGACCTTTTAACATAGGCTGTGACTTGACTTGGCTCTTTAATATCAGCGGTGACTTGACTTGACTCCTTAACAGCAGCGGTGACTTGACTTGACTCTTTAACAGCAGCGGTGACTTGACTTGACTCTTTAACAGCAGCGGTGACTTGACTTGACTCTTTAACAGCAGCGGTGACTTGACTTGACTCTTTAACAGCAGCGGTGACTTGACTTGACTCCTTAACAGCAGCGGTGACTTGACTTGGCTTGTGATTGGCAGCAATGACGCTACGGGGTGTTGTTGTTGCCGCCATTTTGTGAGCGTGCTCTAGCGTGGCTGTGTTCACACAATTGGGTGCGGTGTCTCGTTCTTCCGCGACTCCCACAGTGAACGTTGAACCAACAGTCAGTAGGGCATAGTCCAAAAACTGAGCTAGTGAAGCACGCGTACCCTCGCGTCTAAACTCAGATCTCCAGGGTTGATTTATGCCATCGCAAAAAATCTCGATCAAAGTAATGTCCGGTAAATCTGAGTAATTAGCGAACACTAAAAACTCTCTAATATGTTGTTCCAGTGATCGAGGACCTTGTTTAAGGGCAAACAGGATTCTTGTTGAGTCCATACCTGCTGAATGACCGTCTGAGAAGCTGCTGGATCCTAGTGGGCCGAGTATTCTGTGACGGAGCTGACGAGACGTGAGACATGCGGATCCAAGTGCAAGCTCTTTATTATAATACATGGTAAATACAGGCAGGGTCGGTCAGTAGCAAACAGGTATGGCATGGGCAAGACACAAGAATAATCCAAGGCAAGCGTGGGTCGGAGATCGGCAAACTTAATCCAGAGGGCAAGGCAGAGAGAATAAACTAAACAACACGGGCAGGAATCAAACACGGGAAGACAGACTAAGGATAATAGGAAACGCTTGGTATGTAGACTGGGCTAACAATACTCGGCAGAGTGTGAGAGAATGTCCAAGGCTTATATGGTGTGTGAGTGTGTGTGTGATTGGGTGATGGTGATTGTTAGATTGTTAACAGGTGCGTGCGTGATATATGGTGAACAGCTGTGTGGGTGCAGTGAATGATGGGAAATGTAGTCCTTGGTGTGATCTGTGACTGACTGGGTGGTGAGAAAGTCCATGTGAAGGGTGAGTGACCTCTAGTGGTGAAAGATTGGAAGTTCATGGCTTGGATTTGTGACATAGCCCCCCCCCAAGGAGCGGCTTCCAGAAGCTCCTAAAAGATCCAGGGTGGAGCGGGCGGAGCAGGAGCCCACCAGGGCGGAGCGGACGGACCTGGGGCCCACCGGGGCGGAGCGGACGGACCTGGAGCCCACCGGGGCGGAGCGGACGGACCTGGAGCCCAACGGGGCGGAGCGGACGGACCTGGAGCCCAACGGGGCGGAGCGGACAGAAACAGAGCCCCCCAGGATAGGGCAGACAGACCCGGAACCCACCCGAGCGGAACAGACGGGACCAGGACCCACCAGAGCGGAGCAGATGGACCCGGAACCCACCAGGGCGGAACAGACCGGACCAGAGACCACCGCAGGGAAGCAAACTGGGCAGGTAGCCCTGACAGCACCTGGAAGTAGAGGAGCACAAGGACAAACAACACAGGGAGAGCAGAGACAGACAACACTGGGAGAACAGAGATAGACAAGACAGGGAGAGCCTTCCTAGTCTCAGGAGCCGTGGCAGAGCAGATCTGGGAATCACAGGCGGTCTCCATAGCCGTGCCAGGGCAGGACAGGAAATCCCAGACGGCCTCCGTGGCCGGGACAGGACAGGGCGAGAGTTCATAGATGGCCTCCGTGGCCGGGGCAGGACAGGGCGTGAGTTCATAGATGGCCTCCATGGCCGAGACAGGACAGGATGAGAGCTCACAGACGGCCTCCATAGCCGTGACAGGACAGGATGAGAGCTCACAGACGGCCTCCTTAGCCGTGACAGGACAGGATGAGAGCTCATAGACGGCCTCCATAGCCGTGACAGGACAGGGCAAGAGTTCACAGACGGCCTCCATAGCCGTGACAGGACAGGGCAAGAGTTCACAGACGGCCTCCATAGCCGTGACAGGACAGGGTGAGAGCTCAATGACGGCCTTTCTAGCCGTGACATGACAGGGTGAGAGTTCATGGATGGATACCACCGACACCTCTGGAGGTTCTGCAGCTAACGCCGCCACCTCTGGAGGTTCCACGGTGATACCAGGACCGGGTGAGAGTCTATTGCTGGGCGCCACCACCTTACCAGGGGCTGAGGCAAGCACCACCGCTTGGGGAGGTTCTGCGGCCGATGCCTTCCCCTGGGGCAGTACCGTGGTGGTGTACGTGGCCCAAATGCAACATAGTGCTATCCCCACCCTGGGGAGCGCTTCAGACAGGGTAATCAGTTCATAGACAGGAGGGTCAGAGTGAGTGGATTTGGGGATACCAGCAGTGCGTACAGATACCAGCTGTGCATCCCTTACGCTAGATATCAACAGGGGAACTTGAAGGACTGACCTTGAGTCTCTGGGTGGAATAGGTTCTGGCTGAGGAGCTGAGACGTGAAGAGGTTCTGGCTGATCAGCTGTGACGTGGCGTGACTCTGGTTGGTCAGCGGTGACGTGGCGTGACTCTGGCTGGTCAGCGGTGACGTGGCGTGACTCTGGCCGGTCAGCGGTGACGTGGACTGACTCTGGCCGGTCAGCGGTGACGTGGACTGACTCTGGCCGGTCAGCGGTGACGTGGACTGACTCTGGCCGGTCAGCTGCGACGTGGACTGACTCTGGCCGGTCAGATGCGACGTGGACTGACTCTGGCCGGTCAGATGCGACGTGGACTGACTCTGGCTGGTCAGATGCGACGTGGCGTGACTCTGGCTGGTCAGATGCGACGTGGCGTGACTCTGGCTGGTCAGATGTGACGTGGCGTGACTCTGGCTGGTCAGATGTGACGTGGCGTGACTCTGGCTGGTCAGATGTGACGTGGCGTGACTCTGGCTGGTCAGATGTGACGTGGCGTGACTCTGGCTGGAGAGCTGAGACGTGGACTGACTCTGGCTGGTCAGCGGTGACGTGGACTGACTCTGGCTGATGATCTGAGGCGTGTTGTGGATCTGGCTGTTGAGCTGAGGCGTGATGTGGCTCTGGCTGGTCAACTGTGAGCTGGGTGAGTTCATGACGATCCACAGTGGCTTGGTGTGACTTTGGCTGGAGAGCTGAGACGTGGCGTGACTCTGGCTGGAGAGCTGAGACGTGGTGTGACTCGTGACGATCAACTGTGGCTTGGCTTGACTCACGGAGATCACAGGTGGCTTGGCTTGACTTGTGATGATCAACTGTGCTTTGGCTTGACTCGTGACGATCAACTGTGGCTTGGCTTGACTTGTGACGATCAACTGTGGCTTGGCTTGACTTGTGACGATCAACTGTGGCTTGGCTTGACTTGTGACGATCAACTGTGGCTTGGCTTGACTCACGGAGATCACAGGTGGCTTGGCTTGACTTGTGATGATCAACTGTGCTTTGGTTTGACTTGTGACGATCCACTGTAGCTAGACTTGACCTTTTAACATAGGCTGTGACTTGACTTGGCTCTTTAATATCAGCGGTGACTTGACTTGACTCCTTAACAGCAGCGGTGATTTGACTTGACTCTTTAACAGCAGCGGTGACTTGACTTGACTCTTTAACAGCAGCGGTGATTTGACTTGACTCTTTAACAGCAGCGGTGACTTGACTTGACTCTTTAACAGCAGCGGTGACTTGACTTGACTCTTTAACAGCAGCGGTGACTTGACTTGACTCTTTAACAGCAGCGGTGACTTGACTTGACTCCTTAACAGCAGCGGTGACTTGACTTGGCTTGTGATTGGCAGCAATGACGCTACGGGGTGTTGTTGTTGCCGCCATTTTGTGAGCGTGCTCTAGCGTGGCTGTGTTCACACAATTGGGTGCGGTGTCTCGTTCTTCCGCGACTCCCACAGTGAACGTTGAACCAACAGTCAGTAGGGCATAGTCCAAAAACTGAGCTAGTGAAGCACGCGTACCCTCGCGTCTAAACTCAGATCTCCAGGGTTGATTTATGCCATCGCAAAAAATCTCGATCAAAGTAATGTCCGGTAAATCTGAGTAATTAGCGAACACTAAAAACTCTCTAATATGTTGTTCCAGTGATCGAGGACCTTGTTTAAGGGCAAACAGGATTCTTGTTGAGTCCATACCTGCTGAATGACCGTCTGAGAAGCTGCTGGATCCTAGTGGGCCGAGTATTCTGTGACGGAGCTGACGAGATGTGAGACATGCGGATCCAAGTGCAAGCTCTTTATTATAATACATGGTAAATACAGGCAGGGTCGGTCAGTAGCAAACAGGTATGGCATGGGCAAGACACAAGAATAATCCAAGGCAAGCGTGGGTCGGAGATCGGCAAACTTAATCCAGAGGGCAAGGCAGAGAGAATAAACTAAACAACACGGGCAGGAATCAAACACGGGAAGACAGACTAAGGATAATAGGAAACGCTTGGTATGTAGACTGGGCTAACAATACTCGGCAGAGTGTGAGAGAATGTCCAAGGCTTATATGGTGTGTGAGTGTGTGTGTGATTGGGTGATGGTGATTGTTAGATTGTTAACAGGTGCGTGCGTGATATATGGTGAACAGCTGTGTGGGTGCAGTGGATGATGGGAAATGTAGTCCTTGGTGTGATCTGTGACTGACTGGGTGGTGAGAAAGTCCATGTGAAGGGTGAGTGACCTCTAGTGGTGAAAGATTGGAAGTTCATGGCTTGGATTTGTGACAAGAACGTTGGTCCTCCATGCCCAGGACTGGACACCAGTGTTGTAAGTCATCAATCTAGAATCTGAATTGTCATGTTCAGAATATATTGCAGGAGATCTCAACATTGACTACGTTTACATGGACATCAGTAATCTAATTATTTACCTTATTCTGAATAAGACAATATTATGATTAAGGTGTTTACATGAGTTGCTTTTAGAATAATCCTTTAATTTTCCCGTTTTACATGTTATAGTACATAGATCGAGTAATGGCATGCGTCATTACGTCCCAACGTGACGGCATCCGACGTCCCCTCCAGAATTTCACGTGTAAACATATAGTTCGTCTTCGTGGTGATGCCATATACAGTTTTGGGTGTTTCATTTTTAATATTATGAAAGCTTCAAGTGCAGTTAATTGTTTGTACGTGCATACAGACGACGCCGGTGTTGAAGCTCTTTTATTTGCCGTCAAACGGTTGATCACTGCCGTGTGTGTATCCTGTCGTAAATTTCGGCGACAAGTCCTACACGACGGTGATAGTTTGATTACGGTGTTTACGTGTCTGTACCGCACTTCAATAATGCGATTAAAATAGGAATACTCCACGTCTTAATTCGATTTGTGTTTACTTCGATTATGACTTTAGCCGGATTAAGGTAATCAAAAATCTCTGTTTACATGGTAGACTCTTAATCAGAGTATTGTCTTAATCGTATTAAAATCGGATTATTGATGTCCATGTAAACGTAGTCATTGTCTCTCAAGGTCCACTTACATGCAGAGTTTTGCTCCAACCTAGTGCAGTGCACCTGAACAAACTAATCAAGTTTTTCAGTTTTACTAACTATAAAGTCACAAACAGGTGAGCGTGATCAGGTGTGGACCTAAACTCTGGGTGTGAATCACTTACAGGGCTCGCAAAATTTCAAAATCGCTGGTAGCCCTTCGGGCAGGTACTCTTCAGATTTTGGTAGCCCGAAAATTAAAATCTGTTTTACTGTTGTGCATAAATGTCAGTAGTGATGTTGTACAATGAGGACGGAAATAGTCACCAGTGTGTAATGAGCCACTGTCCTTACCAGTGCCTGAATTTGTGTACACAATATATTAATTCACAACCTAGCGAACTATGAAGCTGATTGAGACGCACTCTGTATGACAGTGGATCTTGAGGGCCAGAGTTGAGAACCCCTGACATACTGATTAGTTAATAGTCACTCGTGAAGAATGAGTACACTTTAATTTGTACAGAAATATGCAATATTTGATTCATATTCAGTGATGCAATTATCTTTTTTCCCCTTTTGTTTGTGTGTCAATTACAGCTACATAAAACCAAAGGCCATTCAGCCACAGGTCACTGCATCTTTTGCTGTGTAAGTACATTTTTGTTTGAATGTCAAACACATTCTCAGTATTTATATTTGGTTTGGTTTTTATAACCGTTTTAGAGTCACCGTTTTGGTACGGTTCTTATGTACTATCCTTTTAACATTTTAACAGATTACTTTTTTTAGTACTTGCATAGTAATTTTAATTGGACCACATTTGCAAAGCATGTATAGCAGGGCTCCAGACTCACTTTTGAGAGCAGTGGCACCAGCGCCACTGAGTTCTACAGATGGTGGCGCCAGAAGCAGATTTGGTAGCGCTGGGGGTGGTGTGTGGGTGGTATTAAAAATAAAGATAATTAAATCATAAAATGATTATAGTTTTGCATTAATAAGCAGAGGTGTAAAAAATACTCAAAAATTGTACTCAAGTGAAAGTAAAGATACTCAGTGAAAATGTTACTCAATTAAAAGTACAAGTATCTGGCCAAAAACATACTTGAGTAAAAGTAAAAAAGTACTACTTTAAATTCTACTCAAGTATTAAAAAAGTAGAAGTAGTTTGGATAAAGGCAGAATATTAAACAAAATGCAATGGCACAGGTCAAACACATATCTAGTGCAGCGATAACAATTAAAATTCAGCACAGCGGAACACACAAAATTGCAGGGAAAGGGATTAAAAGGAAACTTCATCCTTTCCACCCTCATGCCATCCCATATATATATACATATATATATATATATATATATATATAAATATAAATGAATGAATGAATGAATGAAAGATGCATTTATCAGATGAACACAAACTAAGATCTAAATCATCTAAACTAAATCATCTCTCTTCTTATAAGACAAGTATGGGATGTCCAAAAATGACACTTCAAAAACTACACTAAGTGAATATGACAGTAACTCATACATCCTCTGTTATTGAATCAATATTTTTAACTTGACCGTCGTGTTCACTTTGTGTTGTTTCTGAAGTGGTTCTGTCCCCTTGCATTACACAGATTAAAAATATTTGCTTGTGTTCATCTGAAAGAAAGTCATAAACATCTGGGACGACAGGAGAATCTTAATTTTTGGGTGAACTATCACTTAATAACAATGGGCCTCATTTACGAAACGAACGTACGACCGAAATTTGGGCGTACGGTAGTTTCTACGCAAAACTTGGAATTTATCAATATGGACGTGAGCGGTGGCTACGATCAAATCTCACGTCAGGTCTGAGCTCGTGTACGCAAGTTTTTGAGTTAGCCTGAACTTGCGCGCAGCATAGAGAATTTCGGAGAATTGTATAATGACAGCATTTTGTTTTTCCTAAACCGAAAAACAAAGCTTTTTTTTCCCCTCCTTTCAGGGTTTTAGCTTTGCGCAAATAGCAGCATAAACAACAAATAAGGCTACACGAAATATATTTCTCTTAACAGATTAACAAAAGAAAAAAAACAGTGCGACAAGTAGGCCACTTTCGTTTTTGTGACACTCTTAATGCATTTTATTTGTTTTCTATAACTTTATTTTTTAAGATTTAACTGCTCGGTGATCACGCAGGTGCCTCACGCGCACGCGCGCGCGCGCGCACACACACACACACACACACACAACATTTCAGCGTTACTAACTTGACATTTCAGCCATTAATCAAACTAAAATGCAGTCAACCAAACATAAAAGTTACACTGCTCAATTTACAAGGCCCACTGTAAATCAGCGTGCAGCGCCAAAACAAACATTTATTGCGCATGTGAAGGGTGATATTTTAGTGGATATTGGAACTCAAGTGAAGTACAAAGCCTTGTTTACATCATAGATAATAGTTTAGCAACCAAATGTTACATGGCAAAAATGGAAACATTTGGATGTCGAATGAGAGGCTTGTGAGCCCAATGCCGTTTAGTTTCGCTTTAATAAATTAATTTTAGCTTGACGTTGTATTCTGTTTATAATGAATGCCACTATAGCCTAATTTGTGTTTTACTTCATAGTTTAATATAAAATTTTATAGCTACTCATTTTTTTATTCTTGCTCTGTAATACCGTTAAATTTAAAGTGTTTGTTGTGGATTACAGAGAACTAAATAATCTATATAGTGTTTACAATGTTTATACATTTTTCGTTATATTTACTGGTATTTAATATACATATAAATGAATGCCATTGTTTGCAATTATAAGGTTAAAGGGTGTTTTTGGAGTAAGATCAATTTCTCTTTCATGAGATTACTTCCTCTTTTTGGCCGGGTTATGTTACTCCTTGTCATAAACTTTAGGGGCGAGGCTTCTAAACCGGGGTGTTTTTAGGGGCGTGATATTCAAACGACGATTGTTTTCAGCCGCCACATTTATCAACGTACGATCTTTCGTACGATGAGATTGGCGTCATACGAATGTTTCATAAATCACACGTGAGCTCTGTCGTAAGTTGATTTGTGCGCTTGGATCTGCGCTCGTTTCTACGTTAGATTGATAAATGAGGCCCAATGTGATGCAGAGGTTAGAAACATATTCCAGACAGAATGCAAGAATGGGCTGAATTAATGAGGAGAGTCATAGAATTAAAACATACAACATTAATGTTTTGAAAGGCCACATTTTTGTGTTGTCTACGTCACTTTCTAAAAGGATAATTAATATTTTAATTGTTTATTTGGGGCATTTTTATTTGGTCTTTTTCTCAGAAAATATTGCTACATAATTATTAGTGACTGATTATATGAATTGACCAAATCATGTAATTAAGATTTTAAAAATATTAATTGAGTGTCCAAATTTCTACTCAGTGTGTCACATAATGACATTATTAAAACAACTTATCCACTACCTGGTAAGAACATCACAACATGAATTACAATTAAGTAAACATACAATGTTCATTTAAACACTTTTTTGGAGATTTGTAACATTTAATAAAAATAAAAATAATTCCCACAAAAATATTAATTATATTTAAATTTTCATCACCGATTTTATTTTCACTCAATCTTGTGCATTCAGCCAATATATTACAGAGCTAATGGCTCTATCAAAACAGAAAGAATAATGAATACATTTTTTTGGGGGGGGAACACAACTTTGCTACCTCAGATTTGATGGTGAACTTTTGAAGCCAGACATTTACCTGATGAAAGTCATAACTGAAGTAGAACTGTGAGCTTGATGCGTGAAAACAATGGTCATTGGTTCTCATGTCAAGCATGCACTTTTGAGCTTCCGTTTACCATATTTAATGTGCATAAGATAAAATAAAAATGTAATGTACTTTTTAAGTTGAAATAAAATTGTAAGGAGTAAAAAGTACTGTTTTTTTCTTAAAGGGATAGTTCACCCAAAAATGAAAATTCTGTCATCATTTACTCACCCTCAAGTAGTTCCAAACATGTATAAATGTGTTTGTTCTGCTGAACACAAAGGAAGATATTCTGAAGAATGAGGGAAACAGAGCAGTTCTGGGGCACCATTGACTTTCATAGTATTTTTCTCCTACTATGGAAGTCAATGGTGCCCCAAAACAGCCTGGTTACAAACTTTCTTCAAAATATCTTCCTTTGTGTTCAGCAGAATAAAGACGTTCATACAGGTTTGGAACTACTTGAGGGTGAGTAAATGATGACAGAATTTTCAATTTTGGGTGAACTATCCCTTTAAGAAATGTAATCAAGTAAAAGTACAAGTAGTCAGTTTAAATTGTACTTGAATAAAGTAAAAATCCCCCAAAATAATACTTAAGTAAAGTAATCAAGTAAAATTACTCAAGTATTTTACACCGCTGTTAATAAGTGTAGTTACTAGTAATATTACATATTTATTTCATGGTAATGCACATTTGACAGTAAAGCACTGAGCTTGAGTTAGGAAGCACAACATTTTTTATAGTTTTAAAATACTTTTATTAACAAAAGTAACGTGCAAAATGTAAGTTTTATATACAAAATTAACATATTCTACTCTTATTAAATGTACCATTATTCTTCTGTAGTATTATATGAAACTGACCAACAACTTCAGTTATTATAAAAGGAGCTCTTTTGCTTTGTGTGATTCAGTCACAAGTTTGTTTATCAAGGCACTTTGTGACTTTTCTTACTTCATACACAAAAAAAGAGCAAACGTTTACAAAAGTAGATTTCTTGATGATTTAAAATTGTATAATAGTCATTTTATAATTTCAAGATGTAAAGTAAAAAGTAGAAATTAATGACTAATAAGCCTATAAGTGTTCTTCTGCTGCTGTAAATAGTTGTGTGAAATACTTAAAAGGGCTTGAATTTCTCTTTCAAAAGTTGTACAAACCCTTAAATGCATAATGTAATGAAATTCAACTATTTCTGCCACAACACCATGGTTATAGTTAGCGTTACTTCTGTTTATATGTCAGCGCTGTTTGACCTGTTTATAACAGATTTCTGTGCAGAATTTGAATGCTTCTCACTAGAGCTCACGGCAAGCTTATTCATTCTGCTTCTCACTGGATCTTGCAGCACTGTACAGTAACACGAAATCAACACTGCTTCCTGAGTTAAACCTGTTCTGAGCTCGGAGATGTTTGTTTGCGCTGCGCTGATCCCAGCTGATAAACAGTCTGCGCTGCACAGCTCGTAGCACGGTTTCACTAGTTTTGTTTCGCTTGCTGTTGATGTTCTCATATGCAACAGAAATAGCAGCGCTTATGAGGTGGGTCAATGTGGTGGTCATGCTAGTGTGATTGCTCACAAAATTTAGTCGCACTGGCAGAAAAAAACAGTCACAAAATGCGACCATTTGGTTGCAGTCTGGAGCCCTGTATAGGAAGTGACAAAAAAACTGTTGAAAATTCTTGAAAATGTTTCTTATCCTGTAAGTCCTGACTCTTTTGTGCCCTGAGGTGGAAATGCCCTAACAGTAGGGAAAACTCGTGTATACTTTACATTTTGGACAGCCATTGTTTTTTTTTTTGTTATTATTTTTACATTTACATTTGGGTTATTGTTTTCTTTCTCACTTTAGATGCTGGTGAAAAAACCGCCAGGCTAAAGCATTCAAAGTGGAAATTTCTGTGGTGGCACAATAATCCAGGATTGGGATGGTGGAAGGAGCAGAAGAACCAGAAGATCAGAGACTGGTGCGCCTGAGGGAACTGATTTACGTAATGTCTTAGTTAAGCCACAAATTTTCATCATCCTTCATGTCATTCAATAAATGAAGACAATAGCCTATCCAAAACTACCCAATATGTCTTTCGTCTCCTCTGAGAGAATATGTGCTGTTAATGCAGCGACAGATTTTACTTTCTGTAGCTTGAAAGGAAAGGGGGGAAAGGGAAGGGAAGTGGTGTGTGGCCAAGTATGGTGACCCATACTCAGAATTTGTCCTCTGCATTTAACCCATCCAAGTGCACACTCACAGCAGTGAACACACACACCCGGAGCAGTGGGCAGCCATATTGCGGCACCCGGGGAGCAGTTGGGGGATCGGTGCCTTGCTCAAGGGTCTCACCTCAGTCATGGTATTGAAGGTGGAGAGAGCACTTGTTATTCACTCCCCCCACCGACAATCCCTGCCGGACCTGGGAATCGAACCTGCAACCTTTGGGTTACAAGTCCAACTCTCTAACCATTAGGCCACGGCTGCCCCTTTTGAATTGACTGGATTTGAAAACTTCTTCTCGGGCATTACTCTCATGCAGTTTGCAAATTGTTTGTGTGGTATGCACTGGCTCGCCTTCATGGTTTAAAACTGAAATATTTATAATTTTGCAACTTGTTTGTCTTTATCACTGATTGCAAAATTATGGACAATGATTCACATTTCCCGTGATAATAACATTATTTTAATCTAAAGATCTCCCTCTTTTCGTTTTCTTTCTTGCTGCAATAAAGTTTAAATAGTTAAAGATCTGTTTTAGCGTAGGCGCAGTGAGGGAAAAAGCACGAGTTTAGGGCAGTCGGTTCGTAGCTTTGTGAAAAAAAAAAAGTGACATCTCTGACGCAATAAAGCCACTCCTCCAGTTTCTCTTACTCCAAATTAAAGGACGCACATAAAACATTTTTAAAGATAAAATGATCTGATTTTTAGAGATGATTATTTTTTATTATTTATAGAATTATTATACCCTTAATCCATTACACAAGCCAGCTTAGTTTAATGGTACATGGTACAGGCCCCAGTTGTTTAACCACAATTTATGAAGTGATGTGAATGTTTTGTGTGCATAAAAAAACATTGCATTTTTATTTACAAAGTAACATGTTCATGAGAGCACCATGATGCATCAGTGTTGTGTTGGCGTGAGAACTGGCCATCTCATGCTGCTTTTGTGAAAGTGCGTTGGATATACATAATTTGTGAATAAAGACATACTATTTTTGTAGTTGCTGTTTTTTGCGTACACAAGGCATCTGTTAAAAATATCTTCATTTGTGTTCTGCACAAAAGGGTCTTATGGGTTTGGAGCTACATGAGGGTAAATAGCCTAATTAATGACAGAATTTACATTTTTGGGTGAAATATGTTCTAATGTGGTTATAATTGGTCATTGTTCTGTTTTATAAACAATTTCAATGTCTTAAAGATTTATTGTTTTGAAAAATGATGTTTATATAGATTAATTCAAGTACTTTTGTTAATATGTATACCTCTGTGATTATGGTATCTTAATTATCTGAAATGTCTGCTAGCAAATATTATACCATATCTGCATACCTGTTTATATTGATGCTGAGCACGGAACGTCCTGAATACTTTCATTCATATTTCGCTGTATATCCTATGTTTTTATTAATAATTTGGGTGTATTTTACTGTTCATATGTGTGCGTTTTTCAAAATAAATGAAATGAATTCATTTCGAGTCTGTATTCATCATTCACAGCTGTTGAAACAGCCTTTAGTTTGGGCATATGAGGACATACATTAGGTTAAACTACTGCATGTCCGCCCATAGAAAATAAATAATTATAAAGAATTACCAACTGATTACCAGCACACAACTATTGATCCGCGACGTTGCCACGACGTCGCAGTTACGAACTGGCAACGTCACAAAGTTACGTCGTGGCGACGTATACGCACCTTTCACTTTTCCGGTTGCCAGTTACGTCGCCACGACGGAACTTTGGTCACCAGATTACGTTGCAGTTACGTAACAGTTACGTATTTTTGTTAGCTGGGAATGTACTTACGAATGTAAGCAAGATATTAATTGCACAGTGTAAACAGCTTTAGAGATTATTATGACTCGCTAGACTGAAGTGAAAATGTTCTTTGATATTGTAAACGTTATTTGCTCTTGTTTTGTTCAATGAAAGTGTTATAGGCTAATTAGTAACTAGTTAGCTAACATTACTAACATTAGTAATGTTTTTATTAAACTCACATTAAATACAGTCGTATTAAAAGTATTTTATGTCATGATGACACTCATATCTGGTACTTAAGTAAAAAGACGGGCTTTTATGCGTAGTTAATAGATTACAGTATAGGCTACTTTGCCTATCGCCCATAGACATAATCTACAAAGGTGCAAAACATTTTAGGGATATATCGAATAAAAATAATAATAAAACCCCTGCTGAAAAAAACAATAGACACCATTACAAAATTAGTAATGGTTTCACTGTTTATAATGGGACTTATATTTACTGGAAACTGTAATGGTGTCTGTTGGTCTCTACTGGTAATTGGTCACCTTCCATTGGTAGCTTGTTAAAACCAATAAATCCTAATGGAATATGTTCCAAAACACACTACAGAAAACAATTTTTGAATGGTTAAATATTTATGGTTTGTAATGTCTGTATTGGTATTTATAGTGGAAACCATTACAATTTTCTGTGATGGTGTTATTTATTTTATTTTTTTCAGTAGGACATGTAGCCTACTGTGGCTGTTGTGTGTCACATGACAAGCATGAGAGCCCCCCCCCCTTTACTCGTGCCCCCTCAAAAATAATGAGTGCATGATGCCCCTGACACTGCAATACAAAATTATTTGTTAAATAAATGAAACATGATGAAATATTTAATTTAGTTGAAATTGTTATAGATTACTTCCAGAGATCGCAGTGATACATGACATGGTAAAAAAATGAATGAAGGAATAATACTTAAAGTAGGTTAAGATGAATTTTAAAATTGTGCCCCCTAAAAGCACAAGTGGCCCCGGTCTGCCCCCCCCCCCCCCCAGTTACTGTGGTCTAGAACCGCCCCTGGTGAGACCTAAAATATCATTCTTTGTGGTGAGGTTTTGGCCTTTTCTATCATGCAATTAACTATTGCAGACTTTTAACACAACAAGAACGTACCATTTTGGAGCAAATGAAAAAGACAATTCTCCAACTACAGAAGACCTCGGCTTTGATACCTTACAAATGGCGGCGATACCCAAAATGCACTTCGACTCTCGTGAGTGTGATGTCACCAGGGTCATCGATTCTAGGATTTTTTTAATGGGGTGGCACAGGGGGGGCCAAGATCCTGTCAGGGGGGCCCATGGGAAAAGTCATGTGCCCCAACCATAGACTGTATAAAAACATGGACGTAGTGTCCGTGACGTCACCCGTAGGTTTCTGTAAAGCATTTTTGAAGCCTAAAGTGGGCGGAGCCGACCGCCGCCATCTTGGCAAGCGTGTCAACATGCGTCACTCCCTGCAGTCACTCCCTGCACTCCCAATCGAAAATGGGCAAAAAGGTGGCACATGGGTGGAGCTGGTTGCTGAAACCACACCCACATAGCTTGCCAGTGGTGACAGCAGCGGCAATCCGCCTGTCACTCAACTGGCCACACTCTTAATTATGCAGAACTTTAAGGGTCAATATAATTTAAACAGATGAGTTTTAAAAAAATTCACCCCCTCACAGTTGTCATGAAGGGCAAAATTAGCTATATAGACCAAAATATTTTTTTTGCACCAGGCTGTAAACGTTTTTTTCTGCTGTAAATTTGGGCATTTTAACATGGGGAGTCTATGGGATTGACTCCCTTTTGCAGCCAGCCTCCAGCGGCCAGTCGCTGAATTGCAGTTTTAGTCACTTCCGTGTTGGCTTCAGAGAGAGAGCGGGAGGTTGCCGCTTGGCCCCAACACAATTGGGATGACATAAAAAGGGCACTGCACAAGTGCCTGGACAACTTGTCTCTCTTTTTATGTAAATAAAAACCACTGAACAGACAATACTTGTTCTCAACTTCTTTCATTGTCCAAACAGATGGTGTGTGTGTGTGTGTCTAGTGAACTATTTGTAAAAATTGCTCATGTTCTGTTGCTGCAAATAGATGGCTGCTGGTGTAGTCCTCACTGGCCGGCTCTGACATCCAACCCCGCACACATCCAAGCGTGACGTCACAAGCCACGCCCGTGTCCAAATACGTCACATATCTGTCAAGTTCCTCTACACACTCCTGTACAGTAGGTGGCGATATGCAATATTAACAAGGTGCAAAAGCCAAGAAAAAAAAGAAAAAGAAGAAATAAGTCACATTCTTATTATTTTGAAACAGGAAGAAGCATCGATAAGATAAGTCGAATTGTTTGCAAACCGCTAAAAAGAAGTTTGCTGTGTTGGTAAGTAAAAAAAAAAAAAAAAAATCTTTGGTCTTTACGAAGACTTAAAACTTTGACAACTTGAGTGTGTGCGTCGTTTGTGTGCATGTGTATAAGCAACAGTTCGGCATGCTTAGTATGTGTTTTGAACTGCACACAGGCACGTTATTACTTTGAGATCAGTAACGTGCGCGCGCGCGCGTGTGTGTGCGTGTGTGTGTGTGTGTGTGCGCGCGCGCGTGTGTGTGTGTGTGTGTGTGTGTGTGTGTGTGTGTGTGTGTGTGTTTGTGTTTGTGTTTGTGTGTGTGTTTGTGTGTGTTAAGGCCAATTCACACCGCGCAGACAAACGCCAACAAACTAGTTGGCTGTTGGATTTAGAATCTTTTGAAAAATAACTGTCATGTTCACACTGCACCAACAGACACCGACCAACTCTATATCTATACGCATGTTCAGTCGGGTGAAAACAAACTCCAACCAACGCCAACAGAGGTAACACAAACCAAATCCAACAAACTCCAACAGACTAGTTTGTTGGCGTTTGTCTGTGCGGTGTGAATTGGCCTTTAGTTATCCAGCAAGACAAGACTATTTGCCAGAAAGATACTGTGCAAGGGTTCAGTGTCATTTAAAAATATTATGTGTGTGGGGAGAGGTAAATACATATGTGAGAGGGATAAAGTGTGTATATGAGTAGGTAAGAGTGTTATGTATTATAAAAAAAGGGTTATTAAAAAAAATTACACATTCAGCCAGAGTTCATTTTATGTCATAAAAATCAGTGCACTATATATTTATTTAGATTATTACAACATATAATTAATGCTGACTGAATGTGCAATTTTTTTATAACACTCATCTCACAGACTCATACACACATTTCATCCCTCTCACACATATGTACTTACCTCCCCCCACACAAAACTCACATACATATATTTTAATGATATACAATGATCACAGTACCCTTGCACAGTAACTTGGTTGAGCAACCACATCATTTCACTGAACTGCTGGATAACTCTGTTTGTGACATTATCTTTGTATTATTCTATATTAATGGAAAGATCACATAATGATTGTCAATGTTTGTTTGTCATGTTTTACAGCATTCTACGCATTTTTGGTCCTATTCTGATGTAGAGCAGTTCTGCTTGGATGAGGAGTTCCTGCTGCAGTTTCAACAGTAAAGACAATTACTCGTTACAGTTCACTTGGAGGACCACATAAGCCATGCAGTGGTGCATGGAGGTATGGTGAGAGCATTTCTCTAGATACTGTAGTGATTGATTTTTGTGGTTTAAAATCATAAATGTTCTTGTATGCAGAATGATGTTCTGCAAATACTATTTAGTATGACAAATATTTAGTGGACCAACACGCACGCATTCTGTATTTTTAACAGGAGTGCCAAGAGGACATAAAGTGGAAGTTTGTAAGAGACATTGTCCCAGTGTTGTGCTGGATACAGAGTCACTGAGTTATTCTGTGGGGAGGTGAAAGGGCCTGCCTTTCTCCAGATGGACAGTAAAAATCAACAGAATGCCATCAAAGACTAACTGGGGTCGAATCGGATGAAGCAAGAGATGTCTTTTTATTCATCTCTCAGGACCTGAAGTGGGACACTCATATTGACATTGTTAAAAAGGCCCAGCAGAGGTTGTACTTCCTTCGTCAGCTGAGTAAGATCAACCTGCCACAGGAGCTGCTGAAACAGTTCTACTCTGCCATCATTGAATCCATCTTCTGCACATCAATAACTGTCTGGTTCAGCTCAGCTATCAAATCTGACCTCAGAAGACTACGGAGGGTAGTCCGGACTGCTGAGCGAATCATTGGTACAACCCTCCCCACTCTCCAAGAACTGTACTTATCCAGATTGAGCAAAAGGGCTGGCAAAATCACTCTGGACTTCTCACATCCAGTACACTCCCTCTTTGAACTGCTGCTGTCTGGTCGACGCCACAGAGCTCTGAGCACCAGAACGACCAGACACAGGAACAGTTTCTTCCCTCAGGCCATCTACCTCACAAACAGTTAAATGTTCTCCCCACTGTGCAATAAAACATGTGCAATACCCAACCATCCATACCTATATTTATTATACATATGTTTTTGATTTAATATATTATACATCTATCCACCTTCCCTTGCATAATTTGTATATAGCACATCTGTACAATACAATATTCTGATTGTTTGAGTATCCGGAGGAGCTGGACACATTCATATCAAATTGTCTTGCTGAACAAGGCTTGAAAGTCCATGCCATGTTTCTGTGAATAATCTAACAAGGCAAGGAATCTCTCTATGTAGCTTATGTATGTGAACTGCATTTCAAGAACTGTTTATTTGATCATTCAGCTGTTCATTTATGATAGTGGGAACATCTCTTATAGAACATATCTTTTTTGTAAAATTTTAAATGTCATTATTTTTGTAAAATAATAAATATAAAAATACCTAATGAAGCAAGGGGTGTCTATTTATTCATCTTTAAATATGTGGAGGACCTGGACACACTTCATATGAAGTTTTGTTGATGAACAAGGCCTGAATGTCAATGCCATGTTACTTGTATAATCTATCAAAGCAAGCAATCTCTATTTAGCATATGTATGTGCAGCCTACTGCATATGGATAACTGTCAATCCTATCATTCAAATGTTAACAATTTATGATAAGTGGAACACATCTTTAGAAAATTAAATGACAATTCTAAATTATAAAAAAAATGTGTTGTGACTTTTACAATAACACAATATAATTGTCCCCTTTAAAGGTAGTTTAAAATCGATCGTAATAAATGAGAATTTATCTCATAACATACATGAATAAGGTAAGGTGTAGAGGTTTTTTATTACAATTAGCCTAATTAAATCAACCAATGCAAGTGTTTTACAGGCTGTTGTGATGACAAAATCAGCTCAGTACATTAGACATATTAAATATATTAGATTTAAGTTGTACCATTTTAGCCTAGACATCCTTTAAAGAAATAAGAAAATGTGTATTACTAAAACGAAAGGCAACATTATTTTATTTAGATCCCCGAAACGGCTGTAAATTGCTTAGACATAACGTTACTTCCGGGTTTCCCCAGTACGGGGATGGGGAATCACAAGAGGTGAAGTATATGATAGGGGCGTGGTTTCTGATGTAACTCTTTGACGTGGGCGTGGCTGTATTGGACACGGGCGTGGCTTATGATGTCACACTTGGATGTGGGCGGGGTTGGATGTCCACCGCAGGATCCAGCGAGCCCTACTTGGAGGTTCAGGGCTGCTAATTTGTTGGTCTACTTGGCCCCGCCTGGTGGATTGGCTCTGACCTGCACTGTAGTGCATCTACCTGTCTTTAACATGGTTTCTTCTTGAAGAAACCTTGAATGTATTGCTGCTATGCCTTACTTTGTCCCCTTTTAATTTTTTTTTACACAAAATTCTGTCCAAAAAAAAAAATCTAACTTAATCATCAATATTACACAAATAGTATATTTAATAGCCATATTATCATCTGATTAAAGACAAAAATCATTTAATGCGAAGCTGTTCTTGGACATTGCAAACGAAAATTAAAAAATATAAGACGCAAAAAACGTTTATTCAATACAAACAGGTGTTTACTATTCTACATCTTAAGATTCCAAGTGTCAGAACGCTAACATTATTAAAACCCAACATTTTAGCGTTTACCACGTTACTGCAGACTAGTTGGGAAAGTGATTGTGCCTTTAATCTTTGAAACAACAGGAAGAAACGTAACATAACGATTTCTATTTTAATATATACAATAACCACAAACTCTAAGGAGCTTTCAACATACATTTTCAGCTTTTCAACAGGCCTATAATTATAATTTAATACTTACAATGAACAGAGACGTGATCTGCAGCCTACGAAATCGCGCTTCTTCTTTTTGAGCTGTGAAATTGACAGATTGACAGTGAACCAGACAGTGAGTAGGTGTGTTCTACTTCAAGCGGCGCTACACTTGCCGATTAATGTATGACATCAGCGGCAGCGCATGAGATTTTATACTCAGATGTTATACTCTGACCTGTCTGCGCTGTAGGGGGGGGGGGGGGGGCGCTCATATTTTGAGGGGGGCCGGTGCCACCCCGTGCCCCCCCTCTACACACGCCCCTGGACGTCACCTGACAAAGACCGATAACCTTTTTTGTATTATTCAGTGGCGGAAACGGGCTTCCATAGTAACAAATAAAATGCTAAAAAAAAGTCTAAACTAAGACTAAATGAGCCCCCCCCCCCCCCGATGCCTTTAAAGAGCAGCAAAGGGACGAATGCTCTCTGACATGTAAATATAGCCTATATTTAATCCAAAATAGTGGTGTTTCCGTTCGTGAATAGGTATTTCTGAACTAATAGCCTATATTCGTTATCGTTTACTTTCATGCACTAACACTGAATATATTTCGTTGTTACGAGCTGAAAGAATCAGCAACGAATCCGAACGATTGGTGAACGGACTTTCCGAGTCACTGAGATGAATCAAAGCTCTCACCACTATCTCCTCAGAAGTTACAGACCACCTTCTAGCGTCAGCAAAGGGTGGGATTCTTCACTAAAACACTGCTGATGCATCTGCTCGAGCACAGTTGGCGGAGACAGTTGAGCTGAGAGTCTGCACGAGACGACAGTGAAGAAGAAAACAGGTCAGACCCTTTTAAAATCAATATCAAAGTTTTGTAATCCCTTAGTTCTTTAATGTAAATGGTTGTGTATAAGTTTTATTTTTTTAAGCTGTAGTTTCTTCTCTCCTTTAAGACTGCTCTGGGTGTTTGTTACTTCAGCATATATTGTCTAAGTAAACAAACAAGATCTAGTTTGCTTTTCGCGTTAAGAACGATGAATGTAACGAATATAAAATAACTACTATATAATTTATATATTTTTCCTCTTAACGTTTTTTTTCCTCCTAATAATTATTTGATACTGCATGTAAAGTTTCACAAATGTGTATTTTTTCAGATTATAGATGTGGAATATGAATCAAGTTGAGCTCAGACATATGCAATGGATATGGAGTCACGCTCAACTCTTTAACTGCGTGGCAGATACAGTGAGGGAGCCATTTAGATGAATGTGAAAATATTAGTGTTAGGAGTATTTTTTTCCATTGATGGACAAGAACTCAGCGAAAGTTTAATGGCAACCAGATGTGCTGAAGAAACATGGAAACAATTTAGACCATGTTGGAAACGGCTGCAGGAACATTTCTTGAACCTCTGCCTGAAGTTAACTGTGGCAAGTGTTATGTAAAGGCTAGGGATTTAACTTATATTTTCTGTTTTTATTGCAAATGTTTGAAGATCATGTATAATATGTATACATGTAGTATATATGACCAGTCTTTAGATTGGGGAAAGTTAATGTTTAAATTTTATATAAAATGTACTAAAAACTTTTAGTACATTGAGGTTCAGTGTGATCTGTTTGTTATTTATTTATATTTTTTATATATAATTATGTGGCATTTATCAATTTATCTAATCCCAATATTTTTATGTATTGCTACCAAAGTGTAAAAAAGTGAATTTATTTATGAAGAGTTTGGTGTCACAGGTCACCGTAGCCTTTATTTTATTTATTTAAAAAAAAAAAAAATTATAATCAACACTCTAAAATGGGATTTTCTTGGGTACTTGGTAGTAGTATTAACGAAACTATCTGTACAAGGGGTACAGGTGGTCTTCATCACAGATGCTGAGCTTTTAACTTTGTATTAATCAGGATGAGGAAGGTAGTCGTGCTGTTTGGTTTATGGAGTCTTCTGTCCCTCTCACATGCTCAGTTGGTAAGGTCTTCATGAGTTCTCAGATACATTCTCTTCACTGTAATTCCACTGGCTATAATGGTCCACTTCTGCTACAGACAGATACAGCAGAGGCTGAAGGTGAGGAAGAGGCGGTTGACCTTTTTACTACTCCACGCACCAAGTTGGCTGCCGCAACCTCTGATTTTGGCTTCAACCTGTTCCGTCAGCTGACAGCACGTGATCCCAAGGCCAGCGTCTTCCTGTCCCCCATGAGTATTTCAGCAGCCTTTACACAGCTTTCAATGGGTGGGGCTTTGCTTCACTATGGAAGACCATACTTTTCTTAAAGCAGTCATCTAAGATTTTAGCTTGAGCTCATTAATCTCAAATTAGTTTTTTGCCATTTGTCATAGGGGCATCTGAACGGGCCGAGAAACAGATTTACAGGGCCCTCCGCTACCACACCCTGCAAGACAGTCAGCTCCATGACACGCTGAGAGACCTTCTATCCTCACTCAGAGCATCTGCCAAGGGCTTCAAGTCAGCAGATCGCATCCTTTTGGCTAGGAGTTAGTGTTTTTCCTTTTAAATGGGTGCGGTTGTGCATGTTGTCAAGAGAGAGAAGAGCTGTACATGTTTTCATTTATCTCTGTGTGTTTCAGAACTTCGTCTCAGGCTGGAATACCTCAACAGTGTAGAGAAGCAATATGGGGTACGCCCTCAAACTCTTGCAGGTGGAGCCCAGGACCTTAAGACTGCTAATGATTGGTTTAAACAGCAAACTGGTGGAAGAGTGGAACAAGTCGTTCCTTCGCTTTCTCGTAACACAGCTGTGTTGCCTGTGGGAGCAGCCTTCTTAAAAGGTAAATGGGCTCTGATTGATTCTCTTGCTCTTTAATATCTCTTATGCAGTATGTACTTTAACAGAGGGGAATGAGTTTATTTGAGATTTATGTTTTTCACCAGGCAGTGATATGTGTGATTTGTAATTATTCTTTTTGCAGGTAAATGGATAACTAGGTTCAGCAAAGCTAATAAGATGGAGAACTTCCAGAGGGATGGAGAATCCCCAGCTCTTATTCCCATGATGGAGCAAGAGAATTACCCAGTGAAGATGGGTATTGACCCTGACCTTGGCTGCACGGTACCAGTACCTGTTGTTTTATGCATGTACAATTATTATATTAAGTGTGCAGTTCCTTCTCCTTCTCCTTTAATGTGGTGCACACTATACAAACAAAGAAGTTGACAATATGAACAGAGGGTGGACAGTACCAATACATTAAGGTTTTCATACTTTCCATACAACTGCACAAACTTTACACAATTGTACTGTGAACATGCCACATTTGAACATGGAAATGTGAAAATGGCAGTGTGTCTATGGTTGAAGGCAATGTTTTTAGTTGATAACAACTTAAAATTTGGTTTGTTTCTCATTCAAAACTTTCATAAGAAGGCTTGGATTTAAAGTCATGCAACATATGGGATTCTGCAAGACATGTGGTCCCTTGAGGTCCCCAGAATCAAGCATATTTTTCATCACATTTTAAAGGAATAGTTCACCCCAAAACAAAAAACTAAAAAAAAAATTCCTGAAAATATTACTCATTTAAGATGTAGATGAGTTTGTTACTTCAACGGAACAGATTTGGAGAAATTTAGCATTACATTACTTGATCACCAATCAATGATCCTCTGCATTGAATGGGTGCTGTCAAAATTCAAATAGCTGATAAAAGCATCACAATAATTATCACTTAATGTTTTAAGTGAAAAAATAAATAAATACTGAGTGCATTTAATTTGGTATTTGCTCATCATCTCTTTTTATCTGATATAGATAGCCCAGGTTCCTATGGAGGACGGATTAAGCATGTATTTCTTCTTACCCGATGAGGTGACACAGAATCTAACTCTAATAGAGGAAGCACTTACAGCTGAATTTGTCCAGGACCTTTCCAATACCCTCCATGCAGTACAGGTGCTGCTTACACTTCCTGTTATCAAACTCAGTTACAGCAAAGACCTGCTGCCCTCCCTCTCTGACCTGGGTAAGACAAAACCACCATTCCACATTTTTTGCTAGTTTATCACTTTATTATTTTCTTATATAATTTGTCACTGTCTCCCTTATTTGTTCTCCTTTGTCAGGCCTGTCTGAATGGTTGGCAGAGACAGACCTTGTCAAAATTACCAATCAACCAGTTAAGTTAAATGCTGTCCATCATAAGGTTGTCATGGAAACAGCTCCAGAGGGCGCAGAGTATGCCAGCACCACCTCCACTGTCAACGGCCAGTCGCTGGCTCTAAAATACCGCGTAGACAGGCCTTTCCTCTTTCTAGTCAGAGATGAGCAATCAGGCACACTTCTCTTCATTGGGAAAGTGCTGAACCCACGTGACATAGGAAGGGTATGAGACAGACACACTTACACTAACAAATACAAACAAACGAGAGACCAGCAACTTATATATGAGCTCATTTTTAGCCCAAGTCTATTAATGGAAAATAAATATTTGACATATCTTCACATAAATGGCCATTTGGAGCTAAATGATCACAGCCCATTGACATTTTCAACATACTTACGCAATACGAACTCAAACATTGGTGTGTACACACATTCAAAGTCAAGCTATACTTCTGATGATATGGTCCACTTGTGCTTTTATTAGGGATATTTTATGGATAGGTTAGTGTACATGTTCTGGATCTTAGCGATACAATCTACATTAGTATTGATGGATAATAACTTGATGCTCTGACTAACTTTTCACATGCAAAAAATCCCTCAGGTATTAACAGCTGCTATAACGATTCTGAAATTATGGAGTATGCATCTCAAACGCATATTGTAATGGCCACCATCTATTTGTATAATACTTCCTTTGAGTGTACGATACATTTGTTAAATGACTTTAATTAACAGTCCCTCAGCAATAATGAAATTATACTCAAATTAAATTCAGTTGATATTCCCATTATGTACATTTAAAACCAGCCATAAATATACTGAATTTGTATATTATGCTGATTTAAATAAAGTACAAAAAAAACTTTCAATCAGTATCTTCTTGTTCCCTGATATTTGTTTATCAAATGCTTGAATAACTGAAATGTACAGGTATTTAATGTGTATTAACATATAGCATATATGTATAGAATATTTAGAATTACATATTTTGTTTTTACATTGTATCTTAATTTTAATTTCAGGTCTCAAAACACTTATTTTGTTATGATTATTAAAGATATTAAAGAAATGAGAATATGCAAACACTTTCTTATTACCTGGTGGTTTGATTGTAAATAAACAGGCTCTAAGTTCAGCTTCTTTGTTTAAGTGAGCATTTAAACCACTGTAGGCAAGGCCAATAAACTTTAGTGCCGCGGTTGACTCTCACTCCCTGTAGTTTCATTGGGGCCAATGCTGGCAATACAACCTTTAATACAGATAATCTATGTTCCTTTGGCTTCACACCAAAAAGATGTTGAACTGGAATTTGAATTGAAAAGGCTGGAACGGGAACTTATTTGAACAGCCATTCAGAAAATATACAACAAAATGATCAGATACCTTCTTTGGTGTTCTGCTTAAAGTTTCTACTTTATTTACATTTACATTTATATTTAGTCATTTTACAGACACTTTTATACAAAGCGACTTACAAATGAGGAAAATGGAAGCAATCAAAATCAGCAAAAGAGCAATGATATACATATAATGATATAGATATAATGATAATGATACTTTATAAGTCTGCTTTATTTTTAATCTGAAAATGAAATATAATAGCATACAGTACATTGATTTAAAAAACAATGATCACTAATATTGTTTCTAAAACAAAAGGCAATAAGAAAATGTCTCCATATAAAAAAAGTACTTAATTCAAACCTAAAGGAGACACAGTTGTTCTATTATTCTTTCCTGCTTTGGAGCAAAACTTGAAGGATCTCCCGGGATAACGGTGCGTGCAGACACGGCTATGTTTGTTCTGGAAAGGAAAAGGTATTTTCCCAGTGCACCCTGGACAATCTATTTCAGGTTTTGTGGAATGGTGGGAACAATGAGCTATATTTTGTTCTAAAGAAACATTCAACTAAACTGCCCAAACTTGTAATTTACAATGAAAGCTACAACATACTTTTATCCACTTTGACTAGTTTGGAGCACACTTCAGGGAATTTTCTCTTTCATCTTTACCTATTCCTTCATCTCTTTTCAACAGTCTTTTCCTTAAGCTTATAAATGCATATTTGCTCTCAGGGTCTACTGTTCTTGTGGCTAATTGTACACAATGATTACAAAATTTGTCTCATTTTTAAAAAGGTTTCTATTTAATGAAAAAAATCGCCTTATTAAATGAACTATTATTTATACTTTTTTTTTTCTTCTGGGGCCTGAAATAGAGGAATTTTGGTCAATATTGAATGTGTTTTTGTGCTGGCACCTTGGCTGGTTTTTGGTCTGTCATGGATAAATAAAAATGACAATATAACCACCAGTAGGTGGCAGCAAGTCCCTTTTTTAATAAATGACTCACTGAATCATTCATGTCAAACGATTCGTTCAAATCGGCTGATTCAATAGAAACGAAACAAGTGAGAGCACCCGAATGGACCGTTGAATCACTGAATCACTCGATTCGTTCAAAAATTGATTCATTCACGGAATGAAACACCGTGTTGCTATGCACTGTTGTATAAAACTAATAGCACATTTGTGCTTGCGGCCTCGCGCACATGTGCTGATATACAGAAAAGTACATTTGCTTGTGCAATGAATATAAAAACGTAAAAACTCATACATGGGAATTTTTAGTTTCATTGCTGGAATTATAAGGGCTATCTAACTGTATTCTAACGAGCTTCATCGCGCAGTCAATACTTTTTGGACTCTCAAGATGTTTTTTTTTTTTTTTCCTTTCTCAAAGTTGGATAATGTCAGCTCTCCTATCGTCTCTCAGTCCCTCACAGTCACACATACATTATGTCAGGAGAATGTCTTTAAATTCTAATCAAGGAAAAATAATTTTCTTCTTTTAAAAGAACTTCAAAAGGTGCGCTTAAATCATTTTGCGCGAAAAATTACGAAATTGCTTCTGCTTGTGCGCAGCTTGTTACAGTAGTTCTGATTGGCCAATCGCTGTTATTTAGTTCGTAAATGATCACAATAGAGAATTTTAACATTTCATGTGCATGATTTACGTAATACACAAAATTAATAATCCAAAGGGGATAGTGTAGGGGGGATGGTGGTTTTACAGAGGGGATGCTTTTTGTCATTTTTTTCGACCAGGGGGATGCCATCCCCCCTCAAGTCCAGCCCTGTGTATGTATATATATATATATATATATATATATATATATATATATATCCCCAAATCAGAAAAAGTTGGGACAGTATGGAAAACGCAAATAAAAAAAGAAAGTAGTGATTTCTAAATTTACTTGGACTTGTATTTCATTGCAGACAATATGAACACAAAATATTTAATGTTTTTGTCTGGTCAACTTCATGTCATTTGTAAATATACATCCTTTCCTGTCATTCAGACCTGCAACACATTCCAAAAAAAGTTGGGACAGTAAAGCATTTACCACTTTGTAATGTTGCCATTCCTTTTCACAACACTTAAAAGACGTTTAGGGACTGAAGACACCAAGTGATGAAGTGTTTCAGGTGTAATTTTGTCCCATTCTTCCTGCAAACAAGTCTTAAGGTGGGCAACAGTACGGGGTCTTCGTTGTCGCATTTTGCGCTACAAAATGCGCCACACATTCTCTATTGGAGACAGGTCGGGACTGCAGGCAGGCCAGTCAAGTACCCGTACCCTCTTCCTCGGCAGCCAGGCCTTTGTAATGTGTGCAGAATGTGGTTTTGCATTGTCTTGTTGAAATATGCATGGACGTCCCTGGAAAAGATGTCTTCTTGAAGGCAGCATATTGTGCTCCAAAATCTCTATGTACTTTTCAGCATTAATGGTGCCATCACAGAAGTGCAAGTTACCTTTGCCAAGGGCACTGACACAACCCCATACCATGACAGACCCTGGCTTTTGGACTTGTTGCTGGTAACAGTCTGGATGATCCTTTTCTTCTTTGGTCCGGAGCACACAGCATCCATTCCTCCCAAAAAAATACCTGAAATACTGATTCATCTGACCACTGTACACGTTTCCACTGTGTGATGGTTCATCCCAGATGCCTCCGATCCCAGAGAAGTCGACAGCGCTTATGGACACTGTTAACATAGGGCTTCCTTTTGGCACAGTACAGTTTTAACTGGCATTTGTGGATGTACAGTTGGTACGGAAAGTATTCAGACCCCCTTAAATTTTTCACTCTTTGTTATATTGCAGCCATTTGCTAAAATCATTTAAGTTCATTTTTTTTCCTCATTAATGTACACAGCACCCCATATTGACAAAAACACAGAATTGTTGACATTTTTGCAGATTTATTAAAAAAGTAAAAAACTGAAATATCACATGGTCCTAAGTATCCAGACCCTTTGCTCAGAATTTAGTAGAAGCACCCTTTTGATTTAATACAGCCATGAGTCTTTTTGGGAAAGATGCAACAAGTTTTTCACACCTGGATTTGGGGATCCTCTGCCATTCCTCCTTGCAGATCCTCTCCAGTTCTGTCAGGTTGGATGGTAAACGTTGGTGGACAGCCATTTTTAGGTCTCTCCAGAGATGCTCAATTGGGTTTAAGTCAGGGCTCTGGCTGGGCCATTCAAGAACAGTCACAGAGTTGTTGTGAAGCCACTCCTTCGTTATTTTAGCTGTGTGCTTAGGGTCATAGTCTTGTTGGAAGGTAAACCTTCAGCCCAGTCTGAGGTCCTGAGCACTCTGGAGAAGGTTTTCGTCCAGGATATCCCTGTACTTGGCCGCATTCATCTTTCCCTTGATTGCAACCAGTCGTCCTGTCCCTGCAGCTGAAAAACACTCCCACAGCATGATGCTGCAACCACCATGCTTCACTGTTGGGACTGTATTGGACAGGTGATGAGCAGTGCCTGGTTTTCTCCACACATACCACTTAGAATTAAGGCCAAAAAGTTCTATCTTGGTCTCATCAGAGCAGAGAATCCTTCAGGTGTTCTTTAGTAAACTCCATGCGGGCTTTCATGTGTCTTGCACTGAGGAGAGGCTTCCGTCGGGCCACTCTGCCATAAAGCCCCGACTGGTGGAGGGCTGCAGTGATGGTTGACTTTCTACAACTTTCTCCCATCTCCCGAATGCATCTCTGGAGCTCAGCCACAGTGATCTTTGGGTTCTTCTTTACCTCTCTCACCAAGGCTCTTCTCCCCCAATAGCTCAGTTTGGCCGGACGGCCAGCTCTAGGAAGGGTTCTGGTCGTCCCAAACGTCTTCCATTTAAGGATTATGGAGGCCACTGTGCTCTTAGGAACCTTAAGTGCAGCAGAATTTTTTTTGTAACCTTGGCCAGATCTGTGCCTTGCCACAATTCTGTCTCTGAGCTCTTCCGGCAGTTCCTTTGACCTCATGATTCTCATTTGCTCTGACATGCACTGTGAGCTGTAAGGTCTTATATAGACAGGTGTGTGGCTTTCCTAATCAAGTCCAATCAGTATAATCAAACACAGCTGGACTCAAATGAAGGTGTAGAACCATCTCAAGGATGATCAGAAGAAATGGACAGCACCTGAGTTAAATATATGAGTGTCACAGCAAAGGGTCTGAATACTTAGGACCATGTGATATTTCAGTTTTTCTTTTTTAATAAATCTGCAAAAATGTCAACAATTCTGTGTTTTTCTGTCAATATGGGGTGCTGTGTGTACATTAATGAGGAAAAAAAATGAACTTAAATGATTTTAGCAAATGGCTGCAATATAACAAAGAGTGAAAAATTTAAGGGGGTCTGAATACTTTCCGTACCCACTGTAACTACGTATTGTGGTACTTGACAAAGGTTTGCCAAAGTAGTCCTCAGCCCATGTGGTGATATCGCTTATAGATGAATGACGATTCTTGATGCAGTGCCGCCTGAGGGATCGGAGATCACGGTTGTTCAGCTTAGGCTTGCGCCCTTGTCCTTTACGCACTGAAATTCCTCCAGATTCCTTGAATCTTTTAATTAAGCTATGCACTGTTGAAGGTGAAATATCCAAATCTTTTCCTATCTTTCTTTGAGGAACATTGTTTTTAAACATTTCAATAATTTTCTCACATATTTGTTGGCAAACTGGCGATCCTCGGCCCATCTTTGCTCCTAAAGGACTAGACCTTTCTTGGATGCTGCTTTTGTACCAAATCATAATTACAATCACCTGTTGACATCAACTGTTTCAAATCACATCATTATTTAACCAATTTACCTCATTACTAGCCCTAAATTGCTCCTGTCTCAACTTTTTTTGGAATATGTTGCAGGTCTGAATGACATGAAAGGATGTATATTTACAAATGACATGAAGTTGACCAGACAAAACATGAAATATTTTGTGTTCATATTGTCTGCAATGAAATACAAGTCAAAGTAAATTTAGAAATCACTACTTTCTTTTTTTTATTTGCGTTTTCCGTACTGTCCCAACTTTTTCTGATTTGGGGTTATATATATATATATATATATTAGGGGTGCAATGGATTGTAGATGATCCTGATCCGTACAGACCAGACCCCACGGCTCGGCACACATGTGATTCGTGGGTTAACTTAAGTTTAACCATCATGGAGTGAAAGTTTATCATTTGCACGTGTTTTGGCTTGACAATTTACCCATTCAAACAATTTTAAACCATTCAAGCATAAGAGAACATGCACTCTGTTTTTTTTACCGCTGCCGCACACACCCGAAGCGAGCACACGCAGAGAGAGAGGATTGATTCAGACTCCGCGATTCACACAGATTGATTCCTCTTTCGCTTCTCTTTGAACGGAAACATACACACAAACTTATGTTTAAATACCCGTTTTGGCAAGTATTCTGGTAAACACAGTTAGTATATACATATTCGCTGTTACTTGCCATTTCTTCGCAATTATTTGTTACAGTTTTTCTCAATCGATTTGGCACATTTCTCCAAACACAGGTCACTGTTCTCAAATCAGTTAACACAGTAAGCTGAGCACTTTGTAATTGTCCTAAACAGATTGTACATTTTCATTCATTTCATACAAATTACAAATCATGCAAATAATTTTCTCAAAACAATGTGCACAAAACTCTCAAATGTTTGACAATGGTTAATACAACCAACCAACAATACTTTAAAATATCTGCAAAAAGATTTTACACAAATCACAAACATTTATGTACCATTTGTCCAAACACAACAAACAAAACTCTGTAATTTGTCATTCTATTAAATGAACATGGCATATATTCAATTGGCCCTAAACTGATAACTACTTGGTTAATTATATACACTTCACACAACACTTTACACATTTAGCACAATTGATTTAGAGTAATAATAAAAAGGAAAGTATACAAAGAGCAAGAAGAAATATGCAAAATACAGTTTTTCTCAATTGCTTAAACATATTTGTCCACTCAGACATCACATTTTCTAAACAGTTAACACACAGGGTGAAACTGAAGCTCAATGGCCAAAATGACTCATTTTGTTTGCAAAATGCTGCAACAAAACATTAAAAACAATCAACATAAGCAAATACTTCCATCAAACACCACAACTTGTGGTCAAATTAATTTATTCTTTCAATCAATCATTACACAGTGGACAACAAAATATAAAACACAGTGTGACGAGTGGGGCGGGGCCGAGAGCCGTGGGAACGGAGCGAGGCCGGTGGAGTTAATGATAATGAACGACACCTGCGCCACTCACCGGTCTCGAGTCCCACGGAGGAGCTCCGGAAGGATAAAAGAAGGAGCGACGACAGTGGAAGACGAGAGAGGACCAGGCCTGGATTTTAATTTGTGTTTTGTGTGTGGCAGTCGTCCGTGAGGGGCTGCCGCTTTACTTTTGTGTTTGTTGATTTGTTTATTAAACTTCTTTTAAATGTTCGCTGGTTCCCGCCTCCTTCTTCCCGTTCTACGAACTTTGTTACATTGGTGCCGAAACCCGGGAGGAAGGAGGGACATGCTGTCAGAAGAAGCCCTCGCTGCTGAGGGGATCGCGGTGCTGAGGAGGTCGGGCAGCACGGAGAAGCGGAGACCGCGAGTGGCTGCCCGAGGCGGTGGTGCTGGAACGATAGAAGATCAGGTGGGACAGAAGGCTCGCTGCCGTGCTCCTGGGTCGAGGAGGGGTGGCTGCCGTCCAAGAGGGAGCGGAGGAGTCGGCGCCGTTCGCCAGGAGGCCGGAGCCTGCTGCCATCCGCCATGTCTGGGGAGGAGCAGGGAACGGGGGACTCGCTGCCGGCTACCCTCGACCGGAGGAGCCATCGCCGTCCACCAGGAGGCGGAGGAGCGTTAGGCCGTCCACCATAGATGTCCAGTACCATCGCATGGCACCGCGAGTGAGAGCCTCTCAGCTGGTTGAGGACCGAGCGGCAGTGTGTTGGGGAACCGGACCGAGAATTTTTTTTTTCCTCTCTCCCCTCTCTCGTCTCTGTCTCTCCTCATCCTTCCGTCTCCTTTTCTCTCGCCTCGTCTGTCCTTACCCCCAGGTACGCCGCGGCCGCCCGGACGGGCCCCCCCAGGAGGGGGGGGGGGAGTAGAGCGCAGTCTCGGGAGTACCCCCCGGCCTGCGAGGGGCGATGGGGGTATGTGACGAGTGGGGCGGGGCCGAGAGCCGTGGGAACGGAGCGAGGCCGGTGGAGTTAATGATAATGAACGACACCTGCGCCACTCACCGGTCTCGAGTCCCACGGAGGAGCTCCGGAAGGATAAAAGGAGGAGCGACGACAGTGGAAGACGAGAGAGGACCAGGCCTGGATTTTATTTTGTGTTTTGTGTGCGGCAGTCGTCCGTGAGGGGCTGCCGCTTTACTTCTGTGTTTGTTTATTTGTTTGATTAAAGTCTGTTTGAATGTTCGCCGGTTCCCGCCTCCTTCTTCCCGTCCTACAAACTGCGTTACACACAGCTATCAATATGAAATTACAATGTTTAAACTCAGAAGTGTTGAATATAGTTTAAAAACAAACAAAAAAACAAAAAGAAAGGAGACTTATGGGTGGGAATATCTAAAAAACAATATAAAGAGTTGAAATAATCACATTGAATGTTTTCCCTTGCAGTGTTGCAATGCACCAATGGAACTACCTCCTTGCATGGCAAATACATCAACAGCCCTCTCTCTTTAGGTGAAACCAGCCTTTCATTTAGTGCATCAAAAAATGTGATGAGGAGGCATTATGTATTGAACTGATAGTTTGTATGTGGCAAAGGACAACATCAATGGAGATGGCAGCACACATGGTGATATTGGTGCCTCTCTGACCTGGCACTGCAACAGTGACCCTCTGCCTAATAAATGTTCCTCTCGCGTCTCCTCACTTTCCACATAAATTAATTTGTGATGTGCTGCCTTCAGCTTCAAGCACATTATTCTATAAAAAAAAATAGAAAAATAAAAATCATAGAGCAAATCATTCTAGTTGCATGTAACTGTATGGTATAGCAATGCATTGCAATAACAATACATTTTTTTACGATCGCTATGACAATTTTTTCTGTTCATCAATTTGCACTGGATACCAATAGCTGCTCGCATAAAATTCAAGGCATTGATGTTTGCCTACAAAACCACCACTGACTCTGCACCCCTTTACCTAAATTCAGTACTTCAGACCTATGTGCCTCTAGAAGCTTGCATTCTGCAAGTGAACGGCGCTTTATTGTTCATCCCAAAGAGACACAAAATCACTTTCACTGACTTTTTCTTTAACTGTTCCCTCCTGGTGCACCCGCTTCGAATTATATCATTCGATTGAATGGCCGTTTTCAGTGGATATCAGGTCACATATATGGCCCAGCAGGGGTCTGCTGCGCCTTCTGTTAGGATGAGAAGGATGTTATCATCAATCCACAAGGTTAATCCCTGCAGGCATGTATGAAGGTGAAGTTACCACTGGAGTACCAGCAGAGGCGATCGTTTCCCCAACGTCAACAACTGCACACGGACCAAATACCAGCGAAATAGCGCATTAAAAGATGGATTTAGATGACTTCAGGACACATATACAGGTACTGTCTCTTAAAATACTCAATTGTTCCGTGTTTATGAATTAAGTTATTAATTTAACATTTGCTTATGGTGGGAAAGGGATCGTGTAAAAAGTCCACACATTTACCATATTGTTACCATAGTAACTGTCGCTCGACAATGTCATGTGTAGTCAATGCACAGTGACCACAAAATATACCATGCTTCTCCCACCGTAACCGCAGTTTTACTGTGCTATTTCTAGTAAAAGCCCAATAACGTCAATGTTTACTACGAGTTTACCTCGGTAACCGTAGTTTTACTGTGGTATTTGTAGTTAAAGGACAGTAACAACAATACTTACCATGTTTTTACCACGGTAACTGTTTTTACTGTATACTATTTTTAAAGCACAGTAAACACAACGCTTTCCACACCTTTAAGATGTTTATTTGAAGTAATTGTAATTTTTTTGAAGTAATTGTAATTCAATATTTTTTTTTCTGTCTTGCAGTTACTCCGATTACATACTCCAGCAGCTCTTTTAAGAAGCCATCTCTTGTAAAGGTTGTCTCTCTCTCTCTCTCTCAGCTTTTCCTTTCCTACTTTTCCAAACTGTAATCTGTAATTCATTCACACATATTTTGCTCTCCGTGGTTTATTTCTGTGGTTCATCATGGCATATTTTTAAAACTCAGAATCAAATTTTGACCAGTTCTTTCAGAAAGCTGCTGGAATTAACAGGGAACTTGAACTCAAAGCTCCCAATGCTGATCTTGAAGAAAGGTTGAAGAAAGGGTCCTTCAAATGTTCAGCCCTTCACAGGTTATGTTGAACACTTTTAATAATAAATGATTCGCTTTAATGAACACATCCTTATATGATGTGTTGATCATATCTTTCGTTATTGTCCTTCTCAAATATTTTGCTCACAGATCATTTTTAACACACTGTCTCAACATGTATATATTTCTCTTTGTTTCAGTTGAAAGGGAAGACCAAAGAAGGCCTGTCATGGGATTTGAATTTGGCCATACTGTGCGTTTACGGAGAAGACCAAAAGCTGCAAAGGAATACACTTCCAATGGTACAGTGCACAGCATAAATGAGTACACCCCCTCTGAATAAATATAAAATATGCATTTTCTTAATGATCACAAATATAATTCATGGAAAGATGGCAAAATTGAAATGTATTAAACATATACTTAATAAAAACAACAAAATATATGCCAACATTTTCTGTAAGATAAGTAAATTAGCCAATTTAGTTTAAATGAAGGACTGCAGAAATGAGTACACCCTAGATTTAATTCAGCAAATGTATAATATTCTAGTACTTATTATGTCCTCCAGAACTTTAAGTATACTGCTCTGACCCTTCTTGGCATTGAGTGTACAAGTTCATGACAAATTTTCACATCTGTCCTGTTTAACTCCTGGAGGACGACCTCCTTAAATGCTCTGGTCTTTAATGGCAAGTTTTGCTCAGCTCGTCTCTACAGAATCCCCCACAGCTGCTCAAGAGCGTTAAGACTGAGTGAAATATATGTCCACTGAAGTATTTTCACCTTGGGAGAATAATATCTTCATTGTCATGCTGAAAAAATGCCCAATAATGCAGGGAATGAGGGGAGGGTAGCATCTTCTGTTTCAAGTTTTTGTATTCCATTACACAGTAGTGTGTGAATTCATGACAGCGTTGATAAAGCACAACTCCCTCACACCTTCAGCACTCATTCATCCCTATATAAGAGCTTTACTACCACTGAACGTCACTGTGGGTACCAAACACTTCTCAATGTACTCCTCCTCTAGCAACACCAGAACATTTTGGATGCTTTTGGATCCGAAATGATTGACTTGGTCTCTTGAGACCAGAGTATGGATTCCCAGAAGTCTCTATTTTGTAGATATGGGCCTTGGAAGAGGTTAAATGAGTTTATTTTGCTTTGGCTACAGTAGGTAATTCTAGTGGTGACAACAACCATGCATGTCACTTCTGCAGGCTGCGTCATACTCTGTGAGATAAAGTGTCACTCTTTTCATAGCTTTTGCCAGCTCTGAGACACTTGTTATTTCTCCTGCTCTTTTTCTAGCAAAAATTCACTCATCACTAAATGAAACAAGTAAAGACCTGATTATTTCAGGAGCCTTGTCACAAGTCCATTGTTTTTGAATGTCAGTACTTCTGCTATATTTTGACACTTAAAACAATAATTTGGTATTCCTCTTGTACATTGTCCTCTTTTATGCTAAGGAATAAGTCACCTAGCAGTTCTCTCCCAACTGGTTCCACTGCTGCCAGCATTAAGTCTGAGTATGATTCAGAGGACTATGTAACACTTTTAATTGTCAGGAAATTACTGGTCTTTAAAAGTTTTGGTTCAATATACTCACCTGTTGATCAAAAATAGCCTTAAACTTTTTTTTAGAAACTTTCAGGAGGGTGTACTCATTTTTGCAACACAACATTTTATCACTTTGATAAGAAAATCTTATTTTGATGAATAATTTTGACATTCTTCTTTGGTAATTGATCATGCAGGCTTATTGTAACATTATATCTCCAAAGAACCCTAACGTGTCATCTAAGTAAAGAGTATTTGCTGAATTTGTTAAGTATTAGAGGGGGTGTACTCATTTATGCTGTGCACTGTACGTCTGTGTTGGTCTGAGCACCTTTACTATTTGCACAGCATTTGATGTTTCTTTAACTTTGGTTTACATACCCCACGGCCCCGCCACGAGGAACCCTCAACAAAGTGTCATGTTGAAGTAGTAATAATTCATACAATTGACCAAATCAGCAAATTCATATGATATTGTACAAAATTCTACAACTTTTTCTCCTGCTGCTGTTATTGGCCTTTGCCTCAACTCTCATGCAGATTGTGCTCATAGTAAGTAGTTAGAGTGTTTATATCATAAAGTTTATATTAAGTCCATTGCATTCTTTATTAACCTTTACAAACTGGTGCTGTTTCTTCCCGTTCTAACAGTACATGATATCTGTCCACACCTCAGAGTCTGTCTTTCTTTCCGTGTTGATTTTTATTGAACATATCTGTCTAAGAAACAAGAGTCTGGAAATGCTAGTTTAACCTCTCATGTGACAAATCAGATCTTCAATTAATGTTGCCAAATCAGATCACTTAAAGCTGTTCACAGCAAGAACAAGAAATATAATGGTAAATATTTTAGCATCCACACCAACAGACGATAATGGTCTGTTTACTGTTATACACGCTGCAGTTACAGTACGTTGTTGTCTGCTATCAAGTTCAAGTTCAAGTTTTATTTGTCATATACACGACGATACAGAGATTGTATAACCAGCAGTGAAATGTGAGTCAGGTCCGCTCCATGGACAGTGCAAATATTGTAGAGTACAACACAAGGGAAGTATGCATAAAATAAAATGAATAAAAAATAAGATATAAAGCACAGAATATAAAGTGTAAAAGAATGTGCATGACAGTATGCTGTAGAATTAAATATTAAGATAAGCACGACTGTACGAGAGAGGAATGTGTAAACAAAGTTGGCAGTAGTAGAGGGAGTTTTGGTTCCTTGCCGCTGTCGCCTCTTGCTTGCTCAGTTGGGGACACTTAATTTCTAGCGATTATCGTAAATGTGATTTCACAGATACTATTTAAACTAAACTTAGCTAGACAATGACATCTCCGAATTCAATAATGAAATGCCCTTAACTGAAAATTGAGTGTTTAATCTTATTATTATACATTAATGACACTCTATCCTCCAACTTGATACTGTTAAGTGCTTTGACACAATCTGTATTGTTAAAAGCGCTATATAAATAAAGGTGACTTGACTTGACTTAAAGGGCTATTTGTTGTTGCCAATGTTTTTATTGTTCATCATGTGATAAATTATTTTTCTTCCTGTCTTGCAGGATTTCTCACAGACTACTTAGGCCCTCTGCATCAGCTCTCCACAATATCAGCCCTTCCAAAAGCTTCCACATCTCTCTCACTCTCGTGTGGCACATCTGCTCTCAGCTCTTTACTGCATGTCTACTTGTTTTACTTTTAATTTCTACTTTACAGTCAACACTCCCATCTCACACTCCTGTCACTGTGTATATATATATATATATATATATATATATATATATATATATATATATATATATAATTGTTAACCATTTTAATTGGTCCTGCATTTAGTCACAATAGAATCAAACAATGATTACAGGAGAATAATAATTGTAAAATATTAAAATATCGTTCTTAATCATTTTTGCCTATTTGTTCATTAAAGGTAAGAAAATAATATATTTTCAACCGGATTTTCAACCCAGTTTGTAAAATAGTATTTTTCATCTTATGACATTTTCTGTAAACAAATTGTCTTTTTATTTTTGAATATTAGACAATGTTTTTTAAAATGGGTTTTATATTGCATATTTCTTAGTTACATGTTTGTGTCCATGTACACATGAATTACTTTATCAATCAGTCATTGTTTTAAGTTGTTATATTACACTATAACTGTTTTTTTTTTTTTGATAGTGGCACAAACTGGAGAGAGAGAGAGTGCTGTTCTGGGCACTATGTTTGTATTGGAAAAGTTTGACATATCAATAAACATTGGGAAATTCGTAATGTGTTTTAGTTTTTTTTTTCTTTCTTTTTTTTAATATTCATGTAGTTCAACCGGCAGAGCTAAGAAGGGGAAGTTTGTAGGGTCCATTTCCAGAAAACATAAAAGTGATTAATTGTATACCTTTAACACACTATAAATGTTTAATACACTGTAAATGTTACAGAAGCAAAGTTTAATTGCAGAAAAATACTGCATGTTTGAATAAATATCAGGTGGGGTTTTTTTTGTAAGTAAATGAAACAGTTTGACATTTATTATTTATTTTTCACACAGAATATGCACACTTTTGAGTTTAAATAGTGTACATTAATTAATATTAGTGTAAACAGTGTATGCAATGGGAACCATTACACCCTTGTTTGAAAAAAAAAAAAAAACACTAATCAATAAATGAATTGCTGCATCAGGTTAACCACACGATGCAATCTGTTGTTACAGTTTTATATTGAGTGGAGACAAATAAATCGCATCTGTCCATTCACCACAAGAACCCGGAAGATCCTGTTATAAATGACCATATATGGCCAAGTAAGTGTGACGCTTCTGCTCAACTGGGTTGCCATTGGCTTTGAAGTTCCCTTGGCACTCGCAGATGTCCCTGTGATTGGACTATCTTTTAACCCAAATTAAAAAAAACGTTTAATTGTTCCAAAGTACGTTTTGCTGTTATTATTACGTCAGTAATACCTTCAGTTAACAATGCAGTGTTGTTATGTCGTGAGATATTACCACTTTACCGAGATCGTGACCCTAACCCAGAGGAAAACTTTTGTTAAACTACAAATACCAGCACCATGTTTTTCGCATTTGAATGGCAGAGGCTTATGGGTGCTGTATTTTAAAATGTTTAATAATAAAATGTGTGACAATACCATCTTTTTTTGAACAAAGGTATATCTAAACATGTTAATTGTGCAAACATTTATGACATATTTAAGAGGCAGGCTGAAATTTGGTATTTTAATAAGAGCACTTTTTTAAACACCTTTATACCACCTTTCCATATATGTTTGAAAACTCTGTCCAACATTATTTAATTAACATAGCATAAGTAGTTGTCCTGCCAAATTTCTCCTTAAAACTATAATCAGACTTTGATTTATAGCCATTTGAAATGTTATTTTTTTTTGCTCTTCCAGGGGACTCTACTGGGCCCCTGAGGATGGAAGGGCAGTACAACATACACAGTTCTATTCTCAATATCACAACAAATCGTGCTTGTCTTTTCATCAACTTGCCAATATGAAAGTTGCAAGTCATAGTTATCTTAGAATAAGAACAGACCCCCAAAAAATCTACATCAGTGCCTATTTGGAATGGGCTCCATTTATTTCATTAGATCAGGAGCAAGAATACAGTGTTGACAGTAAACAAAGACACCAATTTAAACAGCCAATACATACTGTGACACTTTATTGTACTATCACACAAAGCCAATGTGTCATTCAGTAAGACAAGGTACAGACAGTGTGTGGTTTATGGTGCAAAAACCATACAATTCATAATACAAAAGACCTAATTTGTATCTCTGTGTCAGAAATGTCTCATCTTTGTCCTCTTCGGGTGCTAAACATCAGTAATGCCCATGCTCATCTTGCTTATAATACAGTACAAGATTCATGTTGATCTTTCCCTGATAAATCATCCTCAGTTTTGCATGAAGTTCCTGTAGCAATATAGTCCATGCAGTTTCTTCTAATGCATCTTTCAGCATTCCCTTCATAACAGAGTCATTAATATGACCACATGTTCATGTCTTAAAACAATCATAGTAATTATATGTATTGTTTAAAAAATTAAATGGTGTATTTACCAAACACCATCCCTAATACAGATTATTCACCATACTTTATTATCCAACACCATGTGCAATACTTTGCTGGAGGATACAGCATAAAGACAGCTAAAGTAGCATATAAAGACAGATCATATTGAAGATAAATAAAAATTAGTAATTTAAAACCATATTATTTTAATCAGATGAAGCCACCAGAATGCATGCATAGTGAAATGTCTTGAGCACCACAGAATCACATTCAGTTTCTTCTCATCAGAGCTCTCCTGGTTTTCTTTCTCTTGCTTGCTTGTCCATGTCCCTATCATAATCTTATTCTTCCATGACTTAAACAATTTGCAGTTGTTATCCAGCACCGTACAGTACAACTGATGAACAAAAGACATGTGACCAATTAAAATCAAATTACTTTGTCACGATACCATGAACGCAAATGTACAGGTGGTGAAAGTCTTTTGTGCAAACTGCAGCACGACAGTATGATTGACAAGTATTGAATATATATGCAACATATATATATATAAGGGACTCAATACAGACAGAACATCATATGGTAAATATTATACTATACAGAGAGCATGAAATGAAAACAATAATAAACACAATAATCACAGTACACATATACCTTTGTAGTGCAGTACGGTATGAATTAGTGTAAACAGAATGTCATGGTGCAGAATAATAGTGTGTCAGAGTCTAGTCAGTGTAACTGATAGAGTGCAGTACATAAGAGGTTGGTGGGGTGTGTGTGGTGTTACTGGTACGAGTTCAGTTCAGTCTGATTGTCTGTGGAAAGAACTTGTCTCGCAGTCTGCTGGTGAAGGTTCTGCGATAACATCTGCCTGATGGTAACGGTGAGAGCAATCCATGGCTCAGGTGGCTGGAGTCTCTGATGGACCTCCTCACACACCACCTGGTGTAGATGCCCTGGAGGGACAAAATATGTATTTAGGGTGTGGTAAATTAATAAACAATATATAGTATTTTTATTTATAATTGTTGCACTGGACTTACAATTGATTCTTTTTGGAGTTATGGGCTAAAAGAATCCCTCCACCACTATCTTGCAGTTGTGAAGTTATGAAGTTTCTTTTATGGGCCGTAACATCTGAGCTGTCACAGTAGAGCTGTTCGTGAATGCAGTCTTCACAGCAGATATCTGATGGGTTCAGGCAGCAGTGCTTCACTTGGTGGCCATTGAATTGATATCTTCATCAACTTGCTTCATCCTCCTTTAAACAAACAGAAAAAACAATAAGTCAACAATAACTCTAGAGAAATAGTGTTGGTGAATACAGGTGCAGGTGTCAGAACTGACCATATTGATTCAGTCATTTCCTGTCATAATCACAAGAATGGACGGAAGCAAAAATGCAAGTAAACTGTTTATTGAGGTGTAGAGAGAATAGTCCGGGATGGTGAGCTGCTGGTGACACAGGGACTAGATGGTCAGCGATGATGTCCGTGATGTGAAGTGAAGTAGGACGATAATCCGGGTGAAGACGAACTCAGTGAACAACGACACAGGAACGAGAACACGAACAGGACGGCCAGCGGGAACGAGGTCACACATGAGAAACATTGACAACGATCTGACAAAGAGAGGAAAATGAGGTGAGGCTTTATAGGTGAGTAAATGAGCTGCAGCTGGTGATGATGAATGAAATCAGCTGATCGCTGATTGCCGGAGTGAAGCGGCCACGCCCACTGCACACACACACACACACAACAATACACGGGACGAGAAGGATCCCATGAATTTATGAACCGTGACAGTACCCCTCCTCCTAGGGAAGCCTCCTGGCGTCCCCAGACTCCCTTACCTGTTGATTGTAATCATCAATAAGGGAGTGATCCAGAATGTCTCTGGCAGGCACCCAACTTCTCTCCTCCGGACCGTAACCTTCCCAGTCCACCAAGTACTGGACTCCGCGTCCCCTCCGCCTTGCGTCCAGGATACGATTTACCGAATATGATGGTTCCCCGTCTACGAGACGCGGCGGTGGGGGAACCGGGACTGGCGGATTAATTCGAGAATAAAACACGGGCTTGATTTTGGACACATGAAACACGGGATGAATTCTCCTGTACACTGGAGGGAGTTTGAGGCGGACTGCCACCGGACTAATGATCTTGGTGACAGTAAACGGGCCGATAAATTTTGGAGCAAGCTTATTAGACACGGAGCGGAGAGGAATGTTCTTGGTAGAAAGCCACACTTTTTGACCAGCGACGTAAACGGGAGGCTTAGACCGGTGGCGATCGGCTTTGGCCTTGGTGCGCGCTCCCACTTGGAGTAGAGTCTCACGGGCTCTAGTCCAAGTGCGATGACACCTCTGGACGAAGGCGTGAGCGGAGGGGACCGCGACTTCGGATTCCAGACTAGGAAAAACTGGTGGCTGGTAACCTACGCTACACTCAAACGGAGATAGGCCCGTAGATGACACTGGTAACGAATTGTGGGCGTACTCCACCATAGACAGTTGCTGACTCCATGAGGAAGGATTCTTGGAGACCAGACATCGCAACGTTCTCTCCAGATCCTGATTGGCTCTCTCAGTTTGACCATTGCTCTGGGGATGAAACCCTGAGGACAGGCTAACAGTCGCCCCCAACAGTTTACAAAATTCTCGCCAAAATTTGGACACAAATTGGGGTCCTCTGTCAGAAACCACGTCTGTCGGGAGGCCATGTAAGCGAAAGACGTGGTTAACGACGGTCAACGCTGTCTCCTTGGCTGAGGGTAATTTGGGCAAGGGAATGAAATGGGCCGCCTTCGAGAACCGGTCCACCATGGTCAAAACTACCGTGTTACCCTGGGAGGGTGGGAGGGCGGTAACAAAATCTAGCGAAATGTGGGACCAGGGTCTCGAAGGGACTGGCAGCGGTTGAAGTAGCCCATCAGGGGGTCGATTGGAAGTCTTGCCAATGGCACAAACTGAGCAAGCCAACACAAAACTGTGAACGTCATGAGCCATACGTGGCCACCAGAATCGTTGCTTAACCAGAAACTTGGTGCGGCTAACTCCAGGATGACAAGCCACGTTGGAACAATGCCCCCACTGAATAACGTCCGACCTTAATCCCTCCGGCACAAACAACCGATTCGGTGGGCACTCGACCGGAGGCGTTACCCCTTCTAAGGCCGTCTTGACCTTCGATTCGACCTCCCATACGAGTGTGGAGACAAATAGATTCTCGGGTAAAATGCACTCGGGAGTAGACGGGCGCTCGGAACGGTCAAAAATACGCGACAAAGAATCAGGCTTGATGTTCTTGGAGCCTGGGCGGTACGAGAGAGTAAAGTCAAAACGTCCGAAAAAAAGTGCCCACCGAGCCTGCCTGGAGTTCAATCTTTTAGCAGTCTTAATGTATTCCAGATTCTTGTGGTCGGTCCAGACGATAAAAGGTACCCCTGAACCTTCTAACCAGTGGCGCCATTCCTCCAACGCTAACTTGACTGCCAACAACTCTCTGTTACCAATGTCATAATTGCGTTCGGCCGGGGACAAACGGTGGGACAAAAACGCGCAAGGGTGCACTCTGTCGTCTGTGGGAGAACGCTGGGATATCACTGCACCTACCCCCACCTCTGACGCATCGACCTCCACCACGAACTGACGTGATGGATCAGGGGTAATCAAGATGGGAGCCGAAACGAAGCGGCTCTTGAGTTTGGCAAACGCAGCTTCAGCTGCGTCTGACCACCTGAACGTCGTTCTGGGGGAAGTCAAGGCGGTCAGAGGCGAGGCTAGTTGGCTGAAGTTACGAATAAACCGTCTGTAGAAATTGGCGAACCCCAGAAACCGCTGTAGGGCCTTACGGGAATCTGGACTTGGCCATTCTACTACAGCCTTAACCTTCTCAGGATCCATGCGTATTCCCTCAGCCGACACAATGTAACCTAAGAAGGGAACAGACTGTGCATGAAAATCGCATTTCTCCGCCTTGACAAAAAGTCCATTCTCTAGCAACCTCTGAAGCACTCGCCGGACGTGCTGCACGTGTTCCTGGAGAGAAGATGAAAAAATCAATATGTCATCCAGGTAGACATATATGAACTGGTCGACCATATCTCGCAGCACGTCGTTGACGAGTGCTTGGAAGACCGCTGGGGAGTTGGACAGCCCGAAGGGCATGACCAAGTATTCAAAGTGCCCCCTAGGGGTATTAAAAGCGGTCTTCCACTCATCCCCCTTCCTGATGCGGACCAAATGATAAGCATTACGTAAGTCCAATTTAGTGAAGATAGTAGCTCCCTGCAACCTCTCGAAGGCTGAAGACATCAACGGCAAAGGATAAGTATTCTTTACCGTGATGCTGTTCAACCCTCGGTAATCAATACAAGGTCGCAGAGATCCATCCTTCTTCCCCACAAATAAGAACCCCGCCCCCGCTGGAGAAGAGGAAGGGCGGATGAACCCCGTTGCTAAAGAATCAGAAATATTTTTCTCCATGGCCCCCCTTTCTGGAACAGAAAGCGAATATAATTTGCCTTTAGGCGGAGTCGTACCTGGTAGTAAATCTATTGCACAGTCATAGGGACGGTGCGGAGGAAGAGACGCAGCCCGAGACTTACTGAACACCTCCTTCAGGTCCTGGTACTCCGCAGGCACGTTAGATAAATCCACAGGCTCCTCCTGAAACACAGAGACAGAAACAGACGAACAGGCAGAGACAAGACAGGACTCATGACATTTAGTGCTCCACTCCACTACTGTTCGTTGTTGCCAGTCTATCTTGGGGTTATGGGTGATGAGCCAGGGGTGTCCTAGAACAATGGGTGTGAGGGAGGAATCCAGTATGTGAAAGGAAAGGGTCTCGATGTGGTTGCCTGATGTGACAAGCGTGATGGGTCCGGTGGTGAGTGTTATGTTGGGTAAGTCTTGGCCGTTGAGTGCACGAACCTTGATCTTGTGGGTGAGTGGAAAGAGGGGAACTTGAAACTTGTGTGCAAATGAATAGTCCATGAAGTTACCTTCGGCCCCAGAGTCCACCAGTGCTTGACAATCGTGCTCGTTGGCTGACCATCTTAGTCTTACTGGGAGGAGCGTAGATGTAGATGAGGTCTTCTCGGCGGAGGTCCTACCCGACAGTAGCCTCATGCTTACTGCCGGGCCTGCCCTTTTGCTGGGCAGTTGAAGGCGAAATGTCCCAACACTCCACAGTATAGGCAGAGCCCCTGGGACCTCCGCCTCTCCTTCTCCTCCCGAGTAAGCCGAGCTCGCCCAACCTGCATGGGCTCGTGATCGTAGACGGGACTGGCCGCATTCCCGCCGCTGGACCGTTGACTTGTGGCTCCTCCTGTCCCTCGACTGGGCAGCATCCGTCGCTCGATCCGAGATAGCCGTGCGTCTACTCGAAGGGCCAGTTCAATGAGTCCGTCGAGGGACGTGGGCAGGTCCAGGGCGTAGATCTCCCTCTGGATGCGGTCAGCCAGCCCATGCAGGAACATGTCCCACTGCGCCTCCTCGTTCCATTGACACTCTACAGCTAGAGTCCGGAATTCAATAGAGTAGTCGGAAACTGATCTCTCCCCCTGCTTCAGTTCCGCTAGTATGCGGGCTGCTTCTCTCCCGGAGCTGGCACGGTCGAAGACCCTCTTTATCTCATCCGAGAGTGTCTGGAACGAGGTGCAGCAGCGATCTTGTCTCTCCCACACCGCCGTCCCCCATAACGCAGCTTTCCCAGTCAGAAGCGTGAGCACAAATGCGACCTTGGCTGACTCGCTGGCGAACGTCCTAGGTTGCAGGGAGAAATGCATCGCGCAGCGAGTTAAAAACGCTCTGCAAAAATTGGGCTCACCTGCATAAGACTCTGGTACAGGAAGGCGGGGCTCTGACTGGGAAGCATAGTCCGGTGGAGGAAGAGGAACGGCTGGTGTGGGCGGCGCAGCGGAACCTCGCAGAAGTTGAAGTTGCTGGGTGAGCTCAGACACCTGTGTCACCAGGGCTTGAACTGCTCTGGCTGTGTCGTTGAGATTCCTTTCTTGATGGTCCATACGTTGCATGCTGGAGTTGATGAATGTTTCTAAGGATGACGGATTACCTGCTGCTTCCTTAGCTTGGTCAGATCGTTCTGTCATAATCACAAGAATGGACGGAAGCAAAAATGCAAGTAAACTGTTTATTGAGGTGTAGAGAGAATAGTCCGGGATGGTGAGCTGCTGGTGACACAGGGACTAGATGGTCAGCGATGATGTCCGTGATGTGAAGTGAAGTAGGACAATAATCCGGGTGAAGACGAACTCAGTGAACCACGACACAGGAACGAGAACACGAACAGGACGGCCAGCAGGAACGAGGTCACACATGAGAAACATTGACAACGATCTGACAAAGAGAGGAAAATGAGGTGAGGCTTTATAGGTGAGTAAATGAGCTGCAGCTGGTGATGATGAATGAAATCAGCTGATCGCTGATTGCCGGAGTGAAGCGGCCACGCCCACTGCACACACACACACACACACAACAATACACGGGACGAGAAGGATCCCATGAATTTATGAACCGTGACATTTCCTGCCCAAATCCCAGAGATGATGCACAGCTAATTTGCTCATTCTAGGAGCAATAAAAATATCTATGTGTGAAAAACTATAACTGCTGACTTGAAGTAACTATAACTGCTGTTTTTTGAGCGATCAACATCAATGCTGTACCACACATAACTGCATTGAATACAGACATACCAATGGAAATATGCAACTTTTAGCTCTGTCTTTTCTGTTTGGGCACAAGAAGACCATGTTCATTCCTCATTCATCAGGACTGGTTTGACTGGCTTGCTATGACTGATTTTCTTTTTCGTTTTTGGTCTTCAGCTGTAAAACAAGAAAATATCCATTGACCCCATGTTTAATTATTATTGTTGTTTAAACATAAGTTAAGCAGTTATAATAATAAACTTCAAGTTCCAGTACCCTGGCAACTCTAGCGGGCTCCTCAGTTCATCTGTATACATCAGATTCAGAGTCTGAGAGAAGGCCATCATGCAAACTCGCAGTTTCTACCTTACAACAGAGCACGAAAGAATGTGTAAGTGAGTGACGGAGTAAAGGAATAAGATGAAGAGAATTTGGCAGAGAAAGGCAAAATTTTGTGTGTAAGTTTAACAGAATGAGAGGAAAGCAGCATTAGAAAAAGCTGTATTCTTCAATAGCAACCTATATAAATATGAATTATTTTAAATATGATTACATGCTGCCGGTATTGTTGTAAGCAATTTAAAGGCCTCTTCACACCAAGGATGAGTCCACACTGCAGCTGTTTAACATTTAATGACACAGAGGAACAATATCGTTGGAATCTCTTCCAGAACAACTTTTCAAGCTGATGAACAATAAAAACATTGACAACAACAAATAGCAGACAACAACGTACTGTAACTGCAGCGTGTATAACAGTAAACAGACCATTATCGTCTGTTGGTGTGGATGCTAAAATATTTACCATTATATTTCTTGTTCTTGCTGTGAACAGCTTTAAGTGATCTGATTTGGCAAAATTAATTGAAGATCTGATTTGTCACATGAGAAGTTAAACTAGCATTTCCAGACTCTTGTTTCTTAGACAGATATGTTCAATAAAAATCAACACGGAAAGAAAGACAGACTCTGAGGTGTGGACAGATATCATGTACTGTTAGAACGGGAAGAGACAGCACCAGTTTGTAAAGGTTAATAAAGAATACAATGGACTTAATATAAACTTTATGATATAAACACTCTGACTACTTACTATGAGCACAATCTGCATGAGAGTTGAGGCAAAGGCCAATAACAGCAGTAGGAGAAAAAGTTGTAGAATTTTGTACAATATCATATGAATTTGCTGATTTGGTTAATTGTATGAATTATTACTACTTCAACATGACACTTTGTTGAGGGTTCCTCGTGGCGGGGCCGTGGGGTATGTAAACCAAAGTTAAAGAAACATCAAATGCTGTGCAAATAGTAAAGGTGCTCAGACCAACACAGACGTACCATTGGAAGTGTATTCCTTTGTAGCTTTTGGTCTTCTCCGTAAACGCACAGTATGGCCAAATTCAAATCCCATGACAGGCCTTCTTTGGTCTTCCCTTTCAACTGAAACGAAAAGAAATATATACATGTTGAGACAGTGTGTTAAAAATGATCTGTGAGCAAAATATTTGAGAAGGACAATAACGAAAGATATGATCAACACATAATATAAGGATGTGTTCATTAAAGCAAATCATTTATTACTAAAAGTGTTCAACATAACCTGTGAAGGGCTGAACCTTTGAAGGACCCTTTCTTCAACCTTTCTTCAAGATCAGCATTGGGAGCTTTGAGTTCAAGTTCCCTGTTAATTCCAGCAGCTTTCTGAAAGAACTAGTCAAAATTTGATTCTTAGTTTTAAAAATATGCCATGATGAACCACAGAGATAAACCACAGAGAGCAAAATATGTGTGAATGAATTACAGATTACAGTTTGGAAAAGTAGGAAAGGAAAAGCTGAGAGAGAGAGAGAGAGAGAGAGAGAGAGAGAGAGAGAGAGAGAGAGAGAGAGAGAGTGAGAGAGAGACAACCTTTACAAGAGATGGCTTCTTAAAAGAGCTACTGGAGTATGTAATCGGAGTAACTGCAAGACAGAAAAACAATATTGAATTACAATTACTTCAAAAAAACATCTTAAAGGTGTGGAAAGCGTTGTGTTTACTGTGCTTTAAGAATAGTATACAGTAAAAACAGTTACTGTGGTAAAAACATGGTAAGTATTGTTGTTACTGTCCTTTAACTACAAATACCACAGTAAAACTACGGTTACCGAGGTAAACTCGTAGTAAATTTTGAAGTTACTGGGCTTTTACTAGAAATACCACAGTAAAACTACGGTTACTGAGGTAAACTCATAAATATATTTTTTTGTTATCAACAATTTTTTATTTTCATTTTTTACAAACAACACAACATAATATCCAAAATAAAACAAAACAAAACAGCAGACATATACTCAACATCTAAAAGTTCAATCAAAAGGGAGGGAGAGAGGGAAGGACAACAAGAACACAAAAGTCACTCCTTTAAATAATCACGTACATTCAGTAAAAAACACTGCCAAGCCTCAATGGTTGAAGGCCTGGCCCCACCGACTCGCGCCGTTGTACACTCACATGAGACAATTTGCAGGAGGCTACGGATCCAATATGCCTCTCTACACATGTGTGGTGTAAACCAGTTCTGAATTATTGTCTTCTTCACAGCTGTAAAACCAGCAAACAACATTCTCTTTTGCATTGATCTAATACAGAGATCAGAATCATCATTAAGAAGACATAAACTTGGGTTAACAGGTTTACATGTGTCCATAGACTGATGACGAGAGGACATTCGCAAAACATATGCAGAAAAGTGCCTGATGATGTAGTGTTACATATATGGCAGTTCAAATTTGACAGCAGTTTCATTTTAAATCTTTTGTAAGGAGTTATGTATGCTCTATGAATGACTTTGAAGTGAATAAGACGATGAGCCAGATTTTTAGATGTTAAGCTGAGATTAGACCACACTCTCTCCCAGTTGACAGATAAATTAAGATCAGATAATTCCCTATTCCAAATAGTTTTAATAGAAAGAGGTTTTGTAATACAATCAATAATTGTATTATATATTAAGGAAACAGATGGCCGACCAGCAGATGGTGCAATCCAGTCCCGCATAGGATGAGAGGAAATGGAAGAAGACCAAGGAACGCCATATGCTTTGAGAGCAGAACGTAATTGAAGAAAAACAAAATATGCAGATGCTGGTAGACAAAATTTGGCTCTCAATGCCTGAAATGAACAGAGGCCCTGGTTATCATACATATCACCGCACGTGTTCACACCTAAAGAGGACCAAGAGGGTTGGACAAATGGACGATTTCCACATACAAAGTTCAAATTGTGCCATAAAGGTGTACTGTTACAGAATTTGAAGGGTCCACCTATCCGACGTTCAACCGTTTTCCAGATTTTAATAGAGTTAGCCACAACCGGACCAAATTTATAATTATCCCCTTTTTTTCCTGTACCAGTAAATAAAATATCTTGAAATCTATTTGGTTTAACCTTGTCAGCTTCAATCACCCTCCATGAAACTGTAGATTGAGGATCAACCCAATTATGAAGGGCCTTAAGCTGGAACGACCAATAATATAATTCAAAATTTGGTACAGCCAGTCCTCCTGCGCTATTAGGATGTTGTAATGTGGTGAGTTTAATTCTGGGACATTTATCATTCCAGATAAACTTAGAAATTATGGAGTTGATCTCCTTAAAGTAACCTGGAGGGGGAGAAAGTGGTAGCATAGAGAAAAAAAATTAAATCGAGGTAACAAATTCATCTTAACAGTGGAGATTCTTCCTTGGAGAGAGACTTTAAGATTCTTCCATCTTTGAATGTCATTTTTGACCTTAACGAAAATGTTATTAAAATTGTCTCTGGCAATCTTATGAATGTTTTTATATATGGTAATGCCCAAATAGATGAAAGATTCCTTAATAGGGATAAATGAGGGAATAGAAAAATTAACCTTAACATTGTTAATTGGCATTAAAGCAGATTTGCTCCAATTTATTTTATATCCTGATAGGCTACTAAAATTATCAAATTTCTTAATTACACTAGAGACTGAAACATCAAAGTGGTCTAAATATAGAATAATATCATCAGCGTATAATGAAATACAATGATTATGGTCATGAATCTTAATCGATACTTCAGATTTCCTGATGGCTTGTGCTAAGGGTTCGAGAGATAGACAAAACAATAAGGGGGAAAGTGGACACCCCTGTCTCGTTCCCCGCTGTAAAGGGAATGAGGGGGAAATAATATTACCAGTTATGACTGATGCTGCAGGTGAGTGGTATAATGCCTTAATCATAGAAACGAAGTGTTCACCGAAGCCGAAACATTGCAGAACTACCCACATATAATTCCACTCTAGCCTGTCAAAGGCTTTTTCTGCATCAAGTGAAAAGACCGCACAAGGTGTTGGGTGGGAGTCCGCAAAGTCAAGAATATGAAGGAGTCGACGCATATTGTCAGATGCATTGCGCCCCTTGATGAAACCAGTTTGGTCCTCCTTGATAAGACTGTGAATTACCTTCTCCAAACGAGAAGCAAAAACTTTAGCATAGATTTTTAGATCACATAAGCGAAATCGGTCTGTAGCTGGAACAATCTAATGGATCTTTCCCTTTTTTAAGAAGTAATGAAATCAGTGATGTTTTTTGATCCCTATGAAATGCCCCATGTTCAATTGCAAAATTAAATGAGTTAAGCATAAGTATCCCGACCAAATCCCAAATTTCTAAATATCATTCAGGGGGAGACCATCTAGACCCGGCGATTTGCCCTTTTGAAGGCTTTTTAGAGAGACGTGAAGTTCCTCCAAACTTAATGGGGCCTCCAAAGATTCTTTATCCATCTGTGAGATCCGAGGCAGTTCCAATTTATCTAAATACTGCTTACAAATTGGTTCATCAAAATCTGTTTCGGCTTTATACAGATTTGTGTAAAAACCTTTAAATATGTCATTAATTGCCACAGGGTTCGTAGTGAGCTGATCATCCGATGATTTTATTGCGCTAATATATGCCTTAGACTCGCATTCTTTCAACCTAAGGGCCAATAAATGACTAGGTCTCTCTGATTCAAAATAATATTTTTGTCTAGTCCTATGTAAAATAAATTCTGCCTTTGAGTGTGAAAGTAAATCATATTCTTCTTTTAAAGAGGACAGCTGTATAGCCTGTTGCTCAGTAAAATGTTGTTTTTGTAGGTTTTGTAATGATTGGATTTTATTTTCTAATTGTGTAAACTGGTGAGTTCTCGCTTTGGCAAGAGTAGAGGAGAAAGATATACAGAAACCTCGTATAGCACACTTAGTCGTTTCCCACAGTATTTGAGGATCCACATCAGAGGGCATATTAATTTCAAGAAAGTCCTTAATATATTCTTTTAGAGAGGTAATGAAAGTCTGATTACTTAATAATGATATGTTAAAGCGCCATCTAGGGGACTTGGCTTTGACATCGGAAAGAAGAACACTGCACAACATAGCAGAATGATCAGATAATAAAATTGGTAATATAGATATAGAGGAATTAGATGAAATTAAAGATGGGCTGAGAAATATGTAGTCTATCCTAGAGAAAGTCTTGTGTCTATTAGAAAAAAAAGTGAAGTCCTTAGCTTTAGTGTTCTGAATTCTCCATAAATCGATTAAGTTGAGCTCAGTGATAAATTTATTCAATAATTTAGAGGATGGATTGGCTGTTGTATCAGATTGAGACTTATCTAAAGCAGGATTTATGACAGCATTAAAATCACCACCCACCGCTAGAGGGCAATCAATCTCCTCAAGTAAAGTTTTGGAAATCTGAGTAAGGAATGCACTGTCTGTCTCGTTCGGACCATAAATAGAGACCAATGCTAACCTATTATTATATATTTTGCATCGGATAAAAACAAATCTACCCTTCTCATCACTACCAAGGTGTTCAATTGTTAAATTTAACTTCCGGTTAACAAGGATAAGCACCCCCTTAGTTTTATTTTGAGCGCAGGAAAAAGCTATTAATTTGTAATACTTATTCTGGAAACGTGCCACGTCAGATTGTTTTAAATGTGTCTCTTGTATTAAGGCACAGGAGATAGATTAACGGTGTAAATATTCTAATACACGGGTTCTTTTAACAGCAGAATTTAAACCATTCACATTCAGTGATAAAATATTTAAAGTATGCATTGAATATTCATAATCCCAAGATTGTACACAATAAATGCAAAAAAACAAAACAAAAAAAAAAATAATTTTGATAATTTGTAGCACGTACCAGCAAGTTACTCTGCCAGATAGTTATGGCTTCAAACATTCCAGACTAATAATTCAGTTAAGAAATACAGGCATTTTATGAAGAAATGAAAGCCATTACACATATAAACTTAACGAATAGATGTTCATTTCGATGATTTGTTAGGTTTTATTAGCTGTCACTTTCATGCATCACATGCATAAGCCCACAATGTTTATACAGTAGCCCAATCTCATCTCGCTAGCACAAAGCGTAGTTGTTCGTTACCACGGCAACCGCTTGGTCTTCAGCATCCCACACCGCTTCTTGCAGGACATGTGAACGTGAAAAATGCTTAATGTGGCTTAAAGTACAATGACTAATTCAGGATACAGTACTATTGGTCATTCATACAGGCAAGCATAAGAACCCAGAATTTGAACACAACACCCAAACTTGCATGTTAAGCATTTTCCTTTAGAAAACCGTTATAGAAAATGCTGCATAAGCGTTGCTGTTTTGCGTTGCATTCATATTTTGGGTCCACCTGAATGCCTGTATATACAGTATGCATGTCATTAAGTTGTGTACTGAATTTGGTTCAATCTGTCTTTGTACTTCAAGCCACGTTAAGCATTTTTCACGTTAAGCGTTTGTCCTGCAAGAAGCGGTGTGAGATGCTGAAGACCAAGCGGTTGCCGTGGTAACGAACAAAGATGCTTTGTGCTTTTGAAATGAGATGGCTTACTGTACGAAGCATGTGATGCATGAAAGGGACAGCTAATAAAACTAATAGATCAATGAAATAGACATCTATAAATTAAGTTTATATACGTAATGGCTTTCATTTCTTCATAAAATGCCTGTATTTCTTAACTGAAATATTAGTCTGGAATGTTTGAAGCCATAACTATCTGGCAGAGTAACTTGCTGGTACGTGCTACAAATTATCAAAAGACTACATGCAGATCATTTATCTGAAATTGTCATTTAAAGATAGATTATACAGTTATAGATTACAGAACAAGCAATGTTTCCTGCATGGCTTTGACCAGCAGATGTCGCTAGCGTGCCGTCACTCATGCATTGCGCATGCGTAGAGGAAGTCTTTTTTTTTTTTTTTTTTTTTTTTCTTAGGAGTAAGTCGTTATTACGAGAAAGTTTCTCATTATTATGAGAAACTAAGTCATTATTATGAGAAACTAAGTCATTATTATGAGAAAGTTTCTCATTATTATGAGAAACTAAGTCATTATTATGAGAAAGTTTCTCATAATAATGAGAAACTAAGTCATTATTATGAGAAACTAAGTCATTATTATGAGAAAATAAGTCATTATTATGAGAAACTAAGTCATTATTATGAGAAAATAAGTCATTATTATGAGAAACTAAGTCATTATTATGAGAAAGTTTCTCAATATAATGAGATACTAAGTCATTATTATGAGAAAGTATCTCATTATTATGACTTACAGAATTATATTTTTTCTTAAGGTGGCGGGAACGGGCTTCCATACATTTTAGATACCAAACCTCCTATAAGAAAAATCCCTTTAGAAATGATGTAAAATAGATAAAAGCATAAATGTCTGCTGTAAAAAACAAAAACAACATAAAAATGTAAACAACCGACAACCATAAACAAAGAACAACTCACTCAGACCGCACATTACCGAGAACATAGGTCTGACTGAGCAACAAAAAACGGTGATAGGTCGTGACCGATCCACCCTAATGCAAGACATGTCTCCCGAAAGGCTCACACAGCCAAAAAAAATAATAATAATTTTTTATTAATTAAACCTACTCTCCATTAGTCCCCTCCAAAACAGAAAAATGGAGTCTCAGTCTTACCAGCAAAGAGATCGTTGTACCGGATAAATAAGGACAATATCCCAGTATAAGAGAAGAAAACGCAAACAATAGGTTTAGCAAGCATCCATGCTCATCCTGCTATCATCCCCTTCTGGGCAGCTACGGTCAAGTCCATCCCGGCCGTCACGCCCCTCCCGTGGAAATGGAGAAACAGCGGCCGCTGCTCCCCCGTTGTCCCCCCGCAGAGCGGCGGCATAGGACTTAGCATAGGACTGCTGAGACATGGAACTGATAAAATCCTCCGCTTTCTGAGAGGAATCGAAGCTTCTCTGTTCTCCTTTGTGCCGTAGCTTAATCACCGCTGGATAGATGAGGAAGGGCTGGCGACCAAGTGCAGTCATCTTCTTCAAAACCGGACCAAATGCCTTTCTCCTGATCGCTGTAGCCGGACTAAAGTCAGGAAAAAACAGCAGTGTGACATTGTTCTGTGCGCACTTCACCGGATACGCCTGCCGAGCACCTTTCAGGATATCTGATCTGTCATGCCATCTCAGTACACGGAAGATGAGAGTGCGCGGCCGATCGGAGCCCCTCCCTCCGTCATACACGCGATGCGCCCGATCAATCTCAATGTCACGGCCCCTCAAAGAAGGAATCCACTTGGAAAGATTAGCTCGGAGGAAACTAGCTGCATCTGGACCCTCCATCCCTTCTGGGAGTCCCACCAATCTAACAATTGAGTATTTTAAGAGAGAGTACCTGTATATGTGTCCTGAAGTCCTCTAAATCCATCTTTTAATGCGCTATTTCGCTGGTATTTGGTCCGTGTGCAGTTGTTGACGTTGGGGAAACGATCGCCTCTGCTGGTACTCCAGTGGTAACTTCACCTTCATACATGCGTGCAGGGATTAACCTTGTGGATCGATGATAACATCCTTCTCATCCTAACAGAAGGCGCAGCAGACCCCTGCTGGGCCATATATGTGACCTGATATCCACTGAAAACGGCCATTCAATCGAATGATATAATTCGAAGCGGGTGTTCTTGTGCATGCAAATTTAATTTACGTTTGCAATCATATGTACACTTGCACAACTCTTACCCTTCACATGCAAATCTTTTAGGCATTAATTTACCTTCATATTTACTGATTCAAATGTGTCGTGTAGAGTTACAAGTAGGCCTAAGCATTTCCTTATTTCACTTCAGATTTTTTTGTTATAGGCCTACTTCATCTTTTGTTATATTTTTTATACTGTCAACATTTGTAAAGTATATATATATTTACTTTCCTTTACCTTTCCCAAATTTACCTGTATTTACTTTCTTTTCATATTTGGCGACTTTTTTGAAAAATGGAGACTTTTGAGGGTGATTCTAGAGATTTTCTGAGGGAGGGGTTTGGCAACACTGCATACACATCCATCTGTCCATACAGACGCCATCCAATGGTTGTCAAGGGCATAACAGACATGGCTCTAATATCCCACACATACATTAGAGCAGGGGTGTCAAACTCAGTTCTTGGAGGGCCACAGCCCTGCACAGTTTAAATACAACCCTAATTAAACACACCTGATCCAGCTAATCATTAAGTCATTAAGGCTTATTTGAAAACTACATGGTATGTGAGTTGGAGCAGGGTTGGAACTAAACTCTGCAGGGCTGCGGTCCTCCAGGAACTGAGTTTGATACCCCTGCTTTAGAGTCTAAACTAAAGTATGTGTGGGATATTAGAGCCATGTCTGTTATGCCCTTGACAACCATTGGATGGCGCCATGAGATAACCGTGGCCCAATAACCAAGTAACCAAATAAATACAAATAATTGTTACTGATGATTCACCACAAATATAATATAATATAATAGTGTTTCTCTGTGTGTACTGGTATGTCCTACATTATGAGGACCAAATGTCCCTGTAAGTATACTAATACCTGGATATTCTGACCTTGTGGGGACACTTTTTGGTCCCCATGAGGAAAACAGCTTATAATTCACACGGAGTGAGGTGTTTTGAAAATCTAAAATAGAAGAAAGTTTTCTGTAAGGGGTGGGTTTAGGTGCAGGGAGGGTAAGGGATAAGGGGATAGAAAATTCAGTTTGTACAGTATAAAAACAACTACTCCATTGAAATGTCCCCACAAGAAAAAAAAAAAAAAAAAAAAAAAAAGGAAACCAGTATGTGTGTGTGTGTTTAATCGTTTATGCTACATTGTGGGGGCCAAATGTCCCCACAGGAATAGTGAAACCTGACATTTTTGACATTGTGGGAATTGCACACTGCACACTTAAACTGCACACAGCTTGCAACTGTATTGGGAACATGCCATTTGAACATGTGGAAATGTGAAAAGAGGGTCGAAGGCAATATTTTTGGTGGACAAAAACTTAAAAAAAGCATCTTGTGAAATACTATTACATTGTGTTAAAACATTTAATATATCTGTTAGAAATCAGCAAAGATTTATTCACATGTATCACATTCTATCTAACAGCCCATACATATTTTCAAGATGTTAATGAAAAATATAACACATGAGAAGAGTCACATTGTGCTTGTCACACATTACTTTTGACTCTCTTTATACCCAAATGTTTGTTCAGACCCCTGAGATGCCTCTGTTATAAGGAAATGTTTTGCCCCCCCTCCCCCCTTACAGGAAACACAGGCGACTCCTCGTGAACTCTTTCACAACAGGATAAAAGAGGCAAACTGTCTGCATATCTTAAAACATAGCTGTGTTTTAAAAATAAAAATCAGCCAAACAGACAGGCAGACAGCTTATCTGAATTACTTTGTTTAGAAAAACAATGCATGTGAAAAATTGTGAATTATTCAGAAGGGATGTTAACAACCTGTGAATGGCTTGTAAATATAGATTAGGTATTAACCTGGGATTGGAGAACATTAAAAAAACAAACAAACAAACAAAACAATCAAACAACAACAACAAAAAACATGCTTTACATATAAGGAAGTGATCAGAGCTAAATTACGCCAAAGCTTTTGGCATAAGTCCATTGTTATATAAGTCATCAGTGATAAAAAACATGGAAACATGACAAATTGACTCTTGTTCTTGGTAAATGTACAGGGGCCTTTTGAAATGAGAAATAAGAGAAATGAAATTTCTAGGAAAATCAGTGCACTTTCACTCTTCTCTATAATCTGTCTGCACTTCCCCAGTGCTGCATTATTTTCTGGGTGAAATGTAGCTGACATACTATTGATATATATTGATACAAGTTGGTTAGTATTAGTATTGAAGTTTTCCTTTCAAAGTATAAATCCAGAATGAAAATAACAGTAAAACCCACCTAAAGATGAAAGAACAAGAAATCTTGGTATAGCTTCAGTGTTTTTGTATATCATAAATATGGGCAGCACTAGCATCCACAAAAGAAATTGTGACCCAATTACTGCTTTCAAAGTGGTTTCTGAACACTACCCTATCTTTCATAGGTTAAACAAACCCACCCTAAAATCACAATGTTGCAACGCTATGTTTGGTTAGTCAGGATGTTCAACCCAAGGAGGTCTGTCTGAAGAAAACTTTTTTGGTCTAGCAGGGTAAATTGGGACATACTAACCAGCCAAACCATAACCTCTTGACTCAAGCAAACAGAGAAATGTTTTACATTTGCCTCTGCATATTAAAGGAATAGTTTTGCTAAAAATGTGCTAAATATTTAGATGTGATGTAGATGAGTTTGTTTTTCATTGGAACAGATTTAGGGAATTTTCACATTACATCCTTTGCTCATCAAAGGATCATCTGCTGTGAATAGGTGCCATCAGAATGAGAGTCCAAACAGCTGATAAAAACAGCACAATAATCCATAACATGAGTCAAAAACAATTTCTAAATAAAAATGTTGGTTTATTTTGATGTGAGTGGAAAACAGGGGATGGATTTTTTGATTACTAGAGTAACAGTTATTATGGATTATAGATTGGTATTTTAGCCAGAAGTGAACATATTTATAGTTAAAAGCCTTAATGATGGATTTGTTTATTAACGCTTTTCACATCATAAGACTTTAATTCATGGACTGGAGTCGTGTTGTGGATTATTGTGATTATTGTGACACTTCCTCTATCAGCTGTTAGAACTCTCATTCTGATGGCACCCATTCACTTCAGAGGATCCATTGGTGAGCAAGTGATGCAATGCTAAATGTCCCCAAATCTGCTCCAATAAAGAAACAAACTCACGTACATCTTAGATGGACATGGGGGTAAGTACATTTTAAGCACATTTTCATTTTTGGGTGTATATGTATTTTAACATGGGAAAAATTACACACACTGCTAAACATCAAGGAAATAGGCAAGCTCATACTACAAAGTCGCAATTAGATTATATTTATTAAAATAGACTTGTTTGTCATGTATATATCTATGTGTGTGGGAAGGCTTTGTGTTGGTTATACTCTGACATGCTTAGATTAATTTTGAAGGGATACCAGACCGTTTTAGGCAGACAGATAAAAGCATGCATTTCAGGTTAGAAATGTCATGTCTACCCTGTTGTCTGTTATCTTACTCACTATGTTTTTACCTATTGTAGACAAGTATCTGCACCACTGACAGCCATAAATGGGTGCTTCATCTGCAGATGACATTAAGATAAAAAAGTCTGTGCTTGGAATGATCACAGGAAGTCATTATGTACCATCCTTCATTCTCCTCATCTTTCCAAGTGTTTGAATACCAGTTTTTGTATAGCAAAAGTTCAACATAGGTCAGCAGCTGTGAATGTGGATCCATTCTTCTTGTGTCCTTGCTGTCCTGGCCCTCATCCCAGTGAGGAGGAGTACAGTTATGGAATGTTGCAGTGATTAAGCGCAACAGAAGCTGAATAACAATTTATCACTGCTTCCATGAAGACATAAGGATGTCTCTCCTAAGAGAGACTATGATGAAAACAACCCAATGAAGTTAGATTTCAACCTCAAAACTGTGTAAACAGGACATTTGGTTAAACAAGCCTAGCAAGGGCTGGGTTAAACAAGACAACCAAGGTACATTGCACAATTTAGCCCTACAGGCAAAGTAAAAAAGAAAAAAATAATTAACCTCATGTTTGTTTCAATTTCGAATTAATTTTAACTCAGAGGTCATTATTTTCATATTGCTTACTTATATTCTATGTAATATGTAATGTTTGATATGTGTATATGTATATGTATACATACAGTATATATATACTGTATATTAGGGATGGGAAGATTCACTCGGTGTATCAGCAAAAAAGGCTAATGATGATTTAAAAAAGTGTGCATCGGATACAAGTTGGCATTTGTATCGCGATCAGTGCCGATCCTAGACTTCTGGGGGCCCTACGCAGAAGGCGCGATTAAGCTATTTTTTGAAAAACGCTTTCAACTTGTTTTTTCTTGTGTCTCGAGCAACAGACTGCATGACTTTCATGTTACATGATTTGACTGATTTTTACTTAGAAAGGGCGACAGCGCACTGCATTAAAATAAATTAATGTTTTCATAACTGCGGGCCAAATTCAAAAACGAAACTAAAATTAAATCATCTATGAGAGCAAGGGGTCCCCCTGGTGTTTCGGGGGCCCTACGCAGATTGCGTACTTTGCGTATAGGGAGGATCGGCTCTGATCGCGATGCATCATTTCTAACATATTTGCATTGGTAAAAAACGATTTATTTATATACAACCCCAAATCAGAAAAAGTTGGGACAGTATGGAAAACGCAAATAAAAAAAGAAAGTAGTGATTTCTAAATTTACTTTGACTTGTATTTCATTGCAGACAATATGAACACAAAATATTTCATGTTTTGTCTGGTCAACTTCATGTCATTTGTAAATATACATCCTTTCCTGTCATTCAGACCTGCAACACATTCCAAAAAAAGTTGGGACAGGAGCAATTTAGGGCTAGTAATGAGGTAAATTGGTTAAATAATGATGTGATTTGAAACAGTTGATGTCAACAGGTGATTGTAATTATGATTTGGTACAAAAGTAATCGTAATCACGACTTCATAAGTGGGAAATAGGAAATTTCCGATAGCACGTGAAGTCAGCATTAGTCCAAAACCTGACTTGAAATAACCTAACAAATCAATCGGGGCTAAAGCGGTTCCATAAATGACAATGTAAGTTCACACAATCTAACTAATTTTTGGACGCTTATTCTTAAGCAGCCTTTAATGTCGATCATCAAATCGATCCACCATGGCAAACAGCGAATATATTTGTGCTGTTTAATGCATTTGAGACGTTGTGTTTTCCTCAGTGCATAACTGACATGTCACGAGTATATTTTACATCTGTAAATGTTAGAAAGTCATGCAAATATATCCATTTTGCTGTCAGGAGTGGGCGAGGCATGCTGCTGTGCGCATGCACACTAAAATCAAATATGCATTTTGCTAAAATATTCATTGTTGGACATTAAATGTGCCTTTTGTAGAATTTGAAACCTGCTGGGCGCATGCACACTAAAATCAAATATGCATTTTGCTAAAATATTCGTTGTTGGACATTAAATGTGCCTTTTGTAGAATTTGAAACCTACATATAAGTGTATTTTTTATTATAGCAGTAACTGTAAAGGGACTATTGTAAAGGGTAAATAAAATGTAAGCTAATACAATCTTAATTAATAAGCGCAGATGAGTTAATGTGTGTTCCTTATAGCAGTTAAAATGTAGTTTTAATTTAGTGATTTTAACTTTTAGTTTAGTGATTTTAATGCTTTAAAGAGTTAAAGTTAGATTGTAAAGTTCTAATGCTATCTGTTCTAACTATAAAAGGTACAGCTGTCATAAAACCAGAGAGAAAGGGGGGGATCACGTGACCCTTCAACGGCGATGCAGGCTTCGCTCTGCTCAATTTGCCACATATCGTGTAACCCTGTCAGTAAATTTTGAACTACTCTACATTGGACCCATCATGAGTGCTTTGGCAGAAAAAGGCAATCGGAAAAGAGAGATTGAGCAATCGCCAATAAAGAAAAAATTAAAGGATTCCACCATCTCCAGAGAGGACCTCGACGATGCTATTGCTAACGCTGTTAAGCTAGCACTTAAAGAACAGCGAAGCACTTTGAATTCGCCTATGGCTTCGGCAGTAAGAGATGCGGTGGATTCGGTGCTGATTCCAGCTTTGCGTGAACAGCGTGAGAACATACAAGCGACCAACAAGTCTGTTAAAGAGCTAAGAGAGGAGCTTGAGGCGATAGCTACCATGGCGAAGCAGACACGTGACCGTGTTGATTCTGTTCAGGTAGATTCACGTGAGGATAGGAGGACAGTCACAGACCTAAGAAATCAACTGGAACGACTCACCGAGAAGATGACGGATATTGAGGACAGAAGCAGAAGAAACAACGTTCGACTGGTGGGGCTGCCAGAGGGGGCAGAGGGTTCAAACGCGGCTGGTTTCCTCAGAGTTAATCTTTCCAAATGGATTCCATCGTTGAAAGGCCGTGACATTGAGATTGACCGAGCGCATCGTGTGTATGACGGAGGGAGGGGCTCCGATTGGCCGCGCACTCTCATCTTCCGTGTACTGAGATGGCATGACAGATCGGAGATACTGAAAGGTGCTCGGCAGGCTTATCCGGTGAAATGCGCACAGGACAATGTCACACTACTATTTTTTCCCGACTTTAGTCCAGCTACAACGATCAGGAGGAAGGCATTTAATCCGGTTTTGAAGAAGATGACAGCGCTTGGTCTCCAGCCCTTCCTCATCTATCCGGCGGTAATCAAACTATGACACAAAGGGCAGCAGATGAGTTTCGACACTCCACAGAAAGCAGAGGATTTTATCAGCTCCCTGTCTCAGCGGAAGACATATGCGGCGGCTCTATGGGAAGGCAACGGGAAAACAGCGGCCTACTATCTCTCCGGCCCGGCGGGAGGGGCTTGATAGCCGGGATGGAGGCAGTTCTAGCTGCCCAGGAAGGGATGATGACAGAATGGACATGGAAGCCTGAGTCTGTCTTTTGCTTTTTCTTCTATCCTTTCTCCTACTGGGATATTGTCCCTATCTATCCGGTACAACAATCTCTTTGCTGGTAAGACTAACACCCCCTTTTTCTTTTTTGGATGGGACTAATGGAGAGTAGGTTTAATTAAAAAATATATTTTTTGGGCTGTGTGAGCCTTTCGGGGGACATGTCTTGCATTGGAGTGGATCGGTCACGAATCATCACTATTTTCTGTTGCTCAGTCAGACCTATGTTCCTCGGTAATGTGCGGTCTGAGTTGTTTCTTGTTTATGGTTGTAGGTTTTTTTTTTTTTTTTTTGTGTTGTTTTTTTTTTTTACAACAGACATTTATACTTTTATTTATTTTACCTTATTTCTAAAGGGATTTTTCATCTAGGAGGTTTGGTATCTAAAATGCACATCAGCATTTACATGTTATTTACAGAATGGAAGTGCTTCTGTTTTTTGTTTTTTTTTATTTATTGAGTATGGGATTATGATTTTTTTCTTTATCAACAATTTTTTATTTTTCACACACAACACAACATAATAGCCAAAATACAACAAAACAAAACAACAGACAAATACTCAACATCTCAAGGTCCAATCAAAAGGGAGGGGGAGAGGGAAGGACAAGAAGAACACAAAAGTCACTCCTTTATACAATCACGTATGTCCAACAAAAAACACTGCCAAGCATCAATGGTCGAAGGCCTGTCCCCACCAACTCGCGTTGTTGTACAGTCAGATGACACTATTTGCAGGAGGCTACGGATCCAATATGATTTTCTACACATGTGTGGTGTAAACCAGTTCTGGATTATTGTCTTCACAGCTGTAAAACCAGCAAACAACTTTCTCTTTTATTTTCTAATTGTGTAAACTGGTGAGTTTTCGCTTTGGCAAGAGTAGAAGAGAAAGATATACAGAAACCTCGTATAGCACACTTAGCCGTTTCCCACAGTATTTGAGGATCCACATCAGAGGGCATATTAATTTCAAGAAATTCCTTAATATATTCTTTTAGAGAAGTAATGAAAGTCTGATTACTTAATAATGATATGTTAAAGCGCCATCTAGGGGACTTGGCTTTAACATCGGAAAGAGGAACACTGCACAACACAGCAGAATGATCAGATAATAAAATTGGTAATATAGAGATGGAGGAATTAGATGAAATTAAAGATGGGCTGAGAAATATGTAGTCTATCCTAGAGAAAGTCTTGTGTCTATTAGAAAAAAAGTGAAGTCCTTAGATTTAGTATTCTGAATTCTCCATAGATCGATTAAGTTGAGCTCAGTGATACATTTATTCAATAATTTTGAGGATGGATTGGCTGTTGTATCAGATTGAGATTTATCTAAAGAAGGATTTATGACAGCATTAAAATCACCACACACCACTAGAGGGCAATAAAGTTTTGGAAATCTGTGTAAGGAATGCACTGTCTGTCTCATTCGGACCATAAATAGAGACCAATTCTAACCTATTATTATATATTTTGCATCGGATAAAAACATATCTACCCTTCTCATCACTACCAAGGTGTTCAATCATTAAATTTAACTTCCGGTTAACAAGGATAAGCACCCCCTTAGTTTTATTTTGAGCGCAGGAAAAAGCTATTAATTTGTAATACTTATTTTAGAAACGTGCCACATCAGATTGTTTTAAATGTGTCTCTTGTATTAGGGCACAGGAAATAGCTTTACGGTGTAAATATTCTAACACACGGGTTCGTTTAACAGCAGAATTTAAACCATTCACATTCAGTAATAAAATATTTAGAGTATGCATTGAATATTCATAATCCCAAGATTGTACTCAATAAATGAAAAAAAACAGAAGCACTTCCATTCTGTAAATAACACGTAAACACTGATGTGTATTTTAGATACAAAACCTCCTAGATGAAAAATCCCTTCAGAAATAAGGTAAAATAAATAAAAGTATAAATGTCTGCTGTAAAAAACAAAAACAACATAAAAATATGAACAACCGTCAACCATAAACAAGAAACAACTCAGACCGCACATTACCGAGAACATAGGTCTGACTGAGCAACAAAAAACAGTGATAGGTCATGACCGATCCACTCCAACGCAAGACATGTCTCCCGAAAGGCTCACACAGCCAAAAAAAAAATAAATTTTTTATTAATTAAACCTACTCTCCATTAGTCCCCTCCAAAAAAGAAAAAAGGAGTGTCAGTCTTACCAGCAAAGAGATCGTTGTACCGGATAAATAAGGACAATGTCCCAGTAGGAGAGAGGAGAGAAGAAAACACAAAAAATAGGTTTAGCAAGCGTCCATGTTCATCCTGGCATCATCCCCTCCTGGGCAGCTAGGGCCAAGTCCATCCCGGCCGTCACGCCCCTCCCGTCGAGCTGGAGAAACAGAGGCCGTTGCTCCCCCGTCGTCCCCCCGCAGAGCTGCGGCATACGACTTCTGCTGAGACATGGAGCTGATAAAATCCTCCGCTTTCTGAGGGGAATCGTAGCTTCTCTGTTCCCCTTTGTGCCATAGCTTAATTACCGCCGGATAGATGAGAAAGGGCTGGAGACCAAGCGCTGTCATCTTCTTCAAAACCGGACCAAATGCCTTTCTCCTGATCGCTGTAGCCGGACTAAAGTCGGGAAAAAATAGCAGTGTGACATTGCTCTGCGAGCATTTCACCGGATAAGCCTGCCGAGCACCCTTCAGGATATCTGATCTGTCATGCCATCTCAGCACACGGAAGATGAGAGTGTGCAGCCTATTGGAGCCCCTCCCTCCGTCATACATGCGCCGTTGCGCCGATCAATCTCAATGTCACGGTCCCTCAAGGAAGGAATACACTTGGAAAGATTAGCTCTGAGGAAACCAGCTGCGTCTGGACCCTCCATCCCTTCTGGGAGCCCCACCAGTCTCACATTGTTCCTCCTGCACCTGTCCTCCATATCTGTCATCTTCTCTGTGAGTAGCTCCAGCTGATCCTTTAAGTCCATGACTGTCCTCTTATCTTCACGCACCGCTGCCTGAACAGAATCAACGCGGTCACGTGTCTGCTTCATCTCGGTAGCTATAGCCTCAAACTCCTCTCTTAGCTCTTTAACAGACTTGTTGGTCGCTTGTATGTCCTCACGCAGTTCACACAATGCTGGAATCAGCATAGAGTCCATCGCATCTCTTACTGCTGAATTCACAACCGAATTCAAAGTGCTTTGGTGTTCTTTAAATGCTAGTTCAATGCGGTTAGCAATAGCCTCGTCAAGGTCTTCTCTGGAGATGGCTGAATCTCTGAAATTTTTCTTCATTTGCGAATGCTCAATCTCTCTTTTCCGTTCCCCTTTGTCTGCCTTAGCACTCATGATGGGTCCAATGCAGAGTGGTTTAAATTTTACTGACAGGATCGTAAAATATGTAGCAAAGTGAGCGGAGCAAAAGACTAAGCCTGCATCGCCGTCGAGGGATCACGTGATCCCAGGATTATGAATATTCAATGCATACTCTAAATATTTTATCACTGAATGTGAATGGTTTAAATTCTGCTGTTAAACGAACCTGTGTGTTAGAATATTTACACCGTAAATCTATTTCCTGTGCCCTAATTCAAAAGACACGTTTAAAACAATCTGACGTGGCACGTTTCCAGAATAAGTATTATAAATTAGCAGCTTTTTCCAGCGCTCAAAATAAAACTAATGGGGGTGCTTATCCTTGTTAACCGGAAGTTAAATTTAACAATTGAACACCTTGGTAGTACAGAAGTTCTAAGCGGCCATGCATTATTATTTTTTTCCTTCTCGTTTTCTCGTGATCACGACATAACAAAAGTTGTTTTGTCGTTATCACGACTTATTTTTCTCGTGATCACGACATAACAAAAGTTGTTTTCTCGTGATCACGACTTAATTTTCTCGTGATTTCGACATAACAAAAGTGGTTATTTTAAACAATGATTGTTTGATTTTTAAAACAATGCACCATGAGTCTACTGTTGCTATAGTAACGAACCTTGACAGGAACATTCTAAAATGCTTAACCTTTATCTTGTTCAGCAAATATGTTGCTTCACTTAGAAATAACGTATACAAAATTTTATTTGTGTAATTAACATGTTTAAATGGTCTAACAACAAGCCTTAACACCGCAAGAGCAGGCGGAGCGCCTTAGAAGAATGCAAAGAAGAGCTAGCCTATTCTAAAAATGGTAAAATGCTTGGATTAAACTCATTTAATTTTTTCTCGTTCGTTTGAAATAAAATAATATATAATAATATATTATAATAATTTGTTTGTGGTTTTTATTAGTCAGGCTGTGATATCATGTGCGTTAAGCGTGGATGCTGTTGTGTGTGTGTGGAAATGCAGAAAATACAAAAAATTAGGCTACAACACTGTATAACATCATTGAACTAAAATACACACATGTAAATCACATTGCTTATTAATATGCATTTATTATCGATAAAGATAAAAAAATAAAGATGCACATTACAAATACGTCGTTGTAGCCTAAATTAGAAACTGTGAGTCGTGCAGCAGTAATAACTTAAGATAACAGATACAATTTCAAGCAAAATTATCATATTTATTCAAGCATTTAAAATGTATAAGTTAATTAAATGTCAGTAATGAACTGCACAAATTATAGCGATCACGAAGAAGGTCCTCTGTCCCAAACGCATACAGGATAGTGTATATACAGTATACAACTCCCCATCAGTAGTTCTATACTGTCACCTGTTGGCGCAGTTGTGTAACTTAGAGAACAAACTTTGTTATGTGGAGATTACGAGAAAATTAAGTCGTGATAACGACAAAACAACTTTTGTTATGTCGAGATCACGAGAAAAATAAGTCGTGATCACGAGAAAACGAGAAGGAAAAAATAATAATGCATGGCCGCTTAGAACTTCCGTATGGTAGTGATGACAAGGTTAGATTTGTTTTTATCCGATGCAAAATATATAATAATAGGTTAGCATTGGTCTCTATTTATGGTCCGAATTTGACAGACAGTGCATTCCTTACACAGATTTCCAAAACTCTACTTGAGGAGATTGATTGCCCTCTAGTGGTGGGTGGTGATTTTAATGCTGTCATAAATCCTGCTTTAGATCAATCTCAATATGATACAACAGCCTATCCATCCTCTAAATTACTGAATAAATTTATCACTGAGCTTAATTTAATCGATCTTTGGAGAATTCAGAATACTAAATCTAAGGACTTCACTTTTTTTTCTAATAGACACAAGACTTTCTCTAGGATATACTACATATTTCTCAGCCCATCTTTAATTTATTTTACACAGGACTAGGCAAAAATATTATTTCGAATCAGAGAGACCTAGTCATTTATTGGCCCTTAGGTTGAAAGAATGCGAGTCTAAGGCATATATTAGCGCAATAAAATCATCGGATGATCAGGTCACCACGAACCCTGTGACAATTAATGACATATTTAAAGGTTTTTACACAAATCTGTATAAAGCCGAAACAGATTTTGATTAACCAATTTGTAAGCAGTATTTAGATAAATTGGAACTGCCTCGGATCTCGCAGATAGATAAAGAATCTTTGGAGGCCCCATTAAGTTTGGAGGAACTCCACGTCTCTCTAAAAAGCCTTCAAAATGGCAAATCACCGGGTCTAGATGGTCTCCCCCCTGAATTATATCTAGAAATTTGGGATTTGGTAGGGTTACTTATGCTTAACTCATTTAATTTTGCAATTGAACATGGGGTATTTCATAGAGATAAAAAACTTCACTGATTTCATTACTTCTTAAAAAGGGGAAAGATCCATTAGATTGTTCCAGCTACAGACCGATTTCGCTTATCCCATGTGATCTTAAAATCTATGCTAAAGTTTTTGCTTCTCATATGGAGAAGGTAATTCATAGTTTGATCAAAGAGGACCAAACTGGTTTCATCAAGGGGCACAATGCATCTGACAATATGCGTTGACTCCTTCATATTCTCGACTTTGCGGACTCCCACCCAACCCCTTGTGCTGTCTTTTCACTTGATGCAGAAAAAGCCTTTGACAAGCTAGAGTGGAATTATATGTGGGCAGTTCTGCAATGTTTCGGCTTCGGTGAACACTTCATTTCTATGATTAAGACATTATACCACTCACCTGCAGCATCAGTCATAACTGATAATATTATTTCCCCCCCATTCCCTTTACAGCGGGGAACAAGGCAGGGGTGTCCGCTTTCCCCCTTATTGTTTTGTCTATCTCTTGAACCCTCAGCACAAGCCATCAGGAAATCTGAAGTATCGATTAAGATTCATGATCATAATAAATGCCCCAGAATCAAACTTACCATATTACAACATCCTAATAGAGCAGGAGGACTGGCTTTACCAAATTTTGAACTGTATTATTGGTCGTTCCAGCTTAAGGCTCTACATAATTGGGTTGATCCTCAATCTACAGTTTCATGGAGAGTGATTTAGAGAGTTCCAATTTACCTGACCAAACCAAATAGACTCCAAGATATTTTATTTACTGGCACGGGAAAAAAAGGGGATAATTACAAATTTGGTCCGGTTGTGGCCAACTCTATTAAAATCTGGAAAACGGTTGAACGTCATATAGGAGGACCCTTCAAATTTTGTAACAGTACACCTTTATGGCACAATTTTAATTTTGTATGCGGAAATCGTCCATTTGTCCAACCCTCTTGGTCTTCTTTAGGTGTAAACACGTGCGGTGATATATATGATAACCAGGGCCTATGTTCATTTCAGACATTAAGAAACTAATTTTGTCTACCAGCGTCTGCATATTTTGTTTTTCTTCAATTACGTTCTGCTCTCAAAGCGTATGGGGTTCCTTGGTCTTCTCCCATTTCCTCTCATCCTATGCGGGACTGGATTGCACCATCTGCTGGTCGGCCATCTGTTTCATTAATATATAATAAGATTATTGATTGCATTACAAAACCTCTTTCTATTAAAACTATTTGGAATAGGGAATTAACTGGGAGAGGGTGTGGTCTAATCTCAGTTTAACATCTAAAAATTTGGCTCATCGTCTTATTCACTTCAAAGTCATTCATAGAGCATACATAACTCCTTACAAACGATTTAAAATGAAACTACAATCAAATTTGAATTGCCATATATGTAATACTACATTATCAGGCACTTTTCTACATATGTTTTGGGAGTGTCCTGTCGTCATCAGTCTATGGACACATGTAAACCTGGTTTTGTCATCATTACTGCGAATTGATTGGTCTGTTAACCCAAGTTTGTGTCTTCTTAACGATGATTCTGGTCTCTGTATAAGTTCAATGCAAAAGAGAATGTTGTTTGCGGGTTTTACAGCTGCGGAGAAGACAATCCAGAACTGGTTTACAACACACATGTGTAGAAAAACATATTGGATCCGTAGCCTCCTGCAAATAGTGACGTGTGAATGTGCAACGGCGCGAGTTGATGCTAACACATTACCCGTGTATTTTCCGGAATCTCTGTGTGAAAGGGGCTACAGTGAGCACAGCCAGTTCCCTCAAGAGCTGACTGAGTGTGCTCTACTCTGAGATGGATGACACAAAGATCATGTGTGTCCTCTGGGGTAATAAACCTCCGGGATGGAGGCATGCATCTTTTAAAAGTTTTCTCCATCTTTAAAATGCAGGCTCTCTCAAACACATAAACAGCTATTTTATTATTATCATTATTTAAAATCAATGCCCAACATAATTATGAGATTATAAACAGAAACTGTAATATTTGGATCATTTTACATGTGATTATTTGGCCTGTAAGTATGTAGGGCATTGTACACAGCATTTTAGTTAAATGAAAACACATCAAACAAGCCATTAATGAAATATGATATTTGTATTTTTGTTTCAACAAAACAGATAAATGTAGATGTAGTAGAACATATAAAAGTGATATAAAATCTTAGTTGATTAAACACATGTACAGTATATTTATGTGAAGGTGTATGCCACATATATTCACGTGACTGGTTATTCATAAATGGACCATAGTACAATACAAATCATATAAAAAGCTTCAGATGCACCAATATGAATAGCTCTTTCTTACATCATGACATGTAAACAGATCTAACATGTTACATCAACAGCAACAAAAAATACTAACAAACTTGTCATAAACACAAAACACCACGACAGAAGGTCTGTTTATATCAACATACTTGGCTCATTGTCTACACTAAATAGTGAGTTCAAATAACGCTACTCATATTTTCAAATTTTTAGCATATAAAATGTGTAAAGAACAACTGAGTGCTCACAGACAAAATATAAAAACTCCAAGGAGAAGTAAAGAAAATATTTCAGGCTTACTGGCAGAGATCATACATAAACAATAGCATATATTTTAAAGTGGACGTTATTTCCTTGCATTAGTATGTCTGGCTGTTGGCAACTGTTTGTAGAAATGAGTGTGTTCACAGTTTGGTTTCACCCTGTGCCAAACTTGGCCTATTTGAGTAGTTGCTCTTACAGTAAGCTGAGAAACTCCAGGTTTCTTAAGCCGTACTAAACTGCCACCCCACAAAAAGACATTCCCATCATTCTATTCACTTCTGTCTTTACTCTCTAAGGGTATTTTGTGTATTGCAGTGGCCATTTGAATTGTTCAACATCTGCTTGGCATCTTTCATTTCTTGGAAACTTTCACTTTTGGTCTGATTGCTCATTCTCTCATTCTGTTCCTGCGTTGAATTTGTTCTTCTAAGCACCATAAAAGACAGGAAAAAACAGACGAAACCACCAAATATAAAGAATATCTGGAGTCCCAGGAATCTGTGAACCAAAAAAATATTTAACATATATAAGTTTACCCTGCTGAAAAAAAACAGCTTAAATCTGGCCTGTCTGTTTTAAGCCCGGCTCACACCATGCGATTTTGGCCACGATTTGCTCGTCTGAGACAAATTTTGAAAATCCTAAAAGATTCCTATAATCCTAGGCTAAAATCTGTAGACTTTGATCGCTGGTTTGACATGTTCACCGACAGCCGATTAATGGCTGTTGCGATCAAATTTCACCTCCGACAAAATTCTGGCAGTGTCAGAAGATTTGGCGCACAGTCCTGCAGTGTGACTACCCCTACGATGAATGTCAAACTGTCTCCGTTTTTCAAGACAAGCTATGAGCAGAATTAATGCTAGAGAATTATTCTATCTGCCATAAACTCCGGCGCTCCTGTCTTCCGCTCACGGAATTCATCTGATACGTTGCTGATACTGGTTGCGCCACTGTTTTCATGTGGGTGTGTAGAGCTGCATACACTATTCTTCTTGTCGTACAGTCTGACATTAATGACAACTGAGATCCCACAGTGTGACATGATCATCATGTTCGTGCGGTCTGACAAGTACAATCCTAAGGGACTTTTAAAAAATGTCACCGTGTGAGCCCGGCTTTAGTGGATTTTGGGGGGCTTTCTTTGGGCAGACAGGGAGACACTTTTCCAACTTTGGCTAGATGGGAGGCCAACAAGACCAGTATAAACCAATTAAGACCAGCAATTTTTTTTTTTTTTTTTGGCATGGTATTATTTCTTTTTTTTTTATAAAATACATAGTAATACATACAATATAAGGCACACTACTTTGCAGAGCAGTTTTGAATTTTACCTGTGTCTGAAAAGGTCTAAATCATAGTAGCTACATGATGTTGTCTTATTGCATTTCTTTCCCCACAGAATGCATGCGGTATCAATGGCACGGCCATACAGCACTGGAGCTGGAAGGAATGCTGTCAGGGAATGAAGGTTCGTTGTTAATATATCTTTTCACAAAACATAACCAGACTCGGCACAAATGATATAACCCGCCATTGTGTTGATCAATCCCATACACACATTCATGAGTTACATAAAACACCACAAAAAGACTACGAGACCCATAACTGAAAAGCTAAAATATTGTCTTAACACACCTTTTCCTGTTAATGATATGAAATCTGTTATGATGGTGAGTTTTTTAAGATATCACTGCAACTTTCACAATACTGGGAAAACTTGTTGTACAAACAAAGACAGATAACACTAAGCTAAACAGGGCAGGTCTGAATATGCCCATAAAAATGTCGAAATACTTTAATTTCACCATCACTTTTTTATTTTATTTTTTAAGATTTTGCCTCTTTAATAGATTAGACATAGTAGATAGTGCAGACCAGATTTAAACCTGTTTTAAGCACCTGAGCACCATGGCTTATTATGCGTGTGAACTGATGTACTAAGGCTCTCACTACTACTGCCTGAAATTGTTATTAACATGCTTTGATACTCTTGCTTTTGTTTTGTTCACTAACTCAGTGCCCTCATAGCAGGTTCTGGTTGAAACATGTTTCTGTTAAAATATGATATGTGTCCGTTCTGCATGATCAACTTCTTTTGCTTACCAAGCACTCGAAACAGCATAAACTGAATTCCCAAGGCAAAAGATTTGTCTTCTGGAGTCACAGTCCTGAACAAAAGCCAACAAATCATACATCATTTTACAACATTGTTTGTATAAATAAGACATTTCAGTTACATTTCAGGAATATCAGAGTATGAGCACTTTGAAAGAAGTCTTCTTTAACATATCCTTTGAGGCTTTTTCTGAAAGTAAGTGCTTGTGGTCTGTTATTACGCTGATGACAGTTTTTCTTGATGTTGACAGGGCCTGCACAGGCAGGTTTTTGACTATGGTATATGATACTATGACGTATTATAGCTGAAGAGCATAGCATGACAGAAGAGCAACATATCTGGCTTTAAAAAACAAAGTGGGTGAAAACATTAATCAGTGCAGTGATTAAAAGGTAAAACAGAGCATTGATTTAGTGCTCGCAATGCTATTTTAATTTTAAGGATTCTATATTTTGGAAATTGACACGTTTCAGAAAAGAAACATGTAAATTGCAAATTTGATTTCATGAAAAAATGTATAAATAAATCGTGCATAACTGTAACTTTTGCACTAAAATTAACGAGGTAAAATGTTTTATTAGCATTCTAAAATAAATACATTTTATTATGCTGTATGTAGCAACTATGCAAGTGTTGCACTACAACAAGCTGCAACCTGCTAAGCAAGTTCACCTTGACACTCTTCCTTTTAGACAAATCATGCCACAACGTTCACTGCCATTCGTTTTTAAAGTAGCAACATTCCATTTTTCTTCTCATAAATGTATTTTTCATTTGATTTTCTCTTCACTTGACAAAAATTATGAAATTACATAATCACTCATTACCCCACAAACACATTCTCAAACCATAACTCAATACTTAATTGAGTTATATACAGAGTATTAATATAAAACATAATAAACTTAAGAAAAATAGACATACAGATATGTAACTGTCCGATATTTTTAAAACATAAAGAGGTAACATTAGATGGTCACTTTCAACAGATCATATTTACATAAAATAAAGGGAATTGAAACTATAGGGAATACCTGAGGATCATCATAAAAGATGTAGTGTGGGAAAGTGAAGCCACAAAGCATGTAATGGAGGACAGGATCATGAAGGGAATGAGTCGATTACTACACTTATTTCCACATGGTCCTGGAAACGCAGAGCCTGGAGAGCCAATTGATGCCACACATTCACAATCTGTGTAGTTCTGTGGGAGATTTAGGGTGATGTTAGGTACTGAAAAGTTAAATTTAAAAGTTTTGAGAGGTCACTTTCAGAATAATTATATTTAGCACTATTTCAAATACTGTTGTTATTCTCGTATTTGCAGGGAATTAAAATAGCCTGTATGAATTAAAAAGGTCAATATTGAAAAATCTGTTCCAGAGTTAGGTAGTAAAGTCATAAAGTAATAAACATGCAGCCATTACAATTTTTTTTTATCATTATCTGCTTGTTTGTACTACATACCTTATTAATGAATAACAGAGATTTTAAACAGCTTCTAAGAAACATATAAATCCACTAACACGGTTTTGTCTCATAACTTTTCTCTATAGCTAATATCCATGCCTAGAAGATAAGTAGCATACCGCTCAGGACGAGACATTTGTTTGTTTTGAAAGCAATTAAAAGGATAAGGCATGCAGGAAGTTGTTCAGGCTTTTTCTTTTTATGTGGACAAAGTAGGTCATGAAACATTTGCGGATGGAATATGAAATAATTTTTCTATGTACTTTCCAAAAGCTAAACACCTCAAATAGTCAAATTAACATTCCATTATGACATGCAAACAGAGCTGTAAGACCTTAGACACATATTTCTACATAAATACTGTCATATTTCCTGACTGCTACCATTTTCTTTTCACTGATTTGTTCTCCCAGAGGACAGAGGCTGTTACTGTGTATCTAAAGGTTGCCAATCTATTTTGGAAGGCTGAGACTGAGTTACTTTCCCCCTGTGTTATATTTATCTATAGATGTATCTGCGTCCTCCTCACTGCAGTCATAGCAATCTGCGGACATGCTCTACTTTCACTTCCAACAGCCGTTGGTATGCACTTAAAACAAGCAATGGTCTTGGTACTTTGAGCTATTGGTTGTTTTAACTTGTCTACATTTGTAAGTGTTTGTGGGTCTGGGAGTGTGTTTGTTTAAACCACTATTAAGCCATTTCCCAAGGTGAAATTCCCTAGATGGTGTACAACTCCATATATATTCACTTCTAAATTTATTACATCACTCTTTTTGAATATTTCAAACATTTAAATAGTTCCTATTTATCCTTAACCCTCTTATTCTGGTTGTCAGTCACTCTTATAATGATACATGTGATCGTCCTGTTATTGGCATGCATTATTTTCTCTTCCACATGTCTCTTTGATTCATTGCATCTGTGATTACAAGTAATGATGTTCTGATTATTCCCTAAACATTTCTAAACTCTAAGGGATAAGGGAAATTCAGTGGTCATCACTTACTCACCCTCATGTCGCGCTAAACTTGTATGACTTACTTTCTTCTGTGGAACACAAATGCAGTTAAAGTCAGTGGGGTCCAAAACAACATTGCACCCAATTGACTTTTAATGTCCTGTATGTGATGTTAAATGCTGAATGTTGAGGCATTTCTCAAAATATCTTATTTTGTGCTCCATAGATGAAAAAATGTCATACATGTTTGGAATGACATGAAAAGACATGGATAAATGACAGAATGTTTTTGGGTGAACTGTCCTAATAATCATCCACTGATTCTTAATCATTCATATAAAAATCCTTTCAGTTAGTTCAAGCCAAGCACTGTTCTTACAAAACTCCCAATATCAGCCTCCCTTTTTGCATCAACAAAGTACCATGCAGTTCCAGTAATGGAAGTTAAAGATAGCTTACCAAACCTTTCTCTTTATTGGGCATTACTGTCTTACATCCTGCATGACAGGGAGAGCGGAACTCCACTCCATCTGAGCCACACACAGGGTTGAAGGCTTCATCAGAACAGGAACATGCATTGCTACACTGCTGAGAAGGTCTGGGGACAAAAGTAAACAAAATAAAGGCAAAGGCTCATGGGTATAACAGGGTGTCTTGCGGCAGAATATTAAGCATTTGAAGAAAATTATCCTTTGCATATTAAGAGAATTAAAAAGATAAACTACTATCCTTGAGTCTAAAATCCTTGAGGAATGTAGGAGAAAATGAAAGTGCAAATTTCAGCCTGCAAATAAAATGTGGTCCACATCCAAAACTTTGTAATGGAAAACAGCTGTCAGAGGGTTCACACACAACAAGACACTGCTGATATTCTTTTGTAAGTTGGAACTGGAATTATGGGTTGAATCACTTCGATTTTGGCAACCCCTAATCAACATTCTTATCTTTTTATTCATACCTGCATGTAAACAGAAAATATCTCTTTTTTTTTTTTTTTAGTAATACCCTTTCAGAGGAACATTTTATTGCTCAATAGTTCTGGAGAATTCATGTATTAACTCTTAATTCATTCTATTACGTTTGTCTATCCCTTTTGTCTCAGATTTTGTTGTACATTTCCTACATTAGCAAAAACAGAAATAGGCAATTTGTAATATACAGTAAAATCATCTAAAATAAATGCTGATGTAGGCATAGAACTCACTTGTGGTTTCTCTTTCCTACAAGTTTTGTGGTCAGATAATTTTTTTTGGGCCAAATATGTGTTATTCAGCATAGAAAATGCATAATATTTAAAGCATTTAAACACCAAACACAACTCACAAATTATAGTTGATACCAGAAACACTTTGTGTGGGGCAGCCAATGAAGAGAAGTGGAATTGCGAACATAACGCTAACAAAAACCGCCACCGTACACATCGCCGCTGAAGACCTGACAGTCAGACCCAACTTGCGTAGTATAACCCCTCCTGCCGTTATACCTAACATGGCTGAAGGAATATTTAAGCCACCTGTGAACATATAGACAGACAGACAAGACAAAGATGTATAAAAGATGTATAAAGGATGTGTAGGATTTCCTTTGTATATATATATATATATATATATATATTAGTGCCGTCAAATTAAACACAGTTAATCACATCCAAAATAAATGTTTTGTTTACATAATATATGTGTGTATACAGTGTATATTTATTATGTGTATATATATATATATATATATATATATATATATATATATATATATATATATATATATAAAAAATATATATATATATATATATATATATATATATATATGTCTCCATAAATTTATTTCTAAATGTGGTACATTAATTATTATAAAGGTACTACTATTTGTTACTGTTTAATGTAATGTAATTTATGTTTAATGTACTTTGTAAGTGTGTGTGTGTTTAATGCTTCAGGTTTGGGTGGGTCCCTGGGATTGTCAGTGTTGAAAACCCCTGCACTACATTCCTTTATTGATACCATTGAACAATAAATAATGATAGATGTAACACTTAGACAGAAAGCTTCAATCTTCCCTTGCTTATTTCTCAGGACTTTGGAATTTGTTATAGTGACATATTGTATTGTGTGTGGATTAGCAGCGGTAAAAGATTTGAATGAGTAATTTGTACCTTTGAACAATAAGATATGATTTCACTGGCCACAAACATACAGCATATATTGTTATGGTTTTGGTGGAGCGAAAGGATTCTTCTTGAATAAGAACCTCAAGAAAGGCATAGTTTATTTCCTTCAATAACTCACCCATCATCAAATTAGAAAAGGAGGCAGTCTGTGCAAACTGCCTCTCAATGAATTTGCCCATAAAAGTGGCCAGTCCCGCAACCATGGCAGCAAGATTCACTTGAGCCAACACTACCAACAAAAAAATTGGGTTCCTCAGAGTCCTCATTACAATTTTGGGGAAACCTGAGGAAAGATAAAAGACACCAAACAATATGAAAAAAATCCTAAGAACATTTGTACATTATACCACAAAAAGAACTTTCAAGAAGGACGAGAACATTATATTTTGGAAGATTAATCAGTAGATTAATGGATATAAGGATCTATAGATCCAGGAATTTTTACGTTAAACATCAACAACCAAATATGTTTGTACATTTATCTGAAAAAAATAAACAAATAAATAAATAAAATACAGGAATCTATACATATTGCCAGGAATGTTAATATTAGACAAAATATTTTGGAGTTTGATAAATTACTTTTAATGGACTTTTATGGAAAGGATTAGTATTTCCTGTTGTGTGCAGCCCACCCATTAAGGAAAAATGTGATAAGTTCTTGAAATCTAACTGTTACAGGAACAGAACATTTGAATTATGAGTTTGTAGTTCAGGAAAACGAAGAGATTGAGTCATTATTTTTGGCTTCTAATCAGGTATCTGGTTCTGACTAAGTAGGTCAAATTGCGCAGAATTAAGTTTCTAAATTTGGCATGAGCAGCATTATGATTGCAAGAGGGGATTCTTTTGAATCTGGATGTGGTAGTTTCATTATAATGCCAGTGTAGTATGGCGTAACAAATACAGTAATGCCATTAGATTCTAAAGTAGGTCATAAACCTGCATCTTTCTACCTAACCACCCATAATCCAGTTTGACCAGATGCTGAATGCAATGAGATTTTGTTTGTGCTGTTTAGTTACCTGTGGACTGGCTGCTAAAACAATACTGACAGCACGTACAATTATACAAATACCAGCGGGTGCAATTTATTTTTAGTTAACTACACCAGGTTGATGTTTGACACGTAAACTTGGAAACATTTCTTGTCTTAAAATCCATAACATTGCCAGTGTAAAATAAAACTTCCAGTGTAAAATCATCCTGTCTAAATCAGGAGAGAAATATGCACAGATCAAGCACTGTTTACTTGGATCTGTTCACTTGATGGATTAGAGTCATGTCGATTACTTGTGGATTATTGTGATGTTTTAATCAATTGTTTGAATTCTCATTCTGATGGCACCCAGTGATGTTACATTTCTCCAAATTCAGATGAAGAAACAACTCATCTACATCTTGGATGGCCTGAGGGTGGGTACATTTTCAGATTTTTCAATGTTCTTTTTGGTCAGCTATTCTTTAATTTGAGATAAATAAAATCACCGATGGGTAAAATGGCAAACACACTTTTTAGGAACTCAGTGAGAGACACCTCTTCCTTTGTTTCAGATGTGCGCTTCTTGTCCTCCATCATTTTTTCTGTGGATGGCTCAACAGGGGCCTCTACGATTTCCTAAAGAGATTGAAATCTTTAATTTAATTTAATTAAATTTATTGTTGAACAACCACATTATGCTCAAAATCAAAGCGCAAAAATCTCTGAAATATGTGACCCTGGACCACAAAACCAGTCTTAAGTCGCTGGAGTATATTTGTAGCAATAGCCAAAAATACATTGTATGGGTCAAAATTATAGATTTTTCTTTTATGCCAAAAATCATTAGGACATTAAGTAACAGAGGCGGACAAAGTACACAACTCCATTACTTGAGTGAAAGTACAGATACTGCTGGTCAAATATTACTCCATTACAAGTGAAAGTTGTAAAGACAGATTTTTACTTAAGTGAAAGTACAGAAGTACTTGCATTTAAAAGTACTCAATTACCAAAAGTAAATTTCCTTTTTTATGTCAATGCACTGTTTTAGTTTTGTTGTATGTAATACTTGCAATACCTTATGCCTCTGAAGCAACTTACAATGCATTATACCTACTGAATACAATGACTAACTTGTAGTATCTTTGGAAGAAAGAGCTTTTAGAATGTTAAAAACTTAAAAAATAAAACAAGTGAGTTGACAAAAAAATAAAATAATAATAATTTAACACTCCTACCCACCCCCACAGAAGCAGGCTGGTAGTGATCTCACACAGCTCTGACAGTGTGTGCACAATTCTATGTGTAGCCATTCATCCACATTTACACAGAGTGGACAGTGAAAATGCTGTAAATACAGAGTGCTAAGGAAGAAAAAAAAATCAAACCAAAGCAACACAACTGTAGCTGTATAACTTTAGAACAGTAACACTACTTTAACAAAAAAGCAAAACAGCAAGATTTATTTGACATCATCACTCTCGCGGTACGTTGATGTCATACACAGAACGTCTGTGCAGTGCTGCTTCAAGTCCAACACCTATATTGTGTTTTGTTATGAGATGCACTACAGTTGTTCTGTGGCTTTATTGGTAATATTTTCGTTTACACAATTTTGCAAAATCAGACAATATTGTGTCTAATAAATACCACAATATTAACTTCTTATTAGTGAATCGTTGCAAAGACATATCACATTTGCAACTGGTCAGTGTTAAAAAATGCTGGGAAAAAATCACTTTATGTAACCCGACAAGAGTGATTACTGATATGCTGTCAAAAAAAAATCACATTTTCGAAAAGAAAAAAAAATCACTCACTGACTTTCAAAGCTGCTGCATAACGACTTTCTACTTTGAGGACCTTGATAGAAATGTAGTGGAGTGAAAAGTACAATATTTGTCTTTCAGATGTAGTGAAGTTAAAGTCACAAGTTTCCAGAAAAAATAATACTCAAGTAAAGTAAAGATACTCAAAAAGTGTACATTTACATTTACATTTACATTTAGTCATTTGGCAGACGCTTTTATCCAAAGCGACTTACAATTGGGGAATACATAAAGCAATTCATCTTGAAGAGGCAATCAGACAGAGGAAGTGCTCGTAACACCAAGTCTCAGTCATTGTTCAAATAAGTACAAGCTAGCAAGGGAAGGAGAGAAAGATAAACGGAAAGGTAATTTTTTTTTCTTTTTTTTTTTTTTTTTGTACTTAAGTACAATACTCAAGTAAATGCACTCCACTACTGTCCACCTCTGTTAAGTAAAGATCATGTTCCATGAAGATATTTCGTAAATTTCCAACTGTAAATATATCAAAACTTAATTTTTGATTAGTAATATCCATTGCTAAGAACTTCATTTGGACAACTTTAAAGGCGATTTTCTCAATATTTAGATTTTTTTGCACCCTCAGATTCCAGATTTTCCAAATAGTTGTATCTCGGCCAAATATTGTCTGATCCTAACAAACCATACAACAATGGAAAGCTTATTTATTCAGCTTTCAGATGTATAAATCTCAATTTCGAAAAATTTACCCTTATGACTGGTTTTGTGGTCCAGGGTCACATATGAGGTAGAGAGGTACATACACTCTTAAAAATAAAGGTTCCAAAAGGGTGTTTTTGGAGTGATGCCATAGAAGAACCATTTTTGGTTCCCAAAAGAACCTTTCAGTGAACAGTTCCTAAAAGAACCATTTTGAAGAACATTTAAAAAAATCTAAATAACCTTTTTCGACTATAAAGAACCTTTTCTGCATTTTAAAGGTTCCATGGATGTTCAAGGTTCTTCATAGAACCATTGGTGCCAATAAATAACCTTTATTTTTAAGAGTGTATTGCAAACTGTTTGTCATTAGCATCAATAACAGCAGCTTACACCAGCAAACTATCTTACCCTGTTTGTTCTAAATTTTTATACCCACATTTTTAATTATGAGATTAAGCATTTTCTAATATCTGATTCACATTTACAGAACACAAGTTTAGTGCAAGAACATGTATGGATGCAAACTTCATGCAAGGTTAACCTGTTATTTAATCTAGTTGAGCAAGAGGGGGAAGAACAGGCTGAGACACGCTCCTCTGGGACTCATGTTTCTTTTCGTGGTTTTAGTTTTTTTAAACATGTTCTGTGAGACCCAAGTGTCCTTCAGGAGCAATGCCTAAATCTTATTTGCAAACTCTCTATCACTGATTAATCAAAATTCACTAATTAATTTTCCAGAATCAAAAGGCCACAAATGAGATTTGTGATGTACCTCTCTAGACATCTTCCTTGGAAAAAACAGGTATGGCAAAGAAGTCAGGAGAAGGAGGGTGGCAGCCATCAGGAATCCTAACCACCAAGCTCCAACCCATCTGGGGTCATCATTTTTCAAATCTAAATAATCTGAAAAGTATAACAGCTCATTCATAAATCATCTCTTACATATGATAGACATAAAGCCAAACTTACTAAAAGTTCCTGTCTGTGTTTGATGCACCAAGCAGCATTGCTAAACATGTTGAATCTTGAGGTAAACACTTCTTTTTTAATTCAGTTTAGCTTGTCAAAATGCACTTGTCTAAACATGATTAGTACAGTTGCTAAATTATTTACATTAGACTCTAATTTTGTTTAAGCTCAGTAAAGTGTATAAATTTACTTTCAATTTATGAAGGAGCAGACATGGCATATCAGACTTACCTGAAGGCTTATCAATGTCAACATAGAAACGAAGCAGCGCAGATGACATCATGTAACCAAATGCCGGCCCAATTACAGTAATCGTGAAAAGTATGCCTATAGAAAAAGATAAAGGTTGATTATTTCTTGAATTAACCACTGTATTATAAGAATTAAACCACTCTATATGGAAATCAATGATCAAACATTACTCATTCAAACCTAGGTAGAAGGGAGAATTCCTCTTTTCTGCATAATCATCTATGTAGGAAATCCCAAAAGGTTGTATGGGGACACCGCCAATGCCCAGCAGTAACTGACCCAGTAGAAGTACTGGATACACTCCGACGTGAGAATCAGCCTTTTCTTGATCACATGTCTGCTTAGATTCTTTCTCAAGGAAGATGGTCAGTGATTTGCAAAGACCTGAACTGTTGTCTTTGGTGGCTGTGCAACAAATACATATATTTTTTTTCAGTTGTTAGGTACTTAAAAACAAACAAACAAACAAAAAACAATCCTCACTCACTGCTATTGAAGTCTGAGATGTATTTCTCGCTAATGAAGTGAGGTAGGGCTATAAGGAACACCCCCACACTTGCGATCATCGCTCCGATTCCAATACATCTCGGTCGATGCACACGGCTCCCAAAGAAACTCACAAACACGATGAGAACTGTGTTCCCCACCTTTGTTTAACAACAAAAGACTTACATGCATGATCAGATATAATAGTCAGAAAGTTGTCCTTGCTGATGCAGTATCAATTTCATATTTAGACTTTGTGTCTGAACTTGTACATTAATAATGAAATAATTGCTAACCAGTTGCTAACAACTGACAAAAACAAATGTGTTTTTTTCTTCAGGTGATTCATGACATCCTGTCAACACCACTCATATAAAGTTAGCATATTATCCTTGCCTCATTAAAGGCTGCCAGCAGTCCTGATTTCTGACTTGAAAATCCATATCTTTTCTCTATGGTGGTTATGGAGCCTTTCAGATAGCCAGACACAAGGAGCTGAGCAAGCTGTAGCATCCCGTGACACAGTACAAAAAACTGAAACACACACACACACAAACACACACACACACACACACACACACACACACACACACACACACACACACACACACACAATTGCTAAAATGTACAACACATTACATGGGGAAAAACAACAACAACAACAACAAACATTAAGTAGGAAAATATTAATCTGTTAATTAGTTTTAAATGTTCAGGCCAAGACAAGTTGTGTCCTAGCAAAGTCAAGTTCTTTGGTTGTACAGCCATCTCAGAGCATAAAAAAAACAATATAAGGATGTGCAGTGAATGCAAGGAAATTACAATTATGCAGGAAATCATCAGGCCCAATCTGTGGAGACTAATAAAGTTAGGGAACTTAACTTAGTTATACCTCTCAAAAATCAAGATGTATTTCAACAATAATAGGTTCTTAAAAGAAGAACCTAAATTTATATTGCTAAATTTAAATATTAGATAAATACTTAGATAAGTTCATTCTTACAGTGTTGATGTTAATTTTTAAAGACTCCACAAACAAACTCCATAACCTGTTGAAATCATGTCACACTGCAGGCACAGACCCCCAATACCTTGTGGAAAAGAAGTGTGCTTAATTGTTTTGAATGTGTGTTTGCAGTTTTCTTCAAATCTTAAAGTTAAAAAAAAAAGAAACAAAGAAGCTGTACTTGTGAATAATACCTAAATAAATGCCACTTAAAGTGCCCCCATTATCCCATTTTTAAGGTTGCTAATATTGTTTTATGAGTCTCCTAAAACAGGTCTACATGCATCTAAGGTCAAAAAACAGTTTAGTTTTCTCAAAAAATAGCTTTAATTTTACCTAATTTCTAAATGATTCCTAAACGACTCGTGCAAAGCAGTTCGAAGAATCAGTCTCTCTAAACCCCTCCTTTCCGTGAGCACTTGCTGCTGTGATTGGCCAGATGGCGCAGTCCTTTGTGATTGGTCTACCGCATACAGCGAGAATGACAGCCCATGGGCGGACATTATGCAAATGTGTTACTTCGTGACATACAGCCATAACAGAATAAGATTCGAATTCCTAACGACTCGTTTAGGTGATTGCGAGCCGACTCTTTTTTTTGATAGACAATAACTTTACATATCGTGCACTTTCGGCTTCACAACTTTGCAGAAAGTTTATGTTCACATACTGCTACATGACACACTGCATGAAAGGTAATATTCGAAAAGGCATAATAGGGACACTTTAAGTGTAATTAAAATACACTTTCATGACTCTGTTTTCTAACACACTTAAAGGGGTATTCCACCCCAAAATGAAAATTTTGTCATTAATCACTTACCCCCATGTCGTTCCAAACCCGTAAAAGCTTTGTTCGTCTTCTGAACACAATATAAGATATTTTGGATGAAAACCGGGAGGCTTGTGACTGTCCCATTGACTGGATAAATCGAATCAATCAAATTTCATATACAGTGGTGTGAAAAAGTGTTGGCCCCTTCCTGATTTTTTTATTTTTTTGCATGTTTGCCACACTTTAATGTTTCAGATCATCAAACAAATTTAAATATTAATCAAAGATAACACAAGTAAGTACAACATGCAGTTTTTGAATGAAGTTTTTTATTATGAAGGGAAAACAAAATCCAAACCCACATGGCCCTGTGTGAAAAAGTGCTTGCCCCCTAAACCTAATAACTGGTTGGGCCACCCTTAGCAGCAACAACTGCCATCAAGCGTTTGCGATAACTTGCAATGTGTCACGGTGCACACACGGGGGAGGAACAGGAACACGAGACGAGGATAAACTCAAAATAATAGTCTTTAATGGAGACATCAAGGCAGGACAAGGCAAGGCTGACATGGACAGAAACACCGGGGAGTAACGAGTAGACCAGACCAAATCAAACTCAAAAGACAGGAACTATATACACAGGGTAATTAACACGATCACATACACACAGCTGGACACAAATTAACTCATAATGACATGAAACAAGGACAGGAAACAAACCAAATATGGACACAAGAGGCAGGAACAGATGACACACAACAGAACCCTGACACAATGAGTCTGTTACAGCGCTGTGGAGGAATTTTGGCCCACTCATCTTGGCAGAATTGTTGTAATTCAGCCACATTGGAGGGTTTTCGAACATGAACCGCCTTTTTAAGGTCATGCCACAGCATCTCAATAGGATTCAGGTCAGGACTTTGACTAGGCCACTCCAAAGTCTTCATTTTGTTTTTCTTCAGCCATTCAGAGGTGGATTTGCTGGTGTGTTTTGGATCATTGTCCTGCTGCAGAACCCAAGTTCGCTTCAGCTTGAGGTCACGAACAGATGGCCGGACATTGTCCTTCAGGATTTTTTGGTAGACAGCAGAATTCATGGTTCCATTTATCACAGCAAGTCTTCCAGGTCCTGAAGCAGCAAAACAGCCCCAGACAATCACACTACCACCACCATATTTTACTGTTGGTATGATGTTCTTTTTCTGAAATGCTGTGTTACTTTTATGCCAGATGTAATGGGACACACACCTTCCAAAAAGTTCAACTTTTGTCTCGTCAGTCCACAGAGTATTTTCCCAAAAGTCTTGGGGATCATCAAGATGTTTTCTGGCAAAACTGAGATGAGCTTTTATGTTCTTTTTGCTCAGCAGCGGTTTTGGTCTTGGAACTCTGCCATGCAGGCCATTTTTGCCCAGTCACTTTCTTATGGTGGAGTCATGAACACTGACCTTAACTGAGGCAAGTGAGGCCTGCAGTTCTTTAGATGTTGTTGTGGGGTCTTTTGTGACCTCTTGGATGAGTCGTCGCTGCGCTCTTGGGGTAATTTTGGTCGGCCGGCCACTCCTGGGAAGGTTCACCACTGTTCCATGTTTTCGCCATTTGTGGATAATGGCTCTCACTGTGGTTCGCTGGAGTCCCAAAGCTTTAGAAATGGCTTTATAACCTTTTCCAGACTGATAGATCTCAATTACTTTCTTTCTCATTTGTTCCTGAATTTCTTTGGATCTCAACATGATATGTAGCTTTTGAGGATCTTTTGGTCTACTTCACTTTGTCAGGCAGGTCCTATTTAAGTGATTTCTTGATTGCGAACAGGTGTGGCAATAATCAGGCCTGGATGTGTCTAGAGAAACTGAACTCAGGTGTGATAAACCACAGTTATGTTTTAACAGGGGGTGGGGGGCAAACACTTTTTCACACAGGGCCATGTGGGTTTGGATTTTGTTTTCCCTTCATAAAAAACCCCCTTCATTTAAAAACTGCATGTTGTGTTTACTTGTGTTATCTTTGATTAATATTTAAATTTGTTTGATGATCTGAAACATTAAAGTGTGGCAAACATGCAAAAAAATTAAAAATCAGGAAGGGGACCAACACTTTTTCACACCACTGTATATATATATATATTTGATTTGTACTTATCTGTATTTTTGCATTCTACTGTTAGTGTTTAGTGTTATCTGTATGCACCAGGGAGTAAGAGAGTAACGCGATTTCAATTCTCTGTATGTATGTACAGTACATGTGGCAGAATTGACAATAAAGCTGACTTTGACTTTGACTTTATATCAGGCAACCCAGTTGTGTTCCTCTGCGGCCAGATTAAACATTGTTGTAGCCTATATATTATGCTCTATTCGTTATTTTTTTTTAGAAAACTCACACTATTCTACTCCATTTTAAATGGTGTTCTTGTATTCAAATTAAGCGAGGTCCACTGCTGCACACATGCCACAACATCGATACAGGGCCAGCTGTATCGATACTCGTATCGTCAAATCTCTGTGACGATACTTCATCGTATCGATGTATCGAACACAGCACTAGTATTTACGCTTTGATTTGAACAAAAACAGCGTATCCATGAGGCGCGGCTGACACAGAACAGTGTACGCAGCTTGCGTCCAGCGGATATTCTCCAAAATGGCGCTACACTGATGCAGAGGAGACAAATTGTTGAATAAATTCGTTATTTTAGTTGTTTTGCATACAAAAGGTATTCTTGTAGCTTCATAACGTTACGGTTGAACCACTGATGGCAGATGGACTATTCTGACAATGTTTTTCATACTTTTCTGGGCCTTGACAGTGAAAATTGTTTGGCAGTCAATGGGACAGTCACAAGCCTCCCGGTTTTCATTCAAAATATCTTAAATTGTGTTCCGAAGACAAACAAAGCTTTTACGGGTTTGGAACGGCATGGGGGTAAGTGATTAATGACAACATTTTCATTTTGGGGTTGAGTAACCCTATAAGAACGCTTTTAAAAAGCACACTTAGTAATAATGTAAAATTAAAAGTTGTACCTTCAAGAACTTTTTAAATCATGTTTTAATAATCTTTTGACATGCTTTAACAAAGTACACTGTTTTTATTAGTTGACTATAATACTAAATCACATGTTAACATACTAAAGCACATGTAAAGCACTTGATTTGATTGTAATTTTAACTGTAGTGTTTTTTTTCAATTATATTTAAAGCTAATATATATTAAATGTACTAAATTGCAGCTTCATCATTACAAATGTTTACTTACAAAACATTACATGCAGTCATTTATTGCATATTAAATTGTTTATCATATATTTTGGCCTGATTTAGCTTTTTCCTAATGTGGAGAAAGTTGTGTCACTGGACACTTTCATTCGAGAAGTCATATTTCTATGAATATAATTAGGGGTTATATTTGGAATCTTACCTTGATATTGTGAAAGAGACCCATTGATCTGCAAGGTCTTGATATCTGTGGGTTTCCCTGGACTTCAGTAGCTGTCATTTTGTGTTATCACAAGATGCAACACATTCTGGGAAAAATAAAATCATAGCTATTAATAGTACCTTGCCTTTTCTCAGCAAAACAAATAAAAACGTCCCTATTTTATCTCTCTTTTCATTTTAATCAAGAAATCTGCAATCTGCAATAAGTTACATGCTGTTTACTGCATGCTTTTAAAGTGCCCCTATTATGGGGTAATGAAAGATTCCTATTTTGGTTTTGGGAGTCCCCAACAACAGGTTGACATGCATGCAGGGTCAAAAAACACTTTCATTGTCAATATGCATTTATTTTTTACTTTACTTGTTCAACGATTCCCAAACGATTCTCTCAACGATTAATTTTTCCAAACCCTTCCTTTGCGTGATGCTAATCTGCTGTGATTGGTCCGATTGGTCTCATTTACATTTCATCATGCCTGTAAAGAAGGGCTGCCACTAACGACTATTTTTATTCGATTCGATTAATCTATCGATTAATCGATTAAACTAAACAATTAATTTCCCACAAAAAATCTACAATTTTACTTAAGAATATTTTATTAAACCAAATGAAATCCACATTTCTATTAAATCCTCTTTTAAAGCAAAAGTAAAGTGCAACAGAGTGCAAGAAGCAAGTGTCCATCTCATAGTCCAAATCACTGAAATCAAAGTTCAGTATTATAGTGTAAGAATGACAACATATCCACGTGTTCTATTCTAATAATAAAATTATAATCAAAAAACACTTTTTAAAGGAGCATTTACCAGAAATATTATTTACCAGAATTTATTTAGCTGAAAAATTTAAATGTAAAGTATTTCTGAAAAAAAAAAAAAAACTTTTTTTTTATATATATAAAATCAATTAATTGGAGATGCTTTTGATTATTAAAATTTAATGGAACCATTAAAATGGAATCCAGAAAATAATGGAGAACAGAATTTGGTACAGATAAAACTGTAAAACTCAATTAATTAGACAGGCTTTTTGATTAATAACATTTTATTTAACCATTAAAACAAAGTATAGAAAAATGAAAATGGAAAAAAAAAATGAATTTGGAAATAAAACGGATTTCATAGGGCCCTATAATTATATATATATATTTTTTTGTGGTAATAAAAATAGATGTAAGTGAACAATAGCTTTTAAAATGACTTAAAATACATATATAATAGCAATGATGCAATAATAATTAGTTCAAATAAAGTATCAAAAGCAAGAAATCATATGGTTTTATTGAACAAAACTGTTAAAATACATAATGTATTATAAACAATAGAGCTAATGTAGATTACGCATAACAACAAAGGCCTGCAGGGGACGCCGACGGCCTGATGATTATTTGTACACATTACTGCTAGATCTAATCCTTGTTTAGTATTGACCAAGCACCATTGCTATAGCCACTATAATTAAATGAATATGTGGACATCAAAACGTGTAAACTCAGAGTGAGGGTTTGAGCTTTTATTTTGAAATCGCGATGTATTCTCCTGTGTTTGTGTAGATTTATAAATGATTTACCTTACAAATCTGATGAAATGGCGCACGTTGCGTTCGTTCCCAGATGAACGTTATGATAAACACAAACTAAATAGTTCTGCTCTAAATAGTATTGAAAATTACTAATTTCACATAGAATTTAGGATGGATAGTATTGGGACGCATGCAATAACTTTATACACGGTGCACATTCAGATTTAAAACTTTGCAGGATGTTTTCATTCACTTAGAGCTGTGTTATACACTGCATGAAAAGTAATTTTCAAAAATCCATCATAGGGGCATTTTAAAAATGTACAGGAAATGCTTGTGTTCTTCAGCTAAAATAGCATTATATTTTATCTATTAATATGCAGTTGTTCAGGATGTTTTTAATGCTGATTTTTTTTTTTTCAGGTGGTTGGCTGTTCACACAAAAGCAGCATGGTTTAGTTCCCAACTGTTTCTAAGGAATGGGGAAAGAAGTTAAACTTGTATCACTATTGAGCAAGACTTTGCTCCAAAGGGACCTTTGTCTTTGCAGTTTTTTGTGTCGATTTTGATTCAGTACTTTCAAATGTCTGAATTCAACACCAAAATAGAAGTATTGAGAAGAAAGAGCCCATATAGAGGCTACTCAGGATAAGAATATTTGAACTGAGATAAAATTTTGCTTTTTAAAGAATGCATTCATTTCCACTTTTTAAGTATAATAAACACATATAATTTATATTTTGTATATATCCTCAACGTTTCTGCCCACATCTTGACAAATTATACAATTATTTCACAATCATGCCACATTCCAATTAGCATGCCCAAGCTGTTCGAGCAAGTTGAGTTCATGAATCAACAGACGTGTACTTACAGCTTGCTGAGACTGAAGAGCTGGAGAAAGTCTACTTTCACTTTAAGGAAGTTAGGTACAATTTAAGAACTTGCTTGAGCTGGGCGGGCTTTCAGGATTGTGCAATCTCAGCTAGTACTTGAATGTGATTTCATGTGGAGTTGTAAAAAGAAAAAGAAAGAAAGAAAGACATAAGTGACATAGTTTGCAAATCTATGCATTTCTCATCACCGACAATGGATACAGACGATAGACGGCACACAACGTCAGGAAAACGTTTGGAATAAACAGTTAGAAAGTTCAAACCTGACCAGCAGATGGAGACAAAGTACAGTTTTAAAACTACACTCTCGTTAAATGACAACATTTCATTCACAAGAAAAGACACTGGAAAAGAGTGTTGTTTGATTTTAGGTGGTATTTAGATTCTGTTCTGATATTGGTGGAAAACCTGTAAACAAGAATGAAATATGGTTGTAGATCAGATCACATCTAATGGATCACTCTCCTTCATTTGTTCCTAAAATATATGAAGCAAGCCTACACTCTAAAAAAATATGGTTCTTTAAAGGTTCTTTACATTCAGTAATGGTTTTATTTAGAACCGTAGCATTCTGAAGAACCCTTTTATGCCGAAATGGTTCTTTGTCAGAGTTTAGGGTTCTTTGTTCCCGCCGTTTTGTTTTTCAAATCTGTAACTGTCAAAGCACTTCATTACTGATTTTCTGGAGTTCAGTGATCCAACTACACAGACTTTCAACACACTCTCAACAGGTAAATGATTCCATTCTTAAATTTAAATACAAATTTAACTTTAAAATTGTAACTGGTTTCCAAACAAACATGTTTTTATCTTTTTCTTTTAGTTGTTGGTCACATATAGCCAGGGGCGCCTTAAGATAACCAGAGGCCCCTGGGCTACAGCATCATGGCAGCCCCCCCCCCCCTCCTACCTCAGAAAGCTACTTTTTTACTTTTTTTTTTTTTTAAAGCTTCCTGACAATTATTTGTCAAATTTAGATTTTTTTCTTGTTAATATGCCAGTTAATATTCACAACACTGTTCTGTGTAAAATGTGAATATATGTGAATATGTATGGCCTTATTTTACTGCCAAATGTCGAGAGCGCATTTTTGTTGCGCGAAAGCAGATTAATAGCGCGAATCTCCCCGCTCGCACGCAGATTTCCTTTGCTCTCCCACAAAACCGGACGTGCGTGTGCACGCTCAAACTTTGTCCTGTGCACTCGCACATCTCTCCGTGCTCTTGCGCTAGATATTAATTATTTTCACACCTGGATTAAACATCAAAAGTTATCAGCCAATCAGATTTTTCTATGACTGACCCGACGAAAATACTATGTGAAGAGGGAACTGATCCTGGAATTTCTTTAAATTTAATAATATTTAGTCATATCAAATGTATATTAGTAATGGCTAGGAATCGGGTGCTTGGATGATTTATAAAAAAACAAAAACCTAGTTTGTCTAATCGTTTGGCCAAACCCCTCTGAGCGATTTATCTAAACAAACAAACAAAAAAGTATATGATTCTTAAAGTTCATGTGTCATACATGTATTGTGTACTTGGGATGAAATATATATAGATGTCATACACTGATCATTCTGCGCAGCACCTCTTCAAGTCGAACACACCTATTCACTTCATCTGTGATAGAGTATGCAAACACCGCGAGAGCATCACTACCGGGAGCAGAAAGAGTCCGACTTCACGTCTCCGCTTTCAATTCCGCCCCTGACAGCAAGCGGCTACTCTCGGCGATAGGTCTTTTTGTCAAACACACCATGGCTGCATCCGAAACCGCCTACTTCTCTACTATATAGTAGGGGAAAAGCAGTAGCCGAGCGAATAAGTATGTCCGAATCCTTAGTATTCATAAAAGAGTAGTCGAGAATTACCTGGGTGACATACTAATTCTCGCGAGATTCGGACGTGCGTCTACTTAAAGTGCGTCCGAATATACTATATAGTAGGGGAAAAGCAGTAGGCGAGCGAATAAGTATGTCCGAAACCTCAGTATACTTAAAAGAGTAGTCGAGAAGTTCCCGGATGTCCTACTGCTTCAGCCCAGATTCTGAAGAGTTCATCCGATGGATACTTTTCAATCCCAGGAGGCCACGGGAGATCAATACGTCATCATCGAACGTGATGGAGAACAGAGAATGTGAGTATTATAATGGTTACATGTGTTAAAATCGCATTTGTTGAGCTATAGTAAACTGTTGATTTGTTAAAGGCGCTAGACAGTAACGTTACAGTATATTTATGATTTTGCTGTAGAAACATGTTTTATTATGTATAGCGAACAGGGGAGCTCCAGTAAACACACGCACGTCTCCAAAGTGAATTTACATAAACCATACATCTTAAAGACGATTACTAAATGTCTATTTAATATGAAACAGGAAAATATTCTAGAATAATTACAGATTAGCACATTCACAACATGAACAGACATCTGAGTGAGTGATGTAACGTTATGTGTGCTGTTATGTAGTTCATTATCTGTTCACTGTTGTCAACACTGTTTACATGAATGTAATTAATGTGAATAAATCTACATGGAGTAACTAAACATAAGTTATTAATTTAATTTGTCCATTAGTATTGTTGATAAATTGTGGAACATTTGTGTTGGATAAAAAGTGAATTAACACATCAGCAGCTACCTCAACATGTAAATAAATATAGCATTGAGCAGATAAATCACACAGAGGTGACTGACTCTTGTCTGGATGTTACAGGACAGATGAGACACACGTGTGTTTATCCAGTGCAAAGTGACTGATGAAGGAATGCTGCTATCAAAGGCTCTCAGTGAGTATACTAATGAAATGAATAAAACTTTTAAATCTTAAGTTGTAGTTTATTTTAATTATCGTAATTTCAAACGTAGCTATTGCAGTGCTTTTCTGATTTTTGATTGCTGTACATTTGATGCAGAGCTTTTGTGGTGGAGCGGGTGACAGCGACATTTGTGGGGAAAATTTACTTCTGTTAATTCTGTTAGTAAATGTTACTTCTAATACAGAAATCAAATGACATTGTGCTGTTAAAACTAGGGATGCAACGATACCATTTTTTCAGATCCGATCCGATCCGATCCAGAAAATTCTAAGTATCGGCCGATTCCGATCCGATCCGATCCTAGTACAGTTTTTTTTTTTATATAAATCAATGTAGAGTTTCTATACTTCTGTGTCACTCTTTTGTGTGTTAAACACAAGCTAATAGACTATTTAATTTTAATGAAAAATAACATGACAATATATAGGGGCTGTTTACATCTGGTCACTTCATGCGTTTTGTAATATAAATCTGATCCCTCAAAACATTTCAGGAGGTGGTCTGGGCCACATTCCAGACGAAACTGGACAAGTGTAAATGCATCTGGTTGTTGAAACCACATATGTGAATTTTACTCCTCCCAAAATATTAAAATAATAAATGTGTGAGACCGTGTTATAGGCTATATGACATTTTAGTCAGATATGACTGCACTACATTTACATTTACATTTATGCATTTAGCAGACACTTTTATCCAAAGCGACTTACATTGCATTCAAGTTACAGTTTTTTTTTTTTACATTTGATCAGCTCTTGCTTTCCCTGGGAATTGAACCCATGATCTTGGCATTGCTAGCGCCATGCTCTACCATTTGAGCAACAGGAAAGCACTAATGCAACAAGCGTCACTGCGGACGAGTATCTGAGTATTTCTTCAACAAGCAGACGCTCAAACTGCCGTGAATGAAACTGAAAGAAAGACGCAGAAGGTCAACACACAATCATCTTCATTAAAAGTAGTAAGACAAACATATCTTTCCAGTGCTGATGTCGCGCGCTCTCCTATTGCGGTCTTTGATCTTGAAATGAGCTGATAATTAATAAAATGCAGCGCTTTTGATTTCGTTGACGTGAACTTCATTACATTTAAATATAGCGCGGGAATTGAAGCTCGGATTTATATCCATTTATATGGCCAAGTGTAAATGGAAACGCTTAAACAAATCAGATAGATATCTGATCAGAGAAAACACATGAAATGACCAGGTGTAAACAGGCCCATTCATTATCTATAACAAAAATACTATAAGGGAGATTTTAAACTAGGTTAGTGGATAATTTAGCAGCAAAAGTTATTCTAGAAAAATCATGAGTGCACAATTTTATAAAATCTAAACATTTAGTGAAATAACATTATTTAGTGGGGAACAAATAAAAATGAATATGTGAAGGACTAAATCTGGTAAAATGTTACACAATGCTCTTTGTATTGTTCTAAAATACATTAATGAAAACAAGTAAATGTATTTATTTATAAATATAAACTACAAAATTAAAATACATTTCTTTTAAATATAGCATCGTAATGAAGGCAGCAACATATGATAGAGGAGTCCTGCCTCCATTACTGTGCTATACATTAGATTATTAATAGCCTTGATAGGACAGTACAAGAAACGCTATAAATAATATTTCATTGCGCAAAAGTATTATAATACGAACAGCTCCGCTTATGCGCATCCCGTGCGCAGAATGATGCGCTTGAAGCAGCACGGAGTCACAGTGCGCAGCTCCGGAGTTCAAAGCACAGAGGAAAGAGAGATTGATGCGTAGTTTATTAAATCTGAGCGATAGTTTATTGAGCCTTTTCTTTTAACGGTTTTAAATCTCAGTTATTGAGCGCGCTTGAAGAGAGTTTCATTGTTTTGACTAGTAACCGAACGCAACACGCAGTTTGAACGCTGAACGGAGGATAACAGACAACCGCAGAAGAGAGAAGAGTTTATGTGAACTTGAATTTAATGACTTAAATATTCATCTGTACCTCACATTAAACTATGGAACGGCTTTAGAACACTTGGACTTTGACTTTATGGTGCTTTATAATGCTTTTGTGCTTTCGTGGGGCTTAACAATAACACAGAATAGTGTTAATAATACACACAATATCGGATTTGGATCGGTCTCCTCTCTCCGATACCCGATCCGCAGAAAATGACCGGATCGGAGCCGATACCGATCCTGAGTATCGGATCGATGCATCCCTAGTTAAAATGACTGCTTTTCTATTGTGTTTGTGCATCTTTGTAGGATCTGAAATGTCTGCAGACTGGTAAGGATGGAGAAGTCCACAGCAGCATCTTGGAAATGATCCAGTGCCATAGATGAGATGCTCCATTATTCCACCTGACCTTACTGCCTCAACTTGGCTGGATGTTGCTGTGGTCTCTTCATCCTCAGTGAGCCCAGAGCCAGCGAGAGCATCTAGAGAATGACCAAAAGAAATGTGATTTTGGTCAAGTTTGTCCTGCTGGTTTCTGTTCATACAACATCAGTCATTGAAGCCTGAGTTTCAGAAGCTTCAAAAGCATCATCATATAATGTCATGAAGCTTCTGAAAGTCAGGCTCTATTGACTGATATAGTATGAACATAAACCAGCAAGACAAGCATGAAAATCACCTTTTGTGTTTGGAAAAACACACACACACACACACACACACACACACACACACACACACACACACAAGGATTGAACAGCGTGGATGCCAGTAAATAATGACTGAATTTATATGTTTGGGTGAACTAGCCCTTTAAAGCTCCAAATAGAAATTGTATGAAATATATGTAAACATTTACAAACTCGATTACAAAAAAGTTGGGACACTGTACAAATTGTGAATAAAAAAGGAATGCAATAATTTACAAATCTCATAAACTTATATTTTATTCACAATAGAATATAGATAACATATCAAATGTTGAAAGTGAGACATTTTGAAATGTCATGCCAAATATTGGCTCATTTTGGATTTCATGAGAGCTACACATTCCAAAAAAGTTGGGACAGGTAGCAATAAGAGGCCGGAAAAGTTAAATGTACATATAAGGAACAGCTGGAGGACCAATTTGCAACTTATTAGGTCAATTTGCAACATGATTGGGTATAAAAAGAGCCTCTCAGAGTGGAAGTGTCTCTCAGAAGTCAAGATGGGAAGAGGATCACCAATTCCCCCAATGCTGCGGCGAAAAATAGTGGAGCAATATCAGAAAGGAGTTTCTCAGAGAAAAATTGCAAAGAGTTTGAAGTTATCATCATCTACAGTGCATAATATCATCCAAAGAATCTGGAACAATCTCTGTGCGTAAGGGTCAAGGCCGGGAAACCATACTGGATGCCCGTGATCTTCGGGCCCTTAGACGGCACTGCATCACATACAGGAATGCTACTGTAATGGAAATCACAACATGGGCTCAGAAATACTTCCAGAAAACATTGTCGGTGAACACAATCCACCGTGCCATTCGCCGTTGCCGGCTAAAACTCTTTAGGTCAAAAAAGAAGCCATATCTAAACATGATCCAGAAGCGCAGGCGTTTTCTCTGGGCCAAGGCTCATTTAAAATGGACTGTGGCAAAGTGGAAAACTGTTCTGTGGTCAGACGAATAAAATTTGAAGTTCTTTTTGGAAAACTGGGACGCCATGTCATCCGGACTAAAGAGGACAAGGACAACCCAAGTTGTTATCAGCGCTCGGTTCAGAAGCCTGCATCTCTGATGGTATGGGGTTGCATGAGTGCGTGTGGCATGGGCAGCTTACACATCTGGAAAGGCACCATCAATGCTGAAAGGTATATCCAAGTTCTAGAACAACATATGCTCCCATCCAGACATCGTCTCTTTCAGGGAAGACCTTGCATTTTCCAACATGACAATGCCAGACCACATACTGCATCAATTACAACATCATGGCTGTGTAGAAGAAGGATCCGGGTACTGAAATGGCCAGCCTGCAGTCCAGATCTTTCACCCATAGAAAACATTTGGCGCATCATAAAGAGGAAGATGCGACAAAGAAGACCTAAGACAGTTGAGCAACTAGAAGCCTGTATTAGACAAGAATGGGACAACATTCCTATTCCTAAACTTGAGCAACTTGTCTCCTCAGTCCCCAGACGTTTGCAGACTGTTATAAAAAGAAGAGAGGATGCCACACAGTGGTAAACATGGCCTTGTCCCAACTTTTTTGAGATGTGTTGATGCCATGAAATTTAAAATCAACTTATTTTTCCCTTAAAATTATAAATTTTCTCAGTTTAAACATTTGATATGTCATCTATGTTGTATTCTGAATAAAATATTGAAATTTGAAACTTCCACATCATTGCATTCTGTTTTTATTTACAATTTGTACAGTGTCCCAACTTTTTTGGAATCGGGTTTGTATATTATAGTAGTACCTTGAAGAAATAAACTTTAATAAACAAGCAGCTTTTATTGAGCTGCAAAAAAAAAACATTTACATATTTCTTTATTTTAATTTACAGTTATGCATTTGGCAGACACTTTTATCCCAAATGACTTGCAGTGCTCTTATTACAGGGACCCTAATCCCCTTGGAGCAACCTGGAGTAAAGAGCCCTGCTGAAGGACACACTGATGGTGACGACTGCAGAGATCGATCCAGCAACCTTCTGCTTACCAGTTCATTACACCACAAAAGTAATGAAGCTATATCAAAAATTAGCATGTAATTGTAAACATATTAAATTAAATTTGGCAAGAAATGGAATGCTGACAACATGAGATGTAATTTTTTTTACTCTGTGTAATTGTTTTACAGGTAGTTGTCCTCATAGAGAGCAGGCACACAGATGTTTGGAGCAGACACAGCAGGAGCCAGATTGTTCCACACATGTTCTCCTGCTCATGCTCCTGCTCCTGTTCATCATGGTCTTCCTTATCCTCTCTGTGTACTCAGGCAATGATAGCCTCGATGTCCGTTTCCCATCCATGATCAGATTCAGTCTGACTGCAGCAGTGAGGGACGTGATGGACTGCAGAGACAGGTGAAGGTGGACACGGTGGTCAGCTGCAGAACTGGCACAGCTGTGTTGAGATGGCAGTAGGATGTGGTTTCACTGTATGTAAATACATGATTGTTAGAACAATATGTTTGAATAAAGCTTTGTTTCATGTGTTGTTGACTTGTTTATTTATTTTCATGATTACTTTTATTTACATTTTACTCATTTGTTCATGTTTCCTGTTGTAGGCAGTAAAGAAAATATAATTGTTTCATTAACATATGCATTAATACATTACTTGACTGAAAATTGAGATGTATTCACCTTGGATGCAATTGTCTAGTAGTGTGTAGTCATGCATAGCTATGGCATATGAAAAAGCAAATTACATTTTGTTTGTTTTACTAAAAAGTAGAATTAATTATTGGTCAGCATTTATCATTATTATTGTTCATAAGTGTTGGCCTACCAATGCATTCTGAGGAAAACTTAATTTCTAATAATACTTAAATTTTTCGAGTGTAAAATCAACAGTCTTCTCCAAAGGTAAGATCTTTGAGCAGCTCATCGACGCCTCCTTTGTGCAGATATTATAAACATTGCAAACATGGAAGAAAACTGTACTAGGTAGGGTTGTGGGTTTATTGATGCTATGAGGTGTCTGTGCACCTGTCGCTCTTATTTTCTTTTTAATATTTACTATTATTACTGCAGAACATATAAGCTCAGGGAAAGATGGTAGTATCCTTAATTGAACAATCATAATGACAAAAAAACAACAACAGAAAACATAACTATAATGGGTTTGCATACATCATAGTATGAGATTATACACAGGAAAAAAGATGAAATATCTTTGAATAATCATAAAATTCATATAAACATAATGCATTAAAATTGAATTTGTTTTTGTTATTTATAAGCCTCAGATGAAACGAAAGAGACATTCAACAAGAAAAAGAGGAAAACAACGGAGATTTAAGCCAGTTTTGCGTGTGGATGAACAATTTTGCACATAAAATTAAGAAAATAACATTCAAGAGAGAACTATTTTAGTTTTTCGTAATAAAAAAATAATATATTTAAGGATTAAACTGTGGGTTATGTTAGTAGAATATAAAAATATATAGTTAAAAATATAAAAACTTAAATCAACCCAAAATGTATTGGTTATACTACAATCACAAGGGCAGCTGTTTCTTCAACAAGACCACAAAATGAGCAAATTTCATCAACATCAAAATATTTACAGATAGATGAATTAAGCCTGTCGCTCAAATCTTTTAAGTTTGTTTTTGTGCTTGTTATAACGTCATAGATCACATGATAACGTAAACATGGCGGATCGCATTTATACTTAACGAGATTTGGCTGTAGAGTACATACTTTTTTAGCACTCGTTAAGTAAGTACTTATTGAAATTAAGTACCTACTCATTGAGTAAGCGGTTTCGGATGCAGCCCTAGTATATCGGTGGAACATACCAACTATACAAACTGTGTGGGGGGAACCTAAACTGAACCATTCACTGTATAGGCAATTACAACCAGGGCGTTGCTGAAAATGAGTGTGTGAGTTTGTTTACAGAATGCTGTTGTCAAATTCCCATATAAATAATTATTATAAAAATATAATTTCCCTGCAGCCAGTGGGCCCCCTTTCCCTTTTAGGCCCCTGGGCTTCAGCCCCTTGAAGCCTGTGCATTAATGCGCCCCTGCATATAGCCTAAGTGCGTGCAGCTCTGCTAAGCTTTGGAAACTTCTCTCCTCTTCTCCAAGAAAGAAGACCCTTTGGGCTTTACTATCCATCATCCAGAGTTGATAATGCTCAAAAATATAAAAAGTTATAGACACTGAAGTGCCTTGATAAAAATTGTACCACACTGAATTTTTTTTAAATTTCATATAAAAATACATTAAATCAGTCCTGGAGCAATCCAGAAAAGTAATGGGTTGAAAGTCACATGTCTCATGAATTTATATTTCAAATCTGAAGAAGATACCATGAAAAATAAGATTCCTGCAGCCATTTTTCTAGTCCCCCACCCCTCTGTTTGAGGAAAAATAATTACCAAATTATTGAAGGGTTCTACTACAAACTATTTAGTCATTATACATGCCACTGCAGTTTTTCAATTATAAAACAGTAAACAGAATCTTAGACATCGTATAAGTGATTTATTTGAGCACTAGAAAAATACAATAATAATAATTTTTGAGTGATGAAAAAAAACAACTTAAAAAAAAAAAAAAACTTAAGTACATACTGATTTCCTGGCATACAGATGCTCCTGCTCATACATTAGTAATCACTTGCTGACGATCATTCATACAGATGCTAATCATACAGATGGCCGCCCATATTGTCAATAATCCCATTATAATGGCTGTTACGGTTTATGCCTTGAGGGTGTATGCTCCTTCGTATGACGTCATGTCTCTTGTAATCTCTCTCTCGGAGTCTGATTGTTTAGGTCTGCCTTTGCGTCTGATGGCATGAGTGCTGATAACCTATATTAAGGACGCTGAAGTGGAGCTTGGGAGGAACGGCAGGAGAGCCACCAGCAAACCAGACTTATTATCTTTATTCTTTATTTTGGTCGATTACTTTTTTTCGTTGTCTTTATATTTTGGAGTATTCATTCTTGTTTATTAGATGCTTTAGGAACTTTTTCTTTTGTTTCCTTTCTTGTTTTTGATACGTGTTTCCTTTATATCATGTTTTGTTTTGTTACCTAAATAAATGTTTTTTTTTGCATGATATCTTGGTTTCACGTGTCCACCTTTATGCTGCGTTCCCCATTCTGGCTAATTTAAACAGGGGTTCGTAACATAAATTGGGGGCTTGTCCATTTGATTTTGTTTTGATGAGCAGATAAGCTAATAATGGTGGTGCAAGCGTTTTCCGGGTAGGTAGAGTAAACCAGGGGGACTGTGTCTAGCGCCGGTTCTCACAACGGTTTACTGATTTATTGTTTTGTTTTATTATTTTAGTTTGTTGTTTTTGGAGGAATTCCGGGGGGGAGGCTTGCCTCTCAATTGGTACCCTCTGAAGACTAGAGAGGAGGTAGTTAGATCTTGGTTAGGTAGGTGTAGGTCTGGAATCGTTTGTACTATTATATTGTGTTTTTGTTTTTGCTCATTAATTTATTATGGCAACTTTTGATTTAAATGTGTTCTTAAATCAACCTAGTGCTGCAGCGTTAGAAACATGTAGAAAGGACGATTTGTTCCTTATTTCTCAACATTTTGAAATTCCTGTTTATAAAACATTTCTTAAAAAGGATTTAAAAGCTTGTTTGGTGGCTGGTTTAATTAGTAAAAATGTGTTACCTTCAGTGGATAATGTTTCTGAATCAGCAGAAACGGGTGCAGCTGTGGCGGAAGAGGAAATTGCTCCACTGCGTTCTCCTGTTGATGATCCAGTTACTCCGATTGCCAACGCAGGTGCATATTCTCTCGGTGGTGGTGCGGAGGTAGGACCACCTCTTTCGATGCCTAAATTTTAACCTTTTTCACTTTCGACTGAAGCGTCACCAGTATCTCAGGTCGATTCGTGTTTAAAATTGCGGTTGGCTCGGTTGCAGCTAGAGACACAAGACCGAGCTCAAGCACGGAAAGATGAGTTGCAGCATCAGCTTGAATTGTATCGGGTTGACACGGATACGAAAGTGAAAATGCGGCAGTTGGAATTGCAGGCTAGGCGAGATGACTCAGGGGAATCTACGAAATCATCTGTATCAGATGGTAGGTTTAGTTCTAATTCTGATGCAGTTGTAGTATTGCCGAATTCCACCACAGTGCTAAATGACCGTGGGTCTACCACTAATTCTGTATCTGTGTTAACGGATTCTTTAAATGCCCCTTCGACATCTCCATTTAATGTGGCGTAGAATATTGTAATTGTTCCACCGTTTCGCGAGAATGAAGTTGAGGCTTATTTTCAGGCATTTGAGCGCATAGCTTCTGCTTTAAAGTGGCCAACTGAGGTCTGGTCATTAATGCTACAGTGCAAATTGACAGGAAAAGCGCAGGAGGTTTGTGCATCACTTCCTTTGGAAGAAAGTGTTCAGTATGAGACTGTGAAAAATACGATTCTTCGTGCTTATGAATTAGTGCCTGAACATTATAGACAACGATTTCGTTCAACAAAAAGATCTATGTCCCAGACATATGTGGAGTTTGCCCGTGAGAAGGGTCTACTTTTTTTTTTTTTTTGTTATCAACAATTTTTTATTTTCATTTTTTTCACAAACAACACAACATAATATCCAAAATAAAACAAAACAAAACAGCAGACACATACTCAACATCTCAAAGTTCAATCAAAAGGGAGGGAGAGAGGGAAGGACAACAAGAACACAAAAGTTACTCCTTTAAATAATCACGTATATTCAGTAAAAAACACTGCCAAGCCTCAATGGTTGAAGGCCTGGCCCCACCGATTCGCACCTTTGTACAATGTAATGCCTTTGTGGAGGAAAGAACACACACACACACTAAGTGCAACCACAAAATTCCTCAGGATTAAAGAAACTTTCGTCTCTATCTGCAAGTCATAAAATTGACAGACGAACAGCACCTCACCCCACTGGCTGGCCAATTTCCTGCCATGCTTTTGGGTTATCATCGTAAGGAAACCTCTAAAAAAATAGGAGAGCTTTGAGGTAAAAATCTGGAAATGGTCCAGCGACAAACTTTACAATATCTCTTGACTGCTTAAGCAGTAACTCAATGATGGTATCAACAAGAAAGACGTTTTACGACAGATGTTCGAGCTAAGAAAGACCAGATCTCCACAAACGTGACATTCTCAGGACCTGGACAACTGACTTTCCTGACCTCCCGTTTCTCCCACATTCCACAGCTTGTTTCTGTTTATTGACTTTGCTAAAAGGACTCAAATACTTTTATAAAGTGTTCCAAAAAGACAATTGATAGTAATCACTACTGCTTTTCAAGCTAAATATATCAAAAGCAATATATACATTATATTTACAATATATATAGTCAGGCTGCATTTTATGAAATGAAAGTAAGCTGACTGTGTCATTGTAATCAATGGTATGTTTTTATAATCTTTTGAGGTATAATTTTCTCCTGTGCAAGAACTACTAGACCTTCTAGTAGTATATGCATGATGTGTTATTTCTAATCTTTAAATAGAACCCTTTTTTGGTTAGTTTTAGCATGAAAGCTATTTATGTATGTCAAACACCTTATATTTGGTTTCATATTAACGGTCAGGACAAATGCAAGAATTTGGTGTGCATGGGAAGTTAATATTGAGTATAATAATGTGTGATTAGAACGTGTTAAAAGATATTTTCTTCATGTGACAACATAAATAGGCAGATAATGTATGCACAGGAAGAAGCCTTGTGTAGGCGGAGCTCCGTCTACAGGAACCCTTTCATTGGAAGAGCATCGCGTGAGAGGAACTGAAATCTCCGGTCTAAAACTGACTCCCAGCTGCTCTCTCTCTCTCTCTCTCTCTGCTCTCTGCTTGAATATCGCGCTTCTTGGAGCTGCTCCAAAACAAAAGAGCTCTTAGCCTTAACATCTAGGCCGAGTCTCGAACATTGAGCCAACACTCAGTCAAATCTCTGAAGAAACCCTCGAAAGCCTGAAGCTACGCGAAAAGAACTTCGAGCATCAAACAACACTGAGCAACCAAGCAACAACCGAAGGGCATCCCCAGAGTGACGTCACGCAATGACACGCGGGGTTTCCAGCCAGGAAAGGAAACGACAGATCAGCGATCATTTCAACTTAAAAGCAAGTAATCAAACAACCTCTAAAGTGTCTGAATCGTGTTGTATCTATCTCTAAAGTAAGGATAATAGTTCTCCTCTTGATGATCGACATGGCTAAAATCGTGTGGAAATAGCAAAAGTGCTATATTTTTAATCAGTCTCAATTGTAACAATTCATTGCCTATGTTTGTGTATGTATGTATTTTTGTTTTATGTTATTTAGCTTAGTTCATGTATTTTAGTAAGATAGCAAATACATTCTTGTTTGATTTATAGAGAAGTGTTCTGTGTGAAATATTAAAATCAAACTTTGCTCAGATAACGTTACCTAAGCTAATAACTGTCATACGGTTATTTAAATAATTCTGTATTATTATATCGTGGCCACGAGAATAAACAGAATTTATCAGATATACTGAAATCTAACAACTCGCTGGACGATTGTTAAATAAGGTATATGTTGGACGTTTTGATTAATGCCAATTGATCATATCAATATCAAATTGTAAGATTCCCTAAAGCTAAAATAAAGCTTAAACCAAAGAGCTAAATTAAACAATGTAAAAAGGATTAAATTCATTACAGAATGGTGGAGGATAAAAGCGAGCATAAATTTGATTTGAATATTCATAATCAGAAAAACATGTTGTATTTTGCCTATTTTTAACCGGAAGAAATAGTGTAGCTACAAAGAGACAGAGTTGTTTGTGTTTGTGGTACTGTATGCATGGCAATGCGTTTTGAATGAATTAAAGTGCAACCTTAGTTGTTTGAGAAATTAACTGCAGTAAAGTATATGAATTGTCTGGAAGACAAAAAGTCGCTCAAAAGGGCGCACTTAGGGAGAAGTGAGCGGATTCCTCACTTACGTCTCTTTTTAGGCCTAGGGCTGGTTTTCTCATATTGTGTGTCCCAATTTGAGAAATAACCATGCCGTCTCCCGGTTTGAAAACATTAACTTAGCTACTTAATGATTTTTCTGCCATCTGAGTCACTAAACAGTGAATTTAAGGCACGGCTCTTGGAAGGAGTTTCCGAAACGCGTTCTGGGGAGAATAGTTATTGATCTTGATCAAAAATGAATTGTGTGATGATAAATCCACTGTGTTTTGTCTGTGAAGTTAGACAGAATTAATGTACTAAGGCTCGCCACGGCCAAAAAGTGTTGATAATTAATCTATGAATTAATGTATATCTCTCTGAACGAGTTGAGATTGTTAGTGCTATAAAGAAATAACCTAAATAGCTGCTTTTTGATGGTAGTGTGAAAGACATTGATGTTTCATTGATTATCCGGATCTGTGCATCTGAGATGACAGGTTGCCTGACGTCACCATAGTGACGCGTAACTCAGGAAGTGCGCAGGCTCCGTTCCCGCGCCATTTTGAGTAAGCTTGGCTAACTGAAGCCTGTAGTATTGGAGCTTAGGCAAAGCTAGTTGTATTAGAAGCATATCGAATAGCACAGTATTTTGTAGCTGTGGGTTTGAATGCGTGTGTGTTTGCAGTGTGTTTTTGAAGTGTTATAACTTCTAATGTGAAAGGACTTTAACAATACAAATTTAAATAAACCTTTAATGTGCAAGGCAGCTGATTTTCATAGGAAATGAGACCAGCGATTTCACCGGTGGATAATAAGCAGTTGTGTTTAGGTTGTTTTGTTTCGTTTCATATTTAGCAGATATTAGTTTCATAACTATTGGGGTTTATTATAAATTAATGATGGGTCTTAGCCTCATTGCTTTGATAGGAAGATAATTAATTTAATTATGATTGCGCTCTCATGATTTTAAGAATCTCATTGGATGAATTGCTATGAAATATTTGAAATTGATCATTTAATTCCATAACTAATCCCAGATGTGAAATTAAATTAATTTCATTAAAATAATTTAACTTCCCGATTCCACATAGACTGATTGAGATAATTATGTGTGCTCTGATAATTTAACAGTAACATTAAGATCTTAATTATTAACTATCAAAGTGTTTGATCGTCTGGCCCGGGAACATTTTTAAATTTCCTTTATAATTGAGACGATACGGATTAATTTGTTCTAATGATTTGAATAACACAAGGAATTAGTAATTGGTCAGGCTTAGGGATACGCAATTAGGGATGTGGAATTTGTAATTTAATTTCATAATTAATTACGAATTTGAAAATTCTAATTCAATTTAATAATTAATTACAGTTCCTGTTTCCATATGGCAACACTATTGGCTGATCAATGAAATGCAATCGCTTGTAATGTTAATGAACATCATTAAGATTTTAATCCATGACTGCCAATAATGCTCTGAAATTTTAATTTCCTCTGCAACTCATTAGAGCTCGTATTACTCTGCTTCAATACTTACGGATTATTTTAATCACAGGTTTTCTTCTAATATTAATGACAAACATCGTTAGGTTAGATCTTTAACTATAAATCATTGCTCTGAAATTTTAATTCCAGCATTGGCTAATAAGGATCCTACCTCAAGGATACCCTATTGATTAATTTAATCCTAATCAAGCCTATCAAATTTAAATGATAACATCATAAAATTTGAATTAGGAACTATCATTTCTAATTTGAAATTCTAATTTCAGTTGCAATTGAGTTTTGGTTCCAACCTGTTTGATCTCTCTCCGTCTGTTATTAAATTAACTTTTATAGGTTTCCCTTTTCTTAGGCCTGATAGGAGATAGGGCTCCCCCTAGTGCTTGGTTAGTGAAGTGAAATTGCCTCCAGTGTGAGTTACAGCAAGCGGAGTCACCCGTTCCGACTGTACCTGGTGCAGGCTGGAGGGGAAACCCGAATATTTCCGTCCTAGTGTTGCAAAGTGACGGCCCGCAGCAGGCTAGCAATCGGGTATCGGAGGAGGTGTCAACGGCTGACTGGGCGAAGGTGCGGATACACCATCCCGGCTAATCTATTGACGAAGTACGTCGAACTTCGGGTTCGCGCTGACGGATAGACACCAGGGCCTAGCCCCGCCCCTCTTCAGGGCAGCAGTCGTTTGACATACCTCACCCGAGTCCAAGCCCGGTTGTGCCAAAAGCCACAGCTGTCTGAGAGGCTCACAGCAAATATGGTGGGGGCGGAGTGTTCGGCAAAACCCTTACAGGAGCTCACCTGGTGCGCTCGGGCGGTGGGCCTTGCTGCTGAACACCACTGGAGCAATTTACATTCATCACAAAGCCTAGAGTATAATAACTTTCTAATTAGGAAAACCCTTTTAATTACAATATTTTTTTGGCTGTGTGAGCCTTTCGGGGGACATGTATTGTGTTGAAGTGGATCGGTCACGTACCATCACTATTTTTTGTGAGCAACAATTTTTTGTTGCTCAATCAGACCTACGTTCTCGGTAATGTGCGGTCTGAGTTGTTTCTTGTTTATGGTTGTCGGTTGTTCATGTTTCTGTGTTGTTGTTTTTTTTAAAACAGACATTTATACTTTTATTTATTTTACCCTATTTCTAAAAGGATTTTTCACCTAGGAGGTTTGGTATCTAAAATGCACATCAGCGTCCACATTTTACTTATGGAATGGAAGTGTTTCTGCTTTTTTTTCATTTATTGAATACAATCTTGGGATTATGAATATTCAGTACATACACTAAATATTTTATCACTGAATGTGAATGGTTTAAATTCTGCTGTTAAACGAACCTGTGTGTTAGAATATCTGCACCGTAAATCTATTTCCTGTGCCCTAATACAAGAGACATATTTAAAACAATCTGACGTGGCACGTTTCCAGAATAAGTATTATAAGTTAGCAGCCTTTTCCTGCGCTCTCAATAAAACTAAGGGGTGCTTATCCTTGTTAACCGGAAGTTAAATTTAACAATTGAACACCTTGGTAGTGATGAGAATGGTAGATTTGTTTTTATCTGATGCAAAATTTGTAATAACAGGTTAGCATTGATCTCTATTTATGGTCCAAATGAGACAGAAGAAAATTCCGTACACAGATTTCCAAAACTCTACTTGAGCAGATTGATTGCCCTCTAGTGGTGGGTGGTGATTTTAATGCTGTCATAAATCCTGCTTTAGATAAGTCTCAATCTGATACAACAGCCAATCAATCCATCCTCTAAATCAGGGGTTTTCAACCTTTTAGGACATGCGCCCCCCCAAGTTTGTCTAATTTCACTCGCGCCCCCCCCCCCCCCCCCAAGAAAAAATATTTTTCTTTTGCTCTTTTTGATTAACATTATTTACACAAGAAATGCACAGATCCGTTATACTGATGTACATTTGACATTTACTTTACTGTTTACGTTCACTTGAAACAACCGACTGTGCTTACGAGGATACTCCTCAGGACAGCCACTGGTATTCACCTGCTGGGGCTGTTCACATGTCGCGCCTAAAAACGCGTGGAAAACGCTAGACGCGTCGCTTTCTCCTTCTTTCCAAAGCGCTCTGTAGCTTGCGCTCCCCTGGCGTCTGCCATTGCTAAGCAACCATGAACTGCGCTCTCCTTGAAGACGTGGAAGTTTCAGCAAAGAATAAAATGGATTTCCAGCACTAAAAATCGATTGCAGTAGCTCTGCTACTATATTTATTTAAAAATGACTATCCACGTACAGCTATGATCAGCTGTTCCTTCATCTTGGCTGAGCTTTCAATGTTGTTACGTGAAAGGATGAAGCTGATTGGTTGGTTCTTGTCACATGACCTGCTGTGCGCTTGCGGCATTCTGAAAAGTTGAGATGTTTTTATCTCGATGCGGCGCGGACGCGCCTGGAAAAAACGAGCGCGTCGCTTCCATTATGAGCGCGCATACCGCGCGTCTACATTTGAAATAACGAACTTGAGCGCGCAAAAGACGCGATATGTGAAGGCTATCTGTTTGTGCCCGCAGGCGCGCAGAAACGCTCTGTCACAGCGCGTGAGTACCGCGTTGAGATGTCTTGGGCTTAAAATTACTTTGTTTAAATTGACAAGACTTAAAACACGTGAGAATTAAAAACTTTCATGAGGAAGCAGCACTGGCCTGATCGTTAAGATAGTTTTGGGGGGCTGAAACCCACCTAAAAAGGGTTTAGAACCACCCCTGCCTGGTATAGCGTGCGTAATTATACTGAAACATAAATATATAACCAGTTTACCTGATTCAATGTGATGGCTGAGCCTGTTTCTGAGATAACAACATGCCAATCCGTGGTTGGATTTCTGACATGACTAACCATAAATCATTTTACACCATTCTCACTGTCGCCTAACAGCAGGAGTCAGATTGCCCCCTAGCGGATGGCTAAAGATTTGAAAGCTCGTATTCATAAATCTTCAAGGCAATGACTCTGAATTAATTGATGCTCGCGCCCCCCTTGACAGGTGCTGGCGCCCCCCTGGGGGGGCGCGCCCCACAGGTTGAAAACCCCTGCTCTAAATTACTGAATAAATTTATCACTGAGCTCAACTTAATCGATCTTTGGAGAATTCAGAATACTAAATCTAAGGACTTCACTTTTTTTCTAATAGACATAAGACTTTCTCTAGGATAGACCTTTCTCAGCCCATCTTTAATTTCGTCTAATTCCTCCATCTCTATATTACCAATTTTATTATCTGAACATTCTGCTGTGTTGTGCAGTGTTCCTCTTTCCGATGTTAAAGCCAAGTCCCCTAGATGGCGCTTTAACATATCATTATTAAGTAATCAGACTTTCATTACTTCTCTAAAAGAATATATTAAGCAATTTCTTGAAATTAATATGCCCTCTGATGTGGATCCTCAAATACTGTGGGAAACAACTAAGTGTGCTCTACAAGGTTTCTGTATATCTTTCTCTTCTACTCTTGCCAAAGCAAAAACTCACCAGTTTACACAATTAGAAAATAAAATCCAATCATTACAAAACCTGCAAAAACAAAGTTTTTCTGAGCAACAGGCTACACAGCTGTCCTCTTTAAAAGAAGAATATGATTTACTTTCACACTCAAAGGCGGAATTTATTTTACATAGTACTAGGCAAACATATTATTTAGAATCAGAGAGACCTAGTCATTTATTGGCCCTTAGGTTGAAAGAATGCGAGTCTAAGGCATATATTAGCGCAATAAAATCATCGGATGATCAGGTCACCATGAACCCTGTGGCAATTAATGAAATATTTAAAGGTTTTTACACAAATCTGTATAAAGCCGAAACAGATTTTGATGAACCAATTTGTAAGCAGTATTTAGATTAATTGGAACTGCCTCGGATCTCACAGATAGATAAAGAATCTTTGGAGGCCCCATTAAGTTTGGAGGAATGCCACGTCTCTCTAAAAAGCCTTCAAAAGGTCAAATTGCCGGGTCTAGATGGTCTCCCCCTGAATTTATTTAGAAATTTGGGATTTGGTAGGGATACTTATGCTTAATTCATTTAATTTTGCAATTGAACATGGGGTATTTCATAGAGATAAAAAAAAATTGATATCATTACTTCTTAAAAAAGGGAAAGATTCATTAGATTGTTCCAGCTACAGACCGATTTCGCTTATACCATGTGAATTATACCAAGTTTTTGCTTCTCGTATGGAGAAGGTAATTCATAGTTTGACCAAGGAGGACCAAACCGGTTTCATCAAGGGGCGAAATGCGTCTTACAATATGCGTCGACTCCTTCATATTCTTGACTTTGCAGATTCTCATCCAAGCCCTTGTGCGTTTTTTTCACTTGATGCAGAAACAGCCTTTGACAGGCTAGAGTGGAATTGTGGGCAGTTCTGCAATGTCTCTGCTTCGGTGAACACTTAATTTCTATGATTGAGACATGATACCCCTCACTTGCAGCATCAGTCATGACTGGTAATATTATTCCCCCCCCATTCCCTTTACAGCAGGGAACGAGGCAGGGATGTCCGCTTTCCCCCTTATTGTTTTGTCTATCTCTTGAACCCATAGAGCAAGCCATCAGGAAATCTGAAGTATCGATTAAGATTCATGATCATAATCATAGTATTGCATTATACGCAGATGATATTATTCTATATTTAGATCACTTTGATTTTTCAGTCTCTAGCGTAATTAAGAAATTTGATAATTTTAGTAGCTTATCAGGATATAAAATAAATTGGAGCAAATCTGCTTTAATGCCAATTAACAATGTTAAAGTTAATTCTTCTATTCCCTCATTTATCCCTATTAAGGAATATTTCATCTATTTGGGCATTACCATATATAAAAACATTCATAAGATTGCCAGAGATAATTTTAATAATATTTTAATTAAGGCCAAAAATGACATTCAAAGATGGAAGAATCTTAAAGTCTATCTCCAAGGAAGAATCTCCACTGTTAAGATGAATTTGTTACCTCGATTATTATTTTTTTCTCTATGCTACCACTTTCTCCCCCTCCAGGTTACTTTAAGGAGATCAACTCCATGATTTCTAAGTTTATCTGGAATGATAAATGCCCCAGAATTAAACTTACCACATTACAAGATACTAATCGCGCAGGAGGACTGGCTGTACCAAATTTTGAATTGTATGAGAAGAAGCTGTAAGACCTTGGGGGAAGGTAGAACGCACACACATCTGAACATAATGGCGAGCACATTCCTGAGTTCCGATTTCCTGCCATAAAACCTCCTTATCTCAAGAGACTTTGTTAAAACAAGGAGAAATTGGAGGAGAGCATATTGAATGTGGTTTAAAACAGGACTTCACTTGGTTCTTATCACTTAACCATAACTCGACCGAAACAGGACGAAACATCTGCTTATGGTCCAGCAACAAAGTCATGGATCCCCTGATCGTTAACGCATAATTCAATTATTTTTATCAACAAGAAAATACGTTTTGCGACAGACGTCCGAGCTAAGAAAGACCAGATCTCCACAAATGTGACATTCTCATGACCTGGACAGCTGACTTTTCTGTCCTCCCGTTTCTCTCACATTCCAAACTGAAACACCCCTCAATTTCTCTTCTTGAACAAAGAACTTCCAAACTCTCATAAACTTTATACCAAAAGACAAATAATACCTGTTGCTGTTATCAAAAGCAATATATATAATATATTTACAATATATATATATAGTCAGGTTGCATTTTATGAAATGAAAGTAAGCTTACTGTGTTATTGTAATCAATGGTATTTTTGTGTAATCTTTGGAGGTATAATTTTCTCCTGTAAAGTGAGTACTACACTTAGAGTATCATATGCATGATGTGTTGTTTTTAATCTTTAATTTGAACACTTTTGTGTGTCTTAGCAGGAAAACTATTAACATGTAGGAAACATGCTGAATTTGGTTTCATTTTAACGGCCATGATAAATGCAACATGTTGGTGTAAATGAAAGTTGACTTTTCTGATCCTAATGTATGACTAAAACACTTCAAAATGATGTATAGTTTGTCAAGATTCATTTTGTCCTGTTTTACTTTATCTGTTTGAAAACAATGACGTGTGCAAACAAAGAGCTTTCAGTGCGCCGGCGTCCTGGTGCATGTTAACCTGTTAAAGTAAAACAGGACAAAATGAATCTTGACAAACTATATATCATTTTGAAGGTCTAAGCCTCAAGCATCGACGACAGAAAGCTGTTTTTCGATAGAAAGCTTATAAGGAATGTATTTGCTAAATTTGTGTAAGCAGTACACATCAAAACATGTATAAAAAAACCGCAGTACATACCATATTCATCCTGATAACGACTCTCAAACGTATCCACTGCTGTAAATCCTGGTTTAGTTTGAAAGATAAGGGTCCACTGAACAACATTCCATCGAGCAATTTTAGTCCAAAGAAACAACAACGTTGTAATTTGGATCGTTATTCATTTGTTTACGTCTCATCTCTTCAGGGAGAGTTATTGTTTGTGTCCGTTATGGAACAAATTAGGCCAATGGATAGCGAGTCGGACTTGTAAGCGGAAGGTTGTGGGTTTGAAGCTCAGGTCCGGCAGGGATTGTTGGTGGGGGGAGAATCCTCGTTCAATACCACGACCGAGGTGTCCTTGAGCAAGGCACCGAAACCCCAACTGCTCCCCGGGCGCTGTAACATGGCTGCCCACTGCTCCGGGTGTGTGTTCACTTAGGATGGGTTAAATGCAGAGAATACATTTCACTGCTGGTTATATACTCTCTATATAATTGTGTATGTGACAAATAAAAATAATCAAAAAAAAATTACGCTCAAAAACAGCGTCTTGGTGGTAAAAAAACAGCATGATTTTGTAGCAGACAATGTCCCAAACAGAATGAAATCATCCAAAAAAAAAAAAAGTCAAAGATACACGGAAGATTGTTTATTTGAATTCTGGCGCTCCCTCGCGACGGCGCGTGATGCACGCTGTGACGCACCTGTCATCTGATGGGGGCGTAACTTAGCGATCTTTTTAGCACAAATAACTTTCTTTTTTTTCTTCTTCAACAGTTTTCATATATGTTTGTGTGTTTTGTGGGTAATGTGCCTGTATCTGTATGATTAACATCTGTATGGCTGATAATCAGCATGTAATTACTGACTGTTCACAGATATCAGTGTGAATGCAGTCTATATAAAAGGCCATTGTTACGAACCCCTGTTTAAATTATCTAGAATGGGGAACACAGCATAAAGGTGGACACTTGAAACCAAGATATCATGCAAAAAAACATTTATTTAGATAACAAAACAAAACATGACATAAAGGAAACACGTATCAAAAACAAGAAAGGAAACAAAAGAAAAAGGTCCTAAAGCATCTAATAAACAAGAATGAATACTCAAAATATAAAGGCAACGAAAAAAAGTAATCAACCAAAATAAAGAATAAAGATAATAAGTCTGGTTTGCTGGTGGCTCTCCTGCCGTTCCTCCCAAGCTCCACTTCAGCATCCTTAATATAGGTTATCAGCACTCATGCCATCAGACGTAGGTGCGCAAAAGCAGACCTAAACAATCAGACTCCGAGAGAGAGATTACAAGAGACATGACGTCATACGAAGGAGGATACACCCTCAAGGCATAAGCCGTAACACTCCCCCACCTAAAGGAAGAACCTAGTCTTTCTTTTTTTTTCTCTTCATGCAAGAGAGACAGGTTCTGGGTGAAGCTATCAAATAACAACAAACAAGAAAACAGTACACCAACCCAGTGAACCTAATATATATATAAAAAAATATATATATATTACCTAGCCCCGAGAAAGGGCATCTGCCATGACATTGTCCGTTCCTTTCTTGTGGTGAATCTCAAGGTTATAATGTTGAGCCATTAAAGCCCAGCGCATGAATCGTTGGTTATGATTGTACATTTTATTTAAAAAAAACAACGGGTTGTGATCCGTGTAAACGACAATGGGAGAAGAGCTATACCCAACGTACACATCAAAGTGCTGCAAAGCAAGCAACAAAGCCAGAGTCTCCTTTTCAATAGTAGAATAATTCAATTGATGACAATTAAACTTTGCAGAAAAATAAGACACTGGATGAGGTATGCCGTCATCACCATCCTGAAGCAGGACCGCTCCAACTCCAGTCGCACTGGCATCCACCTCAAGCTTGAACGAACGAGCCACATCAGGAGCAGACAACACTGGAGCACTGCAGAGGAGAGATTTCGCACACAAAAATTCACTTTGACATTCTTCAGACCACTTAAAATCAACTTTAGGACTGCACATTTTTGTTAAAGGGGTAACCACAGTCAAAAAATTATTACAGAAACATCTGTAATAGCCAGCCATCCCTAAAAATCGTCACAACTCTCGCTTCGTAGTAGGTACAGGGTACGCAAGAATAGCGGTCACTTTTGCGTCCACAGGACGTACTTGACCGTTTCCGACCTGTTTTCCTAGATAAGTGACGGAAGCTTTTGCAAAGGCACATTTCTTCAAGTTTAATGTTAAGGAGGTGGCTGCTAATCGACTAAAAACATCATGCAATGTGGAAAGGTGATCAGCCCATATAGAAGAAAAAATTACTACATCATCCAGATAGATGTTACAGTTCGGAACGTCACCCAAATCCATAGACATCAACCTTTCAAAGGTGGCGGGGGCGTTTCGCAATCCGAATGCCATCCGCGTATACTGAAAAAAACAATCAGGAGTCACAAAGGCAGAAACTTCAGAAGCACGTTCAGTTAATGGCACTTGCCAATAGCCTTTCAAAAGGTCTAGTTTAGTAATGTACTGAGCCGTGCCAAGATTGTCGATACAATCCTCCATACTCGGCAACGGAAATGCATCCGGTACAGTAACGGAGTTCACTTTTCTAAAGTCAGTGCAAAAACGGAATGACCCGTCAGCTTTAGGCACTAAAACACATGGTGAACTCCAAGGGCTATTGCTCTTTTTAGCAAAACCATTCTGAACTAAATATTTCATAATCTCCCTCTTCCCTATGGGACAGTGATACGGATGCTGCTTCATTGGAACTGCATTAAGTCAAGTCAAGTCAAGTCACCTTTATTTATATAGCGCTTTTAACAATACAGATTGTGTCAAAGCACTTAACAGTATCAAGTTGGAGGATAGAGTGTCAGTAATGTATAATAATAAGATTAAACACTCAATTTCAGTTAAAGGCATTTCATTATTGAATACAAAGATGTCATTGTCTAGCTAAGTTTAGTATAAATAATATCTATGAAATTAAATTGACGATAATCGCTAGAAATTAAGTGTCCCCAACTGAGCAAGCCAGAGGCGACAGCGGCAAGGAACCAAAACTCCTTCTGTGACAGTGTGGAGAAAAAAAACCTTGGGAGAAACCAGGCTCAGTCGGGGGGCCAGTTCTCCTCTGGCCAGGATATTATTTTTTATTTATTGTTTTAATTAAGACTTTAAATGTATTATATTTCTATTTTAATATTGTTGCAATTTATTGTATTTTAAGTCGAGGTCTTCACTGGGATTATGTCCCCGGGGCTCATCCAGGGGTCCGGCCTCCGCCGACAATCTGGGCCGCAGTCATCATCTCCCGGCGCCAATCCACCATCTGATCCGGACACAGACTGAGAAACAGAATAAGATAGAAACAGACTAATATTAGCGTAGATGTCCATATTTTTACGATGTAACAAGTACATCGTGTGTTATGGGAAGTGTTCCCGGTTCCGGTTGATCTAATTAATGCAGCCTAACAATCCTTTAACGGATTTGAATAATAGAAGTGTATTAGTGTGTTATGTGTACGCCAGGTTAAAGAGGTGGGTCTTTAATCTAGATTTAAACTGACAGAGTGTGTCTGCCTCCCGAACAGTGTTTGGTAAATTGTTCCAGAGTTTGGGCGCTAAATAGGTAAAAGATCTGCCGCCCGCAGTTGATTTTGATATTCTAGGTATTATCAAACGGCCAGAGTTTTGAGAACGCAGTGGACGTGAAGGACTATAATGCGATAAGAGCTCGCTCAAGTACTGAGGAGCTAAACCATTCAGGGCTTTATAAGTAATTAACAAGATTTTAAAATCTATACGATGTTTAGTAGGGAGCCAGTGCAGTGTTGACAGAACCGGGCTAATGTGCTCATACTTCCTGGTTCTAGTAAGAACTCTAGCTGCTGCATTTTGAACCATCTGTAATTTGTTTATTAAGCGTGCAGAACAACCACCCAATAAAGCATTACAATAATCTAACCTTGAGGTCATAAACGCATGAATTAATATTTCTGCATTTGACATTGAGAGCATAGGTCTCAGTTTAGATATATTTTTAAGATGAAAAAATGCAGTTCTACAAATGCTAGAAACGTGGCTGTCAAAGGAGAGATTACTATTAAATAGCACACCTAGGTTCCTGACTGATGACGAAGAATTTACAGAGCAGCCATCAAGTGTTAGACAGTGTTCTAGGTTATTACTTGTGGGGGTTTTAGGTCCGATAAGTAACACCTCTGTTTTTTCAGAATTTAGCAGTAAGAAATTACTCGTCATCCAGTTTTTTATATCGACTATGCATTCCATAAGTTTCTCAATTTGGTGTGTTTCACCAGGCCGTGAAGAAATATAGAGCTGAGTATCATCAGCATAACAGTGAAAGCTAACCCCGTGTTTCCTAATGATATTTCCCAAGGGTAACATGTAAAGCGTGAAAAGTAACGGCCCTAGTACTGAGCCTTGAGGAACTCCATATTGCACTTGTGATCGATATGATACCTCTTCATTCACTGCTACGAATTGATGGCGGTCAGATAAGTATGATTTGAACCATGCTAATGCACTTCCACTAATGCCAACAAAGTTTTCTAGTCTATTCAAAAGAATGTTGTGATCGATAGTGTCGAACGCAGCGCTAAGATCCAGTAGAACTAATAGAGAGATACAACCACGATCAGATGATAAGAGCATTACCTACCTCAATGTCATGCTTGATGACAGAGGTACCAGACGGAACATCGTTAAACAGTTCAGGGAAGCTTTCCACCAACTCAGTCACATCCTGCTGTTGGTCACTAGACAAATGAGATAGTTGAAAAACTTCAGAACTTTTTAAACAACCTCCATTCAATAGATCCGTGGACATTTTCAATCCATCATCACTCTCCTCAATCACCAGAGTACGGGACAGCATAGATACTTGCTTCTCTTCTTGCACCTGTAATTCACTCTCAGGGAAATTACTTTCCTTTCCAGGTTTACCATTACGACAAAGATACGATTTTAACATATTGACATGGCACAACCGCGTCTTCTGACGGCGTTCTGGAGTCAAGATTACATAATCTGTGTCGCTCAGTTTACTTTGGATCACATAAGGACCTGTAAACTGTGCAGCCAATGTAGAACCAGGTGAAGGAAGCAACACCAATACCTTCTCTCCCGGCGAAAAATGTCGTTCCACAGCAACGCTTCATTTTCTTTTGTGACAAGGAGAGCGCTTCTTTTGCAACAGCACAAGCACTTTGCAAACGTTCACGGGTGCGAGAAATAAAATCAACCACATTACTTTTTCCAGCCGCACCTGGAACAAAAAATTTGTCTTTTAGAATCTTCAAAGGACCTCGCACGTTGTGTCCAAAAACTAGTTCGGATGGACTAAAACCAAGTGATTCTTGTCGGGCTTCACGAAGAGCAAATAAAACTAAAGGGACCCCATCATCCCATTCATTCTCAGTCTCCAAACAATATTTCCGCAAAGCAGCCTTTAAAGTTTGATGCCATCGCTCCAACGCACCCTGTGATTCTGGATGATAAGCACTGGATAGGACATGCAACACTTTCAAAGCTTCCAGTACATTTGTCACGGTTCACTAATTCATTGCTTCCTTCTCGTCCCGTGTTACTGTTGTGATGTGTGTGTGTGTGTGTGTAGATGTGTGTGGGCGTGACCGAGCCATCACCGCTGATCAGCACCTCAGCTGAGCCTCGTTAACAGTGCCAGCTGCAGCTCATTCACACACCTTTAAATACTCACCAGTTTCTCCTCTCCTTTGTCAGATCGTTGTCGATGTCCCCACATTCAGTCCCTAGTTCCCGGTTCCGGTTGGTGTTTCTGATCCTTGCTGCTGTCTGGTGTCGTGAGTTGGTGTTCCGTCAGCCTTGCTGTGTCTTCACTCTATGTTTGGATTCTTCACTCATCACCACCATTCATCTGTGTTGTTCATCGAAGTCCCTGTGCCACTCATCACCATCATATCATTGTTTATTGTTTATTCCACTAGGTCACTTAATAAAGTACCAAAATTCACTCGCAACTTGCTTCCTCCTTTTTACCATGACAGAACGATCTGACCAATCTATGGAAGCAGCGAGTGCCTCAGCGAATTCCCTGGAGGCGTTCATCACCCAGAGCATCAACAGGATGGATTCCCAGGAAGTGAGTCTGAGCAACACGGGACGCGCTATTCAGGCGCTAGTGGCGCAGGTGTCCGAGCTCACCCAGCAATTTCAACATCTGTGAGTTCCCACTGCGCCACCCACACCACCAGTTCCCTCCATCCCACCTGAGACTCTCTTCCAGTCGGAACCTCGTCTGCCCGTTCCCGAATCCTATTCCGGTGAACCCAGTTTTTGCAGAGCATTCCTCACACGATGTTCCATGCACTTTTCTCTGCAACCCAGAACATTCAATACTGAACAAACCAAGGTTGCCTTTACTCTGACGTTATTGACAGGAAGAGCGGCATTATGGGGAACAGCGGTGTGGGAGAACCAAGATCCATGCTGCGCCTCGTTCCAGGCACTCTCCGATGAGATGAAGCGGGTGTTCGATCGTGCCGTCGCCGGGAGGGAGGCGGCCAGAATACTCGCCGACCTTCGTCAGGATGAGAGATCGGTCTCTGACTACTTCATCGAATTCCGGACCTTAGCGGCAGAGTGTCGCTAGAACAAGGAGGCGCAGTGGGACATGTTTCTGCATGGGCTGGCTGACCGCGTCCAGAAGGAGATCTACGTCCTGGACCTCCCCACTACACTCAATGGACTCATTGATCTGGCACTAAGGGTAGATGCACGACTGGCTAGAGTCGAACGATGCATCCCCTCCAGCCGAGTACCTGGAGGAGCTGAGAGTCAGCGGTTCAGCGGTGGGGACGCGGTCAGTCCTACCTACGATCACGAGCCCATGCAGGTAGGGCGAGCTCGGCTTTCCCGGGAGGAGAAGGAGAGACGGAGATCCCAGGGACTCTGCCTATATTGTGGGGGGGCTGGACACTATCTGAACAAGTGCCCAGTAAAAGACCAAACCCGATAGTAACTGTGAGGCTACTATCGGGTGGGATCTCCGCCGAGAAGACCTCATCACAATCATCGACCCTCCTCCCGGTAAGACTAAGATGGACAACACATTCATTTGACTGTCAAGCACTACTGGATTCCGGGGCGGAAGGTAATTTCCTGGACAGCACGTTTGCACACAAGCTTCAGATCCCCATCAAACCACTCACACACAAGATTTCTGTCCACGCTCTCAATGGTCATGAACTACCCACCATTTCCTTTACCACTGGACCCGTCACTCTCATCACATCAGGCAATCATACAGAAACTATCTCCTTCTTGATCATGGACTCTCCCCTTGCACCTGTCGTTCTCGGTCACCCCTGGCTCATCAGTCACAACCCCAAGATAGACTGGCACCAGAAATCCATTGTGGCTTGGAGCAATAAATGTTATGAATCCTGTCTAGTGTCTGCCTGTCCGTTGATTTCTGTTTCTGTTTTTCAGGAGGAGGCAGTGGATTTGTCTAACGTGCCCGCGGAGTACCGGAACCTGAGGGAAGTGTTCAGTAAGTCTCGAGCAGCTGCTCTTCCTCCGCATCGTCCTTACGACTGTGCCATAGATTTACTGCCGGGTAAGTCTCCGCCTAAGGGCAAGTTATATTCACTTTCTGTTCCAGAAAGGGAGGCCATGGAGAAATATATTTCTGATTCTCTAGCATCTAAGTTCATCCGCCCTTCCTCTTCTCCAGCGGGGGCGGGGTTCTTTTTTGTGGGGAAGAAGGACGGGTCTCTGCGTCCTTGCATTGATTACCGAGGGTTGAATAACATCACGGTAAAGAATACTTATCCGTTGCCGTTGATGTCTTCAGCCTTCGAGAGGTTGCAGGGAGCGTCAATTTTCACAAAACTGGATTTACGTAATGCCTATCATTTGGTTCGCATAAGGAAGGGGGATGAGTGGAAGACTGCTTTTTAACACCCCCAGGGGGCACTTTGAATATTTGGTCATGCCCTTCGGGCTGTCCAACTCCCCGGCGGTCTTCCAGGCACTTGTCAATGACGTGCTGCGAGATATGGTAGATCAGTTCATATATGTCTACCTGGATGACATATTGATTTTTTCTTCTTCTCTCCAGGAACATGTGCAGCACGTCCGGTGAGTGCTTCAGAGGTTGCTAGAGAATGGGCTTTTTGTCAAGGCGGAGAAATGCGCTTTTCATGCACAGTCTTTTCCCTTTCTAGGGTACATTGTGTCGTCTGAGGGAGTGCGAATGGATCCTGAGAAAGTTAAGGCTGTTGTAGAGTGGCCAAGTCCAGACTCCCGTAAGGCCCTACAGAGGTTTCTGGGGTTCGCTAACTTCTCCCGGCGTTTTATTCGCAACTTCAGCCAACTAGCCGCGCCTCTGACTGCCTTGACCTCCCCCAGAACTACGTTCAGGTGGTCTAACACAGCCGAGGCTGTGTTTACCAAACTTAAGGGCCGCTTTGTTTCAGCCCCCATCCTTATAGCCCCTGATTCCTCACGTCAGTTTGTGGTGGAGGTCGACGCATCGGAGGTGGGGGTAGGCGCAGTGTTATCCCAGCGTTCTTCCGCGGACGGCAAGATGCATCCCTGCGCGTTTTTGTCCCATCGTTTATCACCGGCCGAACGTAACTACGACATTGGTAACAGGGAGTTGTTGGCAGTCAAGTTAGCGTTGGAGGAATGGCGTCATTGGTTGGAAGGGTCGGGGGTACCTTTTATCGTCTGGACCGATCACAAGAACCTAGAATATATCAGAACTGCTAAAAGATTGAACTCCAGGCAGGCTCGGTGGGCACTTTTTTTTCGGTCGTTTTGATTTTTCCCTCTCGTACCGCCCGGGTTCCAAGAACATTAAACCCGACTCTTTATCACGCATTTTTGACCATTCCGAACGCCCGTCTACTCCCGAGTGCATTTTACCCGAGACTCTTGTTGTCTCCACTCTCACATGGGAGGTTGAGTCGAAGGTCAAGGCGGCCTTAGAAGGGGTAATGCCTCCGTCCGGTTGCCCACCGAATCGGTTATTTGTGCCGGAGGGATTACGGTCCGACGTTATTCAGTGGGGACATTGTTCCAACGTGGCTTGTCATCCAGGAGTCAACCGCACTAGTTTTTTGGTTAAGCAACGATTCTGGTGGCCACGCATGGTGGTTTCCGACAGGGGACCCCAGTTTGTGTCCAAATTTTGGCGAGAATTTTGTAAGTTGCTGGGAGCGACTGTCAGTCTGTCCTCAGGGTTTCATCCCCAGAGCAATGGCCAAACCGAGAGAGCCAACCAAGATTTGGAAAGGGTGTTGCGATGTCTGGTCTCCAAGAATCCTTCCTCTTGGAGCCAACAACTGCCTATGGTGGAGTACGCCCACAATACATTACCAGTGTCATCCACGGGCCTATCTCCGTTTGAATGTAGTTTAGGTTACCAGCCACCAATTTTTCCCAGTCTGGAAACCGAAGTCGCGGTCCCCTCTGCTCACGCCTTTGTCCAGAGGTGTCACCGCACTTGGACTAGAGCCCGTGAGACTCTACTCCAAGTTGGAGCGCGCACCAAGGCTAAAGCCGATCGCCACCGGTCTAAGCCTCCCGTTTACGTCGTGGGTCAAAAAGTGTGGCTTTCAACCAAGAACATTCCTCTCCGCTCCGTTTCTAATAAACTTGCTCCCAAATTCATTGGCCCGTTCACTGTCACCAAGATCATTAGTCCGGTGGCAGTCCGCCTCAACCTTCCTCCAGTGTACAGGAGGATTCATCCCGTCTTTCACGTATCTAAAATTAAACCTGTGTTTCATTCTCCTATTAATCCGCCAGCCCCGGTTCCCCCCCCCCGCCGCGACTCGTAGACGGGGAACCCACATTTTCGGTAAATCGTATTCTGGACTCAAGACGGAGGGGACGCGGTTTTCAGTACTTGGTGGACTGGGAGGGTTACGGTCCGGAGGAGAGAAGTTGGGTACCTGCTGGAGACATACTGGATCACTCTCTTATCGATGATTACAATCGACAGGTAGGGGAACCTGGGAACGCCAGGAGGCGTTCTTAGGAGAGGGGTACTGTCACGGTTCACTAATTCATTGCTTCCTTCTCGTCCCGTGTTACTGTTGTGATGTGTGTGTGTGTGTGTGTGTGTGTGTGTGTAGATGTGTGTGGGCGTGACCGAGCCATCACCGCTGATCAGCGCCTCAGCTGAGCCTCGTTAACAGTGCCAGCTGCAGCTCATTCACGCACCTTTAAATACTCACCAGTTTCTCCTCTCCTTTGTCAGATCGTTGTCGATGTCCCCAAATTCAGTCCCTAGTTCCCGGTTCCGGTTGGTGTTTCTGATCCTTGCTGCTGTCTGGTGTCGTGAGTTGGTGTTCCGTCAGCCTTGCTGTGTCTTCACTCTATGTTTGGATTCTTCACTCATCACCACCATTCATCTGTGTTGTTCATCGAAGTCCCTGTGCCACTCATCACCATCATATCATTGTTTATTGTTTATTCCACTTGGTTACTTAATAAAGTACCAAAATTCACTCGCAACTTGCTTCCTCCTTTTTACCATGACAACATTTTTGAAGACTTTCGACCAAAAATTCGAACCTTGATCAGTTTGAATAGTCTTTGGTAATCCGAACGTAGTAAAAAACTTGACCAAAGCTTTAGTGACGGATTTGGCAGTTATCTTCCTTAACGGTATGGCTTCAGGAAACCGTGTGGCAACGCACATAATTGTGAAAATATACTGTGAACCAGATTTAGTTTTTGGAAGGGGACCAAGGCAATCTACAAGAACGCGCTCAAACGGTTCTCCTACAGCCGGAATAGGATGAAGGGGAGCAGGTGGCACCACCTGATTGGGCTTCCCTACTATTTGACATACATGGCACGTTCTACAGTATCGAGAAACGTCAGCCTTCAACCCAGACCAAAAAAAATGTTGGAGCACCCGATTGTAGGTTTTAGTTACGCCCGAAATTTCAACGGTACCACAATCTGATGGACCAAATTAAAGTCATCCGAATTCTCGTCACTTGATGAACGAGCACTCCAGCGACGCAATAACACAGTGTTTTTCCAATAAAACTGATGATTGCGCAATGGCAACATTTTAATGTCAGCACTTAAACGACATTTCGCTAGTGTAGGGTCACTTTTCTGAGCTTCAGTAAGAGCATCACACGAAACAGGCAAAATCACGTCAGGATGTGGACAAACCACAGACTTTGTGATCGGTTTAGAAGTATCCAAACCCTCAAGAAATAAATCCTTCTTGGGATTTGGTAGGGATACTTATGCTTAACTCATTTAATTTTGGAATTGAACATGGGGCATTTCATAGAGATAAAAAAACATCACTGATTTTATTACTTCTTAAAAAAGGGAAAGATCCATTAGATTGTTCCAGCTACAGACCGATTTCGCTTATCCCATATGATCTAAAAATCTATGCTAAAGTGTTTGCTTCTCGTTTGGAGAAGGTAATTCACAGTCTGATCAAGGAGGACCAAACTGGTTTCATCAAGGGGCGCAATGCATCTGACAATATGCGTCGACTCCTTCATATTCTTGACTTTGCGGACTCCCACCCAACACCTTGTGCGGTCTTTTCACTTCATGCAGAAAAAGCCTTTGACAGGCTAGAGTGGAATTATATGTGGGCAGTTCTGCAATGTTTCGGCTTCGGTGAACACTTCGTTTATATGATTAAGACATTATAAACTCACCTGCAGCATCAGTCATAACTGGTAATATTATTTCCCCCTCATTCCCTTTACAGCGGGGAACGAGACAGGGGTGTCCACTTTCCCCCTTATTGTTTTGTCTATCTCTCGGACCCTTAGCACAAGCCATCAGGAAATCTGAAGTATCGATTAAGATTCATGACCATAATCATTGTATTTCATTATACGCTGATGATATTATTCTATATTTAGACCACTTTGATGTTTCAGTCTCTAGTGTAATTAAGGAATTTGATAATTTTAGTAGCCTATCAGGATATAAAATAAATTGGAGCAAATCTGCTTTAATGCCAATTAACAATGTTAAGGTTAATTTTTCAATTCCCTCATTTATCCCTATTAAGGAATCTTTCATCTATTTGGGCATTACCATATATAAAAACATTCATAAGATTGCCAGAGACAATTTTAATAACATTTTAGTTAAGGTCAAAAATGACATTCAAAGATGGAAGAATCTTAAAGTCTCTCTCCAAGGAAGAATCTCCACTGTTAAGATGAATTTGTTACTTCGATTTAATTTTTTGTTCTCTATGCTACCACTTTCTCCCCCTCCAGGTTACTTTAAGGAGATCAACTCCATAATTTCTAAGTTTATCTGGAATGATAAATGTCCCAGAATTAAACTTACCACATTACAACATCCTAATAGCGCAGGAGGACTGGCTGTACCAAATTTTGAATTATATTATTGGTCGTTCCAGCTTAAGGCTCTTCATAATTGGGTTGATCCTCAATCTACAGTTTCATGGAGGGTGATTGAAGCTGACAAGGTTAAACCAAATAGACTTCAAGATATTTTATTTACTGGCACAGGAAAAAAAGGGGATAATTATAAATTTGGTCCTGTTGTGGCTAACTCTATTAAAATCTGGAAAACGGTTGAACGTCGGATAGGTGTACCCTTCAAATTCTGTAACAGTACACCTTTATGGCACAATTTTAACTTTGTATGTGGAAATCGTCCATTTGTCCAACCCTCTTGGTCCTCTTTAGGTGTGAACACGTGCGGTGATATGTATGATAACCAGGGCCTCTGTTCTTTTCAGGCATTGAGAGCCAAATTTTGTCTACCAGCATCTGCATATTTTGTTTATCTTCAATTACGTTCTGCTCTCAAAGCGTATGGCGTTCCTTGGTCTTCCATTTCTTCTCATCCTATGCGGGACTGGATTGCACCATCTGCTGGTCGGACATCTGTTTCCTTAATATATAATAAAATTATTGATTGTATTACAAAACCTCTTTCTATTAAACCTATTTGGAATAGGGAATTATCTGATCTTAATTTATCTGTCGACTGGTAGAGAGTGTGGTCTAATCTCAGTTTAACATCTAAAAATCTGGCTCATCGTCTTATTCACTTCAAAGTCATTCATAGAGCATACATAACTCCTTACAAAAGATTTAAAATGAAACTGCAGTCAAATTTGAACTGCCATATATGTAACACTACATCATCGGGCACTTTTCTGCATATGTTTTGGGAATGTCCTGTCGTCATCAGTCTATGGACACATGTAAACCTGGTTTTGTCATCATTGCTGAGAATTGATTGGTCTGTTAACCCAAGTTTATGTCTTCTTAATGATGATTCTGGTCTCTGTATTAGTTCAATGCAAAAGAGAATGTTGTTTGCTGGTTTTACAGCTGTGAAGAAGACAATAATTCAGAACTGGTTTAGACCACACATGTGTAGAGAGGCATATTGGATCCGTAGCCTCCTGCAAATTGTCTCATGTGAATGTTGTAATGAATTTAATCCTTTTTACATTGTTTAATTTAGCTCTTTGGTTTAAGCTTTATTTTAGCTTTAGGGAATCTTACGATTTGATATTGATATGATCAATTGGTATTAATCAAAACGTCCAACATATACCTTATTTAACAATCGTCCAGCGAGTTGTTAGATTTCAGTATATCTGAGAAATTCTGTTTATTCTCGTGGCCACGATATAATAATACAGAATTATTTAAATAACCGTATGACAGTTATTAGCTTAGGTAACGTTATCTGAGCAAAGTTTGATTTTAATATTTCACACAGAACACTTCTCTATAAATCAAACAAGAATTTATTTGCTATCTTACTAAAATACATGAACTAAGCTAAATAACATAAAACAAAATACATACATAAACAAACATAGGCAATGAATTGTTACAATTGAGACTGATTAAAAATATAGCACTTTTGCTATTTCCACACGATTTTACCCATGTCGATCATCAAGAGGAGGACTATTATCCTTACTTTAGAGATAGATACAACACGATTCAGACACTTTAGTGGTTGTTTGATTACTTGCTTTTAAGTTGAAATGATCGCTGATCTGTCGTTTCGTTTCCTGGCTGGAAACCCCGCGTGTCGTTGCGTGACGTCACTCTGGGGATGCCCTTCGGTTGTTGCGTGGATGCTCGGTGTTGTTTGATGCTCAAAGTTCTTTTCGCGTAGCTTCAGGCTTTCGAGGGTTTCTTCAGAGATTTGACTGAGTGTTGGCTCAATGTTCGAGACTCGGCCTAGATGTTAAGGCTAAGAGCTCTTTGGTTTTGGAGCAGCTCCAAGAAGCGCGATTTTCAAGCAGAGAGCAGAGAGAGAGAGAGAGAGAGCAGCTGGGAGTCAGTTTTAGACCGGAGATTTCGGTTCCTCCCACGCGATGCTCTTCCAATGAAAGGGTTCCTGTAGACGGAGCTCCGCCTACACAAGGCTTCTTCCTGTGCATACATTATCTGCCTATTTATGTTGTCACATGAAGAAAATATCTTTTAACACGTTCTAATCACACATTATTATACTCAATATTAACTTCCCATGCACACCAAATTCTTGCATTTGTCCTGACCGTTAATATGAAACCAAATATAAGGTATTTGACATACATTAATAGCTTTCATGCTAAAACTAACCAAAAAAAGGGTTCTATTTAAAGATTAGAAATAACACATCATGCATATACTACTAGAAGGTCTAGTAGTTCTTGCACAGGAGAAAATTATACCTCAAAAGATTATCCTGTTAACCTGCACCCCCATATTGGGAATCACAGCTGAAAATGACTAACTAACTTAAAATGGTAACAGCTCCTGACGTCAGTGTGCCACACACACAATTGTGGTGTCTTTGGAAAGAAGACCCTTTGGCCTTTACTATCCATCATCCAGAGTTGATGATGCTCAAAAATATAAAAAGTTATAGACACTGAAGTGCCTTGATAAAAATTGTACCACACTGAATTTTTTTTTATTTCATATAAAAATACATGAAATCAGTCCTGGAGCAATCTAGAAAAGTAATGGGTTGAAAGTCACATGTCTCACTAGTGACTTTCAAAGTCACATGTCTCACTAGTGACCCCCCCCCCCCCCCCCCCGTTTGAGGAAGAATATTTACCAAATTATTGAAGAGTTCTACTACACACTATTTAGTCTTTATACATGCCACTGCAGTTTTTCAATTATAAAACAGTAGACATAATCTTAGACATCGTATAAGTGATTTATTAGAGCACTAGAAAAATACAATAATAATAATTTTTGAGTGATGAAAAAAAAACAATAATAATAAAAAAAATAACTTAATTACATACTGGTTTCCTGACAAACAGATGCTCTCCTGCTCATACATTAGTAATCACATGCTGAAGATCATTCATACAGATGCTAATCATACTGATGGCTGCCCAATATAGTCAATATTCACATTATAATGGACTTTTATATAGACTGCATTCACACTGATATCTGTGAACAGTCAGTAATTACATGCTCATTATCAGCCATACGGATGTTAATCACACAGATACAGGCACATTCTCCACAAAACACGCAAACATATATGAAAACTGCTGAAGAAGAAAAAAATGTTTATTTGTGCTAAAAAGATCGTTAAGTTACGCCCCCATCAGATGACAGGTGCGTCACAGCGTGCGTCACGCGCCGTCGCGAGGGAGCGCCAGAATTCAAATAAACAATCTTCCGTTTATCTTTGACTTTTTTATTTTTGGATGATTTCATTCTGTTTGGGACATTGTCTGCTACAAAATCATGCTGTTTTTTTTACCACCAAGACGCTGTTTTTGAGCGTAATTTGTTCCATAACGGACACAAACAATAACTCTCCCTGAAGAGATGAGACGTAAACAAAGGATTAACGATCTAAATTACAGCGTTGTTGTTTCTTTGGACTAAAAGTGCTCGATGGAATGTTGTTCACTGGACCCTTATCTTTCAAATGAAACCAGGATTTACAGCAGTGGATACGTTTGAGAGCCGTTATCAGGATGAATATGGTATGTGCTGCGGTTTATTTATACATGTTTTGATGTGTACTGCTTACACAAATTTAGCAAATACATTCCGTATAAGCTTTCTATCGAAAAACAGCGATCGGTCGTCGATGCTAGAGGCTTAGACATTCAAAATGATATATAGTTTGTCAAGATTCATTTTGTCCTGTTTTACTTTATCTGTTTGAAAGCAATGACGTGTGCAAACAAAGAGCTTTCAGTGCGTCCGCGTCCTGGTGCGGGTTAACAGGTTATAAAAACATACCATTGATTACAATGACACAGTCAGCTTACTTTAATTTCATAAAATGCAGCCTGACTATATATATTGTAAATATAATGTATATATTGCTTTTGATATATTTAGCTTGAAAAGCAGTAGTGATTACTATCAATTGTCTTTTTGGAACACTTTATAAAAGTATTTGAGTCCTTTTAGCAAAGTCAATAAACAGAAACAAGCTGTGGAATGTGGGAGAAACGGGAGGTCAGGAAAGTCAGTTGTCCAGGTCCTGAGAATGTCACGTTTGTGGAGATCTGGTCGTTCTTAGCTCGAACATCTGTCGTAAAACGTCTTTCTTGTTGATACTATCATTGAGTTACTGCTTAAGCAGTCAAGAGATATCGTAAAGTTTGTCGCTGGACCATTTCCAGATGTTTACCTCAAAGCTCTCCTATTTTTTTAGAGGTTTCCTTACGATGATAACCCAAAAGCATGGCAGGAAATTGGCCAGCCAGTTGGGTGAGGTGTTGTTCGTCTGTCAATTTTATGACTTGCAGATAGAGACGAAAGTTTCTTTAATCCTGAGGAATTTTGTAGTTGCAGTTAGTGTGTGTGTGTGTGTGTGTTCTTTCCTCCACAAAGGCATTACACATCCCCCTTTTGCTCGGTGAGGTTCCCATTGTGAACGTCGGCAGGCACTGGAACAAGAAGCAGGGAGAACAGGCACACACAAGACACAAACAACATCTCCATCACTGAATCCTGGTGCAGGGTAATTTGGGAAAGAACAGGTTAGGAACTTGAGAAGATGTAGGGAAAGGGAAAGGGGAAAGGGAAGTGGTGTATGGCCAAGTATGGTGACCCATACTCAGAATTTATCCTCTGCATTTAACCCATCCAAGTGCACACTCACAGCAGTGAACACACACCCGGAGCAGTGGGCAGCCATGTTGCGGCGCCCGGGGAGCAGTTGGGGGTTCGGTGCCTTGCTCAAGGGTCTCACCTCAGTCGTGGTATTGAAGGTGGAGAGAGCACTTGTTATTCACTCCCCCCACCGACAATCCCTGCCGGACCTGGGAATCGAACCTGCAACCTTTGGGTTACAAGCCCAACTCTCTAACCATTAGGCCACGGCTGCCCGTAGGGGTGCATTCTTTAGGATTACTGGCAATTGAGTCATTCCGATTGGTTTAATTGTTAGGGGTTCGACGAGGCGGTATAGGCGTGATCTCAAGCAGGTTGGTTGAGTTCTCAGGTTCGGGTTCTTGGTCGGTTTTATCACGTCGGAAAATGCGTGGGACGCCTGACGTGCATTTGTTGAAAGACTCTTGAACGGCGTTCACTCGCTTGTGTAGGAGGAAGGCCAGTGTCAATGTCACAACGTACCCTACAATAGTAGAGATGCAAAGCACTTTGTCAGCAGACCGAGGACCGAATAATAGGCGCGCCAGCGGGCGGAAGGCGAGCGATAGCTTCTAAAGCTGTATCAACAGGAGTCAAGTCAATAAGTTGCGTTCCTTCCTCCTTGATCCTTTCTTCCAATTCTGGAACGAGGACGAAGGAGTGCTGTTTGAAGAAGGGCGAGATTTCGATTTCAGCCTGATACTCGTCGTCTGTAAGGTGATGATGCTAACTCGTCGATATGGAGGATCGAGCCCTTAGAGACAGTGATCCATAAAGTTTGGTTGGGCAAGATAATGCGTGTGGCTGTGTCGTGTTGATCATATGTGAGGGTAGCTGTTCATGCTGGGGTGTTGACCAGCCATCGGTTTCCGATGATTTCGGCTTGCGTTACCTCAACTTGAGAATGTGGTGTCGCTTCGGCGGGGCAGCTAATGTCGGGTCTAATGGATTCTAGGCCGCAGATGCCCTCAGTATTATCACGTACGAAATGTTTACTCGGGCAAAGGAATTGAATTTCCTTCATGCGCGTACACATCCTTAGGTTTGGGGCCAAGTACAACTGCTCGTTGTTATCGTGATACACAACGACTTCAGGAGTGTGGATTTTGACATAGGTGTTCCCTTGCCAAAATCCCACATTCACAACGTCTTTGAGCCGGTAAATGTTATTCGAGTCGCTAATGGGCAAACTGAGGAGAAAGGCCAAGTCGCCTGCTTCCGGGTCTACGTGCAAGGGAATAGTTCTACCCAGGGAAAAGGCGAGATGGGTTTGGATGGGACTAGCAGGGCCCGTGGTGGCCGAAGTTCGGATGTTTTGGACAAGGTTTAAGAGGTATCAAGTAGTGTAGAATCCTACACATGGCTAAGTTATCAATCGAGGAACATACTTCACGTAGCATGTCGTTTTGAATTGGCGGGACGCCTCGATCGGTTGATAACGGTTCTCACAATGAGTTACAACGACTTATTGAAGGGAGTCAATCTTAATTTTGGGACCTGGATTTAAATAATTAGTAAAGGGAGTTCCCTGATGAGGGGACTAGAGGGGAGAGGAAATTATAGTGAAAGAGGAAGAAGGAAAAAGAACACAAAAAAAACAAAGAGAGACACAGGTGAAAGGAAACAACAAAACGAGAAATGGCGGCACAAGGACACTGAATGAGGTTAGGCAGCAAACGAGTGTCACATGTGTGGAGTATCTCCTCTCTACTAGAGGCTGGCTCTAGCAGTGCAGCTGAGGAGAGAGTGTAAGTGTTGTGTTTCAACAAGGTCGCTATATGTTTTCCTAACAACAGAAATGATGTTAGTGTGGTGTAGAGCATATGATTGTCGGTCTGTGTCAGTGGGTTTGATCTTCCCCCTTTCCCGGTTGGCTGGAGCTCTGGTGCCTCTTTATCTGGTTTCGATGAACCCATCGAAGGACTGGCTCGCTGAGCCCTTGTCTGATTTTGATTCGGTAGGCGACAGGTGAGAGCTTGTCTACAATCGCGTGGGGTCCTGTCCAGTGAGGTAGGAACTTCTTTGACAGGCGATGGGGAGTGTTCTGCTTTGGTTGGGCAAAGCTGTAGTACCACACTTTGTCTCCGACATTGAACTCATGGTGAGAGGCCTTTTGGTCTTAGTAGGCTTTACGACCTTCCGCGCTTCATTGTAGTTGCTGTTGAGCGAAGGCGAAAGTCGTTCTCAGGTGCTGATGCAACTCTTCCAGGTATTGGTGAGTGGTATAAGCGTTGACGAGGTTCAGGTCACCAGGTTGGTACAGCAGGTTTAGCGGTAGCGTCATGTTTCTCCCTGTCATCAATGTGAATCGGGGTACGCCGGTAGACTGGTGAGGGGTGGCTCGAGCAGCCATCAGTACCAGCGGAAGTTTAATATCCCAATCCTTTTGATTGGTGGACACATACTACTTCAACATGCTGACCACTGTTTTATTGGCCCGTTCAACTTGACCCGAGGAAATTGGGTGATGGCTTATATGGAGCTTGGCCTGTACACCGAGGAGTTTCCACACTTCCTGCATGATGTCGGCGGTGAAGTGGGTTCCGCGGTCAGAGTTGACCCTTAAAGGCAGTCCAAATCTTGAAAAGATGTGGTTCATTAACAGGCAGGCTGTTGTTTCTGCTGTATCATTGGGAGCTGGGAGGCACTCTATCCACTTTGTGAATTCGCAGACCACGGTGAGGAAGTATTTGTTACCTCGCGTTGACCGTGGCAGGGGTCCTACCCAGTCTATTTGGAGGTCCGACCAGGGGAAAGTCATTCCTTTCCTTTGTAGTGGGGCTCGGTGGTTTGGTTTTGCCGGTTGAAAATGGCAACACACCAGGCATCCTTTTACGTATTCCGCCACGTCTTGCTGCATGCCAGGCCAGTACGCTACTTGCTTGAGTGTTTCATAGGTGGCCTTGGCGCCGTGGTGTCCTGCGCATGGTGCATCGTGGGCGTGTGTCAGCATCATCCCCCTTTGGCCGTGAGGGACTACGAGCTTTGGTGTAGTTAGGGGCTCAGGGACATACGTGAGCACACCGTCTCTCAGATGCAGCATGTGCTTGATTGAGTGGGGCGTGCAGAGCTCGGAGGAAGCAGCTAGGTCGGAGGTGGAAATAGGATGAGTTAAGGGGTCGGAAATGTGAGCTGCCATAGTTCGCAGTGTTTGATCCGCCTTTTGGAGTGTGAGGAGGTCGTTAGCGGTGAACTGAGGTGAACTGGCAATGTGGGAGGAGGTGGGGTTTTGTACGCCAGTGGCGTGTTGGCGGCAGGTTATGGCCGCTACTGAAGGGTTGGGAGGGAGGGCTTGAAGTGTCCAGGACTCTCCGTGTAATGCACCTGCTTTGGCGAGGGCATTGGTTTGGTCATTGAAGTCTTTGTCTTGTCCTGGTTGATGTGAATGACCTCGAACCTTTTTCCAATAAACGATAATGTCATGTTCAGTGACAATGGCATCGCCTGCTTGGAAGAGTTCCTGGTGTTTGACAGACTTGTTGTTAGCTGTCTTGAATCCATTCTGTTTCCATCCAGCTAAACGGCATGTGAAGCTTAGACGGGCGTAGTTCGAATCGGTACAGATGAGGAGTTCTTTGATGTTGTGGGATGCCGCCATCTGAAGTGTGATGAGAATGGCTGCTATTTCAGCATATTGCGATGAGTGAGGGCCTAAGTTGAATTGCTGCGGTGGGCAGGGGTCGTATTTGAGCCACACCACTCCCGCTCCAGCTTGTAAATTGCCCTTGTGGTTGTAGGAACAGCCGTCGACATATGCTGTGGGCATTCCTTCACATACATTCTCCTCGAAGTACCTGTGATTCGTCAGTTGAGGTTGTGGCGGTTCTTTTGGTTCCGCTAGAGCAGGGGTCTGCAACCTTCAACGTCAAAAGAGCCATTTTGGCCCCTTTCCCACCGAATAAAATTCATGTGGAGCCACAAAATATTTGATGCCCAAATAAAGATAACACGGCATATAGTTAAAGTTTTATATTCAGTTATGTTACAGGGCATGCAGGGGAGTAGCAATCATTTCAGAAGTGAGAGGGACAGAGATGTCAAATGTAGTAATAATAATAATTATAATATTTATGTATATATAATTGACAAAAAAAAAACTAAAAAAACTCTTACATTTAATTGGCTAAGAAATAAAATACACTGCTGGAAAATAACCAATAATTTGTCTTCTATAATATTTTTGATAAATATTTTACTAATGTCATTTTTATGGTTATGATTGTACAATCAGTATATATATATATATATATATATACACTACAAACACATTTTCCATTTTTATCACAAAATAAGGCAGAAAATATATTTTATAGCTTCTGTACTGTAATTTATGCTGTCAATTAACACTGTATCATTCATAAATGTGACCCTGGAGCACAAAAGCAGTCTTAAGTCGCTGGGGTATATTTGTAGCAATAGCCAAAAATACATTGTATGGGTCAAAATTATAAATTTTTCTTTTATGCCAAACATCATTAGGATATTAAGATCATGTTCCATGAAGATATTTTGTAAATTTATTACTGTAAATATATCAAAACTTCATTATTGATTATATGCATTACTAAGAACTTCATTTGGACAACTTTAAAGGCGATTTTTTTTTCAATATTTTGATTTTTTTTGCACCCTCAGATTCCAGATTTTTAAATAGTTGTATCTCAGCCAAATATTAGCTGATCCTAACAAACCATACATCAATGGAAATATTATTTATTCAGCTTTCAGATGATGTATAAATCTCAATTTCGGAAAATTTACCCTTATGACTGGTTTTGTGGTACAATGTCACATATTACCTGGAGAAGACTTGAAAAACACATATCGTCTTCACGTTTCATCCGTTAAGTTTTATGCTTGTTATTCAGCTTAGCTACAGCGATAGCGGGATGCCTGTCAAAAGTTATTACTTCTTCTCATATGAGTCCGTTTTGGACTTTCTGCGCGAGAGCGCCCCCCGGCTTCGAGGATGAATGAAACATACAGCGCGTGACAGTGTTCAGCGCTCCGTGAAGTTCACATCGTTTTGGATACGAATAAAACGTATCCAAAACGACGTGACTATCTTTTCTCTTTTAATTTAAATCTAGATTTATTCACATTGGCCCTTGAAAACCTCTACTTTAACACACTTGACCGAGAAAAAGTGCAGGGGAAGAGTTTAGGTTGTATTAAAAGTCTGGGGACACCTCACCCGCATACACCCATACAGGGAGCCACCGCAGAGGGATTAAAGAGCCGCATGCGGCTCGGGAGCCGCGGGTTGCCGACCCCTGCGCTAGAGTATGCAGCGTGTCCGTTGAACAGTTTTGGCAGGCCGCTAGCCCGTTTCCAACTGAGGATTTGTAGTTTTGGGCATATCTTGCCTCGACATCCCGTCCTTGGAGTGTCATTAACCAGGTAGCTATGCGTGCATTGGTCACCACGCCATCTCTGATGTGTTGACTGTTTAGGAAGGTGACCGGCTGATGACAAGTCTCGATGATGACTTTCTGTGCACCGATGTAATTAGAGAAACGCTGGATAGCCCACACAGTGCAAAGCAACGCCTTTTCGCAGTTTGAGTACTTGCATTCTGGGGCAAGTAGCGTTTTGCTGGCATAAGCGACCACTCGTTTGTCTTTGTCATGGAGCTGGTATAGGCCTGCGCTGAGGCACTGATTGGAGAATCCAGCGTCCAGATAGAATTCTTTTCCTGGGTCTGGGTAGGCAAGGCACGGAGCAGAGCACAGGCGCTGTTTGAGCTGGCCCATTGCTGTGTCCTGTGTTTCCGTCCAAACGAAGGGTTCATCCTTTTTCAGGAGGGAAGTTAGTGGTCGTGCGATGTCAGCGTAGTTTTCGATGAACTGTCGTGAATAAGTGCACACTCCCAGAAAGCTTCGCAGCTCAGAGATGTTAGTCGGCGTCTTTATGTTTTGGATTGCTTGGGTGCGGTTAGACTGTGGCTCGATGCCGTTTCTTCCGACAAGCAATCCGACATAGTTCACCTTGGTTTTACACCACTGTCCTTTGTGAAGGGCGATCTTGGCTCCTGCCGTTGTCAGCTGGTTTAGGACGTGATTGATCTCTTTGAGGTGGTCTTCCACACTTGAGCTTTTCATCAAAATGTCATCTACATAGACAAGGTTGCCTCTGGCTCTGGCGTCAGGGCATGCTTTGTTCAGGAAGATGTTGAATTCTGCTGGTGAGTTGGCATAGCCGAAGGGACACCGTGTGAAGGTGTACTGTCGATTGCCAAAGATAAATGCCAGCTTGTGTTGGTCATCGGGATGGACAGGGATTGTCCAGAACCCGGAGGCGACGTCCAGTGTGGAAAGGATCGTCGAGCCTTTGATTTTTGGAATTTCTTGATCCAACTGGGTCATTGGCCATCGTGACAATGGTACTTGCTGATTCAACTTGCGATAGTCGATGGTGGGCCGCCATTTGCCTTTGGTTTTAGGACTGGCCATATCGGGGCAGAGTATGTGCTGTTACAGGGCCGGATGACCCCCTTTTCCAGCATGGAGTCAACAATCTTTTGCACTGGCTCGTATGACGCTATTGGAATCTTGTACTGTCGCACAAATGTGGGTGGCACATTTGGGTTTGTCGGGAAGCGCACCGTGTGGATGTTTGTCAGTCCACAATCCAGGAATCCTTTGCGAAAAAGTCCTTGTATTTGTACAGAACCTCTTTGAGTCCTTGGCGATCCGCTTCATTGTGGAGGGCATCCGCCTCACTCAGGATCTGTTGAACTTGTGCGTTGAACCCGGCATAGGGTTCTTCTGCAGTGAGGTCATTTGAGGGGCTTTGGGCCCCGATGGTCACCTGTGTAGTTGATTCTGTCGCAGGCTGTGTTGAGACAGCATAGACAGCGAGATGAGTGTCATCTGTTAGTTCTGACTGGCAGACGCTTTCTCTGGACACCGGCAGAATGGAAGTGATGGCAATGACTTCATGAGGTTTTGTAAACGTTACGGTGTCGTCGTATTCATCTGACATTAGCTGTGTGGGTATAGGGCCTATGACAGGTGGTCGATTGCTTCAGTCTGAGTCACAGTTCGATTGCTTCAGTCTGTTGTGCTGCTGTGCGGTTTGTGATTGTAGCTCTGCTTTTTTATTGAATCTTTACCTTACTTTCACTCTGTTGTTTAAAGTGATAATATATAACTTAATTGACACCATATTTCTCTTATTATCTATCAAACTAATCTGATCGTTCGCTTTTAAAACTGCATTCCATTCGCGTTGCTATTCGCGCCTATTATTGTTTTCTTTTTTCTCGCTCCGTTTTCATTTCTCTCTCGCTCCGTTTTTCATGAGTTCATTAAACAACAGTGGTAAGTGGTAAGTTAAGTTGGTATCATTCATCAATCACGGTGAGTAATGGATTCTTCTCCTGCTATTGTTATTTGCACAGTCTGCCACATGTACAGTTTATCTATCTCTGTCGGCGATGAGGGATTCACATGTGATAAATGCAGGGAAATAGTTAGGCTGACAGAGAAAGTTTTAGAACTAGAGACACGCATCCAAACTTTAGTTGAGGACAGTAAGAATGTGAGGGCTGTAGATACTGCTTTGGATGTGACTAGCTCAGGGACTCCTGTACATTGTTCGGTTCCGGCATTAGCGCCTGTGCAGCAGGGCAACTGGGTGACTGTGAGGCAGCATAGTCGCGGGTCAAAACACCGCTCTTCCGTTCCGATCAGAATATCAAACAGGTTCTCCCCACTCAGTGATGCACCCACTGAGAAACCTGGTGAAAGTGCTCTAGTTATTGGCGATTGTATTGTACGGAACGTGAAAATAGAGACACCAGCCACCATAGTCCATTGTTTACCGGGAGCCAGAGCGCCTGACATCTTGGCAAATTTAAAAGTGCTGGCTAATGCTAAACGTAAATTCAGTAAGATTGTTATCCACGCCGGCGCTAATGATGTTCGACTTCGCCAGTCGGAGATCACTAAAAATAATGTTAAAGAGGTGTGTGAACTTGCAAGTATGATGTCAGACACTGTAATATGCTCTGGCCCCCTCCCTGCTCACCGGGGTGATGAGATTCATAGCAGACTGTCATCATTAAATGGCTGGATGTCTAAGTGGTGCCCGCAAAACAACATAGGTTTTATAGACAATTGGACGAGTTTTTGGGGCAGACCTGACCTGTTGAAAAGAGATGGTGTTCATCCCTCCTGGGGTGGTGCCGCTATTCTCTCTAGAAATTTGGCACATAGTCTTAGAGTTCATACTTGACTAACTGGAGCCCAGGTCAGGAAGCAGACAGACTGGCTAAACCGACCGTCTGCTAGCCGCCTCACATCACAGAAGTCAGTTAATTCTCAGCACATAGAAACTCCTTCACCTAGATATCACACTATAGAGATTGTGTCTGTTCCCCGAACTAGAAAATACAGAAAACGTCAAAAACTATTTATGGGTAACCATTTAATTGATGTTCAACAAATAAAAAATGTTTACAATACACAGAAACAATTGATAAAACTTGGTTTACTGAATATCAGGTCCCTTTCTACAAAAGCACTTTTTGTAAATGATTTGATTAATGATCATAACCTAAATTTGCTCTGTTTGACAGAAACATGGCTAAAACCAGATGAATACATTATTTTAAATGAGTCCACCCCCCAAGATTACTGTTACAAAAATGAGCCGCGTCCAAAAGACAAAGGGGGAGGTGTTGCTACAATTTATAACAATATTCTCAGTATTTCTCAGAAGACAGGCTTTAAGTATAACTCCTTTGAAGTAATGGTGCTTCATATAAAATTATCTAGAGAAAAAAGTATTAATGATAAATCCCCCGTAACGTTTGTACTGGCTACTGTATACAGGCCACCAGGGCACCATACAGACTTTATTAAAGAATTTGCTGATTTTCTATCAGAGTTAGTGCTGGCTGCAGATAGAGTCCTAATTGTGGGTGATTTTAATATCCATGTTGATAATGAAAAAGATGCATTAGGATCAGCATTCATAGACATTCTGAACTCTATTGGGGTTAGACAAGACGTTTCAGGACCTACTCATACATTTACATTTACATTTAGCAGACGCTTTTATCCAAAGCGACTTACAATTGGGGAGTACATAAAGCGATTCATCTTGAAGAGTCAATCAGACAGAGGAAGTGCTCGTAACACCAAGTCTCAGTCATTGTTCAAATAAGTACAAGCTAGCAAGGGAAGGAGAGAAAGATAAAGGGAAAGGTGTTTTTTGTTTGTTTTGTTTTTTATGAACAAGTTTAGGATGAAGTCAAGTAGTACCGAAAGAGATGAGTCTTCAGTTGTTGCTTGAAGATTGACAGGGATCCAGCATTACGGATAGGGGTGGGAAGATTATTCCACCATCCAGGAATGGTGAATGAGAATGTTCTGGAGAGTGATTTTGAGCCTCTCTGTGATGGTACCACAAGGCGTCGCTCACTAGCAGATCTCAGACTTCTGGAGGGGATGTAGATTCGTAATAGTGAGTGGAAGTAGGAGGGTGCTGGGGCTGTGGTCGTTCTGTATGCAAGCATCAGTGTCTTGAACTTGATGCGAGCTGCCACTGGTAGCCAGTGCAGTGAGATGAAGAGAGGTGTAACATGGGTTCTTATGGGCTCATTCTGAATCATTTGTAGAGGTTTGATTGTGTTTGATGGAAGACCAGCCAGAAGGGCATTGCAGTAGTCCAGCCTAGAAATCATCAAGGGCCTGATACTCATAGTCGAAATCATACTCTAGATTTAATACTGTCACATGGAATTGATGTTAATGGTGTTGAAATTCTGCAGCAAAGCGATGATATATCAGATCATTATCTAGTCTTGTGTAAACTCCATATAGTTAAAGCTGTAAATTCAACTCCTTCTTATAAATATGGTAGAACCATCACTTCTACCACAAAAGACTGCTTTGTAAGTAATCTTCCTGATTTATCTCAATTCCTCAGCATATCCAACAGCTCAGAACAACTTGATGATGTAACAGAAACTATGAACTCTCTCTTTTCTAGCACTTTAGATACAATTGCTCCTTTACGCTTAAGGAAGATTAAGGAAAAGAGTCCAACACCGTGGTATAATGAGCACACTGGCACTCTAAAGAGAGCAGCCTGGAAAATGGAGCGCAGCTGGAGGAAAACAAAACTAGAGGTACAGTGCCCTCCACTAATATTGGCACCCTTGATAAATATGAGCAAAGGCAGCTGTGAAAATAAATCGGCATTGTTTACCCTTTTGATCTTTCCCTCAAAAAATTTACAAAATTCTAACCTATCATTGAAGTAAAACAATTGAAAGTGGGGAGAAAATCTCATGATGAAATAAATGTTTTTCTCCAATGGATGTTGGCCACAATTATTGGCACCCCTAAAAATTCGTGAGTAAAATATCTCTGAAGTATATTCCATTCATATTTAATTTTTTTAGCACACCAGGGTGACTAGGAGCATGAAATTGTCCAGCCATGACTTCCTGTTCCACAGGATTATAAATATGAGGAACACAAAGACCAAATTCCCTTAATCATCCATCACAATGAAAAAAAAAATATATATATTTCTGATGTGCAGCAAAAGATAATTGAACTTCACAAATTAGTGAAGTGGCTTTAAGAAAAGAGCTAGAGCAGTGAAAAATCCCATTTCCACCATCAGGGCAATAATTAAGAATTTCCAATCAACAGAAAATGTTACGAAACTGCCTGGAAGAGGACGTGTGTCTATATCGTCCTAATGCACGGTGAGGAGGAGAGTTTGAGTAGCCAAAGACTCTCCAAGGATCACAGCTGTAGAATTGCAGAATATAGTTGAGTCTCGGGGTCAGAAAACATTAGAAAAAAATTGTCAAACAGTCTCTACATCACCACATGTTGTTTGGGAGGGTTTCAAGAAAAATTCTCCTAGCTCATCCAAAAACAAACTCCAGCATATTCAGTTATCAGACATGACTGTAACTTCAAATGGGACTGGCTTCTTTGGTCAGATGAAACTAAAAAATGAGACTTTTAGCAGCAAACACTCAAGATGGGTTTGGTGAACACAGGGATAAAAAAGTACCCCATGTGTACAATGAAATATACTGCTGTATTTTTTATGTTGTGGGCCTATTTTTCTGCTGGAGGTCCTGAACATCTTGTTTAAACACATGGCATCATGGATTCTATTAAATACCAACATATAAAAAATCAATAAGTGACTGACCCTGTTAGAAATCTTATAATGGGCCATGTTTGGATCTTCCAACCGTACAATAATCCAAACACAAACCTCAAAAACAACACAAAAATGGGTCACTGAGCACAAAATGAATCTTTTACCATGGCTGTCTCTGTCCTCTGACCTGAACCCTACAGAAAATGAGTGAGGTGAACTGAAGAGAAGCAGCACTGTCATGGAGCTGTGAATCTGAAGGATCTGGAGAGATTCTGTATGAAGGAATGGTCTCTGATCTCTTATCAGGTGTTCTCCAAACTCTTCAGGCATTATAGGAGAAAACTCAGAGCTGTTACCCTGGGAAAAGGACATTGCAATAATTGGGTGCCAAGAATTGTGGCCAACATGAACTAGAGAAAGTATTTCTTACACAATGAGATTTTCTCCCCACTTTCATTACATTTACATTTACATTTAATCATTTAGCAGACGCTTTTATCCAAAGCGACGTACAAATGAGGAGAACAATAGAAGCAATCAGACCATCGAGAGAGCATTATACAATTATACAACAGTATACAAGTGCCATGACAAGTCTCAGTTAGTCTAGCACAGTACACGTAGCTAGGATTTTTTTTTTAATTAAATAGAATAGGTAAGTGTTAGTATTAGTTAGTCAGGTGCTGGCGAAAAAGATGTGTCTTTAGATGTTTTTTGAAAATGGCTAAAGACTCAGCTGTTCGAATTGCTGTTTCAATTGTTTTAATTCAATGATAGGTTGGAATTTTGTGAATTTTTGGAATGAAAGATAAAAAGGATATTTATCAGGATATGCTCATATTAAAAGGATATGCTCATATTTATCAAGGGTGCCAATATTAGTAGAGGGCACTGTATTTCGTTTAGTCTGGCGGGAAAGTACCCTATCCTACAGAAAAGCTTTAAAAACTGCTAGATCTGATTACTTTTCGTCTCTTTTAGAACAAAACAAACATAACCCCAGGTATTTATTCAATACAGTGGCAAAATTAACAAAAAATAAAGCATCAACAGGTGTTGACATTTCCCAACAGCACAGCAGTAATGATTTTATGAACTACTTTACTTCCAAGATTGATACTATTAGAGATCAAATTGTAACCATGCAGCCGTCAGCTATATCATCACATCAAATAGTGTACTATAGATCCCCTGAGGAACAATTCCACTCATTCTCTACTATAGGAGAGGAAGAATTGTATAAACTTGTTAAATCATCTAAACCAACAACATGTATGTTAGACCCTATTCCATTTAAACTACTAAAAGAGGTGCTTCCAGAAGTCATAGATCCTCTTTTGGCTATTATTAATTCGTCATTGTCATTAGGATATGTCCCCAAAAACTTTAAATTGGCTGTTATTAAGCCTCTCATTAAAAAACCACAACTTGACCCCAAAGATCTAGTTAATTACAGACCGATCTCGAATCTCCCTTTTCTGTCAAAGATATTAGAAAAGATTGTATCCTCACAATTATATTCCTTCTTAGAGAAAAATGATATCTGTGAGGATTTCCAGTCAGGATTTAGACCGTATCATAGTACTGAGACTGCTCTCATTAGAGTTACAAATGACCTACTCTTATCATCTGATCGTGGTTGTATCTCTCTATTAGTTCTACTGGATCTTAGCGCTGCGTTCGACACTATCGATGACAACATTCTTTTGAATAGACTAGAAAACTTTGTTGGCATTAGTGGAAGTGCATTAGCATGGTTCAAATCGTACTTATCTGACCGCCTTCAATTCGTAGCAGTGAATGAAGAGGTATCATATCGATCACAAGTGCAGTATGGAGTTCCTCAAGGCTCAGTACTAGGGCCGTTACTTTTCACGCTTTACATGTTACTCTTGGGAAATATCATTAGGAAACACGGAGTTAGCTTTCACTGTTATGCTGATGATACTCAGCTCTATATTTCTTCACGGCCTGGTGAAACACACCAAATTGAGAAACTTATGGAATGCATAGTCGATATAAAAAACTGGATGATGAGTAATTTCTTACTGCTAAATTCTGAAAAAAACAGAGGTGTTACTTATCGGACCTAAAACCCCCACAAGTAATAACCTAGAACACTGTCTAACACTTGATGGCTGCTCTGTAAATTCTTCGTCATCAGTCAGGAACCTAGGTGTGCTATTTAATAGTAATCTCTCCTTTGACAGCCACGTTTCTAGCATTTGTAGAACTGCATTTTTTCATCTTAAAAATATATCTAAACTGAGACCTATGCTCTCAATGTCAAATGCAGAAATATTAATTCATGCGTTTATGACCTCAAGGTTAGATTATTGTAATGCTTTATTGGGTGGTTGTTCTGCACGCTTAATAAACAAATTACAGATGGTTCAAAATGCAGCAGCTAGAGTTCTTACTAGAACCAGGAAGTATGAACACATTAGCCCGGTTCTGTCAACACTGCACTGGCTCCCTACTAAACATCATATAGATTTTAAAATCTTGTTAATTACTTATAAAGCCCTGAATGGTTTAGCTCCTCAGTACTTGAGCGAGCTCTTATCGCATTATAGTCCTTCACGTCCGCTGCGTTCTCAAAACTCTGGCCATTTGATAATACCTAGAATATCAAAATCAACTGCAGGCAGCAGATCTTTTTCCTATTTAGCGCCCAAACTCTGGAACAATCTACCAAACACTGTTCGGGAGGCAGACACACTCTGTCAGTTTAAATCTAGATTAAAGACCCATCCCTTTAACCTGGCGTACACATAACACACTAATGCACTTCTATTATTCAAATCCGTTAAAGGATTGTTAGGCTGCATTAATTAGATCAACCGGAACCGGGAACACTTCCCATAACACATTATGTACTTGTTACATCATAAAAATATTGACATCTACGCTAATATTAGTCTGTTTCTTTCTTATTCTGTTTCTCAGTCCGTGTCTGGATCAGATGGTGGATTGGCACCGGGAGATGATGTCTGCGGCCCAGATTGTCGGCGGAGGCCGGACCCCTGGATGAGCCCCGGGGACATAATCCCAGTGAAGACCTCGACTTAAAATACAATAAAACTAAAAATAAAACAAATAACTAAAAATATAATAAAATACATAACTACATAATACTATTATTGTTAGAAATTGCAACAATATTAAAATAGAAATATAAAATATTTAAAGTCTTAATTAAAACAATAAATAAACAATAATATCCTGGCCAGAGGAGAACTGGCCCCCCGACTGAGCCTGGTTTCTCCCAAGGTTTTTTTTTTTTTTTCTCCACTCTGTCACAGAGGGAGTTTTGGTTCCTTGCCGCTGTCGCCTCTCGCTTGCTCAGTTGGGGACACTTAATTTCTAGCGATTATCGTCAATTGGATTTCACAGATACTATTTAAACTATACTGAGCTAGACAATGACATCTCTGAATTCAATAATGTAATGCCTTTAACTGAAAATTGAGTGTTTAATCTTATTATTATACATTACTGACACTCTATCCTCCAACTTGATACTGTTAAGTGCTTTGACACAATCTGTATTGTTAAAAGCGCTATATAAATAAAGGTGACTTGACTTGACTTGACAGGTACCATCAGTTCAAAGTCGTGGAACGCCTGGCTGATGAGCCATCCCAGGTGATTGGCTTTGTGAACGTGGATGTCTTGGGCCGTACAGTTGTTGAACAACACATACACAGCACGAGATGACACTTCCATGAGAGGTGTGGCTTCCAGAGTCAGTCCGAGTTTTAGGCAGGTCCTGGAAGGTTGGAAGAAGCCTAGCTTACTGTTGAGAGTTTGGCCAGGTCGCATGTTGAGGCGGACGCTGACACTCTTGCTGTAGGCAGGTATTGTGGCTTCTTGCTCCGTGATCATAGCACACGCGTCTGGCATGGTTTGACCGGATTGGAGGTTCTTGAGGTTGACTGACGTTGTCAGTTGGTGTGACAGGGGAGCCCATATGATGTCGTTTATGGTATCAATGCCAGCATTGAGCCGGACCAGGATATCCGCTCCAATGTAGATGTCATGCGGCAGGTCTGGGACAATGAGGAAGTAGTGAGTTAGCTGTCTGTTGTTCCATCGTATGTCCAGAGCGCAGATGATCTTGGAGGTGGCCATGGTTGTCGACCAGGGACTGAGAGGGAAGCGGCTGTGCTTAGCGACATGTGGTAGACACTGATGTCTTTGCTTCAATGTTTTGAATAGCTTCAGGCTGATGGCTGAGTTCTCTGCCCACAGTGCTAGTGCCGTATCGAACACTGATGTGCCTTGGACATCTATTGCAGTCATGATTCGAAGGGGGCCTGCGTTTGATTCAGGCTCCTGCAGTGAGCAGAGGAGAGGGTCCTTGTCCTTGCTGTTTGTGCTTGGTCCAGATCCTGGCTTTGCTACTGCATCATCGATCAGTGACTTAGGGACGGTGTCTGTGACTTGACACTGTGACTTGTTGGAGTCTAACGCCTGGCAAGGTAGAGGTTCACGGAGTTGTGTCCACATCTTTAGGTGCTTGAAGTCTATTAGAGGTTCGAAGCGATTAAGCAGATCTTTCCCAATGAGGAGTGGATACGTTTTAAGTGGTGAAACGTATACGGGATGGACGAGGTCCATCGATCCCACCGTTAGGTGAATTGGGGCCACATGCTTTAGTTGTAGGCCCGTGTGGGAGTATGCTTGAAGATTTAGTTCACACCTTTGGAGTTTGAGGGTTCTGTTAGTCCTCTTTGATCTTTCTTGGACTTCCTCTAGGAGTTCGGTAGACATTAGAGTGATGTCGGCTCCCGTATCGAGGAGGGCTTCGACTCTGATGTGTCGTTCGATGATGATGGAGAGGTAGAATTTTCTGGCTATACCCTTCTCAATGAGATCGCCTAGGAGTTGAGGGACTGGAGTTTGGGAGGAAACAGTTAGGATATCAGGGCTGGTGTGGTGTTCTTCGGAGGAGTGGCAGATGACCAAGACAGCACTTTCAGGAACTTGAGGGGTTTCGTCAGCAGGTGTTTGTTGGACACTGCTGTAATTCGGAGCATTAGGTGTTGAGTTAGTGTCTAACTCTGTTGCTGGGTTTTCAGGTGGGGTTTTATGTCCATCTGAAGTTAGTGTGATTACGGTTCTCTGAGAGTGAGGTGAAGGAGTGCTGTTCTCCGTGGCTGGTTGTGTCAACTGGTCGCTGCCATCTCGTCCGGCCGTTAGTCAGGCTGAATCTGGTTTCTCTTTCTTTTCCCATTTCCGATCTTCCTCCTTCCGTTGGAACAATTCTTTCATCATCATTTTCATCAGTTCTTGTGAGTCGAAACACGGTGGTGTTTCTTGTTCCTGTGTGGGTTCAGTTTGAGCTCGGTCAGCTTGGAATCTTTGCAAATTCTTTCGTCGATTCCTTGGGCTGGTTGCTGCAGGGTGAGTTTGTCGTCTTCCCTTGGAGTTTCCGTTGGATTCCCATGAGCTTTTCCCTCTTGAGTTTCCAAATGAGCTTGGCTGGTTCCACGATCTCTCCCAATGACTTTCGTTAGGCCTTGACTGGTCCCATGTCTTTTCCCAGTGGCGTCCAGGTGAGCGTTGACATCCACGCGGTCCATCCCAGCGTTCGTACCTCTGTTTAGATCGGGTACCAGCATGGGAGTCTCGTTCTTTGTTGGACGAGGGTGCATTCCACTCCCTGGGTGGTGGCTTGGCATTGTCTTGGCGTTGAGCGCCCTCTAGTGCCAGCCCTTGACTTTGAGTGTTGAAGTCAAGAATGGCTGGGGTTTTGGCATTTTTTTCTGAGGCCATCTTTTGTTTGCCGTAGGCTTTCTGCACCAAGTCTCGCAACTGCTGAGCATTCATTGTCCGTGGACATGCGAGAACACCAAGATGGTGGCTTACGCTGGGATGAAGGTTTCGTAGGAAGAGAGTTTTAAAGTTCAGTTCATCCTCCATGTCAGGTTTGTTGCGATTTCCAAAGTATGCCCATCTGAGTCGGCTGTAGTAGGCTTGAGGAGGTTCGTGACGTCCTTGTCTCGTCTCCAGGGCAGCCACGAGGCCTTGTTCAGACTCAGGGTCGGAGAACTCTTTAATGAGGGCTTCTCGGAGCAGTTGGTAATCATTCTTTGTGTGAGCAGGCTGCCTGTCCAGGAAGCTGCGAACTTCAGAACTGGATGTCGTTCGAAGTAAATATAATCTATCGTTGTCCGTAACGTTAGGTGGCATTTCCAGATGGAAATCGATATCTTGGAGATACGCTTGGACATTTGGGCTATTTGGCATGCTCGGGGTGAATTTGCCAATGTTCCTGGCAAGCTTGTCGAGGTCTTTTAGATCCAAGCCGTGCGATGTTCTGTGACTGGCTGCAGCAGATTCTTTTGGCTGAGGTAAAGTGAGGTAAAGTTCTCCAGAGTGAGTTGGTGAGTGTTTCAACACCACCCCCTCCATCTTTTTTTCACGTGTCAGTCCAGGAACAGGTGACCCGGTCCTGCTTGGCAGGGGTGAGGTCGGTGCGCATCGTGTCCTTGGTGGCTCACGGCGCAGTTCGTAAGCGTGCTTGAGTTCCTCTTGGAAACTGTCAGATTCCTCTTTGACGTAGTCAAGCTGTCGTGTTAGACAGCTGATCTCGTTTCTTGACTCATCCAGGTGAGCTTCAAGGGCTTTGATTCTGCCGTTTTTATCTCTGAAGTCGGCCTTTGCTTTCTCCAGAAGCTGTTCAGCATACTGTAGCTTTTTGGACCGATCACCGTAATCTGCCTTGACCTTTTCCAATTCTTTGCTAGTAGCTGCTAGGGTTTCTTTTAGCCAGTTGATCTCCTCCTCAGCACCTTGTTCCGCCTCATCCGACCCTTCCCGTCGTTCCTGAGCTTCAAGTTCCAGCTGCTCTATGCGTCGTTGTGCGCGTCAGCTCCTGCTGGCATTGTGCAGCATGCTTGTCGCTCAACATGAGGGTGGCGATGAGTGTGTGGCTTAAGGAGCCAGTGATCTTGATAATTCTTTGTGATTGTAGCTGTGACTTGGGTCTTGTGCCATGAGGCTTGTTATGTTGTCATCCAGCTGGTCTTGTGTCTGATGTTTTAGTGTTTCAGCAGCCTTAGGGAGGAGACTGTCTGTTGTAATGCTTAGCCATGTTTCCAAATCCTCCCAGTGACCGACATGTCCTGTTGTGTGAGACATGTTTGGGCATGGTGAGATCTCGAACCATGACTGACACAGACCTTGAAAAGAAAAACAAAACCAAAACAAAACAAACAAACCAAAACAGAACAAATCAACAAACAAGGGGTGTAGATGTGCAATATAGAATGTGTACTAGTTTTGACTGTGTAAAACAGGTGGGTGTGGTTCTCTGTGACTGTGATCCTCTGGGGGCGTGCTTCTAATTTGTAGCCTCTGTGGGGGGGGGAAATTGAGCACACACACATAGGTAGCACAGCTAGAGAACAGGTAAAGAGAAGAAGAAGGCTGCTTCTAATCAGAGGATTTGTAAATGACAATTTTTTGTAAGTCTGTGATTGCAATTGGTTTTCTCCGGGGTGAAGGAAAACAATGACAATGACAGCACTGGTCCCGTTAATGACCAAATTGACACCACAAGCTAATTAGAGTGTTCGCGTGCTTGAAGTTTTCCGGCGCCTTTCTTCTGTGGACCTGCTTTAACCTGGCAGGGTAGGATTTCACAAAAGAGGAAGGTAAATGGAAAACAATTTTGACATGTTCTCAAGTTCCACAAATACCTGTTTCGATTGCTAAAGTTCTCCACTTGTGATCTTCACACAGGCAAAAATCTCAGCAACAGCAGCAGTAGTCAAATTAGAAGATAACAGCAGGAAGAAAAGAGAGAAAGATGAGAGTAGGATTTAGGATTAGTAACAAAGGTGGCAGCGCGGAGGCGCTGTTGAGTCGATGCACCTAGGGGTTTTGCTTTGCTAATTTTAGTAGGATGAACACACTGGCCTAAGTGTTAAGGAAACCTTATTTTTTTCTTTCTTTTGGAGGTTTGCTTACTTAGCCTGTTAACCAACGCCCCCCATATTGGGAATCACAGCTGAAAATGACTAACTAAATTAAAATGGTAACAGCTCCTGACTTCAGTGTGCCACACACACAATTTTGGTGTCTTTGGAAAGAAGACCCTTTGGGCTTTACTATCCGTCATCCAGAGTTGATAATGCTCAAAAATATAAAAAGTTATAGACACTGAAGTGCCTTGATAAAAATTGTACCACACTGATTTTTTTTAAAATTTCATATAAAAATACATGAAATCAGTCCTGGAGCAATCCAGAAAAGTAATGGGTTGAAAGTCACATGTCTCATGAGTTTATATTTCAAATCTGAAGAAGATACCATGAAAAATAATATTCCTGCAGCCATTTTTCTAGTATTTAGTCATTATACATGCCACTGCAGTTTTTTCAATTATAAAACAGTAGACAGAATCTTAGACATCGTATAAGTGATTTATTTGAGCACTATAAAAATGCAATAATAATAATTTTTGAGTGATGAAAAAAAAACAACTTAAAAAAAAAATAACTTAAGTACATACTGATTTCCTGACATACAGATGCTCCTGCTCATACATTAGTAATCACATGCTGACGATCATTCATACAGATGCTAATCATACAGATGGCTGCCCAATATAGTCAATAATCACATTATAATGGCCTTTTATATAGACTGCATTCACACTGATATCTGTGAACAGTCAGCAATTACATGCTGATTATCAGCCATACAGATGTTAATCATACAGATACAGGCAATTCCCCACAAAACACGCAAACATATATGAAAACTGTTGAAGAAGAAAAAAAAGAAAGGTTTATTTGTGCTAAAAAGATCGCTAAGTTACGCCCCCAACAGATGACAGGTGCGCCGTCGCGAGGGAGCGCCAGAATTCAAACAAACAATCTTCCGTGTATCTTTGACTTTTTTTTTTTGGGATGGTCTCATTCTGTTTGGGACATTGCCTGCTACAAAATCATGCTGTTTTTTTACCACCAAGACGCTGTTTTTGAGCGTAATTTGTTCCATAACGGACACAAACAATAACTCTCCCTGAAGAGATGAGATGTAAACAAATGAATAACGATCCAAATTACAACGTTGTTGTTTCTTTGGACTAAAATTGCTCGATGGAATGTTGTTCAGTGGACCCTTATCTTTCAAACGAAACCGGGATTTACAGCAGTGGATACGTTTGAGTGTCGTTATCAGGATGAATCTGGTATGTACTACAGTTTTTTTATACATGTTTTGATGTGTACTGCTTACACAAATTTAGCAAATACATTCCTTTATAAGCTTTCTATCGAAAAACAGCGATCTGTCCTCGATGCTAGAGGCTTAGACCTTCAAAATGAAATATAGTTTGTCAAGATTAATTTTGTCCTGTTTTACTTTATCTGTTTGAAAACAATGACGTGTGCAAACAAAGAGCTTTCAGTGTGCTGGCGTCCTGGTGCATGTTAACAGAATAAACCTACTCTCCATTAGTCCCCTCCAAAAAAGAAAAAAGGGTGTTAGTCTTACCAGCAAAGAGATTTTTGTACCGGATAGATAGGGACAATGTCCCAGTAGGAGAGAGGAGAGAAGAAAAAGCAAAAGACAGGTTCAGCAAGCATCCATGTCCATCCCACCATCATCCCCTCATGGGCAGCTAGGACCATCTCCATCCCGACCATCAAGCCCCTCCCGCCAGGCCGGAGATATAGTGGCCGCTGTTTTCCCGTTGCCTTCCCGTAGAGCCGCGGCATACGTCTTCTGCTGAGACAGGGAGCTGAAAAAATCCTCCGCTTTCTGAGGAGAGTCAAAACTTTTCTGCTCCCCTTTGTGCCGTAGTTTAATTACCGCCGGATAGATGAGGAAGGGCTTGAGACAAAGTGAATTCATCTTCTTCAAAACCGGATTAAAGGCGTTTCTCCTGATGGTTTTGACTGGACTAAAGTCGGGAAAAAATTGTAGTGTGACATGTGTCCTGTGTGCATTTCACCGGATAAGCCTGCTGAGCACCTTTCAGGATCTCCGATCTGTCATGCCATCTTAGTACAAGTATTTCTTATGTCTGTGACTGTCCTCCTATCCTCACGTGCAGCTGCTTGAAAGCAATCAACCCGGTCACGTGTCTGCTTCGCTGCGGTAGCTATCGCCTCAAGCTCCTCTCTTAGCTCTTTAACAGACTTGTTGGTTGCTTGTATGTCCTCAAGCAGTTCGCGCAATGTTGGAATCAGCACAGAGTCCACCGCATCTCTTACTGCCGAAGCCACAACCGAATTCAAAGTGCTTTGCTGCTCTTTAAGTGCTAGCTTAATGCTGTTAGCAATAGCATCTTCGAGGACCTCTCTGGAGATGGTGGAATCTTTGAATTTTTTCTTCATTGGCGATTGCTCAATCTCTCTTTTCCGATCGCCTTTGTCTGCCGAAGCACTCATGATGGGTCCAATGCAGAGTGGTTTAAAATTTACTGACAGGATTATACAATATGTGGCAAAGTGAGCAGAGCGAAAGACTAAGTGTGCATCGCTGTTGAAGGGTCACATGATCCTCCTCATTTGCTCCTTTGATTTGCGTTTTTGTCTGCTGTTACATGTCATCTTGGTTTTGAGATTATTAAAGACTGCTTTGTTGAAGATTATCCTTGTCTCCTCGCTCCTTCGTCCCCAGCGCAACTTGACAAAGTTTATTAATTAATTGATTTTGTAAGCCATATCAGTTTAAACTTTATTTATTTTTATTTTTTTTGGAGGGGGGGAGTGCACACATCTAAAGTGAAAGCACTGAATGCTGCCTGTCAGACAGTGCATTGCTTGAGTACTAAATTCTGTTTTGCAACTTATTGCACTTAAACTGTCAAATACACATGTCAAAAACACAAAATTTACATGAACACAGTCAGCTCTGTCTGTGAATGTTAACAGCTGGGAAAGAAATTGCATGTGTATATTAGATCTGTGACAGCAGCATAATGTACAGTATCTACTGCTGTCTATGCTATTAATATGAACCAAACAAAACAAAACAAAAAAAAGGAGATCACTCACTGCTTTTTGTCTGAAGAACTTTAGTAGCTTTCTAAGAAAAACATTCTTATTTTTTTTTATTTGCTCTCATGGAGATAAACATTGTGGACTGTGAATAGCTCAATCAGGGGAGGAGGTAAGCTAATAAGGCAGAGATCATTATCAGTTGTGACATGTGGTAGACACTGATGTCTTTGCTTCAATGTTTTGAATAGCTTCAGGCTGATGGCTGAGTTCTCTGCCCACAGTGCTAGTGCCGTATCGAACACTGATGTGCCTTGGACATCTATTGCAGTCATGATTCGAAGGGGGCCTGCGTTTGATTCAGGCTCCTGCAGTGAGCAGAGGAGAGGGTCCTTGTCCTTGCTGTTTGTGCTTGGTCCAGATCCTGGCTTTGCTACTGCATCATCGATCAGTGACTTAGGGACGGTGTCTGTGACTTGACACTGTGACTTGTTGGAGTCTAACGCCTGGCAAGGTAGAGGTTCACGGAGTTGTGTCCACATCTTTAGGTGCTTGAAGTCTATTAGAGGTTCGAAGCGATTAAGCAGATCTTTCCCAATGAGGAGTGGATACGTTTTAAGTGGTGAAACGTATACGGGATGGACGAGGTCCATCGATCCCACCGTTAGGTGAATTGGGGCCACATGCTTTAGTTGTAGGCCCGTGTGGGAGTATGCTTGAAGATTTAGTTCACACCTTTGGAGTTTGAGGGTTCTGTTAGTCCTCTTTGATCTTTCTTGGACTTCCTCTAGGAGTTCGGTAGACATTAGAGTAATGTCGGCTCCCGTATCGAGGAGGGCTTCGACTCTGATGTGTCGTTCGATGATGATGGAGAGGTAGAATTTTCTGGCTATACACTTCTCAATGAGATCGCCTAGGAGTTGAGGGACTGGAGTTTGGGAGGAAACAGTTAGGATATCAGGGCTGGTGTGGTGTTCTTCGGAGGAGTGGCAGATGACCAAGACAGCACTTTCAGGAACTTGAGGGGTTTCGTCAGCAGGTGTTTGTTGGACGCTGCTGTAATTCGGAGCATTAGGTGTTGAGTTAGTGTCTAACTCTGTTGCTGGGTTTTCAGGTGGGGTTTTATGTCCATCTGAAGTTAGTGTGATTACGGTTCTCTGAGAGTGAGGTGAAGGAGTGCTGTTCTCCGTGGCTGGTTGTGTCAACTGGTCGCTGCCATCTCGTCCGGCCGTTAGTCAGGCTGAATCTGGTTTCTCTTTCTTTTCCCATTTCCGATCTTCCTCCTTCCGTTGGAAGAATTCTTTCATCATCATTTTCATCAGTTCTTGTGAGTCGAAACACGGTGGTGTTTCTTGTTCCTGTGTGGGTTCAGTTTGAGCTCGGTCAGCTTGGAATCTTTGCGAATTCTTTCGTCGATTCCTTGGGCTGGTTGCTGCAGGGTGAGTTTGTCGTCTTCCCTTGGAGTTTCCGTTGGATTCCCATGAGCTTTTCCCTCTTGAGTTTCCAAATGAGCTTGGCTGGTTCCACGATCTCTCCCAATGACTTTCGTTAGGCCTTGACTGGTCCCATGTCTTTTCCCAGTGGCATCCAGGTGAGCGTTGACGTCCACGCGGTCCATCCCAGCGTTCGTACCTCTGTTTAGATCGGGTACCAGCATGGGAGTCTCGTTCTTTGTTGGACGAGGGTGCATTCCACTCCCTGGGTGGTGGCTTGGCATTGTCTTGGCGTTGAGCGCCCTCTAGTGCCAGCCCTTGACTTTGAGTGTTGAAGTCAAGAATGGCTGGGGTTTTGGCATTTTTTTCTGAGGCCATCTTTTGTTTGCCGTAGGATTTCTGCACCAAGTCTCGCAACTGCTGAGCATTCATTGTCCGTGGACATGCGAGAACACCAAGATGGTGGCTTACGCTGGGATGAAGGTTTCGTAGGAAGAGAGTTTTAAAGTTCAGTTCATCCTCCATGTCAGGTTTGTTGCGATTTCCAAAGTATGCCCATCTGAGTCGGCTGTAGTAGGCTTGAGGAGGTTCGTGACGTCCTTGTCTCGTCTCCAGGGCAGCCACGAGGCCTTGTTCAGACTCAGGGTCGGAGAACTCTTTAATGAGGGCTTCTCGGAGCAGTTGGTAATCATTCTTTGTGTGAGCAGGCTGCCTGTCCAGGAAGCTGCGAAATTCAGAACTGGATGTCGTTCGAAGTAAATATAATCTATCGTTGTCCGTAACGTTAGGTGGCATTTCCAGATGGAAATCGATATCTTGGAGATACGCTTGGACATTTGGGCTATTTGGCATGCTCGGGGTGAATTTGCCAATGTTCCTGGCAAGCTTGTCGAGGTCTTTTAGATCCAAGCCGTGCAATGTTCTGTGACTGGCTGCAGCAGATTCTTTTGGCTGAGGTAAAGTGAGGTAAAGTTCTCCAGAGTGAGTTGGTGAGTGTTTCAACACCACCCCCTCCATCTTTTTTTCACGTGTCAGTCCAGGAACAGGTGACCCGGTCCTGCTTGGCAGGGGTGAGGTCGGTGCGCATCGTGTCCTTGGTGGCTCACGGCGCAGTTCGTAAGCGTGCTTGAGTTCCTCTTGGAAACTGTCAGATTCCTCTTTGACGTAGTCAAGCTGTCGTGTTAGACAGCTGATCTCGTTTCTTGACTCATCCAGGTGAGCTTCAAGGGCTTTGATTCTGCCGTTTTTATCTCTGAAGTCGGCCTTTGCTTTCTCCAGAAGCTGTTCAGCATACTGTAGCTTTTTGGACCGATCACCGTAATCTGCCTTGACCTTTTCCAATTCTTTGCTAGTAGCTGCTAGGGTTTCTTTTAGCCAGTTGATCTCCTCCTCAGCACCTTGTTCCGCCTCATCCGACCCTTCCCGTCGTTCCTGAGCTTCAAGTTCCAGCTGCTCTATGCGTCGTTGTGCGCGTCAGCTCCTGCTGGCATTGTGCAGCATGCTTGTCGCTCAACATGAGGGTGGCGATGAGTGTGTGGCTTAAGGAGCCAGTGATCTTGGTTAATTCTTTGTGATTGTAGCTGTGACTTGGGTCTTGTGCCATGAGGCTTGTTATGTTGTCATCCAGCTGGTCTTGTGTCTGATGTTTTAGTGTTTCAGCAGCCTTAGGGAGGAGACTGTCTGTTGTAATGCTTAGCCATGTTTCCAAATCCTCCCAGTGACCGACATGTCCTGTTGTGTGAGACATGTTTGGGCATGGTGAGATCTCGAACCATGACTGACACAGACCTTGAAAAGAAAAACAAAATCAAAACAAAACAAACAAACCAAAACAGAACAAATCAACAAACAAGGGGTGTAGATGTGCAATATAGAATGTGTACTAGTTTTGACTGTGTAAAACAGGTGGGTGTGGTTCTCTGTGACTGTGATCCTCTGGGGGCGTGCTTCTAATTTGTAGCCTCTGTGGGGGGGGAAATTGAGCACACACACATAGGTAGCACAGCTAGAGAACAGGTAAAGAGAAGAAGAAGGCTGCTTCTAATCAGAGGATTTGTAAATGACAATTTTTTGTAAGTCTGTGATTGCAATTGGTTTTCTCCGGGGTGAAGGAAAACAATGACAATGACAGCACTGGTCCCGTTATTGACCAAATTGACACCACAAGCTAATTAGAGTGTTCGCGTGCTTGAAGTTTTCCGGCGCCTTTCTTCTGTGGACCTGCTTTAACCTGGCAGGGTAGGATTTCACAAAAGAGGAAGGTAAATGGAAAACAATTTTGACATGTTCTCAAGTTCCACAAATACCTGTTTCGATTGCTAAAGTTCTCCACTTGTGATCTTCACACAGGCAAAAATCTCAGCAACAGCAGCAGTAGTCAAATTAGAAGATAACAGCAGGAAGAAAAGAGAGAAAGATGAGAGTAGGATTTAGGATTAGTAACAAAGGTGGCAGCGCGGAGGCGCTGTTGAGTCGATGCACCTAGGGGTTTTGCTTTGCTAATTTTAGTAGGATGAACACACTGGCCTAAGTGTTAAGGAAACCTTATTTTTTTCTTTCTTTTGGAGGTTTGCTTACTTAGCCTGTTAACCAGCGCCCCCCATATTGGGAATCACAGCTGAAAATGACTAACTAAATTAAAATGGTAACAGCTCCTGACTTCAGTGTGCCACACACACAATTTTGGTGTCTTTGGAAAGAAGACCCTTTGGGCTTTACTATCCGTCATCCAGAGTTGATAATGCTCAAAAATATAAAAAGTTATAGACACTGAAGTGCCTTGATAAAAATTGTACCACACTGATTTTTTTTAAAATTTCATATAAAAATACATGAAATCAGTCCTGGAGCAATCCAGAAAAGTAATGGGTTGAAAGTCACATGTCTCATGAGTTTATATTTCAAATCTGAAGAAGATACCATGAAAAATAATATTCCTGCAGCCATTTTTCTAGTATTTAGTCATTATACATGCCACTGCAGTTTTTTCAATTATAAAACAGTAGACAGAATCTTAGACATCGTATAAGTGATTTATTTGAGCACTATAAAAATGCAATAATAATAATTTTTGAGTGATGAAAAAAAAACAACTTAAAAAAAAAATAACTTAAGTACATACTGATTTCCTGACATACAGATGCTCCTGCTCATACATTAGTAATCACATGCTGACGATCATTCATACAGATGCTAATCATACAGATGGCTGCCCAATATAGTCAATAATCACATTATAATGGCCTTTTATATAGACTGCATTCACACTGATATCTGTGAACAGTCAGCAATTACATGCTGATTATCAGCCATACAGATGTTAATCATACAGATACAGGCAATTCCCGACAAAACACGCAAACATATATGAAAACTGTTGAAGAAGAAAAAAAAGAAAGGTTTATTTGTGCTAAAAAAGATCGCTAAGTTACGCCCCCAACAGATGACAGGTGCGCCGTCGCGCCGTCGCGAGGGAGCGCCAGAATTCAAACAAACAATCTTCCGTGTATCTTTGACTTTTTTTTTTTGGGATGGTCTCATTCTGTTTGGGACATTGCCTGCTACAAAATCATGCTGTTTTTTTACCACCAAGACGCTGTTTTTGAGCGTAATTTGTTCCATAACGGACACAAACAATAACTCTCCCTGAAGAGATGAGATGTAAACAAATGAATAACGATCCAAATTACAACGTTGTTGTTTCTTTGGACTAAAATTGCTCGATGGAATGTTGTTCAGTGGACCCTTATCTTTCAAACGAAACCGGGATTTACAGCAGTGGATACGTTTGAGTGTCGTTATCAGGATGAATCTGGTATGTACTGCAGTTTTTTTATACATGTTTTGATGTGTACTGCTTACACAAATTTAGCAAATACATTCCTTTATAAGCTTTCTATCGAAAAACAGCGATCTGTCCTCGATGCTAGAGGCTTAGACCTTCAAAATGAAATATAGTTTGTCAAGATTAATTTTGACCTGTTTTACTTTATCTGTTTGAAAACAATGACGTGTGCAAACAAAGAGCTTTCAGTGTGCTGGCGTCCTGGTGCATGTTAACAGGATAAACCTACTCTCCATTAGTCCCCTCCAAAAAAGAAAAAAGGGTGTTAGTCTTACCAGCAAAGAGATTTTTGTACCGGATAGATAGGGACAATATCCCAGTAGGAGAGAGGAGAGAAGAAAAAGCAAAAGACAGGTTCAGCAAGCATCCATGTCCATCCCACCATCATCCATCCCCTCATGGGCAGCTAGGACCATCTCCATCCCGACCATCAAGCCCCTCCCGCCAGGCCGGAGATATAGTGGCCGCTGTTTTCCCGTTGCCTTCCCGTAGAGCCGCGGCATACGTCTTCTGCTGAGACAGGGAGCTGAAAAAATCCTCCGCTTTCTGAGGAGAGTCAAAACTTTTCTGCTCCCCTTTGTGCCGTAGTTTAATTACCGCCGGATAGATGAGGAAGCGCTTGAGACAAAGTGAATTCATCTTCTTCAAAACCGGATTAAAGGCGTTTCTCCTGATGGTTTTGACTGGACTAAAGTCGGGAAAAAATTGTAGTGTGACATGTGTCCTGTGTGCATTTCACCGGATAAGCCTGCTGAGCACCTTTCAGGATCTCCGATCTGTCATGCCATCTTAGTACAAGTATTTCTTATGTCTGTGACTGTCCTCCTATCCTCACGTGCAGCTGCTTGAAAGGAATCAACCCGGTCACGTGTCTGCTTCGCTGCGGTAGCTATCGCCTCAAGCTCCTCTCTTAGCTCTTTAACAGACTTGTTGGTTGCTTGTATGTCCTCAAGCAGTTCGCGCAATGTTGGAATCAGCACAGAGTCCACCGCATCTCTTACTGCCGAAGCCACAACCGAATTCAAAGTGCTTTGTTGCTCTTTAAGTGCTAGCTTAATGCTGTTAGCAATAGCATCTTTGAGGACCTCTCTGGAGATGGTGGAATCTTTGAATTTTTTCTTCATTGGCGATTGCTCAATCTCTCTTTTCCGATCGCCTTTGTCTGCCGAAGCACTCATGATGGGTCCAATGCAGAGTGGTTTAAAATTTACTGACAGGATTATACAATATGTGGCAAAGTGAGCAGAGTGAAAGACTAAGTGTGCATCGCTGTTGAAGGGTCACATGATCATCCTCATTTGCTCCTTTGATTTGCGTTTTTGTCTGCTGTTACATGTCATCTTGGTTTTGAGATTATTAAAGACTGCTTTGTTGAAGATTATCCTTGTCTCCTCGCTCCTTCGTCCCCAGCGCAACTTGACAAAGTTTATTAATTAATTGATTTTGTAAGCCATATCAGTTTAAACTTTATTTATTTTTATTTTTTTTTTGGGGGGGGGGGGAGTGCACACATCTAAAGTGAAAGCACTGAAAGCTGCCTGTCAGACAGTGCATTGCTTGAGTACTAAATTCTGTTTTGCAACTTATTGCACTTAAACTGTCAAATACACGTCAAAAACATAAAATTTACATGAACACAGTCAGCTCTGTCTGTGAATGTTAACAGCTGGGAAAGAAATTGCATGTGTATATTAGATCTGTGGCAGCAGCATAATGTACAGTATCTACTGCTGTCTATGCTATTAATATGAACCAAACAAAACAAAACAAAAAAAAGGAGATCACTCACTGCTTTTTGTCTGAATAACTTTAGTAGCTTTCTAAGAAAAACATTCTTATTTTTTTTTATTTGCTCTCATGGAGATAAACATTGTGGACTGTGAATAGCTCAATCAGGGGAGGAGGTAAGCTAATAAGGCAGAGATCATTATCAGTTGTGTGTGGGCTCTGTTGCTTAAAGTGAAATCACTTTAGAGTACAGTCAACACTTTAGCATAGGGACCAATTCTCAGTATTAACTTCCTGCTTATCAGCATACCTATTATTAACATATTGGCTGTTTATTAGAACTACATCCCTAATCCTGCCCAATACCTAAACCTAACAACTACCTCATTAACTATTAATAAGCAGCAAATTAGGATTTTTTTGCAGCAAAAGACATAGTTAATGGTTTGTTAATGGAAAGAATTGGACCTTAATATAAAGTGACCGAAGTAGATTCCAGAACAATGTAGTGGATGGATTTTTCCCACAATAGGGTGGTTTTGTACACACAATGCAGACAAATAATTATGTGAATTTTGCACAATAGATCTCTTTTAAAAACATGTGTAAATGATAAACTTTCATGATTACACAGAAGTGTGTCTCTTTGCCTCATTTCCAGCGATATCGTCTACTTGATTGAACAGAAACTTTTTGAACTGAACTGAGCTGGACGATGCATCACTGAATTCAATAATGAAATGCCTTTAACTGAAAATTGAGTGTTTAATCTTGTCATTTTACATTATTGACACACTATTTTCCTATTTTGATATTGTGCAGTTGCTTTGACACAATTTGTATTGTTAAAAGCGCTATATAAATAAAGGTGACTTGACTTGACTTGACTTTGTCGTTAGCGACGGCCCTAGACACAGGAAGAATTAGTTCAATAAAGCTGCCAGCAGCTTTGAAAGGGCCCTCGTACCCGGGCTCACCGCCACCCAGTAGCTTTAGGAAAACAGCAAACGGTGGGCAATATGCATTTAAAGTGGTAATTATGGAAGTATCATATCGATCACAAGTGCAGTATGGAGTACCTCAAGGCTCAGTACTATGGCCGTTACTTTTCACGCTTTACATGTTACCCTTGAGAGATATTATCAGGCGACATGGTGTTAGCTTTCACTGTTATGCTGATGATACTCAGCTCTATATTTCTTCACGGCCCGGTGAAACACACCAAATTGAGAAACAAACGGAATGCATAGTCGATATAAAAAACTGGATGACGAGTAACTTCTTACTGCTAAATTCTGAAAAAAACAGGTGTTAATTATCGGACCTAAAAACCCCACATGTAATAACCTAGAACACTATCTAACACTTGACTTTACTGAGTGGTTGTTCTGCACGCTTGATCAACAAACTACAGTTGGTCCAAAATGCCTTACTAGAACCAGGAAGTATGACCATATTAGCCCGGTTCTGTCAACACTGCACTGGCTCCCTATCAAACATCGTATAGATTTTAAAATCTTGTTAATTACTTATAAAGCCCTGAATGGCTTAGCTCCTCAGTACTTGAGCGAGCTCCTATCACATTATAGTCCTCCATGTCCGCTGCGTTCTCAAAACTCTGGCCGTTTGATACTACCTAGATTATCAAAATCGACTGCGGGCGGCAGATCCTTTTCCTATTTAGCACCCAAACTCTGGAACAATCTACCTAACACTGTTCGGGAGGCAGACACACTCAGCAGTTTAAATCTAGATTAAAGACACATTTCTTTAACCTGGTTTACACATAACACACTACTACACTTCTATTATTCAAATCCGTTAAAGGATTGTTAGGCTGCATTAATTAGATCAACCGGAACCGGGAACACTCCCCATAACACACGATGTACTCGTTACTAGTGATGCCCAGCCCGCCCCGCACCACTGTATCTATTTTTACAACCCGCCCCGCCCCGCACCCGCGACCATTAAATAGACATACTAGGCATTGTAATGTAAATGAAAACAGCCTTTATTTCAGCCTGAAAGTGCTTGGAAACATCGCCCTGTAAACCGGCAACAACATACGATTATGAATATGAACCATAAATCAGGTCATATTAATAACAAGATAATGATAAACATTTTCAACATTTACAAAGCAGCATTTGTATTCATCTAATAGGCTAAACAATTTTTTATTTCAGATTTGTATAGGCCTACAGTTTACAGCCTACGCTACATAACCACTGAACTTTTGTTTTATTTAACACACGGAAATGTTCATTTAGCCTTTTTACGTTCGCTGTGCAAAAAAAGAATGGCATCCACTGTACCGGGGTTTAATCTATTACACCTAGACTCCAGCACCCGGCCAGCAGAGCTGAATGTGCGCTCACTTGATGCGCTTGTGGCTGGGAATGGGATACAGAGCTGCTTGGTGCTTTCGTGACGTGTCACGTGACGCCAAAGGTTTGGGGACATCAAGCAAATTACGTTGCTACGTAGGCCTTCGTCTTGTAACCTTATCAAAGAACCTAATAAAATATGAAAATAGATATTCCCAAATATTTAATATTGGCTATAGGGAATTGCACGCAACATACGTACATGGATTATATATATATATTTTTAAATGACTCGCCCCAACCCGCCCCGCAAATAAAGTGACAATTTCTTGACCCGCCCCAAACCGCCCCGCGGGTGACCCGCGGGGTCCGCGGGTTATGAGACGGCCCACGCATCACTACTCGTTACATCATAAGAAGAATGGCTTCTACGCTAATATTTGTCTGTTTCTTTCTTATTCTGTTTCTCAGTCCGTGTCCGGATCAGATAGTGGATCGGTGCCGGGAGATGATGTCTGCGGCCCTGATCGTCAGCGATGAGCCCCAGAGACATATCCCCAGTGAATACCTCGACTAAAAATACAATAAAAATAAAAATAAAATAAAATAACTAAAAATATAATAATACAATACCTAACTACATAATACTATTATTGTTAGAAATTGCAACAATATAAAAATAGAAATATAATACATTTATACATTTAAAATTTTAATTAAAACAATAAGTAAACAATAAATAAACAATAATATCCTGGCCAGAGGAGGCCCCCTGACTGAGCCTGGTTTCTCCCAAGGTTTTCTTTCTCCATTCTGTCACAGTTGGGGACACTTAATTTTTAGCGATTATTGTCAATTTGATTTCACAGATACTATTTAAACTAAACTGAGCTGGACAATGACATCTCCAAATTCAATAATGAAATGCCCTTAACTGAAAATTGAGTGTTTAATCTTATTATTATACATTACTGACACTCTATCCTCCAACTGATACTGTTACGTGTCAATATATGATAACATTATAATGATGACAATGATAACATTATAAATATATAAAGAATCAAAATAAGGATAAATGCAGGAAAGCTTGACTGCGGTGTAACATTCAGTCCTTCCACTAGTAGTACGTTGTATCTGAATGTCAAGTTGTCCATCTGTGGCCTAAAAAAAACATATAGATAGAATGACAATAGGACTCAGCTCTTGAATAGCATGTAATGTTACATTACTCAGTTTCTTTACTTAAAAAACCTACATAATTACAAAAATAAAATAATTACAGCTATTCTAATAAAACAAAGAATGAGCCATCTTTTTTTCACACCATTTTTCTGTCCTTCTATAAATATGTACATGTGCCATGTTTAACCACATTCTTTTAACTTTACTGTAACAATGTGCTACCTAGTTTTCCCAAGTCATTTTGAAACTAAGAAATATGTGTGAGATCTGTAAAATTATGTAACATTAAGAGTAGGGATGGGTACCGAAACTCGGTATTAAATCGGTCTCGGGGCTAAATTATGAAAGACCGGAGTATCGATAAGCTCTGACGTTATCGGTTCTGCTGTCGGTACTGGAGAAATTATGAAAACACACATTTATTGTTGCTACATATACACATTATCTTGCAAATTCTGTCTCACCAGAGTTGCCAACTGTTTTATATGCAATAATATTCAAACATTTGTCTATGATGCATTTTTGCTATTCGTAATTCAGAAGCGAGATCGCGCTCACGTGGAGGAGCTTCAGCACGCGCAACATGAAAGCCCTGTTTAATTATGATAGAATAGAGAACTAACTATTAAAACATATGCACTTTATGCCTGTGGCTGTTATATTAAGCTAAGTTTATTTATTTATTTTTGATTTTGGCTTCTAAGGATTATAGCCGTGTTTCTTCTAGCACAACTTCCATCCCTTTACAGCGGAGCGCATTCGTTCCTCCCTAAACAACACTTAAAGTCTGAATCAGCTCAATCGGTGATTGTTGTAAAATGCCGTCTTTACTGTTGCTAAATTGCGGGACATGTTTGATAATAAAACGTTGAAAGCACAATCCGCACAAGAGACGCTGCTCCCCAGGCTGAAATGTGTGTGTATGTGTGTGTGTGTGTGTGTGTGTGCGTGCCTGCGCGGCGCGATCCAAAACGGACAGGCAAATTACACTTTGAGCTTCGGGCGCGTCCAAACGATCAAATACACACAAAAATATGTCACAATGGCCAGCTACGAGAGTATTCACTTAAACAGTTTGTCTTAAGTGGACCAGAACTGTTCGGAGAAAATCCGATGTGTGTCAATATATTGCCTTAAAGTGACAGACTGGCGCTTCAATGTTAATCAAAGAAAAAAATGCAAAGAGAAAATCACTCACAGCTCTTAATCTGAATAAAGTTATAGCTTTAATAAGCATTAATCTATCAATACATACAGTGAAAACTATGCAGTGTGCATTTACATTTGATTACTTTTAGATTTCTTTTGTAGCTATTACTTGCCTGAACAGTAATGTTAGTAGACCTTCATGGAAAAATTAAAGCACTGTTTATTTCATTTAATTTGTATATTTGTTTTATTGTATTTGTCAGTTTGTTTTTACTTTGTTTCTTTGTTAATATTCTTACTGTATCTTATGTATATAAAACACTAAAAATGCCTGCACACTGGTGCATTTACAAATTGATGTTTTATATTAATTTAATTAAATATTGATTTTACATTTCAGAATATAAAGTAATGTTAATTCAGCTCCTAATTTGTTATTTATATATATATATATATATATATATATATATATATATATATATATATATATATATATACAGTATATATATATACAGTATAACAAAAAGTACCGATAAGAATACCGTTAAAGTACCGGATCGATAAGCAGTATCGATAAGAGTAGTAATACCTTTAAAACCTTAACGATACCCATCCCTAATTAAGAGGCTGTCACGGTGCACACACGAGGAGGAAACAGGAACACGCAGACAAAGATTAAACTCAAACAATAATATTTAATAAGGACATCAAGGCAGGACAAGGCAAGGCTTACAGACAAGATACACCGGGAGGAACGAGTAGACCAGACAAAATCAAACTCAAAAGACAGGGCTAATATACACAGGGTAATTAACACATAACGAGACAAACACAGCTGGAACATACTTAACTAATAATGACATGACAGGAAGGACAGGAAACAAACCATATGGACACAAGAGGCGGGAACACATGACACACACAACAGAACCCTGACAGAGGTATAATACCAGATAATATTCTTTACTTACAAACATACAGGTGCTGGTCATATAATTAGAATATCATCAAAAAGTTGATTTATTTCACTAATTCCATTCAAAAAGTGAAACTTGTATAATGTATACATTCATTCCACACAGACTGATATATTTCAAGTGTTTATTTCTTTTAATTTTGATGATTATAACTGACAACTAATGAAACCCCCAAATTCAGTATCTCAGAAAATTAGAATATTACTTAAGACCAATACAAAGAAAGGATTTTTAGAAATCTTGGCCAACTGAAAAGTATGAACATGAAAAGTATGAGCATGTACAGCACTCAATACTTAGTTGGGGCTCCTTTTGCCTGAATTACTGCAGCAATGCGGCGTGGCATGGAGTCGATCAGTCTGTGGCACTGCTCAGGTGTAATGAGAGCCCAGGTTGCTCTGATAGTGGCCTTCAGCTCTTCTGCATTGTTGGGTCTGGCATATCGCATCTTCCTCTTCACAATACCCCATAGATTTTCTATGGGGTTAAGGTCAGGCGAGTTTGCTGGCCAATTAAGAACAGGGATACCATGGTCCTTAAACCAGGTGCTGGTAGCTTTGGCACTGTGTGCAGGTGCCAAGTCCTGTTGGAAAATGAAATCTGCATCTCCATAAAGTGGGTCAGCAGCAGGAAGCATGAAGTGCTCTAAAACTTCCTGGTATATGGCTGTGTTGACCTTGGATCTCAAAAAACACAGTGGACCAACACCAGCAGATGACATGGCACCCCAAACCATCACTGACTGTGGAAACTTTACACTGGACCTCAAGCAACATGGATTCTGTGTCTCTCCTCTCTTCCTCCAGACTCTGGGACCCTGATCTCCAAAGGAAATGCAATATTTACTTTCATCAGAGAACATAACTTTGGACCACTCAGCAGCAGTCCAGTCCTTTTTGTCTTTAGCCCAGGCGAGACGCTTCTGACGCTGTCTGTTGTTCAAGAGTGGCTTGACATGGACCCTGAAACCCATGTCTTGCATACGTCTGTGCGTAGTGGTTCTTGAAGCACTGACTCCAGCTGCAGTCCACTCTTTGTGAATCTCCCCCACATTTTTGAATGGGTTTTGTTTCACAATCCTCTCCAGGGTGCGGTTATCCCTATTGCTTGTACACTTTTTTCTACCACATCTTTTCCTTCCCTTCGCCTCTCTATTAATGTGCTTGGACACAGAGCTCTGTGAACAGCCAGCCTCTTTTGCAATGACCTTTTGTGTCTTGCCCTCCTTGTGCAAGGTGTCAATGGTCGTCTTTTGGACAACTGTCAAGTCAGCAGTCTTCCCCATGATTGTGTAGCCTACAGAACTAGACTGAGAGACCATGTAAAGGCCTTTGCAGGTGTTTTGAGTTAATTAGCTGATTAGAGTGTGGCACCAGGTGTCTTCAATATTGAACCTTTTCACAATATTCTAATTTTCTGAGATACTGAATTTGGGGTTTTCATTAGTTATCACTTATAATCATCAAAATTAAAAGAAATAAACACTTGAAATATATCAGTCTGTGTGGAATGAATGTATACATTATACAAGTTTCACTTTTTGAATGGAATTAGTGAAATAAATCAACTTTTTGATGATATTCTAATTATATGACCAGCACCTGTATATGAGTGATAGGTGTTCCGTCACTAGAGAAGCACCTTTTAACTTTTAACACCCCCTCCTTCAGCATTGCTTTGTTATCATGAGATTCAAGAGCACAAGAGTGAGAGGGTGCTCGGCTATTTTATACAAGTGTATATGTCTTGTCTTGTCATTGTTCCTCAAGAGTGAAATTAGATCTTGAATTTTCACAGACATTTCTGTTGGGCTTATGAATGCAAAATAAGTTTTGTTCAGCACGCACTCTAATGAATTTTCTCATCATAAACAATAAAGTGTATATCTGGTGTAAGCAAGATATTCATTTTGCAGTGTAGACAGCCTGAGTGATAATAATTTGAGTTTAAATATGTAAGTTAAATAAATACAAATTAGTTTTATTTGGGGAGTGTCTTCCCAGCCACTCCAACTCTACAGCATGACTTCACGATTAAGCTAGGCTCATCAATAATTACCCCATCAACTTCGGTCAAAAATCTTGGTGTAATCTTTGATGACCAGCTGACCTTCAAAGAGCACATTGCAAAGACTGCTTGATCTTGCAGGTTTGCACTACACAACGTCAGAAAGATCAGGCCCTTTCTGACAGAGCATGCTGCACAACTTCTTGTCCAGGCCCTTGTCGTTTCTAGGCTGGACTACTGCAATGCTCTTCTGGCTGGACTTCCATCAAACACAATCAAACCTCTACAAATGATTCAGAATGCAGTGGCACGACTGGTCTTCAACGAGCCCAAAAGAGCCCATGTTACACCTCTCTTCATCTCCTTGCACTGGCTACCAGTGGCAGCTCGCATCAAGTTCAAGACTGATATTTGCATACAGAACGACCACAGGCTCAGCACCCTCCTACTTCCACTCACTATTACGAATCTACATCCCCTCCAGAAGTCTGAGATCTGCTAGTGAGCGATGCCTTGTGGTACCATCACAGAGAGGCTCAAAATCACTCTACAGAACATTCTCGTTCACCATTCCTGGCTGGTGGAATAATCTTCCCACCCCTAGTGTTTTTTGTCTTGTAAGTCGCAATGTTTTTGTACATATTCGTCTCGTCTACCTGTCTTTAAGCGTGCATACAGTCGTGAGGTTCTGCTCGATGTCAGCTGAACCACATTTTTAGAGTTAAACTCTGCGCACGCCGAAGAGCTGCGGGACCTCGGTCTGCTCCGGAGGCCTACACCATCACCGACCCCCACTACTGCATCTCGCCCACAGTGGAGGCGCTACAAGCGGCGTGAGAGGAAGCAGAAGAGGGGTAAGTGCGGAGGTATCCGAGCTAGGCTAGCGGCTAACCCACACAAGCCAGCTATCCCCACCATCGTACTGGTGAACGTACGCTCTTTGGACAATAAACTGGACTACATCCAACTACTTCGCTCTACTCAAAGGACTATAAGAGAGTGTTGTGTTTTTGTGTTTACGGAAACATGGCTTAACAACAGCGTTCCGGACTGCGCCATTCAGCTCGAGCAGCTAACATGCTATCGAGCAGACAGAGCTCTCGTCGAGGGAGGTAAGAGACGCGGCGGCGGGCTTTGTGTTTACATCAATGATGCATGGTGCCGCGACGCTGTTGTGGTCTGCAAACACTGCTCACCCCTGGTGGAGTTTATGATTATTATGTGCCGGCCATTCTATCTACCGAGGGAATTTACAGCCATACTGCTCGTTGCTGTATACATCCCTCGCAGCTCTAACAACAATAACAGGAGTGAGGCATTAAATGATCTGTACCAGCACATCAATGAGCAGCAGGCAGCCCACCCAGATGCTTTTCTCATCTTGGCTGGGGATTTCAACCACGCAGACTTAAGGAGTGTGTTCCCAAAAATTCACCAACATATAGACTTTCCAACAAGGGGAAAAAATACCCTGGACTTTGTTTACACCACACAGAGAGGAGCTTACAAGGCCCTACCCCTCCCCCACATCGGAGCCTTAGACCACATCACTGTCATGCTAATGCCTGCATACAGACTGCTCGTTAAAGCCATCAAACCGGTACACAAACAGATACAAGTGTGGCCTGAAGGGTCATCAGAGGCACTTCAAGACGTTTTTGACACTACTGACTGGGATATGTTTAAGCAGGCTGCCACATACAACAATACTACAGACCACCAAGAGTACTCCGAGACTGTCACTGCCTACATCACCAAGTGTATTGATGATGTAACGGTCACAAAGACTATCACTGTCCGGGCCAACCAGAAGCCGTGGCTGACAGGGGAGGTCTACAGACTTCTGAAGGCTCAGAATGCTGCCTTTAGAGCTGGAGATGAGGAGGGCCTGAAGACAGCTGAAAGAGGCCACTGCCATCAGGAAACCCGACTGCCATGAAGGGGTGTGCATGGTGTGCAACAGTCTTTAGGTAGGTGTTACATGTCAAAGTAACATCCACATGAATTCCCAGACCTAATGTTTCCCAGAAGAACTTTGTCCAGAGCATTACACTGCTTCCGCCTACCTGCCTTCTTAGGCCCTGTCCCAAATGGCACCCTAAACCCTCACAGTCTTCCTCTGAGTCTGCACTTTCGTGATGTAATATCGCTTTGACTGTCGGGTAGAAGTCTGCTGTGGAGCTTGCCCTGGTGCGGCATCGGCAGAAGTGCGTATCTAGGGCGCATAGCTCACGCTCGCAAGCACCCCTTTAAACGCTAAAATGACGAATTGGACACCCTACGGTCTCATGGACTTAACGAACACACGCACGCGGCGGCCATTGTAAGTCTGCAAGACCGAAAGTGCACATGAAGTGTTCCATTTGGGACAGGGCCTTAGTGCATCCTGCTGCTATCTATTCTCCAGTTAAACAAAGTACTCATACCCCACCATCCACCTGATATAAAAGAAAATGTGATTTATCAGACCAGGCTTTCTTCTATTGCTCCTTGGTCTGTTGCTGATTCTCATGTGCCTTTGGCATCATGGGTACTCTGACCGGTCTGCGGCGATGCAGCCTCAAATTGTGATGCACTGTGTGTTCTGACACCTTTCTATCATGGCCAGCATTAAGTTTTTCAGCAATTTGAGCTACAGTAGCTCTTCTGTCTGATTGTAGCTGACAGGCTAGCCTCTGTTCTCCACATGCAACAATAAGACTTGGGCGAACATGATTCTGGTGCCGGTTCACTGGTTTTCCTTCCTTCCCCAGTAACACCACACAAGACTTGCTGTTTTGGAGATCAAGGGCCATCACTATTTGGCCCTTGCCAAAGTGACTCATATCTTTTTGCTTGCCCATTTTTCTTACTTGCAACACTTTAAATTTAACCGACTGTATTTGCTGTCTAATATATCCTACCCCTTGACAGGTGTCATCAGGGGCGGACTGGCCATCTGGACATTCTGGAGAAGTCCAGAACGGCCGTCGGCCTGGCTGGTTCATCGTCAAAGAAAAAGTGTCAAATTAAGTGACGTTGATGGCTGACAAAAGGCCATGTCTACTTATTATAAGTGACACTTATTAAGTGTCTTTGGGCTTGGCTCATAAAGTGATACAGTTTATAAAATTGATAAAGTAGACAGGCGCAGGTCACTTTATTTTGGTATGCAGCTTAGATAACGCGTTTGAGTATATTATGGGCTTGCTCTTATTTTTATTTTAATATTTTGTTATAGCAAGATCTGGCAAAATAAATAAGTCACAATGTGCCCTGTGATTTTCTGCATGACACATACAGAAAAGAAACAACTGGGATCACGTGACCCCTCGACGGTGATGCAGGCTTAGTTTTTCGCTCCGCTCACTTTGCCAAATATTTTGCGATCCTGTCAGTGAAATTTGAACCACTCTGCATTAGACCCATCATGAGTGCTAATGCAGACAAAGGAGATCGGAAAAGGGAGATTGAGCAATCGCCAATGAAGAAAAAATTCAGAGATTCAGCCATCTCCAGTGAAGAGCTGGACAGTGCTATTGCTAGCCGCATTGAACTAGCATTTAAAGAACACCAAAGCACTTTGAATTCGGTTGTGAACTCGGCAGTAAGAGATGCGATGGACTCTGTGCTGATTCCAGCATTGTGCGAACTGCGTGAGGACATACTAGCGACCAATAAGTCTGTTAAAGAGCTAAGAGAGGAGCTTGAGGCCATAGTTACCAAGACGAAGCAGACACGTGACCGCGTTGATTCTGTTCAGGCAGCGGCGCGGGAAGATAAGAGAACAGTTACAGATTTAAAGGATCAGCTGGAGTGACTCACCGAGAAGATGACAGATATGGAGGACAGGTGCAGGCGGAACAATGTTAGATTGGTGGGACTCCCAGAAGGGATGGAAGGTCCAGATGCAGCACGTTTCCTCCGAGCTAATCTTTCCAAGTGGATTCCTTCCTTGAGGGGCCGTGACATTGAGATTGATCGGGTGCATCGCGTGTATGACGGAGGGAGGGGCTTCGATCGGCCGTGCACTCTCATCTTCCGTGTACTGAGATGGCATGACAGATCAGATATCCTGAAAGGTGCTCGGCAGGCGTATCCGGTGAAGTGCGCATAGAACAATGTCACACTGCTGTTTTTTCCTGACTTTAGTCCGGCTACAGCGATCAGGAGAAAGGCATTTGGTCCGGTTTTGAAGAAGATGACTGCACTTGGTCTCCAGCCCTTCCTCATCTATCCAGCGGTGATTAAGCTACGGCACAAAGGAGAACAGAGAAGCTTCGATTCCCCTCAGAAAGCGGAGGATTTTATCAGTTCCATGTCTCAGCAGAAGTCCTATGCCGCCGCTCTTCGGGGGGATGACGGGGGAGCAGCGGCCGCTGTTTCTCCATTTCCACGGGAGGGGCGTGATGGCCGGGATGGACTTGGCCCTAGCTGCCCAGAAGGGGATGATAGCAGGATGGCCATGGATGCTTGCTAAACCTATTGTTTGTGTTTTCTTCTCTTATACTGGGATATTGTCCTTATTTATCCGGTACAACGATCTCTTTGCTGGTAAGACTGACACTCCATTTTTCTGTTTTGGAGGGGACTAATGGAGAGTAGGTTTAATTACTAAAAAATATATTTTTTTGGCTGTGTGAGCCTTTCGGGAGACATGTCTTGCGTTAGGGTGGATCGGTCACAACCTATCACTGTTTTTTGTTGCTCAGTCAGACCTATGTTCTCGGTAATGTGTGGTCTGAGTTGTTCTTTGTTTATGGTTGTCGGTTGTTCACATTTTTATGTTGTTTTTGTTTTTTTACAGTGGACATTTATACTTTTATCTATTTTACATTATTTCTAAAGGGATTTTTCATATAGGAGGTTTGGTATCTAAAATGCACATCAGTATTTACGGGTTATTTACGGAATGGAAGTGCTTCTGCTTTTTTTCATTTATTGAATACGATCTTGGGATTATGAATATTCAGTACATACACTAAATATTTTATCACTGAATGTGAATGGTTTAAATTCTGCTGTTAAAAGAACCCGTGTATTAGAATATTTACACCGTAAATCTATCTCCTGTGCCTTAATACAAGAGACACATTTAAAACAATCTGACGTGGCACGTTTCCAGAATAAGTATTACAAATTAATAGCTTTTTCCTGCGCTCAAAATAAAACTAAGGGGGTGCTTATCCTTGTTAACAGGAAGTTAAATTTAACAATTGAACACCTTGGTAGTGATGAGAAGGGTAGATTTGTTTTTATCCGATGCAAAATATATAATAATAGGTTAGCATTGGTCTCTATTTATGGTCCGAATGAGACAGACAGTGCATTCCTTACACAGATTTCCAAAACTTTACTTGAGGAGATTGATTGCCCTCTAGTGGTGGGTGGTGATTTTAATGCTGTCATAAATCATGCTTTAGATAAGTCTCAATCTGATACAACAGCCAATCCATCCTCTAAATTATTGAATACATTTATCACTGAGCTCAACTTAATCGATTTATGTAGAATTCAGAACACTAAAGCTAAGGACTTCTCTTTTTTTTCTAATAGACACAAGACTTTCTCTAGGATAGACTACATATTTCTCAGCCCATCTTTAATTTAATCTAATTCCTCTATATCTATATTACCAATTTTATTATCTGATCATTCTGCTATGTTGTGCAGTGTTCCTCTTTCCGATGTCAAAGCCAAGTCCCCTAGATGGCGCTTTAACATATCATTATTAAGTAATCAGACTTTTATTACCTCTCTAAAAGAATATATTAAGGACTTTCTTGAAATTAATATGCCCTCTGATGTGGATCCTCAAATACTGTGGGAAACGACTAAGTGTGCTATACGAGGTTTCTGTATATCTTTCTCTTCTATTCTTGCCAAAGCGAGAACTCACCAGTTTACACAATTAGAAAATAAAATCCAATCATTACAAAACCTACAAAAACAACATTTTACTGAGCAACAGGCTACACAGCTGTCCTCTTTAAAAGAAGAATATGATTTACTTTCACACTCAAAGGCAGAATTTATTTTACATAGGACTAGACAAAAATATTATTTTGAATCAGAGAGACCTAGTCATTTATTGGCCCTTAGGTTGAAAGAATGCGAGTCTAAGGCATATATTAGCTCAATAAAATCATCGGATGATCAGGTCACTACGAACCCTGTGGCAATTAATGACATATTTAAAGGTTTTTACACAAATCTGTATAAAGCCGAAACAGATTTTGATGAACCAATTTGTAAGCAGTATTTGTAAGCAGTAAGGGGGAACGAGACAGGGGTGTCCACTTTCCCCCTTATTGTTTTGTCTATCTCTCGAACCCTTAGCACAAGCCATCAGGAAATCTGAAGTATCGATTAAGATTCATGACCTTAATCATTGTACGCTGATGATATTATTCTATATTTAGGCCACTTTGATGTTTCAGTCTCTAGTGTAATTAAGGAATTTGATAATTTTAGTAGCCTATCAGGATATAAAATAAATTGGAGCAAATCTGCTTTAATGCCAATTAACAATGTTAAGGTTAATTTTTCTATTCCCCCATTTATCCCTATTAAGGAATCTTTCATCTATTTGGGCATTACCATATATAAAATTACCATATATAACAATTTTAATAACATTTTAGTTAAGGTCAAAAATGACATTCAAAGATGGAAGAATCTTAAAGTCTCTCTCCAAGGAAGAATCTCCACTGTTAAGATGAATTTGTTACCTCGATTTAATTTTTTTTCTCTATGCTACCACTTTCTCCCCCTGCAGGTTACTTTAAGGAGATCAACTCCATAATTTCTAAGTTTATCTGGAATGATAAATGTCCCAGAATTAAACTTACCACATTACAACATTATAATAGCGCAGGAGGACTGGCTGTACCAAATTTTGAATTATATTATTGGTCGTTCCAGCTTAAGGCCCTTCATAATTGGGTTGATCCTCAATCTACAGTTTCATGGAGGGTGATTGAAGCTGACAAGGTTAAACCAAATAGACTTCAAGATATTTTATTTACTGGCACAGGAAAAAAAGGGGATAATTATAAATTTGGTCCGGTTGTGGCTAACTCTATTAAAATCTGGAAAACGGTTGAACGTCGGATAGGTGGACCCTTCAAATTCTATAACAGTACACATTTATGGCACAATTTGAACTTTGTATGTGGAAATCGTCCATTTGTCCAACCCTCTTGGTCCTCTTTAGGTGTGAACACGTGCGGTGATATGTATGATAACCAGGGCCTCTGTTCATTTCAGGCATTGAGAGTAAAATTTTGTCTACCAGCATCTGCATATTTTGTTTTTCTTCAATTACGTTCTGCTCTCAAAGCGTATGGCGTTCCTTGGTCTTCTTCCATTTCCTCTCATCCTATGCGGGACTGGATTGCACCATCTGCTGGTCGGCCATCTGTTTCCTTAATATATAATAAAATTATTGATTGTATTACAAAACCTCTTTCTATTAAAACTATTTGGAATAGGGAATTATCTGATCTTAATTTATCTGTCGACTGGGAGAGAGTGTGGTCTAATCTCAGCTTAACATCTAAAAATCTGGCTCATCGTCTTATTCACTTCAAAGTCATTCATAGAGCATACATAACTCCTTACAAAAGATTTAAAATGAAACTGCAGTCAAATTTGAACTGCCATATATGTAACACTACATCATCAGGCACTTTTCTGCATATGTTTTGTGAATGTCTTGTCGTCATCAGTCTATGGACACATGTAAACCTGGTTTTGTCATCATTACTGAGAATTGATTGGTCTGTTAACCCAAGTTTATGTCTTCTTAATGATGATTCTGATCTCTGTATTAGTTCAATGCAAAAGAGAATGTTGTTTGCTGGTTTTACAGCTGTGAAGAAGACAATAATTCAGAACTGCTTCACGCCACACATGTGTAGAGAGGCATATTGGATCCGTAGTCTCCTACAAATTGTCTCATGTGAGTGTACAACGGCGCGAGCCGGTGGGGCCAGGCCTTCAACCATTGAGGCTTGGCAGTGTTTTTTACTGAATGTTCGTGATTATTTAAAGGAGTGACTTTTGTGTTCTTGTTGTCCTTCCCTCTCTCCCTCCCTTTTGATTGAACTTTTAGATGTTGAGTATGTGTCTGCTGTTTTGTTTTGTTTTGTTTTGGATATTGTGTTGTGTTGTTTGTAAAAAAATGAAAATAAAAAATTGTTGATAACAAAGAAAAGAAACAACTGCAATATGTCAATTCAGTTGTCACTACCTGCATTTTTCAGGAGTCAATTACTTTAGAATGTGGTTGTCGGTCCTGTAAACGAATAAGCTGTGTATGTACAGAAATGGATTAAGCATTAAAATTTGAATTGACAACCGAATTTAACTGCAGTGTGTACGTGGCCAATATGTTGTGGTTGTCAATTCACCTTTTACTCATGGCCAGATAACGACACAGCAGTGCACTAGGCATGGATGGGTTTAAAGCTTAAACAAACCTGCATGACCATAGCAGCCTGGAATTATCAGAAATGGATATTATTAATAAATTAACATTTTATTTTGAATTAAGAATGACAAAAAGTGCAGAATTAAGAAATGATTATATTAATGTCAGACCTGTGTTCTCTGTGTCTCATGTTTCCCCTCCTCTCGTGCCCATATTTGGTTAGTTCCTGTTCCTCATTTGTAATTATCATTTCCCAGCCCTGTGTCTTTAGTTAATTAGTCCCCAGCCCTGTGTTATTAATTATCTAGTTTAGTCTCCCCTTTAAAAGCCCTGTGTTTCCCTGCTTCTGTGTTCAGTCTTAACGTCATTAGTTGTGTACTGTGTCTCCCGTTATTGCTGTATATTAAAAATAAAGAGTTTAAAAGCAGTTCCTCGCTTCCTGGTTCCCGGAGTACACTGTGACAATTAACCTATATTATACTATTATATTATAGCATGCAATGTATAGAGAGGATTCAATAAATGTTAAAAGAATATGTATGAACATGATATAATATAAAATATTTTTTATTCAACCAAATCCATTCAGTGATTGTTTCTTTATTTAATATTTGTTTATTATTATTATTCTTATATGTCTAAGCCTACTCTAAATGCCTGATAATTATGCTATTAAAGTTTTGACTTTATGACTGTAACATTGGTGCATTTTTTAATGTTTTTTGTTTAGTCTTGTATTTTTGTTTAATTAAACATAAGCTACCTTTAGATTTGTCACCTATCCATGTTACACTGATTTATGTTGCTTTTGTTTTCTTTTTAGCATTTATTTCAATGATTCAGCACAACACTGAGAATTTATTTGTGTTCTCTGTTAACATATATCACTGCACAGTGCACAGCAGAACTCTTTCCTGTGTAATTACTTAATTATGTAGAAATTTAAGCCAATTGCGAAGACAGAAATGATGGTGTAATTCAGTTGTTATGACACTTGAAACCTTTTTATTACAACTCAAAACTCTCTCACTGCATACATGATAACTCGCAACAACCTGGTATTGAATGCAGATACTTCTCTTCTTTATTAAAGCCTCTTCCGGTAACACTTTATTTTAAGGTGTCCGTGTTACATATGTTACATGTACTTACTATTATAATAACAATTAATTATGCATTATTACATGCAAGTAACCCTAAACCATACCCTATTAACCCTAACCATATAGTAAGTGCATGTATTTAATTAATATTACTGTCAGTCCTCTGTCGTGTGTGTCATGTGTTCCCGCCTCATATGTCCATATTTGGTTTGTTTCCTGTCCTTGTTTCATGTCATTATGAGTTAAGTATGTTCCAGCTGTGTTTGTCTCGTTATGTGTTAATTATCCCTTGTATATTAGTCCTGTCTTTTGAGTTTGATTTCGTCTGGTCTACTCGTTACTTCCCCGGTGTATCCTTTCTCTCTGAGTCCTGCCTTGTCCTACCTTGATGTCTCATTAAAGACTATTATTTGAGTTTATGTCCTCGTCTGCGTGTTCCTGTTCCTCCCTCGTGTGTGCACCGTGACAGAAGACCAGACCTAAACCGTAAGCGGCGCCCATTCACCCAGTTTAGTTTTTTCGTTTTCAAAAGTCTTTTGTTTTGTTCCAGTCTGCTTGTTTGTGTCTGTCCCGCGGCAAGGAAGTCGCCGCTCGTAATCCCGCCATAGCCCACTGCAAGACGGCGTGGAAGTTCGGCGGGATCGCCGCGAGTCCGCTGGCCAAGAGCCCTCATGCCCGCCGATCGCGGGAGATATCCACCGCCGGCGGTGGCTCTCCCAAGCGCGCAGGCGGGTTGCCTAGTTCCTGGTTTGCCACTCCCCCAGGTGCGCCGTTCGCGGGAGATCACGCCACCGGCCCGCCTCTGACTCAATGCCCACCGGATCGCCGCTGACTCAAGCCCGCCGGATCGCCGCTGACTCATGCCCGCTGGCCGCCGCTATCCCTAGCCCCGTGGATCGAGTCCACATGTCACGGCCAGGAGTGCCTTGTGTTTGTCTTGTTGTGCCCACAAGAACATTTTAAAGAACCATGTCATGTCTGGTCCATGGAGACTCGTCTGGGGTAGGAGGCTCCTCTTGTTGTGGCCATGGAGGCCATTCTAGCCGCCTACCCCCTTGTCACGGATATGGAGGCGGTAGCTGAGGGTCCCTGTGTGGGCCTCTGACTCCTGGTCATGCCCAGATGAAGCCTCAGCCTCCAAGCCAGCCCAGGAGGGCTTCTGGTTCCTGTGGGCTGTCCTGTCCTGTCTGTCTGGCCCTGGAGGGCTTTCCTGTCGTGTTTTGTACTGTCCTGTCTGTTTAGCCCCGGAGGGCTCCTGATACCCCCTCACTTACCGAGGGAGTTTTTTTTTTGGGGGGTAGTATGAGTTCCTCGGTCCCCTCGGCCCAGCCCCGAAGACCATCTGCCATGGCCTCCAGAGCTCCCTGCTCCGCCATGGTCCATGTCTCTCTGTTCCGCTCTGGAGGTCCCCGTCCTGTGTTCCTGTCCGTGTTTGTCCTGAGGGGCCTCCAGAGCGCCCCCCCCCTCCCCGATGGAACTGTTAAGGCTCGGGATGAGCCTTTCGGGAGGGGGGAGTAATGTCAGTCCTATCATATCAGTAATGTCAGTGTTAATTATCCCTTGTATATTAGTCCTGTCTTTTGAGTTTGATTTCGTCTGGTCTACTCGTTACTTCCCCGGTGTATCCTGTCTCCGAGTCCTGCCTTGTCCTACCTTGATGTCTCATTAAAGACTATTATTTGAGTTTATGTCCTCGTCTGCGTGTTCCTATTCCTCCCTCGTGTGTGCACCGTGACAATTACTCGGTACTTAAATGTATAATTACACTGTAACAAGGACACCTTAAAATAGTGTAACCCCTCTTCCTTATTACATAATCTAAGTTTATGGCAACCTGTATTGAGACACTGAAAATAACAAATTAGCCCTATTAATCTATTTAGCATATAGTATACCTGCTGCTATGTAATAACATTTGTATATGAATTACAGTACATTTTTTGTTTTCATATTTACCTTGACGTGTCTATACACAAAAAAAGTGCAAAAGACAAGAACAACAACAATAATAATAATAATAATTTATTTTCAAAGGTTAGAAGAGTGACTGTTTTTATTCTTTTATAGACATGTAAATAAATTAAATCACTTTGTATTAACTTTATTTCTTAAAAGTTTAAAAATCCTTTGTCTTATTTCCTTGGCTTGTAAACCATATATTATGGGATTCAAGACTGGTGGAATAACATGAAACAATACATTAGCTAGTTTCCTAGTTTCATAATATACAGTGAAACGATGGAGGAAAACTCCAACAGATCCAGAGACAAGCATGATTATATATACAGTCAAATGAGTGCTGCAGGTTTTTATGGCTTTGCTGTTTGTGGTTTTGTTTTTACTTTTGAAGCATACCATCGCTATTCTTAGATATGTTAATGCCACACTCCTTATTGAGGAGGCAAATAAATCCACAGTGAAAGTCAATCCATACACATTATTAATCACTGTACTTTCACAAGACAGTTTAAATAGTGAAGCGTTGATTGAGTATCGCAGTGGATTGCATATGGCCACATATCTTTCAAAGGCCATGATCATTATCACAGTGTGAGATGCTGTTCCATTCAAATGAGTAAAGTAAGCTTGAATAACACACTCTACATATGTGATGAGGTCTGTTAAAATATCCCTCAACAAACGTGGCACAAAAACAGTGGCTCCCATTACATCATTAAATGTCAAGCTGCAGAAAAGAAAGTACATAGGTTGGTGTAAACTTTTTTCCAATGAGATCTGAATCATCATACCAATGTTAGATATCATAATAAATATGTAAGCAAGCAAAAGAAGGATAAATGCAGGAAGGCTTGACTGAGATGGAACATTCAGTCCCTCCACTAGTAGTACACTGTATCTGAATGTCAGGTTGTCCATCTGTGACCTAAACAAAGCATACAGATAAAATAAATATAATAAGATGTAACTTTTACATATATAAAGTCAGAATATAACTACTTCTGAAATGTTCTTTACCTACAAAGGTAGTTGAGTGATAGATACACAGTTGTCACATCAATTGGTTCTCAACTTTTACACCCCTTCCTGCTTGGTGTTACTTGTTTATCACAAGATTCAAAAGCACAACCTGCTTGTCTCTGAATTGAGTTTAGTTTTCTTGGCCATTTTAAATGTGTCAATTTTGTGTTGTCAAAACGCAATGCTGCTCTAAATATAAAAATAAAATTGCAAAATAAATTAATATACATATACAGGTGCAACTCAAATTAGAATGTCGTGAAAAAGTTCAGAAGATGAACATTGACACCCTCCACAAAAAGGGTAAGTCACAGAAGGTCATTACTGAAAGGTGTGGCTGTTTACAGAGTGCTGTATCAAAGCATATTAAATGCAAAGTTGACTGGAATGAAGAATTTGGTAGGAAAAGGTGCACAAGCAACAGGGATGACCGCAAGCTTGAGAATACTGTCAAGCAAAGCCCATTCAAACCATTGGGAGAGCCTCACAAGGAGTGGACTGAAGCTGGAGTCAGTGCATCAAGAGTCACCACGCTCAGACGTCTTCAGGAAAAGGGCTACCAAGCCACTTCTGAACCAGAGACAACGTCAGAAGCGTCTTACCTGGGCTGTGGAGAAAAAGAACTGGACTGTTGCTCGGTGGTCCAAAGTCCTCTTTTCAGATGAAAGTAAATTTTGCATTTCATTTGGAAATCAAGATCCCAGAGTCTGGAGGAAGAGTGGAGAGGCACAGAATCCATTTTGCTTGAAGTCCAGTGTGAAGTTTCCACAGTCAGTGATGATTTGGGATGCCATGTCATCAACTGGTGTTGGTACACTGTGTTTTCTGAAGTCCACACTCAACGCAGCCATCTAAGACGAAATTTTAGAGCACTTCATGCTTCCTTCTGCTGACAAGCTTTATGGAGATGCTGATTTCATTTTCCAGCAGGACTTGGCACCTTCCCACACTGCCAAAGGTACCAAAAGCTGGTTCAATGACCATGGTATTACTATGCTTGATTGGCCAGCAAACTCGCCTGACCTGAACCCCATAGAGAATATATGGGGTATTGTCAAGAGGAAGATGAGAGACACCAGATCCAACAATGCAGATGACCTGAAGGCCACTGTCAAAGAAACCTGGGCTTCCATACCACCTCAGCAGTGCCACAAACTGATCACATCCATGCCACGCCGAATTGAGGCAGTAATTAAAGTAAAAGGAGCCCCTACTAAGTATTGAGTACATATAGAGTAAATTAACATACTTTCCAGAAGGCCAACAATTCACTAAAAATGTTTTTTTTTTATTGGTCTTATGAAGTATTCTAATTTGTTGAGATGGTGAATTGGTGGGTTTTTGTTAAATGTGAGCCTAAATCATCACAATTAAAAGAACCAAAGACTTAAACTACTTCAGTCTGTTTGCATTGAATTTACCAAACTGTGGCTCATCTACTTTGGCCACGTGATGTGAACAGCTTCACTAGAAAATGCAATAATGCTCGGCACAGTTAGCAGAACAAAAAAATAGAGGCCACCAACAACACGTTGACGACTGACACCACCAAATGTGACACTGGCCAGGGCATAGAACAGCCGAAAAAGAAAACAGAATACTGGAAAGCATGGCCAGAAATAGTCCACAGAATCATCAAAGGCTGGACATGACTGAATCATCATCATCATACTTTACGTATAGATTTACAGCAGAAATACTGAAAAGTGTGTTGGACAAGGTGCCTTTGACTCAAAAAGGTTGGGAACCATTGTTAAAAGTAATGGACTTACGAGTGATCAGAGGTTTCCATTCATTTGAAAAGATTATTATGATCTTATTATAATAAATATGCTGTAGAGATTAAATATTACTTATATCTGACTGACTTCTAATGCTTCAAAAGATAGTTTCCATATACAGTATTTCAACATGCACATGCAATCACACATTTGTACACATATTATACATGCTTAATGTATATATACTGATTCACATTTTTTAAACAAATAAAATGGATAAAATTAATTTAAGGGAATTAAGTCCATGCAATGATGTGTTCCTGGTCACCACGCACCTTAACAGTATGGAAAGAAAATCTGCTAAATGTATTCTTTTTGTATTACAAACAAACAAATAAAGTGGTTCAGAATGACATAAGGATGAGTAAATGATGACAGTTTGACCTATATGACAAACAAGGATAGCCTATAAACCAAAATACAGATCTGATCACTGAGCATGTGTGTCCCTCAGCGAAAGCTGTTGTAGTGGTCATATTTACAGTAAATGAGCATTTAATTAAAGATGCTCTGGGACGATTGCAATAACCCTTTGTGAATCACTCACGCCACCAATGACCAAACTGTAATTTAATTACTGCAGTGAAGGGGCCAGTGCAGTTTGACTACTATTATTCTCAAGACATCAGTCATAATTCTGGGTATGTGGATTTTTTTTATCATTTTCCTTCACTTAACCTCACTTTCCTTTAAGACAAGGCACTTTCAGTTTTCTAAAGTTTTTCTGTTTTTATGTATTGACAACTATTTGAAATTGTTATTGATATGGAGTTAAAGGTAATGTTTCATACTGAAAAATCAAACAAGGCCTCTATTCAAGTCTTGTGTAGGTTGTTTGGAACTTGATTAAGCTGTTTTGGACTAGAAAGAATAATAAACTACGCATTATGAAGTAGAGCCACAAGGGGTCTGGAACATCCTGGGACTTCATTATCAGATTGCTTCATTAGCAGATGTGTCTGATAAACATTTATTAGCTTGTCAGTTTGCTCCCAGAGGATTAATTATTATTTGACATTTGAATAGGCCCCCTAAAAACAAACTAATTTAGATGTAATTAATGAAAATGCAATAGTTCTCCTCTGTGTTCCTCTGTGGATATAATACCACAAGTGACAAATTAAGATGTAATTATCATCTGCTTCAGCAATATACTTTGTAATGTGGACAATAACAATTGGTTTGGGGTGATGTAACAGTAGCCCTGAAGGTGCACCAATTACTTTGCATCAACAAACATTGTTTGCAACATGAACCTTAGAAAGGCAAACATCATGTCTGTGGGGAAATCAGCTGTCAGACCACCTTAAAAACATTTTAGAGTTAGTTATATGAATTGAACTTTTCAGAACTTGGAGGTTCACATTAAAGTTTACAAACTGCATCAAACCTATCTTCAAAGTCTGTCTAGTTGTATACCTGTACAGTAAACAGAGACAGTAGGACTAATTATTCATATCATGCACTCTAGTCTAGATGACTGGTGTTCTGCATTTGATTTAGTAGAAAAAAAATCTAGGCTGGATAACAAAAAAACAAAACAAGTGTGAATAGATAAATTTAAGACAAAAACCTTCTGAATCTACTTACAGGGCATTCTAAAGAAAAAGAAAAGCATGCTGGGGTCTTCAATAAAGCATTACTGTCAGGGTTCTGTTGTGTGTGTCATGTGTTCCTGCCTCTTGTGTCCATATCTGGTTTGTTTCCTGTCCTTGTTTTATGTCATTATGAGTTAAGTATGTTCCAGCTGTGATTATGTGTTAATTACCCTGTGTATATAGTTCCTGTATTTTGAGTTTGATTTGGTCTGGTCTACTCATTACTTCCCGGTGTATCCTGTCTCTCAGCCTTGTCTTGTCCTGCCTTGATGACATTAAAGACTATTATTTGAGTTTACGTCCTCGTCTGCGTGTCCTTGTTCCTCCCTGCTGTGTGCACCGTGACAATTACACATCAAAATATTATTGACATGTTAAGTGAGAGAAAAGCTAAAGCTATTTCAATTACAATTTTGATTACGATTAATTATCATATTATCATACGATTAATTATGGTGGCTGTTATAAGTTGGGAAAGCCGATTAGTCACCAGAAGAGAAGGACGGCAGCTCGTGTAAGTCTTGTAATATTTTTTCGCAGTTCTGTTGTTTAAATTATTTACTTGCTGCTAGGAAGGAATACTTCGTTTCCTACCTATTTCTATTGTGCATTTTCGTTGAGGTTTATATTTTTGATTGCACTTGCCGGCAATTAGAAGAATTTGCACCTCAGCTAAGAACAAGCCTGTGTGATTGCGTGAAGTGTTTAGTTTTGTATACAGCAATTAGCAGTCCTTTAAGGTTATTGGCTGTGCTGAGCAGAAGCCGGCCTCAGTTGTTTTCACTCTAGTCTCCTAGACTGTATTTATTTGATGTCAGAGCGCTGACGCGGAAGCGTCTGCGGAAGCGTTCAGCCGTCGTGCTCAGCCTCCTTGTGTGAAGACCAACGAGTGTAAAGACAGATGACTTTTCCTGTGCGACTTTAACCGAGCAACGACACCGAGCACACACTTAAGTATCATTTCTATCTTCCCTCACACACTCTCCTTCCCTATCCTCTATCCCTCCACCTCTATCATGTGTTTCGAAACCATTCCGGTTCTCTCTCAACCACGCTCTAAATACACACGCAGATGGCAACGTAATCCTGCTAACCTACGCCCGATCGCTACATCTTCTACTACACCTCTTTCTTTCTCTGTGGGTCTTTGGAATTGCCAGTCAGCTGTCAACAAAGCTGACTTCATTTCTGCTTTTTCCTTACAATCCACTCTCAGCATCTTGGGCTTGACTGAGACCTGGATTCGTCCAGAAGACTCCGCTACCCCGGCTGCTCTCTCTCACAATTGCTCTTTCTCTCACACCCCAAGTCAAGTTGGCCGGGGTGGGGGCACTGGTCTGCTCATTTCAAACAATTGGAAATACTCAACCCACTCTCCCCTGGGCAATCACAACTCATTTGAATCTCATGCGATTACTGTAACGGCTCCCATAAAACTCCAGATAGTAGTAATCTATCGTCCCCCTGGCCAAATTCTAGCCACCTTCCTAGAGGAGCTGGACGGCCTGCTGTCCTCTTTCATGGAGGATGGCACTCCACTCTTAGTCTTTGGCGATTTCAACATTCACCTAGACAGGCCTTATGCTACAGACTTCCATTCACTCCTAGCTTCATTTGATCTCAAACGCCTTACCACTACTAGCACGCACAAATCAGGCAACCAACTTGATTTAATTTACACACGCAACTGTACTACAGATAACATTCTGGTACAACCACTACATATCTCTGACCATTTCTTCATTACATTTACCTTACATTTTACTACCCAGGTGCCACCAGCTCCCTTACAGGTTACTTTCAGATGTAACCTACGCTCCCTTTCCCCCACCCTTCTTTCCTCTGTAGTATCCTCCTCTCTTCCCTCACCTACCCATTTCACATCTCTGGATGTGAATGCAGCTACTGACACTTTATGCTCTACCTTAACCTCTTGTCTAGACGACATTTGTCCCCTCTCCTCCAGGCCAGCACGGGCTGCCCCTTCTAACCACTGGTTATCCGATGTTCTTCGTGAGCATCGGACCAAACTCAGAGCGGCAGAGAGAAAATGGCGCAAATCAAACGATCCGTCGGACCTGACTAGGTATCAGTCTTTGCTTTCGTCTTTCTCTACTGAAGTCCACACTGCCAAATCCTCACACTTCCACAACAAGATCAACAGCGCTCCAGACATGCGTGATCTCTTCAGAACATTTAATTCTCTCCTCTGTCCCCCTCCACCACCGCCCACCACTTCTATAACAGCTGATGACTTTGCCACTTTTTTCACAGACAAAACTAGAACAATCGGTAACCAGTTCACAACTCCACACACACAGGACCTCCAACCAACCACATCCACTGCTCAAACTCCCATCTTCTCCTTCTGTCCCCTCACCGAGGTGGAAGTATCCAAACTTCTCCTCTCCAGCCATCCTACAACATGTCCTCTTGACCCAATCCCCTCTCACCTTCTCCAAGCAATCTCTCCCACACTCTTACCGGCACTCACACACATTATCAACACATCTCTCCGCACTGGCATCTTCCCCACAGCGTTCAAGCAGGCCCGGGTAACCCCACTGCTCAAAAAACCTACATTAAACACTTCTCTTTTAGAAAACTACAGACCTGTCTCTCTCCTTCCATTCGTAGCGAAAACACTCGAACGAGTTGTCTTCAACCAGCTCTCACTGTTTCTTTCACAGTACAACAAACTGGATGCTAAACAGTCAGGTTTCAGGAGTGGCCCATTCAACAGAGACTGCGCTACTCTCAGTCACTGAAGCCCTGCGAGTCGCAAAGGCAGATTCCAAATCATCAGTCCTCATTCTGCTCGATCTTTCTACTGCCTTTGACACTGTCAATCATCAGATCCTCCTGTCCACCCTCTCATCGCTGGGTATCACTGGGATTCCACTTCGCTGGTTTGAATCCTATCTCACCGGTAGGTCCTTCAGGGTGGCCTGGGGTGGGGAGGTATCCAAAGCACATCAACTGGTCACTGGGGTTCCTCAGAGATCGGTTCTTGGACCCCTCCTCTTCTCCACATACACTACATCACTGGGACCCATCATACAGGCACATGGCTTCTCCTACCATTGCTACGCCGATGACACACAGCTCTATCTCTCTTTTCAACCAGATGATCCAACGGTAGCTGCACGGATCTCAGGCTGCCTGGCGGACATCTCGGCATGGATGAAAGAGCATCACCTACAGCTCAACCTGGCAAAGACTGAGCTTCTTGTCATCCCTGCCACTCCGACTCTACAGCATGACTTCTCGATTCAATTAGGCACATCAATAATTACCCCATCAACTTCAGTCAGAAATCTTGGTGTAATCTTTGATGACCAGCTGACCTTCAAAGAGCACATTGCAAAGACTGCTCGATCTTGCAGGTTTGCGCTACACAACATCAGAAAAATCAGGCCCTTCCTGACAGAGCATGCTGCGCAACTTCTTGTCCAGGCCCTTGTCGTTTCTAGGCTGGACTACTGCAATGCTCTTCTGGCTGGTCTTCCATCAAACACAATCAAACCTCTACAAATGATTCAGAATGCTGCGGCACGACTGGTCTTCAATGAGCCCAAAATAACCCATGTTACACCTCTCTTCATCTCACTGCACTGGCTACCAGTGGCAGCTTGCATCAAGTTCAAGACACTGATGCTTGCATACAGAACGACCACAGGCTCAGCACCCTCCTACTTCCACTCACTATTACGAATCTACATCCCCTCCAGAAGTCTGAGATCTGCTAGTGAGCGACGCCTTGTGGTACCATCACAGAGAGGCTAAAAATCACTCTCCAGAACATTCTCATTCACCATTCCTGGATGGTGGAATAATCTTCCCACCCCTATCCGGAATGCTGGATCCCTGTCAATCTTCAAGCAACAACTGAAGACTCATCTCTTTTGGCACTACTTGACTTCATCCTAAACTTGTTCTTAAAAAAAAAAAAAAAAAAAAAAAACCTTTCCCTTTATCTTTCTCTCCTTCCCTTGCTAGCTTGTACTTATTTGAACAATGACTGAGACTTGGTGTTACGAGCACTTCCTTTGTCTGAATGCCTCTTCAAGATGAATCGCTTTATGTACTCCCCAATTGTAAGTCGCTTTGGATAAAAGCGTCTGCCAAATGACTAAATGTAAATGTATATAGGAAAATGAAAAAGAAAGAAAAATATTTTACATTGGCTTTTCCAAAACAGCAAGACAGTATATTACAACAAAATGCTCTTTTGCTCTTTTGTTGGTTTTATTAGCCTTTATTGTCCTCATTTGTGAGTCGCTTTGGATGAAAGTGACCGTTAAATGACTAAATGTAAATGAAAATGTAAATGTAAAATGAAAAAAATCCCAGTTAAGTGATCTGAATGATTCAAACCACATCATTATAATAACTGATTTAAAAGTAAAAGTAACCTAAGTGTCTTATCTTACAGGTAGTAATATTTAGATTTATTTCTATATATTCAGACATATAATTATATATTCAAATTTACTTCTGTATATTCACAATTTACATTAATATATTCAGCTTTTGTACAATTATTTCCTGTTTGACCCTTCCTATTATGTATGTATGTAAACTCAGCAATAAAAGAAATGTCCCCTTTTCAGGATACTGTACAGTAAAGATAATTTTGTAAAATCCAAATAAGCTTTACAGATCTTTATTAGAACAAGTTTAAACAATGTTTTTCATGCTGGTTAGAATGACCATAAACACTTATTGCATGTGCTCCTGTGGAGCAGTCCTTAAGACACTTACAGTTTAAATAATGTCACAGTTCCAATAACTTCGGTCAAAAAAGAGACCTTTCTACTTGCTGGAGAGAGAGAGAGATGAGGACTGAAGATATGGCCACTGGCCTAAGTAAGAGACAGTGCTTTCACAAGAAGGACAGCTGAATATCCTTGTAATGCCAGACTACATGTGATAATATGCACCCTCAGATGTGTTCAAGAACTTGCAAGTGTCTTAGTAGAAGAGTGAAGCTATATCTCACAGCAATATCTGGCAAATCTTTCTCAATCCATTAAGATGAGATGCACTGTAGTACTTAAAGCAGCTGGTGGACACACCGTATACTGACTGCTACTTACTGACTGCTACTGTTGAAATTAACCCCCGCTCAGGGACTCTTTGTTTCATTTCTGTTCATCAAATGTCTGTAAAATGTATTCTGTTTATGTCTCAGTTGTTGAATATTTTTATGTTCATACAAACATTTACACATAATAAGAAATTTGTTGGAAAAAAAGCCAAGTGGGAAAAAGTGAAAAAGACGTAGTCATCCTAGAATGTTTACTTTACAGTTGTCCTTGACGACTATTACCTTGGCAGGAGTTGATGTGGTCGGTGCTACACAATCATCCTAAACGTGTTGCATCATATTGTTGATAATGTGCAAGTATATTCCACTGGTAATAGGGAGTGAAAGTCTCAGTTATTCTCTACTTTTCTCTACGAATTCCCATTTATATACGTATATATATATATATATATATATATATATATGAATGATTCATAATATTAATATTATTAGAATTAGGCTAATATTAATAACCTTATTAATAATATTACAATTGATCAAGCAGAATAGCCCAGAATATTAATACAACAAACTGCACGTTAAACTTTTCTCCCCCGTAGAAAATACTTAAGGTAGGTGTGACGGGAGGAGCAAACGACAGACACAGTGGGTGTGGCGTCAGGCCTCGGAGAGGCTTTTATTCAACAGAAATAACAAACTAAAAGTGTCCAAAGGGGATTAAAGTGTCCAAAATAAACAGGGGGATCTGGTGTCCTCGTCGTGTAGCGCGGAATGTGAAGGAGGGGCAGTGTTCAAGAAGGAGGGGTCCAGGTAAGGGGCGGAGTCCGGTGGCCGCACGCGCTTCCCTCCCTGGGTCCGGGGCACGAGGCGGCGGCTTCTCTTAAGCGGCTTCATCCTCCTGTGGGCCCGCGGCGCTTCCAGGGCTACGGCCCGGCATCCTGGCCCGTCAGCCGTCTCTCGGGGGGTGCGGTCCTCCCACTCGACGCTCCCTTCCTGGACCCACGAGGACACCAGCGTGCATGCACGGGGGAAGAGACCGGTCTCCCGAGGAGAGGCGCAGCCGGCCTATAACAGCGGCGGTGATGAGGCTCCATTCCCTTCAGGTGTGCCTCATCACACGCCGCCAGCCCTGGCTGTTTAAGCGCCCCTCCTCTCTCACACACCCACTCCAGTCGGGAGCCTGGTGAAGGGCGGCGATTAAGGGACGGGGAGTGCTGATAATTAGGGGGGAGGCAGCTGACTCGTCACAGTAGGCTAATGAACGAAGACAGTGATTTAAAAATACCAAATCTGTTTACATTTAGTCATTTAGCAGCCACTTTTATCGAAAGCAACTTACAAATGAGGACAATGGAAGCAATCAAAATCAACAAAAGAGCAATGATATGCAAGTGCTATAACAAGTCCCAGTTAGCTTAACGCAGTACAGGTAGCAAGTTCTTTTTTAATTAAATAATAAATAAAAAGAAAACAGATAGAATAGAAAAAGAATAGAACAAGCTAGTGTTAGAGGCCTTATTTGGTTTTGTTAATTGTATAATAAATAAAAAGAAAACAAAAAAGGGATAGAATACAAAAAGATAAGAGAAGCTAGTGTTTTTTTTGTGTGTATGTGTGTTAGTTAGTAAATTCTAAAAGCAGTTAGTAAATTCTAAAAGGGGATTTTGTTTTTTATTTGTTTTGGGGTTTTTTCTCAATTTTTCCTCCTTCATTAGCCTACCTCAGCATTTTCTATGGGGGAGAAAAAGCTTAACGTACAGGGCGTTGCGTTCATATTCTGGGCTATTCTGCTTTATTAACAGTAGCCTAATATTATTAATAAGGTTATTAATATTATCCTAATCATTTTATCAGTATTTATTATAAAATGTGGTCCTCGAATGTCACTGTTTTAAAACATTAAGCCACATTAAGCATTTTATAATGTCCCAAAACCATGCTTTGAACTAAGCACTGTCTGTATTTCTTTATACTTGAGTCCAAGTTCAAAATATAACTCTGTGTACCATTCCATTGTGAACATACATACTGTATGAACCACTGCAAGCTGTATACAGGAAGAGATTGTCCGAACTCAACTGGTTTTGTGAGAGAACACAAATATCTTTGAGAGAGAACGCAAAAGTTTTTGCAAGGGAACGCAAATATCTTTGCGATAGAACGCAAAACATTTCAAAAATATTTTTTCCTCACAACCCAATTTTTTTCCACTCACCCCGAATTTTTTCCACCACCATGTCCCTTTAAGGGCACCATATATCTCTGCTTCTTTGCAATGTACATACAGTGACCCATAGATATGTATAGATGACCTATTCCACCGCTCTGGATACGTTAACACGTTCGCCATCTTGGAACTGTCAACTTGTCATCATTCAACAAAATAATCAATGAATATTCAAAAATATACAAGTGTGAGGGATCACGTGACCATTCGATGGCGATGCATTTACATTACATTTACATTTAGCAGACGCTTTTATCCAAAGCGACTTACAGTGCATTCAGGCTATACATGTTTTATCACTATGTGTGTTCCCTGGGAATCGAACCCACAACCTTTTGCGCTGCTAACGCAATGCTCTACCACTGAGCCACAGGAACACTATGCAGACTTAGTCTTTCACTCTCCTCACTTTGCCACATATTTTATGATCCTGTCAGTAAAAGTTGAACCACTCTGCATTGGACCCATCATGAGTACTAAGGCAGACAAAGGGGATCGGAAAAGAGAGTTTGAGCAATCGCCAATGAAGAAAAAAATCAGAAATTCAGGCATCTCCAGAGAGTACCTTGAAGATGCTATTGCTAGCCACATTGAACTAGCATTTAAAGAACAGCAAAGCACTTTGAATTCGGTTGTGAATTCGGCAGTAAGAGATGCGATGGACTCGGTGCTGATTCCAGCATTGTGCGAACTGCGTGAGGACATACAAGCGACCAACAAGTCTGTTAAAGAGCTAAGAGAGGAGTTTGAGGCCATAGCTACCGAGACGAAGCAGACACATGACCGCGTTGATACTGTTCAGGCAGCGGCGCGTGAAGATAGGAGGACAGTCACAGATTTAAGAAATCAGCTTGAGCGACTCACCGAGAAGATGACAGATATGGAGGACAGGTGCAGGAGGAACAACGTAAGACTGGTGGGTCTACCAGAAGGTGCGGAGGGTCCCGAAGCATCTGGTTTCCTCAGAGTTAATCTTTCCAAGTGGATTCCTTCCTTGAGGGGCCGTGACATTGAGATTGATCGGGCGCACCGTGTGTATGACGGAGGGAGGGTCTCCGATCGGCTGCGCACTCTCATCTTCCGTGTACTGAGATGGCATGACAGATCAGATATCCTGAAGGGTGCTCGGCAGGCTTATCCGGTGAAATGCGCACAGAACAATGTCACACTACTATTTTTTCCCGACTTTAGTCCAGCTACAGCGATCAGGAGAAAGGCATTTGGTCCGGTTTTGAAGAAGATGACAGCGCTTGGTCTCCAGCCCTTCCTCATCTATCTGGCGGTAATCAAACTATGGCACAAAGGGGAACAGGAAAGCTTCGATTCCCCTCAGAAAGCGGAGGATTTTATCAGCTACCTGTCTCAGCAGCAGACGTATGCTGCAGCTCTGCGGGGATGGGGCGGGGGAACAGCGGCCACTATCTCTCAAGCCCGGCGGGAGGAGCTTAATGGCCGGAATGGACATGGTCCTAGCTTCCCAGGAGGGGAGGATGGGAGGATAGACATGGACGCTTGCTAAACCTATTTTTGCTTTCTCTTCTCTCCTCTCTCCTACTGGGATATTGTCCCTATGTATCCGGTACAACGATCTCTTTGCTGGTAAGACTGACACTCCTTTTTTCTTTTTTGGAGGGGACAAATGGAGAGTAGGTTTAATTAAAAATATATATTTTTTTTGGCTGTGTGAGCCTTTCGGGAGACATGTCTTGCGTTGGAGTGGATCAGTCACGAACCATCACTATTTTTTTGTCGCTCAGTCAGACCTATGTTCTCGGTCATGTGCGGTCTGAGTTGTTCCTTGTTTATGGTTGTCAGTTGTTCATGTTTTTATGTTGTTTTTGTTTTTGTTTTTTTACAGCAGACATTTATACTTTTATTTATTTTACCTTATTTCTAAAGGGATTTTTCATCTAGGAGGTTTGGTATCTAAAATGCACATCAGCATTTACATGCTATTTACAGAATGGAAGTGCTTCTGCTTTTTTTCATTTATTGAGTACAATTTTGGGATTATTGTCACAAATCCTGGCCATGAACTTCTGTTCATTCACCACAAGAGGTCACTCACCCATCACATTGACTTTCACACCACACAGACAGTTACAGATCACTCAAGGACTGCATTTCCCATCATCCACTGCACCTTCACAGCTGTTCGCACTAATCACGCACACACCTGAGAACAATCTCACATCACCCTGATTGCACCACTGATCACACCATCACACACTATATAGCCTGGGACTTCCTCTTGCTCTCTGCCGAGTCTTGTTTAGCCTAGCTACCTTACAAAGTGTTTCTAGTTTTCCTTGTTAGATTTACCCGTGTTTGATTCCTGCCTGTGTTTCTGGATTTACCCCTTCGCCTAGCCCTTTGGACTCTGTTTGTACCTCGCTTGGATTATTGCTCGTTCTCTTGGATTATCTCTCTGCCTAGCCCTCTGGATTTTGTATGCTGATCGTTGACCCACGCTACTCTTCGGATTGCTCTGTGTCTTACCTCTGCCATACCTGTTCTGCTGTTCCTTAACCCTGCCTGTTTTGACCAAGTCTTATAATAAAGCTTTGCAAATGGATCCGCATGCCTCACGTCTTGTTCACCCCGTAACAATTATGAATATTCAATGCATACTCTAAATATTTTATCACTGAATGTGAATGGTTTAAATTCTGCTGTTAAACGAACCCGTGTGTTAGAATATTTACACCGTAAATCTATTTCCTGTGCCCTAATTCAAGAGACAAATTTAAAACAATCTGACGTGGCACGTTTCCAGAATAAGTATTATGAATTAGTAGTTTTTTCCTGTGCTCAAAATAAAACTAAGGGGGTGCATATCCTTGTTAACCAGAAGTTAAATTTAACAATTGAACACCTTGGTAGTGATGAGAAGGGTAGATTTGTTTTTATCCGATGAAAGATATATAATAATAGGTTAGCATTGGTTTCTATTTATGCTCCGAATGAGACAGACAGTGCATTCCTTACACAGATTTCCTAAACTCTACTTGAGGAGATTGATTGCTCTCTAGTGGTGGGTGGTGATTTTAATGCTGTCGTAAATCCTGCTTTAGATAAATCTCCGTCTGATACAACAGCCAATCCATCCTCTAAATTACTGAATAAATTTATCACTGAGCTTAACTTAATCGATCTTTGGAGAATTCAGAATACTAAAGCTAAGGACTTCACTTTTTTTTCTAATAGACACAAGACTTTCTCTAGGATAGACTACATATTTCTCAGTCCATCTTTAATTTACTCTAATTCCTCCATCTCTATATTACCAATTTTATTATCTGATCATTCTGCTGTGTCATGCAGTGTTCCTCTTTCCGCTTTAACATATCATTATTAAGTAATCAGACTTTCATTACTTCTATAAAATAATATATTAAGGAATTTAATTAATTAAGGAATATATTAATAAAAGGGCAAATCACCGGGTCTAGGTGGTCTTCCCCCTGAATTATATTTAGAAATTTGGGATTTGGTAGGGATACTTATGCTTAACTCATTTAATTTTGCAATTGAACATGGGGTATTTCATAGAGATAAAAAAACATCACTGATTTCAATACTTCTTAAAAAAGGGAATGATCCATTAGATTGTTCCAGCTACAGACCGATTTCGCTTATCTCATGTGATCTAAAAATCTATGCTAAAGTTTTTGCTTCTCGTATGGAGAAGGTAATTCATAGTCTGATCAAGGAGGACCAAACTGGTTTCATTAAGGGGCACAATGCATCTGACAATATGCGTCGACTCCTTCATATTCTTGACTTTGCGAACTCCTACCTAACCCCTTGTGCAGTCTTCTCACTTGATGCAGAAAAAGCCTTTGACAGGCTAGAGTGGAATTATATGTGGGCAGTTCTGCAATGTTTCAGCTTCGATGAACACTTCATTTCTATGATTAAGACATTATACAACTCACCCGCAGCATCAGTCATAACTGGTAATATTATTTCCCCCTCATTCCCTTTACAGCGGGGAACGAGGCAGGGGTGTCCGCTTTCCCCCTTATTGTTTTGTCTATCTCTTGAACCCTTAGCGCAAGCCATCAGGAAATCTGAAGTATCGATTAAGATTCATGATCATAATCATAGTATTTCATTATACGCTGATGATATTATTCTATATTTAGACCACTTTGATGTTTCAGTCTCTAGTATAATTAAGTAGCCTATCAGGCTATAAAATAAATTGGAGCAAATCTGCTTTAATGCCAATTAACAATGTTAAGATTAATTATTCTTTTCCCTCATTTATCCCTATTAACCCTCTAAGCGCCAAAGTTGCAAAATTGCGACAAGACGTCATACTTAATAAAATAGACTGTAGTTCCTAATCTGTTGTAATATCTCATTTGTATTCCCTACCACTAGATGACAGACATGTAGTACTTCGATTCTAGACCAAAAGTGTTCGAGGAAATAGCAGAGCAAGTGAGCTATCATGTCATTGATGCGGAAGCAGTTCAGTTCATGGCGTGCGAGTAAATTGTGAGATTTGTGAGCGAAAATTGGCAAATGGCTAATAAAAAGTTGTACCGTGAGGATGTGTTGCAAGTGTTATTCGCCGATTCTGACTCTGAAGGCGAATATTTGCCTTTTGGAAATGATGATCGGTCGTCTAATGATTGCGCTTCTCCCGGTACATCTTTGCATGTGCAATGGTGCCGCGCGCGCAAGGCGAGAGTGTTCACAAAGCACAAACAAGTGATCATTTGGACCCTTTGCCCGACAGGGATGGGGGTGGCAGGGGTGGACGTGGTCGTAGTGTCCATACGAGAGCTGTTGCTCTCTGATGATCGGCCAGATTACGTCATTTGTTCTGATCGCGCACGCTCAAATGGCTGCTGGCAGACAGTACAGGTGCAGTCAGTGTGGGGTAGGTCTGTGCGCGCTGTGCCATGCAATGAGAGGTACCATACTCTCAGGAACTATAAACTGTCACCTAGATACCTGATTGAGCAGATAGCTGGTAAACTGATAAAAAAAATAGGCACATGTATTTTACTATGGCACAGTAATATAGTAATAATTTACTACTTTCTCCTGTTTTACTGTGGATTTCCTCTTTTCCTTATCATTTGGAATGAGGATAAAAAGACAACAAAAAAAACATGCAAATAAGTTCAAATATCCATTATATATCTATTATTTCCTGAATATTACTGATGAATTGATCAAAAAGTAGGCTACTGTTCACATGCGTTTTACTATTATATAGTATAGTATTATAGTAATAATTTAGTACTTTCTCCTGTTTATTGTTGGTTTCCTCTTTTCTGATAATTTGGAATGAGGATAAAAAGACAAAAAAACTTTAATATCTACTATTTCCTGAATATTATCAAATTCAAGAAGGCCGCCCCCTGATGACGTCATAATATGCAAATTAGATGAGTATATTTACACCCCACATAAACTTTCGTTCATGTCCAACATTTTTCTAATTTACAGTAGATCTCTATCTTTAGAGTGGTTGATTGCGATTTCACTTTTTTAACATTAGTTAGTGTGTAATGTTGCTGTTTGAGCATAAACAATATCTGCAGACTTGCGGCGCTGAAAGTTCAATGCAAACGGAGATATCGTATTTTAAAATTCTGGCAGTTTAATGCCTACAAAAACGACAGGTAAGGGACTACAACGAGTTACTTCCCGGGTCTGATACGTCACAGACCCAGATAAACCCCGCCTCCGGGAACACGCAGCAAAGGTGGCGAGGCCATGCTGCGCTGCTTTAAAGAAGAGAAAGAGAAAACTAGGGATGCACATAACAATCTATTCATATGAATCGCGATTCTGTCTTCTAACGATTCTAATGGATTCACAAGTTTCAAAATCATTAAAGCAACGGTTCTTAATACTGTTACTCTGTCGCCCTGCTCTGCATCTCTCTCTCTCTCTCTCTCTCTCTCATTCAGATCATCAGATAAGCTCCAACAAACTGTTCCAATTATACACTTATTTTCACACAGCAATGAGAATCATTATAAATGGACACGCGTGCGGTTGCTGTGCTGTATTGAAGCTTTAATCAGGATAAAACCGTATATTAAACGCTAACAGAAATGTAGCACTTACAAATAGCAGCGTATTTAAAAGTATGAGACAACAACAACCAAACATACCATTAAGAGCCGTGCTTGCACAGGTTTTGCACGATCCTCTTCACTAATATCCTCTGGGTATCAATCGGGCTCAAATTGATAAGCATTATAGACAACGGCACTGTTTTCAATTCAAACGGAGCGCATGCCGCTGAGGAGAGGGGTGGGACGTTTAGATGTGCTCTAGAGGCGGTTTAGCCAATCACAACACACTAAACCAGCTAACCAATCTCAGCCCATCGAGGGAGGGGCTTCATAAAACCAGGAAATAAATCGAGGCATTTGTCAGAGAAGGGACAGAGAGGTGTGGAATAAAGGTAAATTATGTGAAAAATAATGCGTTTTTAAAAAAAACAAGCATGAACACATGCTAGACTGCACCCCATAAACACAATCAAGCCTAGAAAAAAAACAGTCAACCACCCCTTTAAGCCTTTTCAAGCCACAAGCTTTTGAAATCTTGATGTCAAAATCCAGCATTTTTTCCTAAAAAACCGGTGCCTAAAGGGTTAAGGAATCTTTCATATATTTGGGCATTACCATATATAAAAACATTCATAAGATTGCCAGAGACAATTTTAATAACATTTTAGTTAAGGTCAAAAATGACATTCAAAGATGGAATAATCTTAAAGTCTCTCTCCAAGGAAGAATCTCCACTGTTAAGATGAATTTGTTACCTCGATTTAATTTTTTTTCTCTATGCTACCACTTTCTCCCCCTCCAGGTTACTTTAAGGAGATCAACTCCATAATTTCTAAATTTATCTGGAATGATAAATGCCCCAGAATTAAACTTACCACAATACAACATCCTAATTGTCACAAATCCAAGCCATGAACTTCCGGTCATTCACCTCTAGAGGTCACTCACCCATCACAGTTACTTTCACACCACACAGTCAGCTACAGATCACTCAAGGACTGCATTTCCCATCATCCACTGCACCAACACAGCTGTTCACACTGATCACACTTGCACCTGTTTACTATCTCGCAATCACCATCACCCAATCACACACACACTACATAAACTCTGGACTTTCTCCCACTCACTGCCGAGTATTGTTTAGCCTAGCTACAATCAAAGCGTTTCCCAAGTATTCCTAGTCTGATTTCCTGTGTTCTGATTCTGCCCGTGCTCCTGGATTATTCTCTCTGCCTAGCCCTCTGGATACTGTACGCTGATCGTCGACCCACGCTTGCTTAACGGACTGCTCTTGTGTCTTGCCCATGCCATACCTGTTTGCTACTGCCTGACCCTGCCTGTATTGGCCATGTTTAATAATAAAGCCTTGCAAATGGATCCTCTCGTCTCACGTCTCGTCAACCCCATAACACTAATAGGGCTGACTGTACCAAATTTTGAATTATATTATTGGTCGTTCCAGCTTAAGGCTCTTCACAATTGGGTTGATCCTCAATCTAAAGTTTCATGGAGGGTGATTGAAGCTGACAAGGTTAAACCAAGTAGACTTCAAGATATTTTATTTACTGGCACAGGAAAAAAAGGGGATAATTATAAATTTGGTCCGGTTGTAACTAACTCTATTAAAATCTGGAAAACGGTTGAACGTCGGATAGGAGGACCCTTCAAATTTTGTAACAGTACACCTTTATGGCACAATTGTAATTTTGTATGCGGAGGTCATCCATTTGTCCAACCCTCTTGGTCTTCTTTAGGTGTAATCACGTGCGGTGATATATATGATAACCAGGGCCTCTGTTCATTTCAGACATTAAGAACCAAATTTTGTCTACCAGCATCCGCATATTTTGTCTTTCTTCAATTACGTTCTGCTCTCAAAGCGTATGGCGTTCCGTGGGCATCTTCTATTTCCTCTCATCCTATGCGGGACTGGATTGCACCATCTGCTGGTCGGCCATCTGTTTCCTTAATATATAATAAAATTATTGATTGCATTACAAAACCTCTTTCTATTAAAACTATTTGGAATAGGGAATTATCTGACCTTAATTCATCTGTCGACTGGGAGAGAGTATGGTCTAATCTCAGTTTAACATCTAAGAATCTAGGTCATCGTCTTATTCACTTCAAAGTTGTTCATAGAGCATACATAACTCCTTACAAAAGATTTAAAATGAAACTACAGTCAAATTTGAACTGCCATATACTGTATGTAATACTACATCATCAGGTACATTTCTGCATATGTTTTGGGAATGTCCAGTCATCATCAGTCTATGGACACATGTAAACCTGGTTTTGCCATCATTACTGCAAATTGATTGGTCTGTTAACCCAAGTTTGTGTCTTCTTAATGATGATTCTGGTCTCTGTATAAGTTCAATGCAAAAGAGAATGTTGTTTGCTGGTTTTACAGCTGCGAAGAAGACAATAATACAGAACTGGTTTACACCACACGTGTAGAAAAACATATTGGATCCATAGCCTCCTGCAAATAGTGACTTGTGAATGTGCAACGGCGCGAGTTGGTGGGGCCAGGCCTTCGACCATTGATGCTTGGCAGTGTTTTTTGGTGGATATACGTGATTGTATAAAGGAGTGACTTTTTGTGTTCTGATTGTCCTTCCCTCTCTCCCTCCCTTTTGATTGGACCTTGAAATGTTTAGTATACAGTATCACGGCCCATAGAAACAGTCGCTAATGAGGCATCTACGTATATATATATATATATATATATCTCTATGCAGTATGTATGTATGGAACAATATTTTTTTGTGAGAAGCTCTACATAAACACACTTCAACATAAATAACTTTATTTTAAAATAATATTTTAATATTTGTTTTGGCTTTAGTACAATGACACATACAAGTCAATTATTTAAAGGTGCATTGTAGAATATTTGCCATGTAAAAATGTCATTATTGAGCAAACATTAAAAAACAAAATCAGTGTTCAAAACTGGGTTCTTCATTTACCTCGATCCACTACATTAAGCTTATAATAATGTTTTATACTTTGAGAGTTCAGGTCAGATGGGAAATTTTACATTTATGTCATTCACACTTGTGCAGTTACAAATGTAAACTTGAAGGAAATCATTTTTTTTTTTTTTTTTTTATATATATATATATGAGATAAAATGAGTTCGCTTAAATAGCAAAGTCTCATTTGTTAAATTGCTGGTTAGGGTCGAAACCCACCACAGGGTGTCCGGTAAGAGACTTGGTCAAAGATGGTTGAAACATGGGAGTAACCCATTTATTTGTCACCACAACAACTCAGTGATTTACAAGGGTTTGTGTGGTTTTTCTATAAAACAGAAAATGAAGAGTAAATATGAATATACATGATGAATATTCAGTAAAATAAACAATTGAACAGATTAAAAAATTTAAGAAAACAATCTCGCCATGCCACATAAATAGAATTAAACAGTGTACAGCTTTATCTGATTCATATGGTATCAGCGCTGCTCTGTCTGAACATGTTCTGCACACATGCGCATTAAGAACTTTAGAATATCTCGAAAATGAGCACTTAGTGAATAAATTACACTGAAATACAAAGGAAATGTACATAGATAATATTAATATAAACAACTATGAATAAAAGTAATATACTGTATATACAGCTCAACATTGTGCTAAAGACATGTTAATATCTTAGCATTGGTGGTCATAACAATTGAAGCACATTTGATCAGAAGACTCATTATTCTTAAAGCTATAATGGCCTTTTTAACAGCCGCCCCCAGATTCTGGGGGACAGAATGTGTACAATTATGAAAGGCCCTCTAAGTTACAGAATGGTATACAGTGTTACATTACTCAGGAATGCTAGGTAATTGTATAATACGTACTACTGGGCATGTGTATGTCTTTCTGCCCACCTTAATATTAGCTGTCCTCACTCTGCCATCAGCCCCAGGGAAGATTTCTGACACTCGTCCCACTGGCCAAAGCGCTCGGGGTAACTGTGGGTTGACGATCATCACTGTGGTGTCAACTTGACAGTCTGACGTGTCGTCTTGCCACTTCTGACGAGTTTGAAGGCCAGGAAGGTAAAACTTCAAGAAGTGCTTCCAGAAGTGGTCGGCGAGGAATTGGCTGTGACGCCACCGTCGTCTGCTTATGATCTCTGACTCTGGGTATACCACTGGAGGTAGGGAGGAATCTGGCCACCCCATCAAGAGGGAGTTTGGAGTGATGGAGTCTGGGTCTGCAATATCAGAGGAAGTATAACCCAAGGGTTTCGAGTTTAGAATTCCCTCAATCTCGACTAACACTGTTTGTAGCACCTCAAAGGTTACTGATTGAGCTCCAATGGTGGCTGTCAGTGCTTGCTTAAGAGAACAAATTTCTCGTTCCCAGCAACCTCCAAAGTGAGGAGCATTTGGGGGGTTGAAATGGAATTCAACCTTTTGTCTGGCTAGCTGTGCCTGAAGTTCAGGGGCGAGAGCTGCAAAGGCCTCCCTGAGTTCCCGTTCTCCTCCCTTGAAATTGGTACCTTGATCTGATATGAGTTCAAAGGGAGTTTCGCGTCTGGCAGTGAAACGTCTGAGGGCCATGAGGAAAGAGTCAGCATCCAGGTTATGTAGGACATCAATATACACTGCTCGAGTTGTTAAGCATTTAAAAATGATACCCCATTTCTTTTCAGTCCTCCTACCAACCTTGACAGCATAAGGGCCGAAACAGTCCATACTTGTGGAGTAGAACGCAGGTCGGAATAAACGTAGTCTGGCTGGAGGTAGGTCTGCCATTTTGGGAATATCTGGATTCTTTCTCCATTTTTGGCACTCTACACAGCTTCGTTGAAACCGCTTAACTGCTTCCCTACCGCGGAGAATCCAGTACTTGCTTCGAAGTTCCGCAAACACTCTCTCATATCCTGGGTGGCATCATAACTTTGTATGATGAGCGGTGTAGTTGGAATCTTGGCATCAAGAACGATGGGATGTACAGTATCTCGCTCAAGGTGGGTACTGTGCCGTAGGCGACCTCCAACTCGAATTAGCTGGGTCTCACTGTCAATTTCAGGTGCCAATGCTTTTAAGCGACTGTTACGAGTGAGAGGTTTACCAGCCCTTATCTGTTCAAGGTCTGAAGGGAAAGACTCCTGTTGTGATTGTTGTAGGAGAGTGACTTCAGCATCTTTGTAAGCACTAGCTGTCAGGCTGCCAGTGGCCGCCCTGTGGGAAGCTGTGGACTCTATCAGCTCTTGGAATGTTTTATGCTGATCAAGGTTAGAGACTGAGGTGCTGGTAGTGAAGCATGCAAATGAGTTTAAACCTGTCTTGCGCAGCTCATCTTCATTTCCCTCCACATGAGGTGGTGTTTCAGGCCACAAACTTGGAGAGTTTTTTTAAGAATGATGGTCCCTGGTACCAGTGGCTGTCTGGACCAAGCTTGATCAATGTCTGTCCCCGTGTGATGTCATCAGCTGGGTTACTGGAAGATGGCACAAATCTCCATGTGTGCTGATACGTGATATCTTGGATCTCTGCCACCCGGGTGCCGACAAAGACCTTGAATCTACAAGACTCAGATTTGAGCCAGGTAAGTACAGTGGTTGAGTCAGTCCATAAGGTGATGTGACGAAGGGGCAAGGTTAACTCAGTATTTACAACTTTGGCTAGTTGAGCGCCAGTTAACGCCGCACAGAGCTCTAGGCGGGGAATGGACTGCTGTTTCTTGGGGGCTACTTTTGATCTTGCTGTAAGAAATGAGACTTCCACATCTCCCTGCTGGTCTATCTGTCCTTAGATAGGCTACTGAGCCTTATGCTCGTTCAGAGGCATCACAAAAGATGTGTATGTCTCGCTGACTTATTTCTTTGTCTTTAACTGGACTGGTGTAAGATCTTGGGAAGGCAATGTGCGGTAGAGAAGGTAACTCTGCCTCCCACTCTGTCCAAATTTGTTGTAGATCAGGGGGAAGGTTTGGATCATCCCAGTCCCTTTTTTTGTCCCACAAGCGTTGGAATATTAGCTTAGCCTTGGTGGTGTATGGAATCAGGTAACCCATGGGATCATACTGACAAGCCAGTGTTCTATAGATGTTATGCATAGTGATCTCAGCACTCTCTGTGGGGCGATATCTGTAAGAAATGGTGTCTGTTTGGTGGTTCCAAATCAGTCCCAGGGCTAATTCTTGCGTGTCTGTTTTGCCGTGAGATATCCAGAGCTCAGCACTGGCTGATTTCAACTCTGTGGGCAGGTGATTTATGGTTAATGGTTGGTTACTAGACCACTGTCTCAATTCAAAACCACCATCTGCCAATAGGGCCCGGATTTTGTCGACAAAGTTTTTTGCTTCTTCTGTCGTAGTGAAGCTTTGCAGTTGTCGACATAAAAGGACTTCATGACAGAATGTCTGACATCTTCTCCATGTTCACTGTGATCTGAGACATGCTTTTGAAGGGCATACACTGCGCAACAGGGACTGCATGTGGTCCCAAAGGGAAGGACTTGCCACTCCAAAACACTGGGTTGTTCGTGTACTTTGAGATCCCGCCAGAGAAAACGCAGCAATGGTCTGTCCTCTGGGAGCAATCGGACCTGGTGGAACATCCCACGTATGTCACTGCTGACTGCAATGGAGTGTTCCCGGAATCGGAGCAGAACCGCGAGTAGAGACGGTCCCAGAACTGGTCCTGGGAGCAACAGATTGTTCAGATTTTGGCCCTGATAACGGAAGGAGCAATTAAAAACTACTGTTTTTTCCATTGTGGTGGACCATATGGTGTGGGATGTACCACGAGTGGGCTGAGTCCTCTTCAGCATGCTGATCCAGCTTAACAGCATAAGTTGCCTTCTCCAGTTTGTGGATTTCTGCTGTGTAAGCAGCTGCTTGTTCTGGATTCTTAAGTCGCTTCACAGTAGCTCTCAACTGTGAGATCACTGACTCTTTAGGAGCTTTCAGCTGTGGCATGTTTTTGACTCGCAGTAGAGGAGTGGCACATCTCTTTACACCATCTACTTCAACCCTGACTGTCTTGGCATCAAGGAGCTCGATTGCCTCATGGTCTTGTTTGGATCTTGTGCTGGTCTTATCACTGCGCCAGGGTAGCACATCCATCTGCCATAACTTTTCAACGTGCTTAAAGAGATCTATCTCAGGAGATGAAATTGAAAGTAAAGAAACAGTGTTGTTCATTGGTTTCCTACTGAAGATGTTGCACAGGCCCCTGTAATGTCCAGCCAAGCCGGGTCCTAATCGCGGCAGGTCCCCCTGGTGGTCAAAGACGGATTGGCTCCACTGGAGTAATGAGATGGGGGTAGTCAGAACCAATGAGCAGTACGGGACGGACAGTCTCTAGATGTCGCAGTGGAAGACCTCTGAGGTGCCGATATTTCTCCTTCAGAGCTTTAACTGGATGGGTATGTTCAGCCAGGCTTAGTTGCTGGGCTGTAAACGCACCTCTAATGTGGAACACCTTCTTGGGCTGTGACAGTGGAGAGATAGAGAATGATACCACTGCACCACTGAGGACTTGGAGCTCTTGCCTGACTGTGCGGAGCGGAAGGTCTTCCGGTTTACCTTTGAGGCCAAGCTGCTGAGCGGCACTGTGTAAAAGGATGGTTCTTTCTGACCCATCATCCTGGATGGCATAGGCAGCCATCTGATGTTCTCCATTCCTGAGTATTACTTTATTTATCTTGAGCAGGATTTTTCGGCTGGCAGGAGGTTTTCGAATTAGTAAAATCTCGTTCATGGTATTTAGGAGACAGGAATTAGTGTCATGAGCAGGAGCAGCTTCAATTGGCACAGTCTGTGAGCACTCAGCACTTTTCACTGTAATTTCGTGGAGAACTAGCAGATGTCAATTGTTACACTGCTTGCAGCGCATTTTCAGACTGCATTCTGTTGTTTGATGGTTCCTGCCGCAGCACCAACACCGGTTGTTCTCCCTAATCCACTGACGCTTCTGCTCTGTAGTGAGTTGCTTGAAATTTGAACAGTTATTTAAGGAGTGCTTAATGTGATCGCAGTAGGGGCAGTAGGGTTTTGGAACAGTTTTCGTGGTAGGAGCTGAGGTACGTGTGTCAAGAGTTGCCTTCTCAGTGTTCAGCAGAATGTTTGCAGTCTTATTAAAGGGCTTGAGTTCTTTAATTACCTCGCTGGTCCATGCAGTAGGCCCTCTACGCTGGCTGGTTACAAACCTAGATGTGTCCTCCTGTACTTGAATTTCGTACTCCAACCATTCAGAGAGATCCACAAGGGTTGGAATTGGAACATGGTTTGGATGTACAAAACGGCGAAAACTTGATCTAGATCATGCGGTAATTTCCCCAACGGTCTGGAAACATGGGAGCCACACTGCAATTCGAAGGTGCCTTTCTGACCAAGTTGGCCCAGCATGCCAATGAGAGAACGAAATTTGAGTGCAAACAGTCTGAAGGCTTTTATGTCACCGCTGCTGATATTTGGGCCATCCATAAGTTCTGCTATTTGCTGTAATGCAAGCTGATGTGGCTGACAGTACTGCTGGTCCAGGGCGGCCATCGTTCTTGTGAAGGGGTTTTGTGAATGGCTGTACGAATCAGCGATGAGTAATGCCTCTTCTAGCTTGAGATGGTCTGTAAGAATCTGGAACTTAAACCTCTCTGTGGCATTAGCGGGGAGTGTGTTCTCTAAGGCAATCTTCAAACGTGAAAACTCCCTTGGGTTTGGATGTACAAAGTCTGGTATGGTGGGAGTAGGGCCTTTGTACACTGACTCTGGTTCGAATTGAGGCACTTGTCTCGATGAGCTATAGGGCATTTGGTGGCGCCAGGCAGAATCATAAGGGGTAGAGGCTGCATGCTCCTGGTGGTGTGGAGGATAATAATCTGGTCCTTGGTGGTAGCTTTCTTCCTCCTTTGAGATCCCCTGACTGAATGGCTGAGCACTTGGAATGTAATAGGGAGAGTAAATGTTGTCCCTGGGAGCTGTTGCCGAAGCTGGAGTTTGTTCCTGACCTGAGAAGCTGTCTCCTCTGAAACGTGGCGCAGGCACAGGCTTAAGACTTCCCTTGATCTGCATGTTTTTACCTTGGCGTGGTGCATGAATGGGTTTGGTTGGTTGAGGTTGGGGCTGAGCCACAGGTTGCTGTTGACTGACCTGAATCTGAAGCTGCTGAATCTGCCGCTTAAGATGCGAGAGCTCTTGAGCATACTGTTGATTTGTCTGCTGCAATGCATCCCTTTCCCTCTGCATCACCTGTACAGTCTGAAGTATGTTCTCGTTTGCATAACGTAGATTCCTATTTCGTTGCTTAAGCAAGGCGTTCTCAGACCTGCTTGGGTCGGTGTCGGACCACTCTTCTGAACTTTGATGCTCATTACCTGGAATCTGTGGAAGACTGAATGCCGTTGCGCCCTCCTCTTGGTATTCCTCGTCTGACAGGTTGGAGGGTATCCGAGTGTGTGGTGACACAGGTTCTGGATGCAACATTGGCAGGACGAAGCCGGTAAGATCATAGTCTTCATATCGGGTGGGAAGGGCAGTCTTCCTTCTGACGTGCCCAGTTGGCTAATCATCAGCATGTGTTGACATCATAAGCCTGCAGTAAGTCTCGTCCGGCTCGAAGGACCATGATAAAATGAGTTAGCTTAAATAGCAAAGTCTCATTTGTTAAATTGCTGGTTAGGGTTGAAACCCGCCACAGGGTGTCCGGTAAGAGACTTGGTCAAAGATGGTTGAAATATGGGAGTAACCCGTTTATTTGTCACCACAACAGCTCAGTGATTTACAAGGGTTTGTGTGGTTTTTCTATAAAACAGAAAATGAAGAGTAAATATGAATATACAGTACATGATGAATATTCAGTAAAATAAACAATTGAACAGATTAAAAAGAATTAAAGAAAACAAACTCGCCATGCCATATAAATAGAATTAAACAGTGTACAGCTTTATCTGATTCATATGGTATCAGCGGTGCTCTGTCTGAACATGTTCTGCACACATGCGCATTAAGAACTTTAGAATATCTCGAAAATGAGCACTTAGTGAATAAATTACACTGAAATACAAAGGAAATGTACATAGATAATATTAATATAAACAACTATGACTAAAAGTAATAAATATACAGCTCAACATCGTGCTAAAGACATGTTAATATCTTAGCATTGGTGGTCATAACAATTGAAGCACATCAGACAGCGAAATATAATAGACAGCTAGGTCAAGCATATCACACACGCGATCGTTACAAAGATCAGATATAATACACTTACTTTGCATAGACGCAAAACAGCCGTAAAATGAGTAGAACTATTATGACATGCAACGGCAAAGTTTAGCGTCCGCATCAGCGTTCCAATGGACTCACTCTCAACTTCACACTAAGCGCTGTGGGTGGGATGTTTGCCTGCACGTGGATCAGCGAATGCTGATTGGCTGCCTGTATGTCAATCAGTCTCGGTAAAAAAGAAAAAGATTTGATCAGAAGACTCATTATTCTTAAAGCTATAATGGCCTTTTTAACACACACATATACATATATATATATATATATATATATATATATATATATATATATATATTTATATATATATATATTTATTAAGGATGCACCGATACCGATATCGGGCCCGATACTGAGCTCATGTACTTGTACTCGTACTCTTATAATGCCCCGATACCAAACGCCGATACCACACAGCATGTGATAAGTGCCATATTCAGACAAAGAAACACACAACAGAATAACAGGCAGCAGAATTGAGTTATTAGATATTAAGGATGTCTACGAAGCAGATGTATTCAATGAATGATGTTAAACATTCAGTATTAATGCCTTTATAGCTGATGTGCGTGAGCTGAAAAGCAAAGCGCTGTGTGGATTGTGCGCGCGCCGACGCAGATGCGTGAGCTCGTCCGGTGAATATTCCTTTCTCACAGACATCACTGGAAAGTTTGTAGTTCTGTCGGATATGTCAAAAACAAGTAAGTAAAACAATGCACAAGTTACTTAATGGTAGAGAGAGAGAGAGAGAGAGAGAGAGAGATCTTCTGTGGTGTGATCTTTATTGATGTTCGCTCACTTAGCACGCATTATTTGGATTAAAACTAAATCGTAAATATAAGACAATTGATAGGGGCATTCACTATAAACTTTATTTTCAACCTTAAGCATAGGCTACAAAACTTTCTGGTGAAAGTGAAACTAACAGCCTGTTTGAAATGCACGAGGCTGTTCTGTACTTGTCCCTCTCATTCTGTACCAGTACAAATACGTGCGCGCGTTTTGCTTGCTTCATGAGTGATTCTGCATTATATGAGTGCATGGGCGTCGCTAGGCCATTTTTAGGGGGGCTTTAGCACCCCTAAATTTCTACTCAGGCCCCCTAAAAATCTTGCGATTCTTCCCCTTTAAATTTCAAATGAAAACAGCAGCAGACTTCGGCTCCTCCCCATCTTTCTATGCGTTCTTCAATCCACAGACTGCGGTGGCGCAGAGGAGAGGACAAGGTGTGTGTTTATCGATAGATTGTTATAATATCTACATCTATGCAGTTCTTTGTCATAAATACAGTTTACAAAAAGTCATGGGGGCAATCGGTTTCCAATCTACTGTAAAATTTTCGCTGCATTCACCACTCATCACACCACAGCTGTTTCCTTCAGCGAAAGCCCTTAACACATATGAATCATAGACTGTAAAAAACGCATACTTTATAAAACGATCACGTTATTGCCATTTTCATTTGAAAATTTAGCTTTCAATATAGAACATAATATTACAGTGCATGTGGCATTAACTACCATACAGTTATGCATAGAAATGATTAAAGACAGTGACAGACAGCACTCAGTCAGTGCACTCATTTTAATTGCATATCAGAGTGATTGACAGAGATTGAAACGTGTGCGTGTGTGTTTTCTATTAATAAAAATAAATAAAAAAAACATTGTTTGAATTGAATTTATATATAACCTAATATTATTTATGAATACATGATAACATGATCAAAATTCTGGTAAAATATTTCATTGTAGATTTTGTCTGCCAATTTCCACCAAAAAGCAGCAGTAGTGTCAAAGGATAAACAGATAAATGTTCTGACGTTATTGACACTTGTTGGAAACTTTTTCCTCTTCGAAGCAGAGACCAGGAGACGTTGGGATATCTTTCAAGCAGAAGTTACTCTTTATTGAGAACTCTGCAGTCATCCAAGTCTAAATCTTAAGTGACTTTACAAGGTTATTTATAGGCATTTTTGGAGGAGGTATTCTTGGAGGTGGAGCCAAAATCAAACAAAGCAAGCACATGAGGGACATAATCAAATGCATAGACACTAATTCAATCAACCTAACGAATCCACGTCTGGACCAGGTGTTCTTTGAATCAACGTCTGGGTTCTTTGAATCTCTGCCAATCAACATGACTTGATTGAGACAAAGCACAGTTCCGGAAGTGGATAATAAGAATAACATTTAAACAATTTGTAATCCCACACACTCAACAAGAAATTATTAATTGTCTTTCACAGTCAAGTTAACTAAATTTAATTTTTTGGTTTCTCAGAAAAGTCAGTGCAAAAGCCAGTTAAAAATACAAATAAAGTTACCATACATATTTTTACATGATTGTCACAGTACAGGGAGAGAGAGAGCATGATGAAGAGGAAGACATGTGTCAGGAGAAAGAGAAGGACAGATTTCTTTCTCTTCATATCTGTCCTTCTCTTTCTCCTGACATGTGTCAGGAGAAAGAGAAGGACAGATATGAAGAGAAAGAAATGTACCCAGATGAAGCACACATAGCAACTGCACCTTTAGCTGCTTTAGATCAGTTTGACTTGGAAAAGGACACAGGCCCAAAACAGCCAAAATTACACCATTATCCCAAGGAGCACTTTGGCTTGCAAAAAAAGATCATTCCAGCCAAACTGGTTTCAGACTTTTGCAGAGAAAGAGTATGCAGAGAAGAAAGATTCTGCCTACTGCTTTGCTTGTCATGTGTTTGGTAAAAAAAAAAAAAAAAAATACATTGTTTACATTTTTCTGTTTGTACTTAGAATAGAAAGAGATTAGTACTAGCAATGCAAACAGTAAAATGTTTGGTTTGTACAGTAAACAGTGTGTGTGTGTGTGTGTGTGTGTGTGTGTGTGTGTGTGTGTGTGTGTGAGATCAGGTAGACTTGTATTTGGCTCATTCAGTACTCGGATGTTATACCCATCTATGCAATACTGCAATAAGTTTAATATACCATCCTACCCTATTAATCCAGTTTTTTGTAAATATTTATTTATTTTTTATTATTATACCCTCATTGGGGGCTGAGTCCCCCTAAAATGAAAATCCTAGAATCGCCCCTGTATGAGAGCCTTTGGAATATAAATCGCAGCATGTTTCAGATGAAAGAAAAACGCGACTTCTATTTCTGAAAATATCACAGTTAGGAGATTTATAACGAGTGGTTCCCTGCATTATTTCAGCAAAGTGCGTGATTACAGTACTGAACCGCTGCAATGGAGTAGCTCTAATGCGGTTAATTTAAAGATGATGTACCATAGAGCAAAAAAATTAACAGTGAAAGTAACAAAAACTTGTACAAATACATTTTAATGTGCATAATTAAGTGTGAAAATAACCAAAGGATATACAGTCAAACCAAAAATTATTCAGAGACCAAATATTATTTTTGATATATACTAGTACAATATAATACAATATACAATATTTGATTTTACTAGTGGGTGCAGAACACTATAGTTCATTTATGTAAGTGAGGATAGCAAAATAAAGTAAACCGTGTCACATTATATCCAAAAATTATTCATACAGTGGACTACCAATAAAATTGATAAAAATTTGGAACCAAAAATTATTCAGACCGAGTCTGGGGAAAAAAAACTGATGTTCAGGTTTGCATTAAGGGTTGCAAGGGTTGCCCGACAAAGTATTGATAGTTGTGTAAATATTGTCATACTAACAGCTGTCTGAATAATTTTGGTTGATTGTAATCCATCACATACCTTTCTATCAAAGTTATCTGACATTATCAAGCTGAATTTGTTCTGACACAGTTTAACTCTGAGTTCTTGTCATATTTTATTACCATAAACTATAGAGAATAAACACTGATAATGTGAGAAATGTTGAAGTTGTCTGAATAAATTTTGGTTTGACTATCTATTTGATAAATTAAGTTAACCAATGTATAATGTACAATTGACATTATACATACTCTTTTGGTTTCTGTACCCAATATTTGAAAAATTTACAAGTGCAATGAAAATATCTGTACTCGGTATCGGCAAGTACCAAAAATAAAAGTATCGGTATCGGCCGAGTACTGGAAAAAGTGGTATCGGTGCATCCCTAATATATATATATATATATATATATATATATATATACACACACACACGATCACAGGCAACCATATACATCTCAAACCATCTGATTGGGCAGTTGTGACCTAATGGTTAGAGAGTCAGATTTGTAGCCTGAAGGTAGCAGGTTTGTAAACAAATCTGCTGTAAAATGCGGAGGCGGTGCTTATCCATACCATTACATCATAGAGTAGAAAATTCTAAATGTTGTCATTTTGGTACACTAGCATTCAATATAATTGTATACAATTGTATCTCTCTATTAGTGCTACTGGATCTTAGCACTGCGTTCGACACTATCGATCATAACATTCTTTTGAATAGACTAGAAAACTTTGTTGGCATTAGTGGAAGTGCATTAGCATGGTTCAAATCGTACTTATCTGACCGCCATCATTTCGTAGCAGTGAATGAAGTGGTATCATATCGATCACAAGCGCAGTATGGAGTGCCTCAAGGCTCAGTACTAGGGCCGTTACTTTTCACGCTTTATATATTAACCTTGGGAAATATCATTAGGAAACACAGGGTTAGCTTTCACTGTTATGCTGATGATACTCAGCTCTATATTACTTCACGGCCTGGTGAAACACACCAAATTGAGAAACTTATGGAATGCATAGTCGATATAAAAAAAACTGGATGACGAGTAATTTCTTACTGCTAAATTCTGAAAAAACAGAGGTGTTAATTATCGGACCTAAAACCCCCACAAATAACCTAGAACACCGTCTAACACTTGATGGCTGCTCTGTCGATTCTTCGTCATCAGTCAGGAACCTAGGTGTGCTATTTGATAGCAATCTCTCCTTTGACAGCCACGTTTCTAGCATTTGTAAAACTGCATTTTTTCATCTTAAAAATATATCTAAACTGAGACCTATGCTCTCAATGTTAAATGCAGAAAAAGTAATTCATGCGTTTATGACCTCAAGGTTAGATTATAGTAATGCTTTATTTGGTGGTTGTTCTGCATGCTTAATAAACAAACTACAGATGGTTCAAAATGCAGCAGCTAGAGTTCTTACTAGAAACAGGAGATATGACCACATTAACCCGGTTCTGTCAACACTGCACTGGCTCCCTACTAAACATCGTATAGATTTTAAAATCTTGTTAATTACATATAAAGCCCTGAATGGTTTAGCTCCTCAGTACTTGAGCGAGCTCTTATCACATTATAGTACTCCACAGCCGCTGCGATCTCAAAACTCTGGCCATTTGATAATACCTAGAATATCAAAATCAACTGCGTTTTCCTATTCGTTTTCCTATTTAGCGCCCAAACTCTGGAACAATCTACCTAACACTGTTCAGGAAGCAGACACACTCTGTCAGTTTAAATCTAGATTAAAGACCTATCTCTTTAACCTTGCTTACACATAACACACAAATACACTTCTAATATTCAAATCCGTTAAAGGATTGTTAGACTGCATTAATTAGGTGAACCGGGAACACTTCCCAAAACACCCGATGTACTTGTTACATCGTTAGAAGAATGGCATCTACGCTAATATTAGTCTGTTTCTTTCTTATTCCGAGGTCACCGTAGCCTCTACAGCCCTGAACACCAGTGGAGACCAGGAAAACTAGATGAGCCCCAGAGACTGATCCCCAGTGAAGACCCTGTCTCCTAGACGGCCATTGGGACAAGACCACAGGAACCAGATGAGTCCTTTGCTCAATCTGACTCTGCTTTAGCCTAGATTTAAACTGCTAATTTTGTCTGGCCAGAGGAGAATGACACTATTTCGACACACTATTTCTCCGATAAAGCCACCCAGCTTTATTTCAAGCTGATGTAAAGCTGCTTTGACACAATTTGCATTGTTAAAAGCGCTATACAAATAATAGTGACTTGACTTGATAATAATAATAATAATAAATGTTTTTGAGCAGCAAATCAGAATATTAGAATGATTTCTGATGGATCATGTGACACTGAAGACTGGAGTAATGATGCTTTGAAATCACAGGAATAAATTACATTTTAACATATATTCAAATAGAAAGCAGTTATTTTAAATAGTAGAAAAAAATCACAATATTACTGCTTTTGCTGTATTTTGGATCAAATAAATGCAGGCTTGGTGAGCAGAAGATAATTCTTTAAAAACATTAAAAATGTTACTGTTCAAAAACTTTTGACTATAGCCTAAAAGTAAAATCACAGTTAACAACACATTGTGCCAGTGGAAAATAAATATATTAATTTTAACTTTTAAAAATAAAAGTTTGAAGAGTTAAAGTACTTAATTAGTAATAGTATACTACAATAATCAGAGGACACATACCATCTGAAAATGTTTAAAATGGTCTTCTTTATGGCCGCCTGTCTCCTGATGGTCCGGCTGCTCTGCCAGCGCCGCTGCGGGAGATAAATGCTGCTTAGCACGGCTTAAATGAGAAATGAGCACCCGATGTCCCGATCCGATGTTCTTACAGACATTTATTACAAATAGCATTGGCATAAGACAAATGATGCGACTGCAAGTGTTTAAAAGTTCACCTACCTTTTTAAAGAATTCGTACGGCTTTTCGTCTTCACGAGTCTCCCCGCCAGTCTGCCAGAGTGCTGCGGGAGGAAAATACTAGTTAGCACCGCTTTACTGGGAAAGTGAGCAAGTTACATTAAAATAATACAGTACATACAAAACAATGAAGAAAAGTGTATACATGTATTTTAACACATACATACCCATTTCACATACTCTTAGGACTTTCGCCTTCACAAGGAGTCTCCCCGCCGGTCCGCCAGCGATTGAAAAAAATATCCAATTAGATAAAAGCAGCAGTAACTCGGCTAATATAAAATGAAATATAAATCTTACCTTGACAGATTAGGCCTAGAGTTTATCCATTGACACGCAGGTGCCCGTGTTTAAGTGGTGAGTGGCAAACCGTGGTTTTTTTTTTTATGAGAAGGCTGGAAGACACGCACGCCAATCTTCGCATGACGCAATGACTGCATAACACAAGTGATTTTAGATTATAAGAAAAAAAAAACTTTTGAGTAGGCCTACTTTTTTTGCAGATGCTTATAAATAAATAAAATTAAATGATTCCTAAAGTAAATGGTCTTGGATTGTTGTAGCCTATACATTATGATATAATCCTTTTAAAACACATGAAAAATTTAAAATTGAATCAATTTATTAAATTGTTAGGGTAACGTAGTTACCCATAATTGCATAAAAATAAATCAACTGCAAAAAACAAAGATGATCGCCACGAGTTAACTCGCGATTAATCGCACATTTTATTTGTTCTAAATGTACCTTAAATCAATACTTTTCAAATTTTTAATACTCTAATCAACATGGGCATGGACAAATATGGATGCTTTATGCAAATGTACACTATATTGCCAAAAGTATTGGGTCACCCCCTTCTAATGGACAGGTTTGACTACTTTAGTAATTTCTATGAGTACAAATCTTAATGTTAAAGCATATAATGATATTCTAGGAAATTGTGTGCTTCTAATATTATAGCAACAGTTTGGACTCTTTTCTCTTCTAACATGACAATGTCTCTGTGTATAAGACAAGGTTCAAAAAGAAATGATTGATTCAGTCAGTGTGGAAGAACTTGACTGGTCTGCATAAAACCAAGTCCTAATCCCAGTTTAACACCTCTGGTGTGACTGCAGACCTTGAGCCAAAAACTCATCACCAAACACCAATGACTTGTACATATGGGTTCAGTCATGTTAGACACTTCCAAAACTGTTGCAAAAGAGATGGAAATACAATTTTTAAATACATGAATTATGTTCCTATCGTTTTTGCCACAGAAGTGCATTTTTCTGTTCTAAAGAAGGGGGTGCCAATACTTTTGTCTATATAGTGTATGTACAAGTCATTGGTGTTTGGTGATGAGTTTTTGGCTCAAGGTCTGCATTTACAGTCACACCAGAGGTGTTAAACTGGGATTAGGATTTGGTTTTATGCAGACCAGTCAAGTTCTTCCACACTGACTGAATCAATCATTTTATTTCTGAACCTTGCCTTATACACAGAGACATTGTCATGTTAGAATAGAAAAGGGTCCTGTCCAAACTGTTGCTATAATATTAGAAGCACACAATTTCCTAGAATATCATTATATGCTTTAACATTAAGATTTATACTCATAGAAATTACTAAAGTAGTCAAACCTGCTCATTAGAAAGGGGCGACTCAATACTTTTGGCAATATAGTGTATGTTTATTATTATTGAAACCATAGTCAACATAAAGCATGAAGAGTAGACATGTTTCAAAGGTCATAGATGTTTTTCAAAGAACTTGTTCATGTCTATTAGACACATGAAAAAAAGAAATTCCAGGTTCCCATTACTTCTTTCTTTGCACTGAACAATTTACTGACACAAACCTGTTTACATTTTTGCACACAGGGCAGCTCTTCTTCTGAAAATGCAAAATGTACATTTATTATTTATTATTACATTTGTTTCCCTTTCTGTGCCCACATACTGTATTTTGATGAAGCTATATTCTCAATAAAACTGTTTTCATTGGTATATTTGACTGTTTCTGTTGTCAGACAACGGAATGAATATGAAATAGTGACTGAAACGCGACCCATTAAGACTAGAGTACATAACCAGCTCTCCCTTCCAAGATGTTAATCTGCACAAAAAAAATCATGATAATCGCACCGTTGTCTGATGAAATCAAATACACATAAGATAAAGACAATAGCTGTGCTGTGATTTCGGCTATACTTGCATGTTAAATTAGAGAAGCAACATAATATCTGTGTTTAACTGAATTAAAGCGCTGCTCCTCTCTCTGCCGCGCGCTGAGCAGACGCAGAGAGAGAAAGAGAGAGAGAGAGAGAGGTGTGCGGGCGCTGAACAGAGCAGACGCAGAGAGAGAGAGAGAGGTGTGTGCGTGCGCTGGGAGAGCAAGACCTCGCGCTGGCACGGCAGTATCTGTGATTCTCAGAAACTAGGTTTGGGTGCTTTTTTGAAGGGAAAAAAAGGGGTCTGCAATGTTCCTAAGTTGGCAACACTGTCCATCTCCATTTCTCCAACAAGGGGTTGGGCCACGGGTCAAACAGAAAATACGCCCTGCGTTAATCGCGCGTTAAAAAAATGAGTGCTGTTAAAATGAGTTTGCGTTAACGCGTTATTAACGCGTTAACTTTGACAGCACTAAGCCTAATATAGCCCAAATATGGGGCCCACAGTTTTATCCAAGCTGGGACCCAAATTCAGCCCATCAAAGTGGTTGTGCGAGCACTTGTTTGCACATGAGCAAAGGTGTTTTTTTAGGAGTCTAACTTGCAAACGCCAGACCACTGATTTGTCAAACCTGTTTGCTTGCAGTCTGTGTTCTTCCGACTTTATTTTGTAGAATTAATGAATATGTTTCGGGGAAATTTAGTGGAGTAAATGTATACATTCTTATTAGGCAATGTAGCGGAGTAAATGTGAAAGTTGACAGAAATATAAAGACTCACGTAAAGTACAGATACTCCCAAAAAATACTTAAGAACTGTAACTAAGTATTGTTACTTTGTTACATTACACCACTGCTCATCACCCCACGGAAGAGAGGGGCGGGATCAGCAGAGTCATTAGCATTTAAACCAACATGGACTAAAATGGCTTACTGAAAACAGAGCTGATTTTGATGGGGAAAAAAATGTGTTTTTTACACTACCATTGAGAAATGTTAACCAAAGTATGCTATAGACTTTTCATTAAGACCCTGAAGAATCAGATCAACTTGTGGAAAATGGGCATCCGATGACCCCTTTAAATCATTTCAAATATCAGTATTCAACGTTTTATGTTTAAAACAAAGCATTATTTATGCAGTTGTAACTGCAACTTAAATGCATTCATGTTCCCTCTGAGATACATTAAACTATGTAAATATGTCTAAATGCCATTTCAGACGCAGATTCCAGGGTTTCACTTTATTTTGATGGTCCCTTTAACACATCCTGTTGACTATAAGTAACATTACATCATTAGAGTGTTAGTAGAGTATTAGTATTAGTAGATTAGTAGGGTTAGGGCTAGAATAAGTTGACATGTACTTGCAAATTTACTTACAGTCAGTTGAGTGTCTGTTGGGAGACCATCACAATAAAGAGTTAGCAGATAAGAAGCAGACAGTCTACTAATACTCTAATACTCTAATGAGAGTGAGTTGACGTGGTTGCAACATTACTTAGTATCAATTGAATGTTCAAAAGGGACCATCAAAATAAAGTGTTACCGATTCCAGAAATGTTTTCTTACGTTGGAATTAAAGACACTAAGTACCAGACAAAGTGCTTCTTATTCTTACCCAAAGATACAAAATGAAAGAAAGAGTTACAACTGTGTATAATTTTTTTTATGTATTTATTTGCTCCTTTTCCATTTTGCATTTACTTGTACTTTTACATTCTATACTTAAGTATGTTTCATTTAAAAAAAAAAAAAAACTTTTCATACTTACTGTAAGTACAATTTATATCACATACTTTAAGACTTTTACTCAAGTAATATTCAAAACGGTGACTTCAACTTTTACCAAAGTCATTTTGTGGTAAGATATCTGTACTTTTACTTAAGTATGGATTTCAGGTACTTTATACACCACTGTGTATTAGATAAGATAGTGCCCATGTTGCTAGTCATTTCATCCAGTTCATGTGTATTTATGGGTACACAGAGCAGTTGAGATAAATCAGGCAGGTTATTTGTGAATCTGTCTTTGGTGGCTGAAACAATAGTTCTGCCCGGACGATAACGCAGAGCCATATAGTTAATATCATTAATAGGCAGCATGCACAATACAAGGTAGTGGTCAGTAACATCATCAATTTGAGGTACGATATCTATATCAGTAAGATCAATTCCATGCGATATAATTAAATCTAGCGTATGATTAAAATGATGAGTGGGCCCGGTGACGTTTTGCTTGACTCCAAAAGAGTTTATTAGGTCAGCAAATGCAAGTCCTTACGCATCATTTGTATTATCAACGTGAATGTTAAAATCTCTGACAATTAGCTCTTTATCAACATTAACCAATAGGTCTGAGAGGAAATCTGTAAATTCTTTTAGGAAATCTGTATATGGCCCTGGCCCTCTATACACAGTAGCCAGAGCAAGAGATAGGAGAGATTTCATTTACATATCTGACAGTGTAAAATTAAGCAGAAGTATTTCAAATGAGTTAAACCTGTATCCTGTTTTCTGAGGATATCACTATATATTGTTGCAACACCGCCGCCACGACCAATCTGACGGGGCTAATGCTTATAACAGTAGCTTGGTGGAGTAGACTCATTTAGACCAATATAATCATTTGGTTTGAGCCAGGTTTCAGTCAAGCAGAGTACATCAAAACAATTATCTGTGAGCATTTCATTTACAATAACTACTTTGGGTGTGAGTGATCTAATGTTTAGGAGCCCAAGCTTTAAAAATATTTTTGTTCATTTATTTTGCATTTTACTGGTTTAATCACGATCAGATTTGTTTCTAGATTAAATGTATATTTTGACCTCACTATTCGGGGAACAGACACAGTTTTTATAGATTGGACAAGGCAAGTACTTCTATCATTTAGGTGGGTAAGACAAAAGCCATCATAGCAGTTATTTGAGAATTGGCTTACTAGTCATATGGAGCATTGTGTCCTGGAGATGTTGTCCGACAGGAGTTCCGCTACGACTCTGGAAAAGCCTAGGATGCTCCCAGAAAAGATTCCAATTATTAACAAAGAGCAGTTTCTGTTCTTTACACCATGACAATAACCATTCGTTTAAAGCAAAAAGTCTACTGAACCTTTCGTGTCCTCGTCGATACGTGGGAAGAGGTTCTGACACGACGATCCTCGTTGTGGGCGATGTGCTGCATACCATCTCGATCAGGCTCCTGAAGTCCCTCTTCAGAGTCTCTGTCTGCCGCAGCTTGGTGTCGTTAACCCCTGCGTGCAGCACGACAGCGCCGATGCTCTCGTCGCCCTTCAGGATCGCAGGTATCTGCCCAAAATCATCGATAACATGTGCACCAGGGAATCAGTGAGTGTGCACTTTACCTTCAGCTAACGTAGCATGGACGTGCTGGATGATGGAATCTCCGACGATCACAGCGTTGCGTTCTGTCTCGCGGAGGGGAGCAAAGCAGTTCCAGGTGGAGATCTCGAAGACCGGAGGCGGCGGAGGGGGAGAGGTTGTCGCCCGGGGTCTGGCTCGCATCTTCCGCTGCTGGTGCACCCAAGGTCCGTGGTGTCCCAGCGCCGGAGTGAAGGACATCTGGGAAGATCGCGTCTGGGTGTACAGGGCCTGTGCAGAGAAACACATGGAGTAGAGGTGGTGGTAGTTTTAGCAGTGCGCTGTATACTTACCCCGGACTTGGGAGCGTCAGCCCCGGGATGTTTCAAGCGCGGCTCGCCGCTCTCTCAGCTGGGCCTGCTTCTCCAGCAGCTCATGGATCTGCTTCTCCACGGCCTCCAGAACGTGTCCTCACCTGCACTCAAAGGTAGACACACATCCGCCATTAAAGCAAGTAATAGTGAGTAAAATAATGGTAATGTGTGTGAATAGAGTATTAGCAATGTAAGCGAGATTTTCGGCAACCATGCTGGCCATGTTAACGGGCTATAAACTAATAGTGGATTCGGGAAATCAAAATAAAACTAGTGATAACAATGCGCTCTGATTGGTTTTGTTGTAGAATGCGATAGGGGATATATTCACACGGTATAGAAACTGTTATTTTCACACGTTATAGAAACTGCATTTTATAGATTAACTTGCAGTTAATCAATTCACCAGAGCGATGCCTTGCTCAGCCGATCTTGCCAGCTGCTTGATGTCCATGCTCAACATCTTCATTTTATAACTCACACAGAACGGCACTCATCCTCCTCATCCATCTCATCCTCATGGCCAGTATTTTGTAAAACACTTGAAGGAAGGGGTCAACAAGCATGTAAGTTGTTATTGAGTTCTTTATTCAGCCAGCATAATTTTTGTGATAATTTTTCAGACCCAGTCTACAGCTCGGTACACACTGTCAATAATGCTAAATGTTCAGGTGGCTAATCTGTTCACTATCAAATTAAATCTCTCGACACTGCATAGCTTACGCTTGGGGTTATCCCCCTATTCCCAAATTCTGAAGCCTGATTGCATCACGCCTGTAAGTTTTACCGGCCAATGATGCTCAAGTGCTCGAGCTAGGGGTGGAGCCATCCACTATATACTGTAGGTGGGCGCTCAGCGTCACCACCTCAGAATCTTTCTCCTTCACCAAGCAAGCATTGAAGACTTCTACTCATCACTGGTTTCTTCTCTCCATTGACAACGGCAAGAAGACAGGATGTCCCTTAAGGAGTGCTGTGTGTGAGGGGGCCCGATTGAGACCGCTGAACCGCACGTTTGCAAAGCACTCGTTCAAGACGATAACAGTGAAACAGATCCTCGTGCACATTCAGCCAGGGGTTTATCTCTGTAGACCTAAAAGACGCCTATTTTCACATCCAAATAGCCCCTCGTCACAGGCGAATTGTGAGATTTGCGTTCGAGGACAGAGCTTATTAATTCAAAGTTCTCCCGTTTGGGTTGGCGTTGGCTCCGAGAACTTTTACGAAGTGTATAAATGCAGCGCTTTCCCCTCTCAGACAGAGTGTAATTCACATCCTGAATTATCTGGACGAATGGCTCGTTATAGCCTAGTCGTGGAATACACTGGAAAACCACAGATGTCAGCTTCAGGAACATCTGAAGCATCTAGGACTGACAATCAATGTGCAGAAGAGTAAGCTTCGCCCCACGCAGACCATTACATTCTTGGGAATGGATTTGGACTCGCGATCGATGAGAGCACGTCTCTCTCAATAGCGAATACAGTCTTTGGTCAGCGTTCTCATCTCATTCAAACGGGGGAGATTGGTGATTCTGAAATGCTTTCAGAGACTGTTAGGCATATGGCTGTGGTGTGTCAGCTCGGGCTTCTGCATTTGAGACCACTTCAGCTATGACTGAGATCCCGGGTGCCGAGCAAAGCGTGGAAGAATGGTCAGTCATGTTCAACACGAAGATGTGCTGCACAAAATCAGAGAGGAACTGGCCCAACCAGCCATGGTTTCCGGAGTTGGTGGAGCTTTTAACAGCTGCCCCGTGGTCGATTCCGTTGCGGAGAGATCTCTTATCTCGGTGTGGCACCCCAGTCCGGAGCTATGGAACCTGTATGTTTGGCATGTCAGCGCAGAGGACAGATGTTAAACGTATCTCAGTGAGTCTTGGATACAATTGCAGAAGCGAGAGCTCCATCTACCAGACGTCTATATAGTCTGAAATGGAAAGTTTTCGTTTCATGGTGTAGGACGAGATATGAAGACTTAGCCAGATGTGATGTGTCTGTCATTCTATCGTTTCTGCAGGACTGCTTTGGATGCTGGATGCATGCCATCTACTCTAAAAGTGTATGTGGCTGCTATTTAGGCTTTCCATTTGCCTATAAGTGATCACTCGGTTGGTAGGCATTATCTGGTGACGGGTTTTTTAAGAGGAGCACGGAGGCGTCCCTTTCACCCTAATATGGTACCAGTCTGGGACCTTGGTGCTTAGTGCACTCTCTGAGCCACCCTTTGAGCTGCTGCTTTCGGCAGAGTTGAAGGTGCTCTCGTTCAAGACAGCACTCTTGATTACTTTGGCATGTGGTAAGAGGGTAGATGACTTATATGCGCTGTCTACGAGTGCTGCATGTATGGAGTTCGGTAAGGGTGACTGTATGGTCAGACTGCAGCCTAGACGGGGGTATGCACTTTCTACGTTGTTTAGAGCACAGGTTATCATGCTACAGGATTTGCTCCTCAGGATTTGGAGCCAGTGACACACCCACTATGCCCAGTCCATGCTCTGCGAGTTTATCTGGAGAGGACAAGTCATTTCAGGTTGGCAGAGAAGCTGTTTATATGTTTTGGTGGCCGTAGGACTGCCAGTGTCAAAACATTGGCTATCACTTTGGATTGTGGAAGCGATCACATTGGCGTATGCTTCTAAGAATGAGGCCTATGCGTGGGGAGTACACGCCCACTCCACGAGAACAATGGTTTCATCATGGGCTTGAGCAAAATGTATGTCAATTCAGGATATTTGTCTGGCAGCAGGATGGTCTTCACAGGACACCGTTGCCAGATTTTACAACCTGGAGATTCCGTCATTCACACCGCTTGTTCTGTCTGTGCAGTGATGTATCTACAGATTGGTGTTGGTTGCTGCCTGCACCTGGCCATGCCCCCAGTTAACCAGGGTGGTTTTGACTAGGTCTGGTGAACCCAAGGCATGCCTATAATGGTATATATTTCTACATGCGTTCAAGATGTTGTCGACCGCTGTAAGTGCGCTGTTTTTCTTATGTATCAAGTGGTATATGCTGCATATGTACGTGGCTCCAGCAGCGCTGTGGCCAGTCTATGTGTAGTGTTATGCTTACCTCAAGTCTGTTTTATTGTCAATTCTTCCACATGTACAGCACATACATACAGAGAATTGAAATTGCGTTACTCTCAGATCCTTGGTGCATACAGTTGACAGTAAACACTGACAGTAGATGTTCAAATACAGATAAATACAGTTTAAACATATGCACATACAAGTGGCATAAGGCACATGGCAGATAGAGTGCAAACTAGTTAAATAAAACAAAACTGTGAAGTTACTGTATATGTGTAGTGCAAAAAAGTCTTTTTATCAGACTGTCAGAAGAGTGCTTATCACTGTGCTTAGTCCTGATCGGATCGAGCTGGAGGGCATTTGTTTTGCCCCTGAGTGCCCTATGGAGTAGTCAACGGGCTCGGCTCTATTGAAGTCTGGTTTATTATCCATAGTCTGGCTTATTATCTGGCCAGAATGCATGACGAGTCTATGTCAAGTCTGCTTACAGACAGGAGGTTAAAGAGCTGTCTGTCTGGTGCAGTCTTAACAACCTGGATCTCAACACGCTCAAAACAGTGGAGATGACCGTGGACTTCAGGAGAAACCCCCCCTGCACTCCCCCACTCACCATCATAGACAGCACTGTAAGGACAGTGGAGTCATTTAGGTTCCTGGGCACCACTATCTCTCAGGACTTGAAGTGGGACACTCACATTGACTCCAAAGGTCCAACAGAGGTTGTACTTCCTTCACCAGCTGACAGTTTTAATCTGCCATCATTGAATCCGTCCTCTGCACTTCTATAACTGTCTGGTTCAGCTCAGCTACCAAATCTGACCTCAGAAGACTACAGAGGGTAGTCCGGACTGCTCATCATTGGTACAACCCTCCTCCCTCTCCAAGAACTGTACTTATCCAGAGTGAGCAAAAGGGCTGGCAAAATCACTCTGGACCCCTCACACCCAACACACTCCCTCTTTGAACTGTTGCCATCTGGTTGATGCTACAGAGCTCTGAGCATCAGAACGGCAAGTCACAGGAACAGTTTCTTCCCTCGGGCAATCCATCTCATGAACACTTGACAATAATTGTGGAACACACAACACTATTTATACACTTATTTTTCTAACACACATACTTAGTCTACATTTTGAATTTGCAAATAATATACCTGTACATACAAAACTGTCTATTGTAATACCTGTACATACAATTGTCAATTTGTATATTGTTATTCCCTATTTACTCTTTCTATTTTTGTCCTGTCACTGTCATTCTGTTGCACTGTGGAAGCTTCTGTCACGAAAACAAATTCCTCGTATGTGTAAACATACCTGGCAATAAAGCTAATTCTGATTCTGATTATACTCTTCTCGCCAGGTGTGGGGAATACAACACAGCGGGATTGCACGTGTTCCCCAAGTGAGAGACCGAACTTGATAGGGAACATCTCCGGTATACTATATAGGTCGGCGCTCAGCGTCATCACCTCAGAATCTTTCAAATGTCCGAACGGGTACTAGACTCTGAGGATTACAACACAGCAGCACACGCATTGTCTCGTTCCCTCCTTTCAGGGAACCGAGGTTACATATGTAACCAGAGATGTTTTTTCTCTCTCTTTTAGGTCTGCTCCTGGGTTCACTTCTTGGTGACTGACACCTACTGGATACCCGTTGAATAGTTAAGTATACTACAAAGATACATGCAAACACTGAATAACCAAAACGATAATTATTAAAAGGTTAGTTCATACCAAAATGAAAATGATGTCATTAATTACTCACCCTCATGTCATTCCAAACCCGTAAGACCTTCGTTCATCTTTGGAACACAAATTAAAGGGGTGGTTGACTGTTTTTTTCTAGGCTTGATTGTGTTTATGGGGTGCAGTCTAGCATGTGTTCATGCTTGTTTTTTTTAAAAACGCATTATTTTTCACATAATTTACCTTTATTCCACACCTCTCTGTCCCTTCTCTGACAAAGGCCTTGATTTATTTCCTGGTTTTATGAAGCTCCTCCTTCAGAAAACGCGATGGGCTGAGATTGGTTAGCTGGCTCAGTGTGTTGTGATTCGCTAAACCACCAGTATGCGTCTGAACGTCCCGCCCCTCTCCTCAGTGGCATTTGCTCCGGTTGAATTGTAAACAGTGGCATTGTCTATAATGCTTATCAATTTGAGCCCGATTGAGACCCAGAGGATATTAGTGAAGAGGATCGTGCAGAACCTGTGCAAGCACAGCTCTTAATGGTATGTTTGGTTGTTGTTGTCTCATACTTTTAAATACGCTGCTATTTGTAAATGCTACTGCTTCTGTTAGCTTTTAATATACGGTTTTATCCTGATTAAAGCTTTAATACAGCACAGCAACCGCACGCGTGTCCATTTATAATGCTTCTCATTGCTGTGTGAAAATAAGTGTATAATTGGAACAGTTTGTTGGAGCTTATCTGACGATCTGAATGAGAGAGAGAGAGAGAGAGATGCAGAGCAGGGCGACAGTAACAGTATTAAGAACCGCTGCTTTAATGATTTTGAAACTTGAGAATCCATTAGAATCGTTAGAAGACAGAATCACGATTCATATGAATAGATTTTTACGTGCACCCCTAGTTTTCTCTTCCTCTTCTCTGAAGCAGCGCAGCATGGCCTCGCCCCCTTCGTTGTGTGTTCCCCGGGGCGGGGTTTATCTGGGTCTGTGATGTATCAGACCCGGGAAGTAACTCGTTGTAGTCCCTTACCAGTCGTTTTTGTAGGCATTAAACTGCCAGAATTTTAAAAGACAATATCTCTGTTTGCATTGAACTTTCAGCGTCGTAACTCTGCAGATATTGTTTATGCTCAAACAGCAACATTACACACTAACTAATGTTAAAAAAGTGAAATTGCAATCAACCACCCCTTTAAGATATTTTTGATGAAATTGGAGAGCTATCTGACCCTCCATAGACAGCAACACAACTGAAATGTTCCCAGGTCCAGAAACGTAGTAATTACATTGGTAAAACAGTCCATGTGACATCAGAAGACGTAACTCGGGGGAGAAGAATGAGTAAATTACAATGAGTAAATTGTTATTTTTGTTTTCTTTGTGCAAGAAAAAAAAGAATTCTCGTAGCGTCACAAAACTGAAGTTGAGCCACTGATGTCATATGGACTGTTTTACCGATGTATTTACTACGTTTCTGAACCTGGGAACATTTCAGTTGCGTTGCTGTCTATGGGAGATCAGATAGCTGTCCGATTTCATCAAAACTATCTTAATTTTTGTCTTACGGGTTTGGAACGACATGAGGGTGAGTAATTAATTACATCATTTTCATTTTGGGGTGAACTAACCCTTTAATAATTGAACAAAAAAATACAGAAAAAAATAAAACAAATAAATAACATTTTGGGGGGGTCTAGCTTTTTATACAAAATTTAATTATCTGGTTAATATACTCTATATTTCCCCACATTATTTTAATGTGCCATCTGATACAGAGTATCAGCTTCATTATTAGGCACTGTTTCAAAGAGGATCAAATGTTTGCTTGTCCAAATAACAAAAAAGCCAACAATTTTTTTCACATTACTGTACACATTATAGGTCTTAATCCACAATGCACATCTCCACCTAGTGTCAGAGAAATGTTTGCCTGAGCAACTGTGGGACCATCCTGCCAAGTTTAGTCTCCATGCCATTTATGATCTCTGCAACCCATATGCTTTAGGACAGAAAAACTAGATGAAAGATGAAAGAGAAGAAAATCAGTACAAACAGTAGTATTCCAGCTTCTTCAGTGCTTGAACCTCTAAACATGTTTAAAGCACATTCCAGTACAAGCAAACATTATCAGTAGTCCACCAATCACAGCAAAATAGACTTTTTTACACTCTTGGGATATGATGACAAAGCAGTTGTTGTTACTAACATATAAAATAGTCAAGTCAAGTCAACTCTGCTCAAACACAGAAAGGGTTTGCCATTGAATCTCAAGTTGAAGGGAATGCAACAGCTGTGTGCCACTATATTCGTCATTCAGTCATCTACCTTGGTAAGTATATATACATAAATGGGGTAACAAATTCAGATGGGATTTTGCTTTTATTTCTAACTCATTATCAGCAATTGCCAAATACTTCATACCTGCTGCTGTAGATAAATAATAATAATAATGACTATGGATGACAAATATTTATTTATTTATTTATTTTACCACAAATTATTTGAACATTTGAACATTTTGTTTTCCTGCTTTTGTGCCTGTGTAGTAATTTGATATTATAAATGCATTGCATTAAGTCCTGTTCTGACTCTTTGTTCTGCCTGGGCTGTGTTTCCCAAAAACATCATAGTCATAAGCAGATCGTAGAAACCACAGTCTACTGTCTCTACGATCTACGTAGGCTCATACAATGGTTTTGGAAAAGCACGGCCCTGTATGTTTCATTTAGGTCACAGATGGACAACTTGACATTCAAATACAGCATACTTTTAGTGGAGGGGCTGCACGTTACAAATCAGTCCAAGCATCTTGCATTCAGTCTTCTTTTGATTGCTTACATATTTATTATGGTTTCTAACATTGGGATATTGATTCAGATCTCATTGCAAAAGAGCTTACACCAGCCTATGCACATTCTTTTCTGCAACTTGCCGCTCAATGATGTATTAGGGACAGCCATTCTTTTGCCTTACTTCATGAGAAATATTTTAACAGACCCACCTGAGCGTTACATCACATATGTGGAGTGTGTTATGCAAGCTTATTTTGGACATGTATATGGAACAACAAGCCACACTATTCTAATGATCATGGCCTTTGACAGATATGTGGCCATATGCAATCCACTGCGATACCCAACCATAATGACCAATAATATGGTGGTTAAATTGTCAGCAGGAGCCTGGGGTATTGCATTAGTGCTGGTAGGAATTCTAATCAGCCTCAGTGTGCGTCTTTCTCACTGCAGATCATTTATTCAAAACCACTTTTGTGACAATGCTTCACTATTTAAACTTTCCTGTGAAAGTACAGTGATTAATAATGTATATGGATTAACTTTTACTGTGGTTTTACTAACAACCTCATTGGGGAGTGTGGCTTTAACATATCTCAGAATAGCGATAGTATGCTTCAAAAGCAAAAACAAAGCAACTAACAGCAAAGCCATGAAAACCTGCAGCACACACTTAACTGTTTATGTGATCATGATGGTTTCTGGATTTGTCACCGTTTTTCTTCATCGTTTTCCTGAACTCTCTGAACAAAGAAAACTGTCCAGTATAATGTTCCATGTTATTCCTCCATGCTTGAATCCCATAATATATGGTTTGCAAGTCAAGGAAATAAGACAGGGACTATTTAAAATAATTTATAAAAGTAAAATTAACACCATGTGAAAGTTAACACTTTTTTTATTACAAATGCAGTCATTTATAAAAGAAACAAATAATCGTTGTAATTCAATATGCAGATTTTCTTTAAATTTAGTGCTAATGTAAGATTAAAGAAAGTTTAAAAAATAAATCCTATTGTAATAATGTTTTAAATAATGTACAGCAGTGATTTGTTGTTTGTGACCAAATATTCACATCAGAAATATGAATACTAATAGCAAGTAATTATGATACACAATATATAAGTAATATATGATATAGCATATCATATGACTATGATATACATGTAACTATAATATGAGTCAGTATAATAAAAGAATAAAGTGACAAAAATTCAACGTGCCATCTGTTTTCTCCATGAGTAGCACTACTGCATTTACTGAATTACAGTATGTCACTCTTTTTTTGTCATATATCACAAGTGAAAAGAACACTCCTTACTTCAGGCCAGAGGCATTCAAGCATAAATAAGACAAAATATGATGCATAAATTAGCTATTGAATGAATTAATTGAATTAATTAACATAAAAGCTTTTAGCAAATCATGTACAATCATATATACATATTTTTGCTGTCCAAAAACTGCATGAACTCTGAACTAACAGCTAAGAAAATGCTCTGCTTTTAATATTACACCTACATTACGTCCTTAGCTGGTGTGGGGCCCGGTGCGAGATACGAGGTGGGTCCCCCTCGGTCCATTCGCGGTTGTGTTCCGGAGGGGGTGGAGGGGTGGGTAGGGTCCCTCTCAGTCGGTTTGACTCAGGGCTCCCTCAAAGCACTGGGCCCTGTGTGACCACACCAGTTGCACCACCCAAAGGACGGCCTTGATACCTTCCATTATGACTTTTGTTAAATTAAGTACAAACTTGTAAAAGTCACACAACATCTTTAATCCAAACAGACTTTGTCAACACTTCAAAAAGGACAAGAAGAGCTAGAATTGCACACTGTCCTGCATGAACAGACAAACAACAGGTCATTTGAAACTTTTAAAAACTATTCTCAAACACAGAAAGGGTTTGCCACTGAATCTCAAGTTGAAGGGAATGCAACAGCTGTGTGCCACTATATATTAACCAAAGTGACAACAATTTATAGATCATAGATCAATGACAGGGAGAGCTGGGCAATTAATAGTAAATATGACCAAGACAGGTTGCTATTATTCTTATTTTTTAAATGAATAATAAAAACGCTATATAAGCGCATTTCAAATGTTTATGAGGAATGTGAGAGTATTAGCACGCAATGTTTTATTTTATTGTTTTTCCTGCGAAAAGAGTTTATAGTCCCGCCATTTTTGGATGTGCTTTCTGTCGTCTCTGGAGCACGTCACAACAATGAACCAGCTCACATACATAATAAATAAATCTGCAGAAAGCTTGAAAACCAATTAAAATAAAAAAACAAATCTTCTCTGATTATTTAGTTCATATAGGTGCATTTCGCTATTAAAGGCACATCCACTGTGGAGATGGCGAGTCTGAGAAAGCACTAGTTTATTAATTAATAATTAAAATGTCTTCTTTTTCTCCTATGCATTCATAATCATTACTTTAGCCGGTGCTTTGCGGCAAGCTTTATGCGTGCGTTTGAGCGCGGAATAATACGCTTAAATGCCTATATTAAAGGATGGTTTAGTAGGTTATTATACTAATCAATTTAATATAAACGTGCGGCTAGTTGACTAGAAAAATCTTTAGTTGGGGGCAGGCCTTGGCACAAGAAACCGATCCATTTTTAAAATAAAATGCTGACATTACATGCTGCATGACTGCAAATCACGTTGTATTGTACTGCAGTATTTATGCATGTGTAATGAGTCAAATGTTTTTATTTTATTTTATTTATTATGGGGGTGCTTTGGTTTTTCTTGGGGGCGCTGGAGCACCTGTATGGGATCATTTTCCCGCCAAATGTATTGCAGTCACAGATAAAAAAATAACAAGCATGAAAACAAAATTTAAAAAGGCAAGTAAAAATATATTGCACAAGATTTAAAAATGAAAGCAAAGTTTTCAGAATAGCAAGCAATGGTCACGAATCGAAAAATAATAAGCGTAAATAAAAAAATGAATAACGCATTTTTAAAACTAATAAGCATGAATCAAAACTTTAAACACATTTAAAATCATATTGCACAAAATTAAAATATTAATGCAAAATTATCTGACTTTCGCACATAATCATGTTTTCCTTGGTTATATTTCTCTGTTTTTTCTGCTCTCATACATTTTCTGCTCATATTTTTATTTTTTGTATGCTTATGCTGTTTTTCCCTTCGTGCTTGTTTCCATGTTCTGCGCTTGCTTTCCCAAATGTTGCTGATAGAGTTTCATGTAAATCAGCGCGGGCTCAAGCGTCATCATTGGTTCACTAGTTCTAGATTGACAGCTCCTCCTCAGCCAGTCAGTCGAAGAGGAGCGGTGACGTCACTGCAGTGCGCCTCTTTAGCTGCCGATGCTCAGTGTTCTGTTCACTTGTACAGGTGAAAATGGATTCCTGTCAGCTGGGAAACATATTTCTGTACAGGACACTGTTATATGTGTCTGTCTGTCACTGCTGTATGCCTGCCTGGCGATCCGTTAACGTTAAATGAGTGAATTGGTAAATTAATTATGAATGAATGAATGTAATGTTTTTGCATTGACTAGGCTAGATTTGACTACTGATCAATGAAAGCGATAGTGTTACAGAGGAGACAGTTACAGATGCCAGGTGGATTTGATATGCACAATGATTCATTTACATAAGATTCATTTGTATATTGTGTTTATTTACAGAAACACAATATGCAACAAGCTACATATATAATTGCATAACACTATCATATTAATATTTTAAATATATAAAGTTACAATACAGCAACAATATGAAAGTAAAACAGCCAGCAGGTGGCGGCAAGGATCTTTAGAGTAAGACATTAAATCATTCATTCAGTGAGGAATAAAGTGAATCATTCAATATGAAAGCTGCTGTGTGTTGCTTGTAGGTGCTGTTCTGCTGTGGCTTTGTCAAAATAGAGCAAAATGAGAAAATAGTTACAATATTAAACTCACTCAAATTTTCCTTCTTGTTATATTGATTATACTACAGTTCAATAAAGATTTTCAATGGAGCTGATATTCGGGGAACACACTCTTCCTGATATGATATTGCTTAATTGTATGTCATTTTCTAATCTCAGTGTAACACAAAATGTGATAAATCTTACAAAACCATCAACCTTATCAATTACATACTGTGCATTAAAGAAAACGCTGCAGATAGCTGTTTACAAAAAACAATAAAAAAAAGCTAAATATTGCCCACATGAGCAATATACAGCAAATTGTGACTGGGATGTATTACTCTTACTCATATTATCCTCTCCTAACAGTTAGTGTTGTCACGGTACCAAAATTTCAGTATTCGGTACCAATAACAGTGAAAATCCACGGTTCTCGGTACCAATTTCGGTACCAAAGCAAAACACAAAAATATGCTAATTAAAAAACACATTTTTATTAATAAAGTTAAACAAAAATAAACTGCACAAAAAACAATGCCATTTTTTATGCTAATTTAAAATTATTTCAAGTTTTTTCACAACTAATAAAAGTATGAAAAAAGTAAACAAGTTCCACCCAAAAGTTTTTGTCATATTTCTGCTGCCGCTGAAAAACATCTGTAAACTGTCTGTTTTAGGGTTTGCTGGAGCTTCATGATCTTCCTGCGGCTGGAAAAGGAAAATATAATATTAGTAAAGCAGTGGACTGATTCTGACCAAATACAACATTAGATCATTGACTCCAGCTAAAATATAACATTTCAGAAAATAACAAACCTCAGCTTTTATAATAAATTTAGACAAGATTACATATATTTTAAGACAAGTGTATATCAAATAGAAGGAAACTGTAGTATTAAAAACACTTTACAATAAGATTCCATTTTTTAGATAACATGACCTAAACAATAAACAACTATATATTGCAATTATTCTTCTTAGGGTTAATTTCAAAATTTACAAATACATCAAAATCAATCAATCAAAGTTCAATCTGTTAAAATTATTTAATGCACAATGAACAATGATCATGTGTTTGTATTAAATAACATTCACAAACATTAATTAATGTTGTAAAAATATATTGTTCACTCACTGTAAGTTGATGTTAGATAATAACATGAAGTCATTGTAAAGTCTATACAGGAGATAACATTTGACTGTACTTTCATTTAATACAAACTGTGTACATATTTAATTTTAAAGGGCTTTTAAAACTGCTAGTTATCCAGCAAAGAATAAAAACAACTAGCAACTAACTAGCAAAAAAAAAAAAAAGGCCAGAACTGTTTTTTTCTGACGGACTTATGACATAAACACTGTTAACTGTTTGTACATTCTCCAACACGCATATTTTAGATTCACAATTCATTTAAAAGCCTCTGGTGTGTAAAAATAGTAAATACCATCATGTCCTCCTGTTGTTTTTACCCTAATAAAAGGTATAGGCGCATTAAGTAGTTAATAAAGAAACTTCATTCTAATGCTCATTATATTAGCGTTAGCCGCGCTTATGCAGAGGATTAACTCCGCTATAACGGCAGTTTATTTTAATCCGACATTCAAATTCAAATATGGAATAATATGCATAACAGAATATCTAAATATTAAATTGAAACTTACCTGCTTGAACTCTTTCATTTGATCCGGGTGTCGGTCTTTAAAGTGTTTTATTAGTTTGATGCATTTGCTCCTTTGGACGTCGCCCTGTGACTTAAAGACACCTGGTACCGTGACGTTTTCATTTTTTTAGTACCGACTTGGTACCGAAGTACCGGGTCTTTTAACAACACTACTAACAGCAATAACCATGAGACTTATTATTAGTCAGGTATGGGCGAGCCTGACACATATAACGGTGACTTCACGAGGCCGGTGTAACAGTCGATTATGTTCCCCTCGGAATGTCTGTTCCCCTTTACGCAATCATACTACATGTCTTGCGTAGTTGCCTAGTTACCATACGTACTATCAGAACGAACGTACTCATGAAGCACAACTGGATGTACGGGAAGCAAAGTAGTTCTAAAAGTATCGTGTTTTCTCCGAAACTTGGAAATGGATTTAAGAAGCAAGGTTTTTCCCCAACTTACAACCGATTTAAGCGTAATCTTTGAGGCTTTGGTTATTATGCAGAAGTGTCTAGCACAAGCCTATTTGAAACACAATGTCTGTCTGTTTTTAAATGTCACTTAATTTTGAGTGAAATAAACAAAGAGACAAATTTTGCAGAAGGTGTAACAATTTACAAAAGAAAAAGACTACAAAAACAATGGCTTTAAAATTCAGTTTGATTTATTGCAAGAAAAGCATTTGTATTCTTTTTCTGTGGATGGATTATTAACACAACCCATATGGAACCATCGCCCACAGTCATCACAGGAAATCTGTAAAAATAATAATAAAAAAAATGTTAGCAACATTGTCAGCAATTGTGCTAGTTTATTCATTAATATTCCACACCAATTTAATAAATAAGTAAATAAAAATAAAAGGTTACCCAGAGATCATCTGCATCCGAATCATCAAATGTTTCTGCTTCCCCACAAAAGTGACACAGGTCACTTAGGTCATCTAGGAGGTACAGTACAATGGAGAGGGTATGATTTTTTTAGGTCAAATTTTCAAAACACTAATGAAAGTGATGCACATCAAAAGGCATGTCAATAACATTAATGGTTAAAAAAAAAAAAATACCAGATTGGTCAAGCAGTGTTGATGCAATCTCCAGTCTGAGTTGTGCTATGTCTTGTGGTGCATTGGAGAAGTCAATGTTGGTATTTTGCAGAATATGTTCTGCAAACTGAAAAAAAGTTTAAAGAAAAAAAAATTATTAAAAACATCCTCCTATTTCAATGAACATTTCATATGTGCCATGTCACACACCTTCAAAGCAAACACACCACATGACGTAGCATCCATCTGACGTGGATGAGACGGACTTTCACACACCCAGTGTGAAACTGGAATTCCCTTTATTCTCATCATTGCTCTACAAACAGATTTTTCCCTTCTTTCAATCATACACAACTTCCCAAAAACACTACATCGGATTGGCGAATTAAATACCTTGTTGTTTCCAAACACCTTTTCTTCTTGATGTCAGACTCTCCAAGTGGGTCAAGCAGAATGGTTTTTTTTTTGGATGGGTATAAAGCCTAGGTAACATGCAAAATTCCCAGACATCACAATAAGGGAATATTAGTGCAAAAATAAACATTTTAAGGGGATAAGGGACAGCTCAAAAGAAACTGTTCTCCACCACAAACACTTACAACTAAAAACCAATGGTGACACTCATTTACAATGCCCACTATGACCTCATAGTTTGCTGGATCCACCTGAAAATAAAAAGAAATCAAATGTATTATCTACACATTGCTAAACAAAGCATCCAAGGCCTTTTATAATTTTTTTACACATGGCCAGAAAAAAAATGAATATAAACATTAATAAATAAAAGCATTAATACAACAGACCTTGAGTCCCCGATATTTTCCATTCCACATGGCTGTCATAGCAAATGTGTCCATATGGAATGCTTTCTCTGGTGAAGTCAAGTTGTGCTGCTTCACTTTCAGTCTCAGATATGCATTTATTACCTTGGCAAACATTGGAAAATGAAACCTTAATTCAAATTATTAATACATTACATGAAAGCCTTATCTGACACACCAAAAAAAAAAAAAAATACACATCAATAAAACATATACCTCACTCTCCAACTCCTTCCCAGGGCCGATCTGTAAAATATCTTGGTAAAATAACTTATAGGGTCCCACTTTGGACAGCAGTACATGACTGTCATTTCCAGCCCAGGCACTTTTGATACCTACAGAAAAACAAAGCACACACCACCTGATATATTATAATTCAGACAAACATTGATCGATTACAACATGTGATTTTTCATCAGCACTTACAGCTATGTACTGCATCCTTGGTGTCAGCTTGTATAACTGTTGCCACTGTAGTAGTGTGGGACACAGGAGAGGAAAGTGGCATTGATAAATCCAGTGGAGACAGGGAAGAGGATGATTTGGGGAGACATGGGGAGGAAGCTTTGGTGCCGTTGGTGAGGATGGAGGTGATGGTGGGGGCTGCTTTTCTTTAGTGATGGTGAGGTCTACAGGTGTAGGTGAAGGGTGTTGTCCAGTTTCTTGATGTGGTCTTTTAAGTTGGGGTTCATGTAGAATAAGTCTGTGGGGTAACCGGGGTGTGTTTTCTTTAAAGGATTTAAGGTGGTCTGTACTGATTTTGGGGTATATGAAACCCTTCTCATCCCTCAGATCTGCGCTCTTGTCTTTTAGATGTATAATTTCATATGGTCCCAACCAGCTGCGCTCAAGCTTGCCCCCCTTCCTCTGCTGGGTCCTTATGTTTTTCCGTAGGACCTTTTGGCCTACAGAGAACGGTGCCTGATTTGCCACCCTCTGTCTCCGCTCCTGTTTTTTTTTTTCATGTTCTCTTTTACTATGTGGTCCATTTTCTCCTTGAGAGAAATGGCCCCTGACACAGTGTCCTCTGCTATCACGGACTCCACTGTGCTGTTGACCTTTTGGGAAATATAGAACATTGAAATTATGTAATCAATTTGTAATTGAAACATTAATTTTTATTGAAGAATGTACATTATTTCATACCTCAAACGTCTCAGGCACCTCACAAGGATATCGTGCCTCCATGCCAAACATTAAGAAAAATGGGGAGAACCTAGTTGTCAGCTGAGTCTTGGTTCTTAGACCAAACATTACTGCATCTAGGTACTCATCCCATTTTTCAGGTCGTGCATCCACGAGTTTACACAAGGCTCTAGAGTCAGAACCAAGAGGAGTGGAAAGTTATCAGTATAACCAATTGGAAAGCCAAGCAATATTACCTTGAATATAGTATTCCCACAAAGCCACCTGTTAATAAAGGTTCACCTCTGAATGGTTCCATTTAGTTTTTCCACGAGCCCGTTAGTTTGTGGATGATATGGGGCACAGAGGCTTCTTTCCACACTGAGGAAGGCACAGAGTTCTCTATTGATCTGTTTGAAAAACATGCATAAGGTTTGTAGGATTCTGATTTGCACAAAACATTTAAGGTTCAATGCATATTTTATGTACACAATTTTACCATGCATACAAAATTTGGTTCATTCAGCAAGCTACAAACCTGGTTCACAAACTCAGTGCCTTGGTCAGTGAGTATCCTCTTTGGTGCTCCAAACCTGTAAAAGAAATTGATGATGCAGCGAGAGACAACTGCAGCAGATTTATTGGGAATCGCATAGGCCTCTGTCCATTTTGTGTAATAGTCAACCAGGACACAAATGTACTCGTTGCCTTTGTTGGTCCTGGTGACTTTACCCACTAGGTCCATACCTAGCAGTTCCAGTGGCTTGTCCACCTTAAAGTTAAAAGAGCACAACAAATACATTTAAATTCTGTGACCATATTCTGTGACACATTCTCTTTGAATGCCTGTGAACAAGCTTACATACACATATTGGGATGTACTTGGGCTCCTGTTTGATGGACGGCCTACTAAACTGGCACTGGGCACACTGCAAAACCTGATATTCAGAAAGAAGCACATGAGAAATGCAATTCGAAAACATAATCCATTTGTATCCCATGGAAAAGTTGAAAGGAATAATTTTATATTTACCCATTTATCAATGTCCACCCCCATTCCAGGCCAGTAAAATCGGGCTGAAATGGCAAGCTTTGTCCTTTCTGTTCCACAGTGTGCTCCATAGGGGCTGGCATGTAATTCTAAAAAGATTTGGTTGGCCTCTTTTTGCCCAACAACCACTTTTCTTCTCAACTCCACATTGTTTTTTAAGGAAATGTGGTAAAGTTTGCCATCTATTAAAACAGCATTATTGTTAGCAACATCTATAATAATAATTAAACAACTATTAAAGATGTTCTGAAGGCCCAATGCAAGAAATAGGCCCATTTAAAATTATATTAAAGAACAGGTAATTTTTAACATTGTAATTGTTGTAAAGTCAATTTAGTATAGTTTATTGACAAGTATTAATTTTGTATCAAGTCTTGGTATAGATCTATATCTCACTGTCAGTATATGGATATCACTTAGAGTAGTTTGCTTACCATCAACTTGGAAGTTGTTAGAACGTCTGCGAATGACATATTTTTGCTCTTTTTTAATGTCAAATGGGTAAATTCCTTGAGTTTTATAATTGAAAATTTCCTCATACATTTTTGGATCCATTGTTTGGATTGTAAGAAAATGCCAGCAAGAATAGAAATTCAAGTGACAGTGTGGCATGGTCATATCCCCAATTTATAGCTCTTGATTAACTTCTTTAATTGATTTCATTAGTGTCCTATTAAATTAGGCTATGTGTCTAGTTACTATAATAGCTGTGTAGCCTATTTACCCTTGCATCTTGTATTGAGACCTTCTTGTGACAATTTTGTTAAGTGTTCAAATTCAAAATATGCCATTAAATTATCATTTAGAGGACTGATAGATTAAATATTATAATGTATTATATATAGATATGAGGCATCAAGTTTAGATGTTTGCACCGACAGTTTAGGCTAAATTGTATATGCAAAATTCAACTGCATAAACTCAGACATTAGACAAAAACAAAGGAACAATTGCAAGAATAATAAAAACCACAGAACATTAACGGGATCGTGAGAATAATTTTATTATGCTGCATTGTAGCAAGACATTTGAAAGTTGCGCCAACATTTTGTCCCCTTTCGCTTTCCGTACATCCAGTTGTGTTTTGGTGTATTTTCATGCTGCAGTGTTGCCAAATCCACAGTCTATTTTCCGCGGAATTGGGCTACTTTGGGCCAATGTTTGATGAACAATTTGTTCGGGTTTATTAAGCAGACCTGGCAACCCGCTAAGCAGACACGCTTCGTCAAGGGGGAACAGGAATTCCAGAGGGGAACGGAATCGACTGCTACACCGGTGCATATTGTGGCTGCTCCCTTTCAGCGATGTGGCCATATAGGCGAATAAATACAGGTGAATATAACCACGACGGCTCATTTAACGTTAACGGATCGCCAGGCAGGCGTACAGCAGTGACAGACAGACAGACACATATAACAGTGTCCTGTACAGAAATATGTTTCCCAGCTGACAGGAATCCATTTTCACCTGTACAAGTGAACAGAACACTGAGCATCGGCAGCTAAAGAGGCGCACTGCAGTGACGACACCGCCCCTCTTCGACTGATTGGCTGAGGAGGAGCTGTCAATCTAGAACTAGTGGACCAATGAAGACGCTTGAGCCCGCGCTGATTTACATGAAACTCTAACCGCAACATTTGGGAAAGCAAGCGCAGAACATGGAAACAAGCACGAAGGGAAAAACAGCATAAGCATACAAAAAATAAAAATATGAGCAGAAAATTTATGAGAGCAGAAAAAACAGAGAAATATAACCAAGGAAAACATGATTATGTGCGAAAGTCAGATAATTTTGCATTAATATTTTAATTTTGTGCAATATGAATTTAAATGTGTTTAAAGTTTTGATACATGCTTATTAGTTTTAAAAATGCGTTATTAATTTTTTTATTTACGCTTATTATTTTTCGATTCGTGACCATTGCTTGCTATTCTGAAAACTTTGCTTTCATTTTTAAATCTTGTGCAATATATTTTTACTTCTGGCATTATTATTCTGAAAATTCTGGCATTATTACTACATTAATTATTTACATTAATTACTATAATCATGCTGTTCCAAACCTGTAAGACCTTCGTTCATCTTCGGAACACAAATTAAGATCAGCAAGGGTACTACCAGGATTAAGGCACAGAAACATAGTAACACAGTAAGGACATTGTTCAAATAATACATGATGACATCAGTGGTTCAACTGTAATTTTACGAAGCTGAGAATATTTTTACGAGTGAGAATACTTTTTGTGCCAAAAGAAAACAAAAATAACTACTATATACAACAATTCATCTCCTTCGCGTCACCTTGGTGCCATTTTGGAGAGTATTACGACACATGAGCGTGCTTTGATCTGAACGTAAAAAACGTATGCGCATTTGTATGCACGTATGCTGACACAGAACACGCATACGCTGCATCTTGTTTATGTTCAGATCTAAGCACGCGCACAGCACATAATTACATGTACCAGCATTATTTGATTGTTGGTTGTTTTTTTGTTTCTTTGTTTCATATCCACTGATAAAAATATATTTAATGCAAGTGTATAATTGCTGGCTATACTAGACGCATACTTTCTTGTCTCCATTCTTCCCAAACACAGAACATTCTTGAGGTTTGCTTTCAGGGGCGAAGCTTACCAACATCAGGTTCTTCCGCTCGGCCTTGCACTCTCACCCTGCACTTTCACGAAGTGTGTGGATGCTGCTCTGGCTCCCCTGCGACTTCAGGGTATCCGCATATTGAATTATATCAACGATTTGTTGATATTAGCTCAATCAGAGCAGGCGGTTCGGCATCGAGATGTCGTTCTCGCCCACATGAAAGAGCTGGTTAAATGCCAGAAAAGTAGTGTTTTCTCCACAACAGAGAACCACTTATCTAGGCGTGGTGTGGGATTCGACCATGATGCAGGCACGTCTGTCTCCTGCTTGGATCGAGTCGATCCTCACTGCAGTAGCGAGAGTCCGAGAAGGCCGGTCACTCACTGTAAAGCAGTTTCAGAAACGGAGCGGTCTGTGGAGCGGTCATCATCTCTCGTGGCACATCAACTGCCTCGAGATGCTGGCCGTGTTTCGAGCACTGAAACACTTCCTCCCGGACCTAAGAGGCCGCCATGTGTTGATGCGCTGGAGAGAGTGCGCCGGGACGGGTCCGTTTACTGCTAGTAGCCCCGTTCTGGCTGGACTGAGTATGGTTCTCGGATCTAATTTCCCTCCATTTCCCTTCTCGATGGCTCTCCATGGGAGATTCCTGTCAGGAGGGATCTCCTCTTCCAGTTGTGGAAGCTGTGGGTGTGCTTAGGGGGCACAACTCATAGCCTCCGGTCTCTCAACTGAGGTTGTTGAGACCATCCTCCAATCCAGAGCTCCCTCTATGAGGAAACTTTCCACTTCCTGGTGCAGAGACCGCCAGCTCAACCCAGTCAACTGCCCGGTTGATTCAGTGCTAGATTTCCTGCAGGCCAGATTCTCCGCAGGGTTGACCCACTCCACCTTGAAGGTCTATGTGGTGGCCATTGCGGCCTACCACGCCCTCTCTGTGGTCAGTCTGTGGGCAAGAACCCCCTAGTTACACGTTTCCTCCGTGGTGCGCTGAGGCAGAGGCCTCCGGCCAGTATAAGCTTATGCTATTGGTGGATTGGGTGCTATTCCATAGCCTTGAGTCCTCTGATTTCCCCTTTTCCTTGGGGGTTTAGGCTCATTACACCCAAAGTGTGGCGACCTCCAAGGCCTTCCTGTCGGGTGCCTCTATGCAGGACATTTGTAACGCTGAGGGTTTGATCACGCCGCTCACGTTTGCGAGGTTCTTGACTTCGATATGCATGCCACTCCGGGCTCCTCCGTTCTCTCGCCTTAGTTGTGCTCTTCCACACACTTAGGCAGGGATTTGAAAGTCTGGCGGAATGGGCATTCTCGTTCCCATAGCGTTTTGACACAGCTCGAGTTCCTGAAGGGGAACGTCTCCAGGTTACGCATGTAACCATGGTTCCCCAAGGGAATGAGACGCTGCATCTACCTGCCATACTTCTGGCATCCCTGTGAGCGCTTACTTCATTTCCAAGAAGCTGCAGCTGTATCCACCGCACGTGCTTTTAAGCTTCCTGGTCTCTACGTCACCCCGCCTGTAGTCTCAGCCACAGACGTCACACCCACGGAACGTTAGCTAAACGTCTGATGCTTATGGCACACAAAAGTGGAAACACTTCAGGAGTGTCGAAGTCGTCGTCGGATTGGTTGAATTATATAGGATTTCCGGGAGACGTGTGTGTCGCGTTCTTAAACATTTCTCTTGGAAACAAAGATGCCATGGCGCCAAACCCCTCCACGAAAGAAGAAAGCTGTCGTGTTTACAACTGTGACGACAAATGCTTATCAGGATCAAATAAATGCTGGATTTTCAACAGTATGTGAAATATTTAAAGTTTCCGGCTTAGAATCTATAAAATACATCTGAGAGTTTCACACACCGGTCTGTTATTGTGGCGATATTTCCACGCCCCGAAATGTGACGCTGAACGAAACGAACTGTGATTGGTTGTTTGACATGTCGGTCAAACGGCCTCATGGGCGGGCTTTGGCCAATGAAAGCTACGATAGATTCCAGACCTTCAGCCGTCAGTCTGAAGGTCTGGCTACGCGAGACTACCCCGCCTGTGACGTTTTGCCCATCCATTGGACTGATTACACACGTGATTCAGAGTGTGGTCACGCTGAAGGCGTTCCCATAGAGTTTCAATGCAGCGTCTGGTTCCCTCGGGGAACCATGGTTCCCTTATCAGTCAGTCACATTCGACGTAACGTCAGTGTGACTGACTAATGGGATCTCGCCCGAGAGCCAAATCATCTTCGAGTGTTAACAAAACAAGCCAATGACAGTTGGCGTGCGTGTTTCGCTACGCGCACCCCGCCCCGCAGCGCGGGTATAAAAGGAGAGCACGTGCAAACGCACATCAGCTTTTCGCTTCGGAGCCGAGCCTTTTCAGTGGATCTCCGAGAGTGTCTGCAAGACAGCATTTTCACGAGTGTTGGTGTGACGGTGCGTCAGTGGAGGTTGCTGTCCAGTGCTGCTGCTTCATCTGAGCATGCTGCAGCTCCCCTGGGAGCTTCAACACTTTTTTTCCTTTTTCTAAAAGGGCAATATCTAAAAGAGCAATATCTAAAAGAGCTCCACGAGCGACGGGCGACTTTTTAAAGATGGCTTCCCGCTCGTGTGTTTCTGGATGTGGTCGTTTCCTGGCTTCATCTGACGGTCATGATCGCTGTCTCTCGTGCTTGGGCAATCAGCATGCTGAGTCAGCGCTCGTGGATGAGTCATGTTCTCAAGGTGGGAACATGACCATCGCGACGCTGCGCTCCAGATATCTCCCCGACAAACGGGGGGGGGGGGGGTGTATCCCCCTTGCCATGCCCCGTTCTAGCTCCTCCGGCTCGGAGGGCTACTTCGGCTCATGGTCAGGGTGACTTGAGGATCACAGTGAGAGCTTCCCCGTCGAGTGCGTCACCGCGGGCCTCTCACTCCTCCAGCGCGTCGCACCATCTGGTGTTTCCGGACAGGCTTGCGGTGTCCTCGGACAGGGCGGGGCCCAGCATGTCGTTCGGAGCACCAGCGGATGACAGGATGTCGATCGCTGCATCGGAGGGCGAGCTAGGTTCTGGAGATGACGATTCGGCTGCACTGCCTCCGTCAGGATGAGTGGCATTGCCCGAGTCAGATCCAGGGCTGACTGCTATGCTTTCCCGGGCCGCTGAGAGCGTCGGGCTGCACTGGAGGCCTCCTCCTTCTCCCGAATGCTCAAGGCTGGACGACTGGTTCCTGGGGGCGCAGGCCAATCATCGGCAATCACCTCAGGTTCCGTTCTTCCTGGAGGTGCATGAGGAAGTGACTAGCTCTTGGATGGCACCATTTTCTTTGCGGGTAATCCGCGCCTCCCGTCCAGGGCTCGTGGGTTCTCGTTCGTTTCAACGGCCGAGGCTTACAGAGCTGCTGGACAGGTCACCTCTGCCCTGCACGCAATGGCCCTCCTGCAAACCTACCAGGCCAAGGCGTTGAAGCAGCTGTACTAGGGCAGTTCTGACCCAGGTTTGATGCAGGAACTGCGCACAGCGATGGACCGCCGACAAGCTCTCACGTCAGCCCGCCCTTCTGGGAGAATGGCAACTCCACCCGAGGTAGTCCAGCTGATTTGGAGATGCTTCGGGGACGCTCAGGTAGACCTGTTTGCCTCCCCGGACACGTCCCACTGCCACCTGTTTTACTCCCTGTCCGAGGGGACCCTCGGCACGGACGCGCTGGCACACAGCTGGCCTCGGGGCCTACGCAAATATGCGTTTCCCCCACTGAGCCTTCTCGCACAGACCCTGTGCAAGGTCAGGGAGGACGAGGAGCAGGTCCTCTTGGTGGCGCCGTATTGGCCCAATCGGACTTGGTTCCCAGAACTGATGCTCCTCGCGACAGCCCCTCCTTGGCAAATTCCTCTGAGGAGGGATCTCCTTTCTCAGAGAGGGGGCACCCTCTGGCACCCGCGTCCAGACTTGTGGAGTCTCTACGTATGGTCCCTGGACAGGACGCGGAGGTTCTATGTGGGCTACCTTCATCGGTAGTAAACACCATCACTTCAGCTAGAGCTCCGTCTACAAGACATGCTTACAGGCTGAAGTAGAACCTGTTCGTCGATTGGTGTTCTCCCCGCCGGGAAGACCCCCGGAGATGCCCGATCGCGGTCGTGCTCTCTTTCCTGCAAGATGGGTTGGAGCGAAGGCTATCTCCCTCCACCCTCAAAGTGTATGTTGCCGCTATTGCCGCACATCATGATGCAGTAAACAGTAAGGGAAGCACGACTTGGTCATCAGGTTCCTCAAAGGGGCGAGGAGGTTAAATCCTCTGTGCCCTCATCTGGTACCCTCTTGGGATCTCCCCTTGGTCCTTGTAGGAGGAGCCCTTTCGGAGGACAGCAGAAGAGAAAGGCTGTCTCCAAACAGAGACTTGCCCACTGGATAGTGGAGGCTATAGTCTTGGCCTATCAGGCCCGGCGCTTACCGTGCCCCCTTGGTGTGAGAGCACACTCTACAAGAGGTGTTGCTTCCTCTTGGGCATTGGCGCGGGGTGCCTCGATAGCAGACATTTGTAGAGCTGCTGGGAAAATAAGTATTTGACACATCAGCATTTTTATCAGTAAGGGGATTTCTAAGTGGGCTATTGACACAAAATTTCCACCAGATGTAGCCATCAAGTCAAATATTGAATTCATACAAAGAAATCAGAACATTTAAGTATACAAGTTGAGTCATAATAAATAAAGTAAAATGACACAGGGAATAAGTATTGAACACATGAAGATAACAAGGTGCAAAATGGCATAGAAAGCAAGGAGATCACCTGAAATCTGTCAGTATTGAGAGAGAACCCCTGCTCCCTATCAGTACTAATTGATATCAGCTGCTTTAGTCCTAATTGATGGCCTATAAAGGCTTCTCATTACCTAGGAGGCACACAGGAAAGACTTCATGATGGGTAAAAGCAAAGAACTCTCTGTAGATCTTCGTAATCTTATCGTTGAAAAGCATTTTGATGGGAATGGTTATAGGCACATTTCCAGAATGCTGAATGTTCCTGTGAGCACTGTGGGGGCTATTATCCGGAAATGGAAAGCGCATCAGTTCACCATAAACCGGCCACGATCAGGTGCTCCACGTAAGATCCCTGTCCGAGGAGTCCAAAGAATAATCAGGAGAGTTCTCCAAGAGCCAAGAACCACTCGGGCAGAACTTCAGGAAGACCTTGCATCAGCAGGTACTGTTGTTTCAAAGAAAACTATAAGCAATGCACTGAACCGCCATGGCATCCATGCACGCTCACCACGCAAGACTCCATTGCTGAACAAAAAGCATGTTGAGGCTCGGTTAAAGTTTGCGAAAGAGCATTTGGAGAAGCCTGTGGATTATTGGGAGACTATAGTATGGTCAGATGAAAGCAAAATTTAACTTTTTGGCAGTCATTCTACACACCATGTTTGGAGAAGAAATGGCACTGCCCACCACCCCAAGAACACCATACCAACAGTTAAGTTTGGGGGTGGAAGCATCATGGTTTGGGGCTGCTTTTCAGCAAGGGGTACTGGCAGACTTCATATTATTGAAGGCAGGATGAATGGAGAAATGTACCGGGACATTCTGGATAAAAATCTACTGCCATCTATCAGAAAGCTGAAAATGAAAAGAGGGTGGACATTTCAGCAAGACAATGATCCCAAACACAAGGCCGAGGACACAATGAAGTGGTTTCAAAGAAAGAAAATCAAGCTGCTTGAATGGCCCAGTCAATCACCTGACCTAAATCCCATAGAAAATCTATGGAGAGAACTGAAGATCAAAGTTCATAAAAGAGGCCCAAGGAACCTTCAAGATTTAAAGACCATTTGTGTGGAAGAATGGGCCAGAATCACTCCTGAGCAATGCAGATGACTGGTCTCTCCATACAAGAGGCGTCTAGAAGCTGTAATCACCAACAAAGGCTTTTCTACAAAGTATTAAATAAAGTGTTCAATACTTATTCCCTGTGTCATTTTACTTTATTTATTATGACTCAACTTGTATACTTAAATGTTCTGATTTCTTTGTATGAATTCAATATTTGGCTTGATGGCTACATCTGGTGGAAATTTTGTGTCAATTGCCCACTTAGAAATCCCCTTACTGATAAAAATGCTGATGTGTCAAATACTTATTTTCCCCGCTGTATACAAATAGGCAATGTATAAAAAAAATAATAATAAAAAAAAAAAAAAAATCAAGAACACTATGCAATACAGACAATCATGTGTGTACAGGTCTGACGTGCAAATTTGAAATGGAAAAAATTTAAATAAAAAATATTATATATGTGTGTGTGGTGAATAAATAGTTGTAAAATAGTGTTGTGTGTTCCACGTTAATGTCAGGTGTTCATGAGATGGATTGCTTGGGGGAAGAAACTGTTCCTGTGTCTGGTCGTTCTGGTGCTCAGAGCTCTGTAGCGTCGACCAGACGGCAGCAGTTCAAAGAGGGAGTGTGCTGGGTGTGAGGGCTCCAGAGTGATTTTGCCAGCCCTTTTGCTCACTCTGGATAAGTACAGTTCTTGGAGAGTAGGGAGGGTTGTACCAACGATTCGCTCAGCAGTCCGGACTACCCTCCGTAGTCTTCTGAGGTCAGATTGGGTAGCTGAGCTGAACCAGACAGTTATTGATGTGCAGAGGACGGATTCAATGATGGCAGAGTAGAACTGTTTCAGCAGCTCCTGTGGTAGGTTGAACTTCCTCAGCTGGCGAAGGAAGTACAACCTCTGCTGGGCCTTTTTCACAATGGAGTCTATGTGAATGACCCACTTCAGTTCCTGGGAGATGGTGGTGCCCAGGAACCTGAATGACTCAACTGCAGTCACCGTGCTGTTCATGATGGTGAGTGGGGGGAGAGCAGGGGGGTTTCTCCTGAAGTCCACAATCATCTCCACTGTTTTGAGCGTGTTAAGCTCCAGGTTGTTAAGACTGCACCAGACAGCCAGCTCCTTAACCTCCTGTCTGTAGGCAGACTCGTCACCGTCCTGAATGAGGCCGATCAGTGTGGTGTCGTCTGCAAACTTCAGGAGCTTGACAGAGGGGTCTTTAGAGGTGCAGTCGTTGGTGTAGAGGGAGAAGAGCAGTGGGGAGAGAACGCAGCCCTGAGGGGCTCCAGTGCTGGTGGTGCGGGTGCTGGATGTGTATTTTCCCAGCCTCACAAGCTGCTGCCTGTCTGTCAGGAAGCTGTTGATCCACTGACAGACGGAGGTAGGGACGGAGAGCTGTGTCAGTTTATTCTGAAGGGTGTCCGGGATGATGGTGTTAAAAGCAGAGCTGAAGTCTACAAACAGGATCCTCACATAAGTCCCTGGTCCAGATGCTGCAGAGTGAAGTGCAATCCCATGTTGACTGCATCATCCACAGACCTGTTTGCTCTGTAGGCAAACTGCAGGGGGTCCAGTAAGGGTCCAGTGGAGGCCTTCAGATAAGCCAAAACCAGTCTTTCAAATGATTTCATGACCACAGACGTTAGAGCCACAGGTCTGTAGTCATTAAGTCCAGTAATTTTGGGTTTCTTTGGGACAGGGATGATGGTGGAGCGTTTGAAGCATGAGGGGACTTCGCACAGCTCCAGTGATCTGTTGAAAATCTGTGTGAAAATGGGGGCTAGCTGGTCAGCACAGGATTTAAGGCAGGCTGGTGACACACCGTCTGGGCCTGGAGCTTTCCTTCTTTTGTTCTTTATGAAGACCTGCCGCACGTCATCTTCACTTATTTTCAGTGCAGGTGTGGGGGAGAGGGGGGTTGCTGGAGGTGTTAATGGTTGTGTGGAGAGGTGTTCAGGGCGGGTGTGGGGTGTTTTTTCAAACCTGCAGCAAAAGACATTCAAATCGTCTGCTAATTGTTGATTCTCTACAGTACTGGGGGATGGTGTCTTGTAATTTGTAAAGTCTTTCATACCTTTCCACACTGAAGCAGAATCACTGGAAGAGAACTGAATCCTTAGCTTGTCAGAATAATTCCTCTTAGCCACCCTGATCTCCTTTTCCAGTATGTATTTGGCCTGTTTATACAAGACTTTATCCCCCATTCTGTAAGCATCTTCTTTGGCCTGACGGAGCTGTCTGAGTTTTGCTGTGAACCATGGTTTGTCGTTGTTGTAGGTTAAACGAGTCCTGGTAGGAATACACATATCTTCACAGAAACTGATATATGATGTTACAGTCTCTGTGAGTTCGTCCAAATCGGTGGCAGCAGCTTCAAAAACAGTCCAATCAGTGAGGTCAAAACAAGCTTTTAAATCTTGCTCCGCTTCAGCAGTCCATCTTTTAACAGTTTTTAATACAGGTTTTTCAGATTTGAGTTTCTGCCTGTAGGTTGGTATAAGATGAACTAAACAATGATCAGAGAGTCCTAAAGCTGCTCGAGGGACAGAGTGATATGCATCCTTTATCGCTGTGTAACAGTGGTCCAATATATTACTGTCTCTGGTGGGACATGTGATGTGCTGTCTGTATTTTGGCAGTTCGCGTGAGAGATTTGCTTTATTAAAGTCACCGAGAATGATTAAAACAGAATCCGGGTGTTGTTGCTCAGTCTCTGTGATCTGATCAGTGAGTTTCTGTAAAGCTGAACTGGTGTTCGCGTGCGGTGGAATGTAAACACTCACGAGAATAAACGAACAGAACTCCCGCGGCGAATAGAACGGCTTGCAGTTAATGAAGAGCGTTTCTAGATCATAACAGCACATCTTCTTTAACACAGTTACATCTGTACACCACCTCTCATTGATGTAGAAGAACGTCCCGCCGCCGCGCGATTTCCCCGTTGATTCTGCCTCGCGATCTGCTCTGATCAGCTGGAAGTTGGGAAGATGTAACGCGCTGTCCGGTATGGTATCCTTCAGCCAGGTTTCCGTAAAACACAGAGCAGCAGAGTTTGAGAAATCCTTATTTGTCCGGGAGAGCAGGAGAAGTTCGTTCGTTTTGTTGGGTAGAGAGCGGAGATTCGCGAGATGGATGCTAGGCAACGACGTTCTTAATCCGCGCTCACGAAGCTTCACAAGCGCGCCGGCTCGCTTCCCCCGTCTGCGCGACCTGTAGCGTCTAAACAACACCGCAGCTCCGCCAACTATAATGTCCAGCAAAGCGTCCGAGTAATCAAAATTGCTTATATCTATACATCTTTCACTATTTAAGACTAAAACAAAAGATGGATTTATTGTTATTCTTAATTAAAAAGCACAACAACAACAAAACAGTAAGCTACAATGACAAACTAGCTTGCATAAGGTTTATTAACAAAAACTAATAAGATGAGGCATGGCATACACCACATGCTGTTTTATATACTGACTAATAAATTACAGAATGTTTAGCAAACACTGAGGAATCAGATAAAAAAAAGGAAAGCCTCCATAGCGTAACGTAAGGTAAACAGCAAGGGTATCAAGCTTTTCAAAATGAAAACAAAAAGAAAAGTAAAACAAACTGGCTGTGGTGACAGTGCTTACATGTTTGTTTGTTTTTTCCACAAGAATACCAACATGTTTACCACCTCTGGTTTAAGAAGCAGTCTTTTACTTTACTTTATATTGAGAACCAAATCCTCCATTTGCCATCGTTTCCTTAATATTCGCATCATTTTTTACCATGTGCAGCGTGCACCTTCGCACTCGTGGTGACGTGGCAAGTATAAACCAGGCTCTACACCTGAAGCGCTATAACTGACAGCACCTCGCTTCACTTGATGAGTGAAATCTGACTCCTGCTACAATGTGCCGCGACTCAGCAACACGCTGTATGGAGCAGATGCTTTGGAGCAGCGCATATCATGCATTTGCACAAATGCGACAATGTCAAATTTGAACTTCTCAAAACATTGTTGCAAATGTGACCATTATGGTCGCAGTCTAGAGCCATGAGCCCCAATTCACTCTTCTACTATGAAGCCATGCTGTTGTAATAGCTGCAGTATGTGGATTTGTATTGTTCTGCTGAAATACACATCATCTGGAGAGGAGCATATGTTGCTCTAAAACCTTTATATAACTTTCAGCATTCATAGTGCCTTCCAAAACATGCAAGCTGCCCATAACGTATGCACTTATGCAACTCCATTCCATCAGAGATGCTGGCTTTTGAACTGAACACTGATGACACGCTGGAAGGTCAAGTCAAGTCACTATTATTTGTATAACGCTTTTAACAATGCAAATTGTGTCAAAGCAGCTTTACATCAGCTTGATATAAAGCTGGGTGGCTTTATATCAGCTTTACAGTATTTTGACGGTTAAATAGTGTGTCTAAATAATGTCATTCTCCTCTGGCCAGAGGATCTATATTTAAACTGCTGAACAAAATCAGCAGATTAAATCTAGGCTAAGCAGAGTCAGATTGTGCAAAGGACTCATCTGGTTCCCGTGGTCTTGTCCCGATGGCCGTCTAGGAGACAGGGTCTTCACTGGGGATCAGTCTCTGGGGCTCATCTAGTTGTCCTAGTCTCCACTGGCGTTCAGGGCTGTAGAGGTCATCTCTAGGTGCTGATCCACCATCAGAACTGGATACAGTCTGGATCTGGGTGGTTACAGTGACCTCGGAATAAGAAAGAAACTAATATTAGCGTAGATGCCATTCTTCTAACAATGTAAAAAGTACATCGGGTGTACTCTGATCGATTGCTTCAGTCTGTTCCTGTCTGTTGTGCTGCTGTGAGGTTTGCGATTGTAGCTCCGCTTTTTTATTGAATCTTTACCTTACTTTCACTCTCTGTTGTTTAAAGTGATAATATATAACTTAATTCCCACCATATTTCTGGTATTATCTATCAAACTAATTTGATCGCTCGCTTCTAAAACTGCGAGTGCAGTGTGTTAGCATTTGTTAGCCGGTTAGCTTGTGACTCGCGGTTCCATTCGCATTGCTATTCGCGCCTATTATTGTTTTCTTTTTTCTCGCTCAGTGTTCATTTCTCTCTCGCTCCGTTTTTCATGAGTTCATCAAACAACAGTGGTAAGTGGTAAGTGGTAAGTTAAGTTGGTATCATTCATCAATCACGGTGAGTAATGGCTTCTTCTCCTGCTGTTGTTATTTGCACAGTTTACCACATGTACAGTTTATCTATCTCTGTCGGCGATGAGGGATTCACATGTGATAAATGCAGGGAAATAGTTAGGCTGACAGAGAGGGTTTTAGAACTAGAGACATGCATCCAAACTTTAGTTGAGGACAGTAAGAATTTGAGGGCTGTAGATACTGCTTTGGATGTGACTAGCTCAGGGACTCCTGTACATTGTTCGGTTCCGGCATCAGCGCCTGTGCAGCAGGGCAACTGGGTGACAGAGAGGCGGCATAGTCGCGGGTCAAAACACCGCTCTTCCGTTCCGATCAGAACATCAAACAGGTTCTCCCCACTCAGTGACGCACTGTTATGTCTAGTCTTTATTGTTATGATTTATCAGAAAAGTTGTGTTTTCTTTAATGTGTTGTTGTGCTTTTTCTGTGTTTCTTTATTTGTTTCCCCTTTGGCTCCTCCTACTCAATTTGTCTGTCAGATAGTTGATTGCCCCCAGCTGCACCTGCTTACCAGTTAAGAGTGAACCAGCATAAATGCAGAGCAGCAACTACTAAAGTGAGAAAACGTTCCCCCCAAGAGTTTTCTCCAGAGCACTGTCTTTGTCCTGCCCAGCTTGTTGCGGCAGTTGACAATCTTGTTGTTGAATATAACTGCTTAATATCTGACTCTGGTATTGTATTATTTTGATTTGTTTGTGTTGAGTGTCTTTAATATTTATAATTGTAATTTAAAGTGAGGAGCTTCATACAACCCCAAATCAGAAAAAGCTGGGACAGTATGGAAAACGCAAATAAAAAAGAAAGTAGTAATTTCTAAATTTACGTTGACTTGTATTTCATTGCAGACAATATGAACACAAAATATTTCATGTTTTGTCTTGTTCAACTTTATGCCATTTGTAAATATACATTCTTTCCTGTCATTCAGACCTGCAACACATTCCAAAAAAAAGTTGGGACAGGAGCAATTTAGGGCTAGTAATGAGGTAAATTGGTTAAATAATGATGTGATTTGAAACAGTTGATGTCAACACCTCATTGTAATTATGATTTGGTACAAAAGCAGCATCCAAGAAAGGTCTAGTCCTTTAGGAGCAAAGATGGGCCGAGGATCGCCAGTTTGCCAACAAATACGTGAGAAAATTATTGAAATGTTTAAAAACAATGTTCCTCAAAGAAAGATAGGAAGAGATTTGGATATTTCACCTTCAACAGTGCATAACATAATTAAAAGATTCAAGGAATCTGGAGGAATTTCAGTGCGTAAAGGACAAGGGCGCAAGCCTAAGCTGAACAACCGTGATCTCCGATCCCTCAGGCGGCACTGCATCAAGAATCGTCATTCATCTATAAGCGATATCACCACATGGGCTCAGGACTACTTTGGCAAACCTTTGTCAAGTACCACAATACGTAGTTACATCCACAAATGCCAGTTAAAACTGTACTGTGCCAAAAGGAAGCCCTATGTTAACAGTGTCCAGAAGTGCCGTCGACTTCTCTGGGCTCGGAGGCATCTGGGATGGACCATCACACAGTGGAAACGTGTACTGTGGTCAGATGAATCAGTATTTCAGGTATTTTTTGGGAGGAATGGATGCTGTGTGCTCTGGACCAAAGAAGAAAAGGATCATCCAGACTGTTACCAGCAACAAGTCCAAAAGCCAGGGTCTGTCATGGTATGGGGTTGTGTCAGTGCCCTTGGCAAAGGTAACTTGCACTTATGTGATGGCACCATTAATGCTGAAAAGTACATAGAGATTTTGGAGCACAATATGCTGCCTTCAAGAAGACATCTTTTCCAGGGACGTCCATGCATATTTCAACAAGACAATGCAAAACCACATTCTGCACACATTACAAAGACCTGGCTGCGGAGGAAGAGGGTACGGGTACTTGACTGGCCTGCCTGCAGTCCCGACCTGTCTCCAATAGAGAATGTGTGGCGCATTTTGAAGCGCAAAATGCGACAACGAAGACCCCGTACTGTTGCCCACCTTAAGACTTGTTTGCAGGAAGAATGGGACAAAATTACACCTGAAACACTTCATCACTTGGTGTCTTCAGTCTCTAAACGTCTTTTAAGTGTTTTGAAAAGGAATGGCAACATTACAAATTGGTAAATGCTTTACTGTCCCAACTTTTTTTGTAATGTGTTACAGGTCTGAATGACAGGAAAGGATGTATATTTACAAATGACATGAAGTTGACCAGACAAAACATGAAATATTTTGTCTTCATATTGTCTGCAATGAAGTACAAGTCAAAGTAAATTTAGAAATCACTACTTTCTTTTTTATTTGCGTTTTCCATACTGTCACAACTTTTTCTGGTTTGGGGTTGTACTACCCCTCACCTTTATTAGCTTAGTTTATCTTTTGTTTTTGTTGTTGCTGTTAACGTCAAGTTTATTATTGTATGGTTCATTTGTTTTGTTTGGAAGTTGTAGAGAGATGGGCGCCATTTTCATTGAACCCTGTTTTCTCCTGTTTTGGGGCCAGGAAGGGAGTTAAGATACATTACTGTTATTATTTTTCTTTTCTTTGTTAGATTAGTTAGAGGTTTAAACAATCTAGTTAGATTGTTTTGTTTGTTTGCTATTTTGGCCTGGCCCTCTCCTGAAGCTATAGCTTCCCTTTAGTGTTATTTTTCTTTCTATTAAATTATCTTATTGTAATATACCTTTTGTACTTGTTCCATGAGCTGTAAAATAAAGTACTCTTTATGGAAATGTGTTGCTTGTGGTGCTGTGGCAGGGCTCAGACCAGTGCTCTTTAAAATTTGTTGTTTTGTTGCGTCCACGTATACCCCTAAATTTAATGCGGGACGTAACACGCACCCACTGAGAAACCTGGTGAAAGTGCTCTAGTTATTGGCGATTCTATTGTACGGAACGTGAAAATAGAGACACCAGCCACCATAGTCCATTGGTTACCAGGAGCCAGAGCGCCTGACATCTTGGCAAATTTAAAAGTGCTGGCTAATGCTAAACGTAAATTCAGTAAGATTGTTATCCACGCCGGCACTAATGATGTTCGACTTCGCCAGTCGGAGATCACTAGAAATAATGTTAAAGAGGTGTGTGAACTTGAAGTATGATGTCAGACACTGTAATATGCTCTGGCCCCCTCCCTGCTTACCGGGGTGATGAGATTCATAGCAGACTGTCGTCACTCACAAGTGGTGCCCGCAGAATAACATAGGTTTTATCGACAACTGGACGAGTTTTTGGGGCAGACATGACCTGTTGAAAAGAGATGGTGTTCATTCCTCCTGGGGTGGTATAAATATGGCACATAGTCTTAGAGTTCATACTTGACTAACTGGGGCCCAGATCAGGAAGCAGACAGACTGGCTAAACCAACCGTCTGCTAGCTGCCTCACGTCACAGAAGTCAGTTAATTCTCAAGTGAGCAGCCCAGAAAATGGAGCGCAGCTGGAGGAAAACAAAACTAGAGGTATTTCATATATGCTTGGCGGGAAAGTACCCTATCCTACAGAAAAGCTTTAAAAACTGCTAGATCTGATTACTTTTCGTCTCTTTTAGAAGAAAACAAACATAACCCTAGGTATTTATTCAATACAGTGGCAAAATTAACAAAAAATAAAGCATCAACAGGTGTTGACATTTCCCAACAGCACAGCAGTAATGACTTTATGAACTATTTTACTTCCAAAATTGATACTATTAGAGATCAAATTGTAACCATGCATCCATCAGCTACAGTATCACATCAAATAGGTTCAAAGTTCTTGTTTATTTGTCAAATACACAATCATACAGGGTATAATCAGTAGTGAAATTTAGGTCAGGGCGGGTCCGCTCAATGGACAGTGCAAAAAAAAAATAAAATGAAAGATGATACATAACACAGGAGCATATATTTAAATATAGGTAGGAATAAGATCAAAAATAAGTAAAAAACAATAAAATAAAATAAGGAGTAAAATGTGCAATGAACTAAAATGTGCAATACAGTCTACTGTGGATTTAATAAATATTAATATAACCAGGGATGTGCAAGAGGAATGTGCAAACAGGTTGTACCGGGTATGTACACATAGCAGCAATGCGGATGATGGAGAATGATGTTTTTTTTTTTTTTTTTTACAATTAATTAAATTGAGTCCTGTAGATGTTATGAGACTGAGTTTAGGAGCCTGCTGGCCTGAGGGTAGAAGCTCCTCCTCAGTCTCTCAGTTTTTGCCATCACGCTTCTGAAGCGCTTGCCAGATGGCAGTGCGATGAAAAGATGGTTACCGGGGTGATTTGAGTCCTTGATTATTTTTTCAGCTCTGCTTTTGCAGCGTTTGAGGTAGATGTCCTGCAGAGAGGGGAGGGCAGACCCAGAGATGCGCTCAGCTAAGCGCACGACTCTCTGCAGAGATTTGCAGTCCTGATTTGTGGCGTTACTGTACCACACTGAGATGCACTGAGTCAATACACTTTCTATGGCAATTCCACTCATTCTCTACAATAGGAAAGGAAGAAATGTATAAACTTGTTAAATCATCTAAACCAACAACATACATGTTAGACCCTATTCCATCTAAACTACTAAAAGAGGTGCTTCCAGAAGTCATAGATCCTCTTTTGGCTATTCTTAATTTGTCATTGTCATTAGGATATGTCCCCAAAAACTTTAAATTGGCTGTTATTAAGCCTCTCATTAAAAACCACAACTTGACCCCAAAGATCTAGTTAATTACAGACCGATCTCGAATCTCCCTTTTCTGTCAAAGATACTAGAAAGGGTTGTATTCTCACAATTATATTCCTTCTTAAAGAAAAATGATATCTGTGAGGATTTCCAGTCAGGATTTAGACCGCATCATAGTACTGAGACTGCTCTCATTAGTGTGACAAATGACCTGCTCTTATCATCACACATCATACTTATCACAAGTAATAAACTAGAACACTGTCTAACACTTGATGGCTGCTCTGTTGATTCTTCGTCATCAGTCAGGAACCTAGGTGTGCTATTTGATAGCAATCTCTCCTTTGACAGCCACTTTTCTAGCATTTGTAAAACTGCATTTTTTCATCTTAAAAATATATCTAAACTGAGACCTATGCTCTCAATGTCAAATGCAGAAATATAAATTAATGCGTTTATGACCTCTAGGTTAGATTATTGTAATGCTTTATTGGGTGGTTGTTCTGCACGCTTAATAAACAAACTACAGATGGTTCAAAATGCAGCAGCTAGAGTTCTTACTAGAACCAGGAAGTATGACCACATTAGCCCGGTTCTGTCAACACTGCACTGGCTCCCTACTAAACATCGGATAGATTTTAAAATCTTGTTAATTACTTATAAAGCTTCCTCAGTACTTGAGCGAGCTCTTATCGCATTATAGTCCTCCACGACCGCTGTGTTCTCAAAATTCTGGCCATTTAATAATACCTAGAATATCAAAATCAACTGCGGACGGCAGATCTTTTTCCTATTTCGCACCCAAATTCTGGAACAATCTACCAAACACTGTTCGGGAGGCAGACACACTCAGTTTAAATCTAGATTAAAGACCCATCTCTTTAACCTGGTGTACACATAACACACTGATACACTTCTTATATTCAAATCCGTTAAAGGATTGTTAGGCTGTATTAATTAGGTCAACCGGAACCGGGAACACTTCCCATAACACACAATGTACTTGTTACATCGTAAGAAGATTGACATATACGCTAATATTAGTCTGTTTGTTTCTTATTCCGAGGTCACTGCAGTCACCAGATCCAGATCAGATGGTGGATCAGCACCTAGAGACGACCTCTACAGCCCTGAATGTCAGCGGAGACCAGGACACCTAGATGAGCCCCAGAGACAGATCCTCAGTGAGCCATCGGGAAAAGACCACTGGAACCAGCTGAGCCCTTACTGTGGTGATATGGTTAACTACTGCCCCCTAGAGGGGGAGTGGGAAAAAAACAATAAAGTTACATGTGAGTACGTTCGTCTCGCCTGGCTTGCTTAACAAGAAACTCGCACAAATAGCCATCCTAACGCAACATGGTGTCAGAAGTTTGCACGAGAACGCCGTAGGAGGACATAGAGAGCCCTTTCGTCAAGAGTGTTGCATACAACTCGCGCTATTTAATGTGAAACTTCGGAGACAAGAGATCGTCCAGCACGTGCAGAGAAGAGAATTGCGGAATAAGAGAAAATGGATCGGTTTCAAGTACCGCCACCGCAAAAATTCGACTTCTCAAAACCAGAGGAATGGCCAAAGTGGAGTAAAAGATTTGAAAGGTTTAGAGTGGCATCTGGGCTTGAATTACAGCCAGAAGAGAACCAAGTGAATACTCTCATTTATACAATGGGTGATGAGGCAGAGGACATCCTCACATCACTGCGTCTCACATCAGAACAGCTCAGTGAGTATAATACTGTCATTGAGAGACTGAATGAGCACTTTGTTGTACGAAGAAATGTAATATTTGAACGTGCAAAGTTTAACATGAGACAGCAAGAAGCAGGAGAGTCTGCAGATAATTTCATCACAGCATTACATTGCCTAGCAGAGCATTGTGGATATGGACAGTTATACAGTGAAATGATTCGGGACAGATTAGTGGTTGGACTCAGAGATAAAAGACTGTCAGAACAACTTCAGATGGATCCCGAGCTCACTTTAGAGAAGGCTGTCATACGCATACGTCAAAGTGAGCTGGTAAAAAAACAGCAAGAAGAGCTGAAAGCCAATTTCAAAAGTGACACTGCAACAAATATTGACATTGTACATGCACAGCAAAGACCTTACAATAGAGGACGAGGCATGATGCAGAGTAAGAGACCTGCTAGGATAGCAGAGAAACTGACAGCATCAGAAAAGTCTATTCCATGTAAGAGGTGTGGAAAAACTCCATCTCACAGCAAATTTCACTGCCCAGCAAAACAGGCATACTGCAACCTTTGTAGGAAAAAAGGGCATTATGCTAAAGTTTGCAGGTCCAGAGGCATAAGTGAAGTGAATATGAGCCATGAGGAACATGAGAGTGACATAGCATTCTTAGGCACTGTCAATACAGAGCAGAGTGATGCCCCCTGGCTGATAAAACTTAAAGTGAATGATTCAGATGTGCTGTTCAAAGTGGACACGGGAGCAGACGTCACAGTGATTTCGGAAGAGCTGTTCAAGGAGGAACATTTTGGTAAATTACAGAAAACTTCAAAGATACTTTTGGGACCAGGTCAAGACTCACTGCAGGTTAAGGGTTTGTGCACAGTAAAAATCAGCACAAAAAGTAAAGCCACAACCCAAGATATTTATGTGATCTCAGGATTGAAAATGGCTCTACTAGGAAGGCCGGCAATCCATGCTCTGGGGATTATGTCGAGAATTGATACAGTGAATCTCGATAGTCTCGAGTCAGTTAAAAGACAGTTCCCTGAGTTATTCCAGGGCCTTGGGAAAATGCAAGGAGAGTATGAGATATCTCTAAAGCCAGATAGCAAGCCGTTTTCACTGTCAACTCCCCGTCGCATTCCACTGCCCCTAATGTCAAAAGTGAAACAGGAATTGGAAGACATGGAGAATCAAGGCGTGATTACCAGAGTGGAACAATCAACTGACTGGTGCGCAGGTATGGTTGTTGTTCCGAAACCCAGTGGCGCAGTACGCATATGTGTGGACCTAACCAAACTCAATAATGCAGTAAACAGGGAAAGATACATTCTTCCTTCAGTGGAACATTCTCTGGGTCAGCTCAAAGGAGCCAAAGTCTTTTCGAAATTGGATGCCAATTCAGGGTTTTGGCAGATCCCTCTGTCACAGAATTCAACTCTTCTCACAACCTTTATTACCCCCTTTGGAAGGTTCTGCTTCAACCGACTTTGTTTTGGGATATCCTCGGCCCCAGAACATTTCCAAAAGAGAATGTCACAGATGCTGGAGGGTCTAGAGGGTGTTCTGTGCCACATGGATGACATATTAGTGTTCGGAGCGTCCCAGACAGAACATGATCAACGTCTCGTTGCGGTGCTAAAAAAACTGCAAAAGGGCGGAGTGACTCTCAATCAGAAATGCGAATTCTCCAAAAAGAGTGTGAAGTTTCTTGGACAGATACTTGATGAGTCTGGAGTTTATGCCGATCCTGAAAAGGTTCGGGCAATCACACATATGAGTGAACCAACAAACACGAGTGAAATGCGGAGATTCATGGGTATGATAAATCACCTAGGGAAGTTTTTACCTAACCTAGCGGAGAAAACACAGCCTTTGAGAGATCTCCTGCAGAAAAAGAATATGTGGGCATGGGGAGAGCCACAACAGAGGGCTTTTGAGAACATTAAACAAGACTTAAGTACACCACCTGGGCTTGCTCTGTATGACCTGAAAGCGCCCACAGTTGTCTCAGCAGATGCATCATCATATGGGCTGGGAGCTGTGTTGCTACAAATTCAAGGTGACAAACAGCTTAAACCCATAGCCTATGCATCAAGAGCACTCACAAACACAGAACGGAGATATGCACAAATCGAAAAGGAGGCTCTAGCTGTCACCTGGGCTTGTGAGCGCTTCTCAGACTTTCTGGTGGGTCTTTCTTTTCACATTGAAACAGACCACAAACCCTTGGTACCTCTCCTGGGTTCTAAAAACCTAGACGAATTACCACCACGTATCCAAAGACTGCGTATGAGACTCATGAAATTCACTTACACTATTTCACACGTTCCAGGGAAGAACATCGCAACTGCTGATGTCCTCTCCAGAGCACCTGGAGAAGAAGAAGGAGACAAACATCAGAATGAAGAAGAGTTGAACCTGTATGTGAATTCACTTGTCACAAGCTTACCTGCTACTGAAAAGAGACTTCATGAAATTCAGCAACATCAGGACGCTGATCCAGTTTTACAGCTGGTGAAGAAATACTCTCTAGAGGGCTGGCCGACCAAAAGAAGAGTTGAAGCCATGGTGCAGCCATACTTCCAATTTGCTGGGGAGTTAACGGTAGAAAACGGACTGCTGTTAAAAGGCTGTCGTCTGGTAATTCCGAAACCTCTACAGAGTGATATCTTGGAAAAATTGCACAACGCACACCAAGGTATAGCTAAGTGTCGAGAACGTGCTAAGCAATCTGTATGGTGGCCAGGTCTCAGTGCACAGCTTCAGCAAAAGGTGGAGAAATGTGACATTTGTGCAAGCCATCGGAAGAACTTCAAAGAGACGTTGATTCCCACTGAATTCCCTGAGAGACCTTGGACAAAGGTTGGAGCAGATCTGTTTCAGTGGAAGGACGATCAATACTTGCTGGTGATTGACTACTTTTCCCGATTTGTGGAAATAGCAAAACTGTCATCAACAACGGCTGCATGTGTAGTAACCCATCTCAAAAGTTTGTTTGCTCGTCATGGAATTCCTACTGAGGTGAGGTCAGATAATGGCCCACAGTTCAGTGCGGAATACTTCAAGAAATTCGCTAAAGAGTGGAGTTTCTCTCATACAACGTCCAGTTCCAGATATCCACAAGCCAATGGGGAAGCTGAAAGGGCAGTGAGGACTGTGAAGGATTTTCTTAGCAAAGCACCAGATCCATACCTTGCTCTTATGGAGTATCGGGCAACACCATTAGCCAATGGATACAGTCCTGCAGAACTGCTGATGGGCAGAAAGCTTCGCACTACAGTCCCGGTCATACCATCAGTGTTGAACCCTGGCTGGATGGACTTGAATCGTCTGAAAGAAGAAGAAAAGTTTAGGAGACAGAAACAAGGGAAACAATTCAATAAAAGACACAGAGCACATGATCTACCACAGTTACATCCAGGAGAATCTGTGTGGATCGGTGACACTAGAGAAAAAGGCACTGTAATTATGTCAGCAGGGACTCCCAGATCTTACCTGGTGGATTCACCTAAGGGTATTCTTCGTCGAAATCGGAGTCACCTAGTACCCACACCAGTGGCACCACCAGCAGGAATCTCAGGGTGTACACCGGCACCTCAACTGGAAAACAAGGCTTCTATAAAGGAACCAGATGTTCTGTTTTCAGATAATGTTCCAGGCCTACCTAACATGCCTGGGAAAAGATATCCTTCCAGGGAAAGGAAACCCCCAAAGTACCTGAAGGACTTTGTACATAGTTAGCAGGTGCTATTGGGAAAACTGAGTGATTTGCTACGGGGCAGAATAAACCCCCACACTCAGTAGAAGGGATGGGTAGTCTACCTCACCCTTCTTAGTTAAAAGTAAAGAAAAACGGTTCTGTTCATGTGGATGTAATGTGTATGGAAAGTTTTGTAGAGAAAAAAAAAGGAAAGGAGTGTACATGTTGCATAGATGTTGCATAGATAAAATATTTAAAATGTTATAAGTAGTTATAGTGAAAAAAAAGAGGAGATAACAGCAGAATACAACTTCAAAAGTATTGTATGATTACATCCTTGCTATTTGTGTATATGTTCTTGATGTAGAGAAGTGATCTCAGAAAGGGGGATGTGGTGATATGGTTAACTACTGCCCCCTAGAGGGGGAGTGGGAAAAAAACAATAAAGTTACATGTGAGTACGTTCGTCTCGCCTGGCTTGCTTAACAAGAAACTCGCACAAATAGCCATCCTAACGCAACACTTACAATCTGATTTTGCAGCAGTTGGAATTGAACTGCTTGTTCGTCTGGCCAGAGGAGAAATGGCTCCCCGACTGAGCCTGGTTTCTCCCAAGGTTTTTTTCTCTGTTCTGTCACCGATGGAGTTTTGGTTCCTTGCCGCTGTCGCCTCTGGCTTGCTTGGATGGGGACACTTCATTTCCAGCGATATCGTCGACTTGATTGAACAGAAACTTTTAGAACTGAACTGAGCTGGACGATGCCATCACTGAACTTAATAATGAAATGCCTTTATCTGAAAATTGAGTGCTTAATCTTGTCATTTTACATTATTGACACACTATTTTCCTAGTTTGATATTGTGCAGTTGCAGAGGTTTCAAGTAACAAAGTACAAATACTTTGTTACCTTACTTAAGTAGAAATTTTGGGTATCTATACTTTACTGGAGTAATTATTTTTCAGCCGACTTTTTACTTCTACTCCTTACATTTTCACGCAATTATCTGTACTTTCTACTCCTTACATTTTAAAAATAGCCTCGTTACTCCTATTTCATTTCGGCTTGTTTTCATTCTGGCTTGTCATTGTTAAAAAAAAAAAAAACCTATCCAGATAAATCGCGCCATCCGGATAGAGTGAATTTGATTGTGGTTGGATGAGAAGTAAAACATATACTATTCCGACACCCTATTGGTTTGTACGCGATCCATCGCACCTGCACATGACACAAATCACGTCACACTCCAGCAAGGACATTGCCAGTGTTGGGGTCGTTACTCAAAAAAGATTATTTCTTAAAAGTTATTATTTCTCCAATACTGGATCATTTATCAAGCGGATGCTTTCTCTTCGTCCTCTGCAAATTAAGCTACAGTAGTTCGGTAGAGAGACGTTTGAATGAATTAGCGTTTGCGATTGACAACGCGATTGACAATGTTGTGATAAGTAGGCTATACTAACTTTGTAACCTGTTACCACCAACACTGGACATAGCAGACTTATGTAGCCAAGTACGAAGATGTCCGTGGCAGAGACTCAATAAGAGAACTCGAGCGAAATGTCCCAAGCAAGCACCAGCGAGGAGGTTGGTAGCCAGGATCATCATCCGCTCCATGAAACACGTTAATGCTCAGTAGTACACATATGTTTTTTTTTATGTATTTGCATTGTACTAAAATGCATTCATTTTCAATGGGCATATATGCGGCTGAAATAAGTAGCCTAGTGCATCTCAAATTTTTCAACATTGACATTCTAATATAACATTATAGTCATTATGGCCTTCAGAAAATTTTTTTTTTTGAGGAGGTGGGGTAGTGCACAGCCGTTCTTAGGCACGGCCTAAGCTTTTGTCCTTGATGGCATTTTTTTCCTTACATTACTTTTACTTTTATACTTTAAGTAGTTCTTAAACCCTAGTAGTTTTGAAACCAGTACTTTTACACTTTTACTTGAGTAAAAAGCTTGAGTTGATACTTCAACTTCTACAGAAGTCTTTTTAAACCCTAGTATCTATACTTCTACCTGAGTAATGAATGTCAGGGCTCCAGACAAAAAAATCAAGTAAGGAGCCATTGGCTCCTATAAGAGAAAAACTTAGGCGCCAAATTCTTTTTTTAGGTGCCGCAGAATAAAAGTGTTTTATTTTATTATTATCATTTTATTTTTTTTCCTACATTTTAACATTTCAATCATTCTGTCATGTGTTTATGTCTCATCTTTTCTTGACTTTTTCAGCATTTTAATACATCTTGTAGATGATCAGGTCAACCTGGGAACTAAGGTTCACTTAAAGTGGGAACTAAATGTCTTTTCCAACTTGAAATATACAGTCACAAAGAATTGTTCATTACACAGAATCTGTACCAATATCATGGACCATAAGCATCACTTGGCCACTGAGTGTAGTTTGGGCTCCTCCTCAGTGCATCCTATAAATGTTGTCATGTCTTTCACACATTCAGTCTGTTTTTCTTCATTAGTAAAATGCAATTTTATAAGAGGAGTTGAATCATGTAGACAACAGATTAAGTAAAAATATTTATATGCAATAGCGCATTAATATAGCAAAATGCTCCTCTTTACAGTTATTTTTCTAGCTAACTGATGAGCTTATGGACACTGAGTGGTTATTCTGAGGTAAATGTATTATTACGCTGCAATGTTTACAAGCTTTTCACGTTTTCCTCAGTTTGAAACACTGAATGAGCTTTTACATGAAACATTGCAGTAAGTTGTACTGTAGGCTCTCTTATAAAATAGCCTACCTTTTGATGTTAAATCATATTCATTTCGTACTATAGTAGTACATAGAAAGATATAATGGGTTCACTTGCTGCTTTAACTGAGGCGCTAAAGAGATCGCGCCTGTATATAAATGCATCATTCATTCATTCACAATTAAAGCTTTTTGCAATTACTGGATGGCAAGTGCGCTTCAAATAACCAACACGAAGTCCACGCATTAACAGAACACGGCATATAGACTAAGATCTCGATAAGAAGAAGCCATATTAGTAATGATTATAAATGAGAATTGTTGACAATATTGCCAGTATCCACAGAGCTGACAGCTTTACCTGTTGAAGTTTGTTCAAGTTGTGCACGAAATAGACACGGCTTTTCTGCACTTGCACGTCTCCATCATTTCAATCTCTCTCACGCTGCACAACTGAGCTGCGTTCAGCAGACTGTATGCGTCAGCGCTGCTGTGCGGCAGAGACGAGGACTGTTTGAAAATTTTTTTACACAAACTTTGATGCGTATCGTCTTTTAATTTTAAGTTTAATACGTGAACAAAGCAAAAGATGTGATCGCAAAACAATCAGGAAAAAAGTCCTTGCATGCAAATTTTTATGTCATAACATGTAAATATATGTAGTCGCCAGTGGCGACCTCAGCAAAAACTTCACTCGCAAATTAATATTTTTGGTCGACCGTTTTAGTCGCAGTCTGGAGCCCTGAATGTGAATACTTTTGACACCAGTGTGCAGTTGCTTTGACACCATTTGTATTGTTAAAAGCGCTATATAAATAAAGGTGACTTGTCTTGACTTGACTTGATTTGGGAAGTGTTCCCGGTTCCGGTTGACTTAATTAATGCAGCCTAACAATCCTTTAATGGATTTGAATATTAGAAGCGTATTAGTGTATTATGTGTAAGCCAGGTTAAAGAGATGGATCTTTAATCTAGATTTGAACTGACAGAGTGTGTCTGCCTCCCGAACAGTGTTAGGTAGATTGTTCCAGAGTTTTGGCACTAAATAGGAAAAGGATCTGCTGCCCGCAGTTGATTTTGATATTCTAGGTATTATCAAATAGCCAGAGTTTTGAGAACGTAGTGGACGTGGAGGACTATAATGCGATAAGAGCTCGCTCAAGTACTGAGGAGCTAAACCATTCAGGGCTTTACAAGTAATTAACAAGATTTTAAAATCTATACGATGTTTAATAGGGAGCCAGTGCAGTGCTGACAGAACCGGGTTAATGTGGTCATACTTCCTGGTTCTAGTAAGAACTCTAGCTGCTGCATTTTGGACCATCTGGAGTTTGTTTATTAAGCGTGCAGAACAACCACCCAATAAAGCATTACAATAATCTAACCTTGAGGCAGACATGTTCACAAGTCTCTGAGGTCCAAGTCCAAGTCACGTCTCAAGTCTTTTTGTGGAGTCCAAGTCACATCTCAAGTCTTTGTTCTATTTATTAGCAACAGTTCTTTCAGCTTGTTATTGAGGCTAAATCAGTTTTGAAATACTGATTTCACGATATGATTTTCTCAACAACAACAACGAAAACTTTAACAAAATTTAAGACAAATTAGAAATGAAAAGGTGTCCATTTATTAATTGTCAGATAAAATGCAGCACATTTCTTTGTAAAATTGAAATGTCAAACAACAATTTTTTTTTTAAAACAAACCCCAATTAATCAAATTAATTACACAAATTAAATAAATCTCATATAAACAAACTATAAAAAGGGCTTTGGGCTCTTTTTCAATTTAAAATTAGAGGCAACCACTGTGTTTGAAACAACACAATCCAAACAAAGAGGCTGCATGCAGGTGCATCTCATGTAATCAGCTCATGTACACCCCATTATTGTGGTTTCAAAGAACAAGAGATACCCAGAAGTTATACTGTATGGATGGTTATTTATTGAAACTCAAATGTAAATATTTTGAGATACTGATTTTTGACTTTCATTAGCTGTAAGTTCTAATCATCAAAATTAAAACAAAAAAACTTTTGAAGTGTTTTACTTTACATGCAATGAATCTAAAATATTTGAAAGTTTCAGTTTTTGAAATAAGTTACTAGAAATAATTAACTTTTTCACCATATTCTAATTTTCTGAGATGTACCTGTACATCCAGCATGAGCAGTTTCTAATCTAAATTGGATTGTATAATTTCTAAATTTGAAGCAAAAACAAAATGGTATGACTTTAGTTTTGTGAAACTATTCTACATGAGAAGACAGGCTGAATTAATGCAGATTCACTCTCTGCCAGCGGGTGGCGCTTGAACACCAATTAACGTTTCCTTGGTTGCCGCTGTAAACAAAGCAGCTGCGGTTATGAACACTACTTTAATATGCATTACACGGAGGCAAGATGAAAAGAAAATACCATCTAAACTTTTTTTAAGACAGCCTGTTTCCCTCAGAGATACATTCATATAAACTCCTATACCAAATGACTCGTTTTTTACGAGTCTCACGAGTCACGAGTCCAAGTCAAGTCTCGAGTCAGCTGTTCACGAGTCCAAGTCAAGTCTCGAGTCTTTATTTATGCGACTTAAGTGCGACTCGAGTCCAAGTCTCTGACTCGAGTTTCCATCTCTGCCTTGAGGTCATAAATGCATGAATTAACATTTCTGCATTTGACTTTGAGAGCACAGGTCTCAAATTAGATATAATTTTAAGATGAAAAATGCAGTTTTACAAATGCTAGAAACGTGGCTGTCAAAGGAGAGATTGCTATCAAATAGCACACATAGGTTCCTAACTGATGACGAAGAATTTACAGAACAGCCATCAAGTGTTAGACAGTGTTCTAAGTTATTACATGTGGGGGGTTTAGGTCCGATAATTAACAATCATCATCCAGTTTTTTATATCGACTATGCATTGCGTTAGTTTCTCAATTTGGTGTGTTTTGCCGGGCTGCGAAGAAATATAGAGCTGAGTATCATCAGCATAACAGTGAAAGCTAACACTGTGTTTCCTGATGATATTTCCTAAGGGTAACATGTGAAGTGTGAAAAGTAATGGCCCTAGTACTGAGCCTTGAGGTACTCCATACTGCACTAGTGATCGATATGATACCTCTTCATTCACTGCTACACATTGATGGCGGTCAGATAAGTACGATTTGAACCATGCTACCACTTCCACTAATGCCAACAAAGTTTTCTAGTCTATTCAAAAGAATGTTGTGGTCGATAGTGTCAAACGCAGCGCTAAGATCCACTAACACTAATAGAGAGATACAACCACGATCAGATGATAAGAGTAGGTCATTTGTAACTCTAATGAGAGCAGTCTCAGTACTATGAAATGGTCTAAATCCTGACTGGAAATCCTCACAGATACCATTTTTTCTCTAAGAAGGAATATAATTGTGAGGATACTACCTTTTCTAGTACAACTGTATCTTTGACAGAAAAGCGAGATTCGAGATCGGTCTGTAATTAACTAGATCTTTGGGGTCAAGTTGTGTTTTTTTTATGAGAGGCTTAAGAACAGCCAATTTGAAGGTTTTGGGAACATATCCTAATGACAATAACAAACTAATAATAGCCAAAAGAGGATCTATGACTTCTGGAAGCACCTCCTTTAGTAGTTTAGATGGAATAGGGTCTAACATACATGTTGTTGGATGTCTCCCTCCTCTTTAGCCCGGAGGATATGGCGTCCATGATTTCCAACAAGAAAATTGTAAAATTTGTGAAATTTGGACTCGTCTGACCATTGAACACTTTTCCACTTTGAAATAGTCAATTTTAAATGAGCCTTGGCCCACAGGACACAACGGCACTTCTGGACCATGTTCACATATGGCTTCCTTTTTGCATGATAGAGCTTTAGTTGGCATCTGCAGATGGCACGGCGGAAATATTCCTGGGCCCATTTAGTAGTGTCAAAGACAGAATCATGCCGATGAGCAGTGTCGTCTGAGGGCCCGAAGACCATGGGCAATCAACAAAGGTCTTCGGGCACAGAGATTTCTCCAGTTTCTCTGAATCTTTTGATGATGTTATGCACTGTAGATGATGAGATTTGCAAAGCCTTTGCAATTTGACGTTGAGTAACGTTGTTTTTAAAGCATTCCACAAACTTTTTACGCACTATTTCACAGATTGGAGAGCCTCTGCCCATCTTTACTTCTGAGAGACTCTGCCTCTCTAAGACATCCCTTTTATAGCTAATCATGTTACAGACCTGATGTCAGTTACCTTAATTAGTTGCTAGATGTTCTCTTTTCAAAATGTATTGCTTTTTCAGCCCTTTGTTGCCCCCGTGCCAACTTTTTTGAGACCTGTAGCAGGCATCAAATTTGAAATGAGCTCATTTAGTATATAAAAGTGTAACATTTCTCCGTTTAAACATTTGTTATGTTCTCTATGTTCTATTGAGAATAAAATATTGGCTCATGTGATTTGAAAGTCTTTTAATTTTTCATTTTATTCAGATTTAAAAAACGTCCCAACATTTCCAGAATTCGGGTTGTAGAACTCATAGTTAAAGTGAACAACGTTTTTTTTTTTCAACAGGAGTAAAAACAAATGTTGGTGTACCTCAGGGTTGTGTAAGTTCTGCTATGTTATTCACTTTGTACACAGATGACTGTTGTTCAAATATGCCTAACCAATATATTCTAGTACTCTGATGACACCGTGTTAATATCATTATTAAATAACTCAGAGTGTTCAGAACAGCATCAACAGGGGGTAAACAAATTAGTTGAGTGGTGTGATTATAATGCACTCAGTATTAACATAAAAAAAACAGAGGAGATTGTATTTGGGCCTGCCTCTGACCCTCATACAACACCTGTTGTTATATACGATGAGAACATCAGACAGGTAGAAGTATATGAGTACTTAGGAGTAAGGACAGATAACACACTCTCATGGAAAGATCATATACATAGTATCTGTAAAAAAATCAATGCAAAGTATCTACTTCCTCCACCGATTGAGGTCTTTTGGAGCAAGAAAGCAGATTCTTTTATTATTTTTTCATGTCTGTAATAATAAGTGTTTTGCAGTACTGCAATTCTGTATGGTATATGAGTTTATTTGTCAGTTTAAAAACAAAGCTGATGAACTTACTAAAAATGTGATCCAAAATAGTGGGTCAGTCACTTCAAAAAGTATATGAATTTTAAGGTTGGCCAATAATATTGTTTCTGAACTGAATCATGTGTTGTATAATGAATTTGTACTATTGCCATACAACCGGCAGGTTCCAAGATATAATCAAATTAGGCTAAAGTATTCCTTTGTACACCAAGCTTTATTAGAGCTGAACAAGTTACATATAAATTTGTACCGGAGCTACTGTATGAAAAGATTTATTTATTTATTTAATTAATGTGTGTGTGTGTGTGTGTGTGTGTGCGCGTGACTGTGAAAGTCTTGTCGGTCTTTAGTCCATGTGATAAAGTTTTGTAAATGTGAGTGAACCTGCTGTAATGCAAGACAAATTTCAGACTTTGCCTGACAATAAAGTTGTATCGTATCATAGGTAAAGGCACCCCTAAAGGCAGCTGCCAATCTGAGATATGCGTGTGAATGATCAGACAACACAGGTCTCCTTATATTCTTGGCGTCTTACACAATATGTAATTCTATCATTTTTAACTTAAAAGCAAGTTAGTAAAAGCTTAAAAACTTCAACTGCTTGAATATGCTGTTAATTTCTCTGTGCAAAAGTTTTCATCCACAAGCAAAACTGGCTTAAATTTCCTTTGTTTTCCACTTTTTCTTGTTGAATTTAATTCTCTTGTTTCTTCCCTATAGGTATATAAAGATGCATTATAATTATGTGAATATTATGATTATTTGATATTTAAGCTTGTCATTGTGCTTTTTTTCCTGTGTATTGTTGAGAACTTTTTCCTCTTCGAAGCAGAGACCAGGAGACGTTGGGATATCTTTCAAGCAGAAGTTACTCTTTATTGAGAACTTGCTGTGCGTCGCTGCAGTCATCCAAGTCTAAATCTTAAGTGACTTTACAAGGTTATTTATAGGCATTTTTGGAGGAGGGATTCTTGGAGGTGGAGCCAAAATCAAACAAAGCAAGCACATGAGGGACATAATCAAATGCATAGACACTAATTCAATCAACCTAACGAATCCACGTCTGGGCCAGGGGCCTCCGAAAGGTAGACACTAATTCAATCAACCTAACGAATCCACGTCTGGGCCAGGGGGCTCTTTGAATATACATTGAGTCAGGAAGTGGATAATAAGAATCTAAGTTAAACATTTAAACACAATGTTTCAGTTTATATGCTATTACATTGGAACCTAGATTTATCATTTTATAAATTTGTAATCCCACAATTCCCCCTTTGAGAGTTCTAATAACTCTCACAAAATACAAATTTAGACACTTAAAAGTTAATTCTTGTAACTTGTAATCGTTACAGGCACATTGTACATGTTCTGTGTTGCTTATATGTAATTGCATGCTGACACAGAAACAAAACATGCAATTAGGGTCCGTGAAGTTCTTACGGGTAATACTCTTTTCTGGTTGGAACTGTCATTTCCTCGTGAGAGGTGGGAGTCATTTGCTGAAAGACTTGATACTGTGGATGCATAGATAGTACGCAAGTAGGAGAAACAACAGCAGAATTGCTATTTCCTTGATCCACAGCCAGGGTTTACCTAACAAGTTTCCGAACCATGAAGAATTATCTTCAGTCATCTGGTGTAATTTTGCTGAAAGACCAAGAATGTTTTGTTGGATTTTGTTCAAGTTCTCTGTTGGATCCATTAACCCGGTGCAGCATTCAGGACACTTTGCGTGATGTCCATGATGGTTAATAGTACGAAAATCTTGATCATGTTGATGGATGACTGAAGTTCCCGTATGTGAGTCTCTGCGTTGTGTATTTTTTTCTTTCTTCTTTCTTTTCTCTTTCTTGTGTGATAGTTGGCTCGGCAATGGGTCTAGTTGTTTTCTAGAGATTGTGGCTTCATCCGCAGGTGAGGAGGACGGTGCATATGGATCTCAGGACAGCCATCAAGTGGTATCTGCACAGAGGAAGAAAAAAAAAACCAAAACAAAAGAGAACAACGGCACATAGCAGTATTTGTTGTAGAGTCTGCAAACATTAGGGTTGTATCCTCTGTTCAAATATAGTCTGCTATTGTTGTTCCTTCTTTCCCTATTTCTCAATTCCTGCGACACCTAAAGAACAGTGAGGTAAGGATGGACTAGTGGATGGGGAAGGGCCTATGAGGAAATCTTCACCGCAGGGTTGGCCCCCGAAGCCTGTTGCTTTCGGTTCTTCCCTGGGCTCTTCACTGGTCCGTATGTCCTATCCTATACCTGTAGGTGGGGGAACAACTTTACAGTGTGACACATGAGTCCAGGCTTTCCTTCCCTGACACAACACTGCAGCTGCTGTAATCAACATCACTTGATGTGGTCCGTGCCACTTAGGCTCTAATGGCTTGTTTCTGAATGACTTTATCATAACCCACTGACCTGGGATGATTGTGTGTCCACCTTCTGGTGGAGTCTGCCAACATGACTCAACTCTCTCTCTGGCACTCTGTACTGCCTTTGTGAGGTTTTCACAGTAAGCGATCAGGGCATCCGAAGCAATGTGCACATCAGCATTTCTAAGATCAATCACACCTGGCATCTGCATTGGGCGTCCAGTAATAATCTCATGAGGGCTCAGTCCTACTGATCTGTTAGGTGATGCTCTCATACTACACAGTACTGCGGGCAGTGCTTCCACCCATGGTACTCCTTCCTGATGCATTTTGCTTAGCCTGGTTTTGATTGTTCTGTTTGATCGTTCAACCTGTCCTGATGCTTGTGGCCTATAGGGACAGTGAAGGTTCCACTTAATCTTCAACATTCTAGACACTTCCTTGACTACCTGTCCTGTGAAGTGGGTACCTTGATCTGAGTCAATGCAATCTGGTAATCCCCATCTGGGAATGAAATCAGTGACAAGACATTTAGCAGTATGTGCAGCTGTAGCACGCCCTGTTGGATAAGCTTCTACCCATCTTGAGAACTTGTCTATTACTATGGGAGTTTCTGCTATTTCACTTGTCGCTGCATATGTAAGCGTAACACAATCATGAGTCATTTCGCCTTCATCCTCTAACACAAATTCAGTCATCGCAGACATCATACATGAGGATGGGTTCGTGACTGGTGCACGCTGTATAACAATATTCGGGGCTGTGAGAGTTGCTAACCAATTTCCCCAACGGGAGGAGGTGACAGAAGTGACTTTTGCTTGATTCATTAGTGCGGACACTGCGTGAGGGCATCTTATGTTTACAGTCTGTCTTAACACCATTAGTTTTATTTACAAAGAATTGTTCAGCTTTGTTGTACATTACTGGGGAAATTAAGCACTCACAGCCCTAACGGTTAACACCTGAGCAAACTGCTCCAACAGTTTGGTGAAGTGGGGAGGGGCTGCTTCAGAGTACTAAGTAGACTGAGTAGGAACTGAGTAAAGCTGTTAATTTCTCCTAATGTCTTTTTGCTTTTCCTACACTCTTTCATCCAGTGTCCAGGTTTCCCACAGTAATGACAACTGCCCTCCTTCTTAGGACGTTTAGGTTTCTGTCGGTTCTCTGTGTTGACCTTAAATGCTGCTGCAATCTTTACTCTGGCTTTAACCCTTTAGGCGCCAGGTTTTTTTTTAAAAAATGCTGAATTTTGACATCAAGATTTCAAAAGCTTGTGGCTTGAAAGGGCTTAAAGATAGAGATCTACTGTAAATTAGAAAAATGTTGGGCATGACCTAAAGTTTATGTGGGGTGTAAATATACTCATCTAATTTGCATATTATGACGTCAACAGGGGGGCGGTCCTCTTGAATTTCATAATATTCAGGAAATAGTAGATATTAAATTGATGTTTGAACTTATTTGCATGTTTGTTTGTTTTTTTGTCTTTTTATCCTCATTCCAAATGATCAGAAAAGAGGAAATCAACAATAAAACAGGAGAAAGTACTAAATTATTACTATATCACTATCCTATATAGTAGTAAAACTCATGTGAACAGTAGCCTACTTTTTGATCAGTTCATCAGTAATATTCAGGAAATAATAGATATTGAATGGATGTTTGAGCTTATTTGCATGTTTGTTTTGTTTTTTGTCTTTTTATCCTCATTCCAAATGATCAGGAAAAGAGGAAATCAACAGTAAAACGGGAGAAAGTAGTAAATGATAACTATATTACTCTGCCATAGTAAAATACATGTGCCTATTTTGTGATCAGTTGACCAGCTATCTGCCCATTCAGGTATCTAAGTGACACAGTTTATAGTTCTTGAGAGTATGGTAGACCAACCCCACACTGACTGCACCTGTACTGGCGGCCCGTAGAGCGCGCGCAATCAGAAAAAAAGACGCAATCTGGCCGATCATCAGCACCGCGGCGCGGAGCTCCGTGAGCTCAGAGATCAACAGCTCTCCTATGGACACTACGACCACCCCTGCTACCCCCATCCCCGTTGGGCAAAGGGTCAAATGATCACTTGTTTGTGCTTCGTGAACTCTCTCGCATTGCGCGCGCGGCACCATTGCGCTGCAAAGATGTACCGGGAGAAGCGCGATCAGTAGACGGCCGATCGTCATTTCCAAAAGGCAAATATTCCCCTTCAGAGTCAGAATCGGCGAATAACATTTGCAACACATCCTCACGGTACAACTTTCTATTAGCCATTTGGCGATTTTCTCTCACAAATCTCACAATTCACTCGTGACGCTGTGAACTGAACTGCTTCCGCATCAATGACACGATCGCTCACTTGCTCTGCTATTTTCTCGAACACTTTGAATAGGAACAGGACGTAATTTTGGTCTAGAATTCGAAGTACTACATGTCTGCCATCTAGTGGTAGGGAATACAAATGAGATATTACACCAGATAAGGAACTACGGTCTATTTGATCAAGTATGACGTCTTGTCGTAATTTTGCGACTTTGGCGCTTAGAGGGTTAAGATTCATGACCATAATCATTGTATTTCATTATACGCTGATGATATTATTCTATATTTAGACCACTTTGATGTTTCAGTCTCTAGTGTAATTAAGGAATTTGATAATTTTAGTAGCCTATCAGGATATAAAATAAATTGGAGCAAATCTGCTTTAATGCCAATTAACAATGTTAAGGTAAATTTTTCTATTCCCTCATTTATCCCTATTAAGGAATCTTTCATCTATTTGGGCATTACCATATATAAAAACATTCATAAGATTGCCAGAGACAATTTTAATAACATTTTAGTTAAGGTCAAAAATGACATTCAAAGATGGAAGAATCTTAAAGTCTCTCTCCAAGGAAGAATCTCCACTGTTAAGATGAATTTGTTACCTCGATTTAATTTTTTTTTCTCTATGCTACCACTTTCTCCCCCTCCAGGTTACTTTCAGGAGATCAACTCCATAATTTCTAAGTTTATCTGGAATGATAAATGTCCCAGAATTAAACTTACCACATTACAACATCCTAATAGCGCAGGAGGACTGGCTGTACCAAATTTTGAATTATATTATTGGTCGTTCCAGCTTAAGGCCCTTCATAATTGTGTTGATCCTCAATCTACAGTTTCATGGAGGGTGATTGAAGCTGACAAGGTTAAACCAAATAGACTTCAAGATATTTTATTTACTGGCACAGGAAAAAAAGGGAATAATTATAAATTTGGTCCGGTTGTGGCTAACTCTATTAAAATCTGGAAAACAGTTGAACGTTGGATAGGTGGACCCTTCAAATTCTGTAACAGTACACTTTTATGGCACAATTTTAACTTTGTTTGTGGAAATCGTCCATTTGTCCAACCCTCTTGGTCCTCTTTAGGTGTGAACACGTGCGGTGATATGTATAATAACCAGGGCCTCAGTTCATTTCAGGCAATGAGAGGCAAATTTTGTCTACCAGCATCAGCATATTTTGTTTTTCTTCAATTACGTTCTGCTCTCAAAGCGTATGGCGTTCCTTGGTCTTCTTCCATTTCCTCTCATCCTATGCGGGACTGGATTGCACCATCTGCTGGTCAGCCATCTGTTTCCTTAATATATAATACAATTATTGATTGTATTACAAAACCTCTTTCTATTAAAACTATTTGGAATGGGGAATTATCTGATCTTAATTTATCTGTCGACTGGGAGGGAGTGTGGTCTAATCTCATCTTAACATCTAAAAATCCGGCTCATCGTCTTATTCACTTCAGAGCATACATAACTCCTTACAAAAGATTTAAAATGAAACTGCAGTCAAATTTGATCTGCCATATATGTAACACTACATCATCAGGCACGTTTCTGCATATGTTTTGGGAATGTCCTGTCGTCATCAGTCTATGGACACATGTAAACCTGGTTTTGTCATCATTACTGAGAATTGATTGGTCTGTTAACCCAAGTTTATGTCTTCTTAATGATGATTCTGGTCTCTGTATTAGTTCAATGCAAAAGAGAATGTTGTTTGCTGGTTTTACAGCTGTGAAGAAGACTAATTCAAAACTGGTTTACACCACACATGTGTAGAGGGGCATATTGGATATAGCCTCCTGCAAATTGTCTCATGTGAATGTAAAACGGCGCGAGTCGGTGGGGCCAGGCCTTCAACCATTGAGGCTTGACAGTGTTTTTTACTGAATGTACGTGATTGTTTTAAGGAGTGACTTTTGTGTTCTTGTTGTCCTTCCCTCTCTCCCTCCCTTTTGATTGAACTTTGAGATGTTGAGTTATGTGTCTGCTGTTTTGTTTTGTTTTGTTTTATTTTGGATATTATGTTGTGTTGTTAAATGAAAAAAAAAATTGTTGATAACAAAAAAAAAAGACGCAAACCGACTGTGATTTTTGCTCTTTTAGGAAATCTGCTCTTTTAGTTGAAGTGCCCTGGGGAATCGCTGCAGACAGGGACACCGCTGTTCACACCGTAACGCCAACCAGAACAGCTTCCAGACAGATGATGAATGGCTTTGTGGAGATCAACATTTTCATCCATTTGGCTCCGAAGCAAAAATCTGATGAGTGGATGCATCTGTCGCCCCTTTTATACCCGTATGCACGGGGAGTGGCTCAGGTATGCAAAATCCACTAGCCAATATTCATTGGCGTTTTTTCTTAAAGTCAGAGATGATTGGGGCTTCCAAGTAAATCCCCTATGTCGTCACAACATAACTCGTAGTGACCGACAGATAGGGAACAACAGGTTCACAATATACATGATATGTGGGATATACATATTCTTAATGAACTTTGAGTGAAACCTTTTGTGGGAAAAGAGGGAGAGGCAGAGAGGGCAGGGGGAGAAGGGAGTCGTAAATGAACAAGGGGAGTGGTGCTGTTTGTTGTCTTTGGAGATCTCTTCTCCAGATTAGTTTTATGGTTTTATTGCATGGCATCTGTTTTGCGAGAGTTCCTGAGTTTTGGCTTCATGAGGAATTAATTTCATAAAGGAAATAATTTCACTCCTTTCACGATATTAACCCTCTGGGGTCGACGGTATCGCAGGCGATACCAGCTCGTTTTTTTTTAAGATCAGTGCAAAAGATACTAAAAATAGTCTGTTAATTTTGGTCACACAAATAAGTGTTATACATCAATCGAAACTGTTAAGTGTCTACTTTTTTGTGTGTGTACACTCATAATAGCAACAAAACTTTGTGCTTTTGAAGAATAAAGAAAACAAACAGGGTGCGCTCTCTGTCTTCTCCATCTCCGCGAACTGCTTTTTGAAACACTTCACTAAAATGAACTGTAACTCAGCGAATTCTCAACACAGAGACATGTGAGTTATATCTATAAAAAGCCTGAAGTATCTACTTTCCATTTGAAGTAAGTATTATCGAAAACAAACATTCTGTGATAAAGTAATCCATATGAAACCAACACGGTTCAGTCTTTCCCGTCCCCGCCCCCTCGCGGCTCGCGCATTTCATATGTAAATAACAACGTGAGTCGCGTGTGTGTGGAGACGCCCAACACTAGTGATGGGAAGTTCGGATCATTTTACTGACTCGGACCTTTGAGTCTCGTTCAGCAAAATGAACTAATCTTTTTTTCGAGTCATTTCGTTCATTTTAGCAAAATATAATTAAAATGTTACGTGCTACTTCCCTAACACATCTACTACTTATGCAAACGTTGATCACACTACAAACAATACAAAACTATAATGGTATAAGAAACTGAAAAAAAATTATTCATTGTTTACCTGGGTCTTTAGTTTATGATTAGCTCACCTCACCTCTTATCTGACAAGTCTTCGGGTTTGAGTCGTTCGTTCATCACGTGACAACCTCATAAGATAAACCTATTGTAATGAATTTTTACATTCAATACATTGTTTAATTTAGCTCTTTGGTTTAAGCTTTATTTTAGCTTTAGGGAATCTTACAATTTGATATTGATATGATCAATTGATATTAATCAAAACGTCCAACTTATACCTTATTTAACAATCGTCCAGCGAGTCGTTAGATTTCAGTATCTCTGAGAAATTTTGTTTATTCTCGTGGCCACGATATAATAATACAGAATTATTTAAATAACCTTATGAGAGTTATGAGCATAGGTAACGTAATCTGGGAAAAGTTTGATTTGAATATTTCACAACAGAACACAGCACTTCTCTATAAATCAAACAAGAGTTTATTTGCTATCTTACTAAAATACTTACTTTAGAGATAGATACGACCAGTTCAGCCACTTTATAGAGATTTTGTTTGATACTTTTAAGTTGAAATGACGCTGTGTAGCTTGAGGGAATTTTGCGCGTCGTCACGTGACGTCACTCTGGGGATGACCTTCTGTTGTTGATTGGTTGGCTCTGGGGGCTGTTTGATGCTCGAAGTTCTTCCTTGAGTTCATTTTGCGTAGCTTCAGACTTTCAAGGGTTTCTTCAGAGATTTGACTAGATGTTGATTCAATGTTCAAACTCGGCCAGATGTTAAAGGCTGCGAGCTCTTCTGGAGCAGCTCCAAGTTTCAAGAAAATGCGCGATTTCGAGCAGAGGGCAGAGAGAGAGCTGGGAGTCAGTATTTTAGACCGGAGATTTCGGTCCCTCCCACTCGATGCTCTTCCAATTAAATAGTTCTTGTGGGCGGAGCCCCACCCACATGGATCAATCTTCCGTGCGTAAATTTATCTGCTTAGTTATTTTGTCACATGAAGAAAATATCCTGGCAGATTTCTATATGTGTTATAATCATACATTATGGTGCTAAGGGTAATTTTCATTCACACCAAATTATTGCCACTGAAATGAGCTTTCATTAAAACCCAAACAGCAGATATCTGGCATTCTCCAAAGTACATATCTCAATTATATATATTACATGGCTAAGGCATAGATTAAACTATCCTAAATTCTAAATAATCACACCAAGCATGTGAAATTAAACAATAGTGATCGGGAAAATTAGACATTAAAAGATTACAAAAATACCATAGATTCCAATAACACAGCAAGCTTATAAATGACAGAAAATACACATTGATATATTTTGTGAAATATATTGTATATATTGCTTTTGAATATATTGCTTTAATTGTCTTTTGGAAAACTTTATAAAAGTTTTGAGTCCTTTTAGCAAGGGCCAAGACCAGGAACGAGCTGTGGAAATTTGGGTGAAACGGGAGAAAAAGAGCGAGGTTATGAGGTCATGAGAACATCACTTTAGGGTGCATCTGCAAAACTTCAGTACTCAGACTTCCTCTCGTAAAACAGTCTCGACTTATTGAATTATGCGTTAAACGGTCATCCTGAACATGTCCAGATCCAAAGAGTTATTTTGTAGATACAACGTCCTTTTGAACTGTTGTTCATTCTAACTTTATTTATGGTACCGGTCGGTACCAACATGGAAGGTTCTGTTCTTCAACGACATCCAGATGTTCTTCTCAAATTTCTCCTGGTTTTATGGGTCTCCTGAGTTGATAAGACGGTTATCTTCTAGACATTGAGGCGTCAGTGGCTTGTTCAATTTCGGACTCGCAGGAAAGGGAATCATCTAAGTTTTCCCTTTGGGTATGCAAGATTCTATAATTGTTTGGGTCTTTGTTCTATCAGGTTCTACACATCCCCCTTTTGCTCGGTGAGGTTCCCATTGTGAACGTCGGCGGGCACTGGAACAAGAGGCAGAGAGAACAGGCACACACAAGACACAAACAACATCTCCATTACTGACTGAATCCTGGTGCGGGGTAATTTGGGAAAGAACAGGTTAGGAACTTGAGAAGATGTAGGGGTGCATTCTTTAGGATTACTGGCAATTGAGTCATTCCAATTGGTTTAATTGTCAGGGGTTCAACGAGGCGGTATAGGCGTGATCTCAAGCAGGTTGGTTGAGTTCTCAGGTTCGGGTTCTTGGTCGGTTTTATCACATCGGAAAGTGCGTGGGACGCCTGACATGCATTTGTTGAAAGACTCTTGAACAGCGTTCACTCACTTGTGTAGGAGGAAGGCCAGTGTCAATGTCACAACATACCCTACAATAGTAGAGATGCAAAGCGCTGTGTCAGCGGCAGACCGAGACCGAATAATAGGCGCGCCAGCAGGCGGAAGGCGAGCGATAGCTTCTAATGCTGTATCAACAGGAGTCAAGTCAATAAGTTGCGTTCCTTCCTCCTTGATCCTTTCTTCCAATTCTGGATCGAGGACGAAGGAGTGCTGTTTGAAGAAGGGTGAGATTTCGATTTCAGCCTGATACTCATCGTCGGTAAGGTGATACAATGCTAACTCGTCAATATGGAGGATCGAGCCCATAGGGACAGTGATAATGAGTGTGGCTGTGTTGTGTTGATCGTATGTGAGGGTAGCTGTTCGTGCTGGGGTGTTGACCAGCCAACGGTTTCCGATGATTTCGGCTTGCGTTACCTCAACTTGAGAACATGGAGTCGCTTCGGCGGGGCCGCTAGTGTCGGGTCTAATGGATTCTAGGCCGCAGATGCCCTCAGTATTATCGCGTATGAAAGGTTTACTCGGGCAAAGGAAGTGAATGCCCTTCGTGCGCTTCGTACACATCCTTAGGTTTTGGGCCAAGTACAACTGCTCGTTGTTATCGTGATACGCAACGACTTCAGGAGTGTGGATTTTGTCATAGGTGCTCCCTTGCCAAAATCCCACATTCACAACGTCTTTGAGCCGGTAAATGCTATTAGAGTCGATAATGGGCAAACTGAGGAGAAAGGCAAAGTCGCATGCTTCCGGGTCTACGTACAAGGGAATAGCGCTACCGAGGGAAAAGGTGAGATGGATTTGGAGGGGACTAGCAGGGCCCACGGTGGCCGAAGTTAGGATGTTTTGGACAAAGTTTAAGGGGTATCAAGTAGTGTGGAATCCTACCCATGGCTAAGTTATCAATCGAGGACTTACTTCAAGTAGCATGTCGGTCATGATTTGGCAGGTCGCCTCGATCGGTTGATAACGGTTCTCACAACGAGTTACAACGACTTTATTGAAGGGAGTCAATCTTAATTTTGGGACCTGGATTTAAATAATTGGTAAAGGGAGTTCCCTGATGAGGGGACTAGAGGGGAGAGGAAATTATAGTGAGAGAGGAAGAAGAGAAAAAAAACAAAACAAAGAGAGACACAGGTGAAAGGAAACAACAAAACGAGAAACGGCGGCACAAGGACACCGAATGAGGTTAGGCAGCAAACGAGTGTCACATGTGTGAAGTAACTCCTCTCTACTAGAGGTTGACTCTAGCAGTGCAGCTGAGGAGCGAGTGTAAGTGTTGTGCTTCAACAAGGTCGCTATATGTTTTCCTAACAACAGAAATTATGTTAGTGAGGTGTAGAGCATATGATTGTCGGTCTGTGTCAGTGGGTTTGATCTTCACCCTTTCCCGGTCGGCTGGAGCTCTGGTGCCTCTTTATCTGGTTTCGATGGACCCATCAAAGGACTGGCTCGCTGCGCCCTTGTCTGATTTTGATTCGGTAGGCGACAGGTGAGAGCTTGTCTACAATCGCGTGGGGTCCTGTCCAGTGAGGTAGGAACTTTTTTGACAGGCGATGGGGAGTGTTCTGCTTTGGTTGGGCAAAGCTGTAGTACCACACTTTGTCTCCGACTTTGAACTCATAGTGAGAGGCCTTTTGGTCGTAGTAGGCTTTACGACCTTCCGCGCTTCGTTGTAGTTGCTGTTGAGCGAAGGCGAAAGTCGTTCTCAGGTGCTGATGCAACTCTTCCAGGTATTGGTGAGTGGTATAGGCGGTGACGAGGTTCAGGTCACCAGGTTGGTACAGCAGGTGTAGCGGTAGTGTCATGTTTCTCCCTGTCATCAATGTGAACGGGGGTACGCCGGTAGACTGGTGAGGGGTGGCTCGAGCAGCCATCAGTACCAGCGGAAGTTTAATATCCCAATCCTTTTGATTGGCGGACACATACTTCTTCAACATGCTGACCATTGTTCTATTGGCCCGTTCAACTTGACCCGAGTAAATTGGGTGATGGCTTATATGGAGCTTGGCCTGTACACCGAGGAGTTTCCACACTTTCCTGCATGATGTCGGCGGTGAAGTGGGTTCCGCGGTCAGAGTTGACCCTTAAAGGCAGTCCAAATCTTGAAAAGATGTGGTTCATTAACAGGCAGGCTGTTGTTTCTGCTGAATCATTGGGAGCTGGGAGGCACTCTATCCACTTCGTGAATTCACAGACCACGGTGAGGAAGTATTTGTTACCTCGCGTTGACCGTGGTAGGGGTCCTACCCTGTCTATTTGGAGGTCCGACCAGGAGAAAGTTATTCCTTTCCTTTGCAGTGGGGCTCAGTGGTTTGGGTTTGCCGGTTGAAACTGGCAACACACCAGGCATCCTTTTACGTATTCCACCACGTCTTGCTGCATGCCAGGCCAGTATGCTACTTGCTTGAGTGTTTCATAGGTGGCCTTGTCGCCGTGGTGTCCTGCGCATGGTGCATCGTGGTCGAGTGTCAGCATCATCCCCCTTTGGCCGTGAGTGACTACGAGCTTTGGCGTAGTTAGGGGCTCAGGGACATACGCTAGTACACCGTCTCTCAGATGCAGCATGTGCTTGATTGAGTGGAGCGTGCGGAGCTCGGAGGAAGCAGCTAGGTCGGAGGTGGAAATAGGATGAGTTAAGGGGTCGGAAATGTGAGCTGCCATAGTTCGCAGTGTTCGATCCGCATTTTGGAGTGTGAGGAGATCGTTAGCAGCGAACTGAGGTGAAATGGCAATGTGGGAGGAGGTGGGGGTTTGTACGCCAGTGGTGTGTTGGCAGCGGGTTATGGCCGCTACTGAAGGGTTGGGAGGGAGGGCTTGAAATGCCCAGGACTCTCTGTGTAATGCACCTGCTTTGGCGAGGGCATCGGTTTCGTCATTGAAGTCTTTGTCTTATCCTGGTTGACGTGAATGACCTCAAAACTTTTTCCAATAAACGATAATGTCATGTTCAGTGACAATGGCATCGCCTGCTTGGAAGAGTTCCTGGTGTTTGACAGGCTTGTTGTTAGCTGTCTTGAATCCATTCTGTTTCCATCCAGCTAAATGGCATGTGAAGCTTAAACGGGCGTAGTTCGAATCGGTACAGATGAGGAGTTCTTTGATGTCGTGGGATGCCGCCATTTGAAGTGTGATGAGGATGGCTGCTATTTCAGCATATTGAGATGAGCGAGGGCCTAAGTTGAATTGCTGCGGTGGGCAGGGGTCATTGTTGAGCCAGACCACTCCCGCTCCAGCTTGTAAACTGACCTTGTGGTTTTAGGAACAGCCGTTGACATATGCTGTGGGCATTCCTTCACATACATTCTCCTCGAAGTACCTGTGATTCGCCAGTTGAGGTTGTGGCGGTTCTTTAGGTTCCGCTGGAGTATGCAGCGTGTCCATGGAACAGTTTTGGCAGGCTGCTAGCCCGTTTCCAAGTGAGGATTTGTAGTTTTGGGCATATCTTCAAGGTTCAAGGTTTAAGGTTCAAGGTTCTTGTTTATTTGTCACATACACAATCATACAGGGTATAATCAGTAGTGAAATGAAGGTCAGGACAGGTCCGCTCAATGGACAGTGCAAGAAAATAAAAATAAAAGATGATACATAACACAGGAGCATATATTTAAATATAGGTAGGAATAAGATAAAAAAATAATAATAAGTAAAAAACAATAAAATAAAATGAGTGAAATGTGCAATGAACTAAAATGTGCAATACAGTCTACTGTGGATTTAATAAATATTAATATAACCAGGGATGTGCAAGAGGAATGGGATGTGCAAGGAATGTGCAAACAGGTTGTACCAGGTATGTACACATAGCAGCAATGCGGAAGATGGAGAAAGATGGGTGTTACAGTTAATTAAATGAGTCCTGTAGATGTTAGGAGACTGAGTTCAGGAGCCTGATGGCCTGTGGATAGAAGCTCCTCCTCAGTCTCTCAGTTTTTGCCATCACGCTTCTGAAGCACTTGCCCGATGGCAGTGAGATGAAAAGACGGTTACCGGGGTGATTTGAGTCCTTGATTATTTTTGCAGCTCTGCTTTTGCAGCGTTTGAGGTAGATGTCCTGCAGAGAGGGGAGGGCAGACCCAGAGATGCGCTCAGCTAAGCGCACAACTCTCTGCAGAGCTTTGCAGTCCTGTTTTGTGGCGTTACTGTACCACACTGAGATGCACTGAGTCAATACACTTTCTATGGCCCCTGAATAGAACGTTTTCAGGATTGCTGGTGAGACCCTGAATTTCCTCAGCTGTCGCAGATGGTACAGTCTTTGCCTGGCTTTCTTGACCTGTGTTTGAATGTGTGCAGTCCAAGTCAGGTCCTCGGAGATGTTTACACCGAGGTACTTGAAGCTGCTCACCCTCTCCACAGGGGTCCCGCTGATCATGAGAGGAGTGTAGGGCCGCTGCTGTCTCTTCCTGAAGTCTACAATCAGCTCTTTAGTTTTGCTCACATTCAGAGAGAGACAGTTGTCCTGGCACCATGATGTTAGTCTCTCTACCTCACCCAAGTATGCTGTCTCATCATTGTTGGAAATGAGGCCCAGAACCACAGTATCGTCAGTAAATTTAACAATAGAAGTGGAGCTGTGAGAGGACACACAGTCGTGTGTGTAGAGAGAGTAGAGCAGGGGACTCAGAACGCAGCCCTGCGGGGCTCCTACGTTCAGGGTGATGGAGTTGGAGGTGAACTGGCCCATTTTCACCACTTGTGGTCTGCCGGTGAGGAAGTCTTGGGTCCAGTCACAGAGTGTAGTGTTTAGGCCGAGGTCTGAGAGTTTGACAGCTAGCTTGGAGGGGACTATAGTATTGAAAGCTGAGCTATAGTCAATGAATAGAAGTCTGACATAGTTGCCATTTTTGCTGTCAATATGAGTGAGGGAGGAGTGCAGTACCTGAGAGATGGCATCATCAGTAGACCTATTTGGGCGATAGGCAAACTGAAGAGTGTCCAAGGTAGCAGGGATGGAGGAGCATATGTGTTTCTTTAAAAGTCTCTCAAAAACCTTCATGACTGTTGATGTGAGGGCAACTGGACGATAGTCATTCAGGCAAGAGGGTTTACTGTTCTTAGGTACAGGGATGATGACAGATTTCTTAAATGAGGTGGGAATCACAGAGGTAGCAAGGGACTCATTAAAGATGGAAGTAAACAAACCAGCAAGCTGATCGGCGCACAATCTCAGAGTGCGGCTGGTAATCCCATCAGGTCCGGCGGCTTTCCTGATGTTTACTCTCCTTAGTTCTCTCCGAACCTCGTCCTCCGACACGGTGATAACATGATCAACATCGCTGCTCTGTCTGCTGCTTCCTGACGCGCTGATCGGCAGAGTCGCGCCGCCGTTGCGTTCGAAGCGGCCGTAGAAGGTGTTTAGCTCTTCGGCCAGCGATGGGTCTGCACTCACCTCGGCGGAGGAGTTATTTCCAGAGGAACAGATGGTCTTCAGTCCCTGCCACATGCGTCGGGTGTCATTGAGTTGAAAATGTGACTCAATTCTCTCTCTGTATCGGAGTTTAGCAGCTCTAACTGCCCGTCGGAGAGCATAACATGATGCTTTGTAATCGCTCATGTTTCCTGACAAAAGACCAGCGTTATATGCGGCAGTGCGTTGGTTAACCGCAGCCCGGATTGTTCTGTCCACCCACGGTTTCTGATTAGAGAATGTCCTTATTGTTACCGTTTCAGTGGCTTGGTCAGTTAGCATGTAAACAAAGATTAATGCTACATCCGTGAACTTGCCCGGAACATGTCCCAGTCGACGTCATCAAGAGACGCCTGTAGCATAGCTTCAGAGTGGGAGGACCAGCGCGTCACTTCCCTCACCCCTGGGGATTCCTGAACGATCCTTTGTTTATATTCCGGTGTGAGAAAAATGGCCGCGTGGTCTGATTTACCAAAGGCTGGCAGGGATCAAGCTTTATAGGCATTCTTGAACTGAGTGTAGCAATGATCCAGTGTATTCGGTCCTCTAGTTGGACAGGATACATGCTGATGGAAGTTCGGCATGACCTTCCTGAGGTTGGCTTTGTTAAAGTCCCCTGCGATGATAGAGGCAGCATCAGGGTGTTTGTTGATGTAGCCGCTGAGCTCTTCGTGAAGTTTGGACAAAGCCAAGCCGGTGTCTGCCTGAGGTGGAATGTAAACGGCAGTAGCGATGACCGCGGAGAACTCGCGGGGTAAATAGAATGGGCGGCAAATAATGGAGAGATGTTCCAGATGAGGCGAGCAATCCAGATGAGGCGAGCAGGAACGCGACAGAATGGAGATATTCCTGGGGTCGCACCATTTCTTGTTAATCATGAAACACACTCCACCACCCTTGATTTTACCGGCCTCGGCTGTTCTGTCCATCCGTAAAACAGAAAAGTTATCAGACGGTGTTACAGCGGTGTAAACCATGTTTCAGACAAACAAAGGATGTTACAGTCCCTAATGTCCCGTTGGAAACTTATCCTGGCTCTAAGATCGTCCATCTTATTTTCCAAGGATTGGACATTAGCGAGCAGAATACTCGGTAGAGGAGGACTGTGAGCCCTTTTTCTCAGTCTGTCACGAATTCCAGCTCGTCGCCCGCTGTGTTTCTTTCGCCTCCTGGGATTATTCGGGTGGCCTTTGTTAACCTCGGCGTTCCGAAGAATCTCCAATGGCCACGCTGGATCCGTGGATAAAGTGTCCAGAAGCAGGTTAGTGCAGCAGTGTCCAATGTCCAAAAGTGTTCTTTTGTCATAAATAAATAGTGCAGACGTTAAGCGTGTAAAAAGAGAAAGTAAAAATACGTAAAAGAGTATATAAAAACACAAATTGAGCGGAGCCATCCTTTAACGTCGACTGAACACAGCAGCGCCGGAAGCGGAAAAGCGGATACTGATCCGCTTTTGGCATTTGCCTTGGCAATTGCCTATTAGGTAAGTAGCAGTGGTGGAGGTAACAAATTACAACTACCCACGTTACTGTAATTAAGTAGTTTTTTCGGGTACTTGGACTTTTTAGAATATATTTTTAAAGCTGTACTTTTAATTGTACTTAAGTACAAATTAAGCAAAATAATCTATTTTGTTACTTTTAAATCCTAGTTTGTTACTGAGTATGCCACAATTTGAATTGATATTCAAACCCTTGATCGGCATTTCAATAGCCAATAAAGATTTCTGAATGTAAATGGACCAACAATAAAAGCCCTCCATGATATCTGAAATGGGAAAAGCTGCCGCTGGCCCACTGCAGCTGGGCTGAAGAGCTGATCGGACAGTGAGGGAGCTCAGTGGACTCAAAGTTTGGGGACACAAACATGGTAGTGTTATCATAAATACAGTATATCAAACAAAAAACATTGCCAAGCATCAATGGTCGAAGGCCTGGCCCCACCGACTCGCGCCGTTGCACATTCACACGTCACTATTTGCAGGAGGCTACGGATCCAATATGTTTTTCCACACATGTGTGGTGTAAAACAGTTCTGTATTATTGTCTTCTTCACAGCTGTAAAACCCGCAAACAACATTCTCTTTTGCATTGAACTTATACAGAGACCAGAATCATCATTAAGAAGACACAAACTTGGGTTAACAGACCAATCAATTTGCAGTAATGATGACAAAACCAGGTTTACATGTGTCCATAGACTGATGACGACAGAACATTACCAAAACATATGCAGAAAAGTGCCTGATGATGTAGTATTACATATATGGCAGTTCAAATTTGATTGTAGTTTCATTTTAAATCTTTTGTAAGGAGTTATGTATGCTCTATGAGTGACTTTGAAGTGAATAAGATAATGAGCCAAATTTTTAGATGTTAAACTGAGATTAGACCACACCCTCTCCCAGCCGACAGATAAATTAAGGTCAGATAATTCCCTATTCCAAATAGTTTTAATAGAAAGAGGTTTTGTAATGCAATCAATAATCTTATTATATATTAATGAAACAGATGGCTGACCAGCAGATGATGCAATCCAGTCCCGCATAGGATGAGAGGAAATGGGAGAAGACCAAGGAACGCCATACGCTTTGAGAGCAGAACGTAATTGAAGAAAAACAAAATATGCGGATACTGGTAGACAAAATTTGGTTCTTAATGTCTGAAATGAACATATGCCCTGGCTATCATATATATCACCGCACGTGTTTACACCTAAGGAAGACCAAGAGGGTTGGACAAAAGGATGATTTCCGCATACAAAATTAAAATTGTGCCATAAAGGTGTACTGTTACAAAATTTGAAGGGTCCTCCTATCCGACGTTCAACCATTTTCTGGATTTTAATAGAGTTGGCCACAACCGGAACAAATTTGTAATTATCCCCTTTTTTTCCTGTGCCAGTAAATAAAATATATTGGGAGTCTATTTTGTTTAACCTTGTCAGCTTCAATCACCCTCCATGAAACTGTAGATTGAGGATCAACCCAATTATGAAGAGCCTTAAGCTGGAACGACCAATAATACAGTTCAAAATTTGGTACAGCCAGTCCTCCTGCGCTATTAGGATGTTGTAATGTGGTAAGTTTAATTCTGGGGCATTTATCATTCCAGATAAATTTAGAAATTATGGAGATGATCTCCTTAAAGTAACCTGGAGGGGGAGAAAGTGGTAGCATAGAGAAAAAAAAATTAATCGAGGTAACAAATTCATCTTAACAGTGGAGATTCTTCCTTGAAGAGAGACTTTAAGATTCTTCCATCTTTGAATGTCATTTTTGACCTTAACTGAAATATTATTAAAATTGACTCTGGCAATCTTGTGAATGTTTTTATATATGGTAATGCCCAAATAGATGAAAGATTCCTTAATAGGGATAAATGAGGGAATAGAAGAATTAACTTTAACATTGTTAATAGGCATTAAAGCAGATTTGCTCCAATTTATTTTATATCCTGATAAGCTACTAAAATTATCAAATTCCTTAATTATTCTAGAGACTGAAACATCAAAGTGGTCTAAATATAGAATAATATCATCAGCATATAACAAAATACTATAATTATGATCATGAATCTTAATTGATACTTCAGATTTCCTGATGGCTCGTGCTAAGGGTTCAAGAGATAGACAAAACAATAAGGGGGAAAGCGGACACCCCTGCGTTGTTCCCCACTGTAAAGGGAATGGGGGGGAAATAATATTACCAGTTATGACTGATGCTGCAGGTGGGTGGTATAATGTATTAATCATAGAAATTAAGTGTTCACCGAAGCCGAAACATTGCAGAACTGCCCACATATAATTCCACTCTAGCCTGTCAAAGGCTTTTTCTGCATCAAGTGAAAAGACTGCACAAGGGGTTGGGTGGGAGTCCGCAAAGTCAAGAACATGAAGGAGTCGATGCATATTGTCAGATGCATTGTGCCCCTTGATGAAACCAGTTTGGTCCTCCTTGATCAAACTATGAATTACCTTATCCATACGAGAAGCAAAAACTTTAACATAGATTTTAAGATCACATGGGATAAGCGAAATCGGTCTGTAACTGGAACAATCTAATGGAGCTTTCCCTTTTTTAAGAATTAATGAAATCAGTGAATTGTTTTGATCTCTATGAAATACCCCATGTTCAATTGCAAAATTAAATGAGTTAAGCATAAGTATTCCTACCAAATCCCAAATTTCTAAATATAATTCAGGGGGGAGACCATCTAGACCCGGCGATTTGCCCTTTTGAAGGCTTTTTAGAGAGACGTGGAGTTCCTCCAAACTTAATGGGGCCTCCAAAGATTCTTTATTTATCTGTGAGATCCAGGGGCGGCGCCAGAGAATGTTGAACGCAAGTGCTGAGGGGGTGCTAGATCAATGACAGGGGGAGCTGGGCAATTAATAGTAAATATGACCAAAACAGGTTGTTATTATTATTATTTTTATATGAATAATAAAATCACTATATAGGCGCATTTCAAATGTTTATGAGGAATGTGGGAGTATTATCGCGCTTAGCCTACTGCATGGGGGCGCGCACGCAATCATTTTTATTTATTTATTATAAAAATAACAAAAGTGACGGGAGCTTATACTCCTGTCACTTTTGGATGTGCTTTCTGTCGTCTCATGCAGTCTCTGTGAATGGAGCGCGTCACAACAATGAACCAGCTCACAGACATAAGAAATAAATCTGCAGAAAGCTTGAAAACCAATTATAATAAAAAAAAACAAATCTTCTCTGATTATGTAGTCCATATAGGTGCATTTCTCTATTAAAGGCACCTCCACTATGGAGATGGCGAGTCTGAGAAAGCACTAGTTTATTAATAAATAATTAAAATGTATTTTCCCCCGATGCATTCATAATCATTAGCTACTTTAGTCGGTGCTTTGCGGCAAGTGTCATGCGTGCGTTTGAGCGCGGAATAATACCCCTAAATGCCTAAATAATAGGCATAAATAATAACCTAAATGGTTATTATACTATCAATTTAATATAAACGTGCGAATAGTTGACTAGAAAAATATTTAGTCGGGCAGGCCAACAGTACTTGGTACAAGGAACCGATCCATTTTTAAAATAAAATGCTGACGTTACACACTGCAAATCACGTTATTTCATTGCAGTATTTATGCATGTGTTTAATGAGTCAAATGTTTTTATTTTATTTCATTTTTTATGTGGGTGCTATGGGGGTGCTTTGGTTTTTCTTGGGGGTGCTGGAGCACCTGCTAGCCCCTCCCTAGCGCCGCCCATGGTGAGATCCGAGGCAGTTCCAATTTATCTAAATACTGCTTACAAATTGGTTCATCAAAATCTGTTTCGGCTTAATACAGTTATTAAAACATTTAAATATGTCATTAATTGTCACAGGATTCGTGGTGACCTGATCATCCGATGATTTTATTGCGGTAATATATGCCTTAGAATCGCATTCTTTCAACCTAAGGGCCAATAAATGACTAGGTCTCTCTGATTCAAAATAATATTTTTGTGTAGTCCTATGTAAAATAAATCCCCCCTTTGAGTGTGAAAGTAAATCATACTCTTCTTTTAATGAGGACAGCTGTGTAGCCTGTTGCTCAGTGAAGCATTGTTTTTGTAGGTTTTGTAATGATTAGATTTTATTTTCTAATTGTGTAAACTGGTGAGTGTTCGCATTGGCAAGAGTAGAAGAGAAAGATATAGGCTACAGAAACCTCGTATAGCACACTTACTCGTTTCCCACAGTATTTGAGGATCTACATTAGAGGGCATATTAATTTCAAGAAATTCCTTAATATATTCTTTTAGAGAAGTAATGAAATTCTGATTACTTAATAATGATATGTTAAAGCGCCATCTTGGGGACTTGTCTTTAACATTGGAAAGAGGAACACTGCACAACAATATAGAGAATATAGAGTAATATAGAGATGGAGGAATTTGTCTAAATTAAAGATGGGCTGAGAAATATGTAGTCTATGCTAGAGAAAGTCTTGTGTCTATTAGAAAAAAAAAATGAAGTCCTTAGCTTTAGTATTCTGAATTCTCCAAAGATCGATTAAATTAAGCTCAGTGATAAATTTATTCAGTAATTTAGAGGATGGATTGGCTGTTGTATCAGATTGAGATTTATCTAAAGCAGGATTTATGACAGCATTAAAATCACCACCCACCACTAGAGGGCAATCAATCTCCTCAAGTAGAGTTTTGGAAATCTGTGTAAGGAATGCACTGTCTGTCTCATTCGGACCATAAATAGAGACCAATGCTAACCTATAATTATATATTTTGCATCGGATAAAAACAAATCTACCCTTCTCATCACTACCAAGGTGTTCAATGGTTAAATGTAACTTCCGGTTAACAAGGATAAGCACCCCCTTAGTTTTATTTTCAGCACTGGAAAAAGCTGCTAATTTATAATACTTATTCTGCAAACGTGCCACGTCAGATTGTTTTAAATGTGTCTCTTGAATTAGGGCACAGGAAATAGATTTACGGTGTAAATATTCTAACACACGGGTTCGTTTAACAGCAGAATTTAAACCATTCACATTCAGTGATAAAATATTTAGAGTATGCATTGAATATTCATAATCCCAAGATTGTATTCAATAAATGATAAAAGCAGAAGCACTTCCATTCCGTAGATAACATGTAAATGCTGATGTGCATTTTAGATACCAAACCTCCTAGATGAAAAATCCCTTTAGAAATAAGGTAAAATAAATAAAAGTATAAATGTCTGTTGTAAATAATAAAAACAACACAAAAAAACATAATCAACTGACAACCATAAAGAAGAAACAACTCAGACCGCACATTACCCAGAACATAAGTCTGACTGAGCAACAAAAAATAGTGATGGTTCGTGACCGATCCACTCCAACGCAAGACATATAAAAATATATATTTTTAATTAAACCTACTCTCCATTAGTCCCATCCAAAAAAGAAAAAAAGGGGTGTTAGTCTTACCAGCAAAGAGATTGTTGTACCTAATAGATAGGGACAATATCCCAGTAGGAGAAAGGATAGAAGAAAAAGCAAAAGACAGGTTCAGGCTTCCATGTCCATCCTGTCATCATCCCTTCCTGGGCAGCTAGAACTGCCTCCATCCCGGCCATCAAGCCCCTCCCGCCGGGCCGGAGAGATAGTGGCCGCTGTTTTCCCATTGCCTTCCCGTAGAGCCGCCGCATATGTTTTCTGCTGAGACAGGGAGCTGAAAAAATCCTCCGCTTTCTGTGGAGAGTCGAAACTCATCTGCTCCCCTTTGTATCATAGTTTGATTACCGCCGGATAGATGAGGAAAGGCTGGAGACCAAGCGCTGTCATCTTCTTCAAAACTGGATTAAATGCCTTCCTCCTGATCGTTGTAGCTGGACTAAAGTCGGGAAAAAATAGTAGTGTGACATTGTCCTGTGCGCATTTCACCGGATAAGCCTGCCGAGCACCTTTCAGTATCTCCGATCTGTCATGCCATCTTAGTACACGGAAGATGAGAGTGTGCGGCCGATCGGAGCCCCTCCCTCCATCATACATGCGATGCGCTCGTTCAATCTCAATGTCACGGCCTTTCAACGATGGAATCCATTTGGAAAGATTAACTCTGAGGAAACCAGCCGCGTTTGAGCCCTCTGCACCCTCTGGCAGCCCCACCAGTCGAACGTTGTTTCTTCTGCTTCTATCCTCAATATCCGTCATCTTCTCGGTGAGTCGCTCCAGCTGATTTTTTAAGTCCGTGACTGTCCTCCTATCCTCACGCCCCGCTGCCTGAACAGAATCAATGCGGTCACGTGTCTGCTTCGCCGTGGTAGCTATCGCCTCAAGCTCCTCTCTTAGCTCTTTAACAGACTTGTTGGTCGCTTGTATGTCCTCATGCAGTTCGCGAATTGACCGCATCTCTTACTGCCGAAGCAATAGCTGAATTCAAAGTGCTTTGCTGTTCTTTATGTGCTAGCTTAACACCGTTAGCAATAGCATCGTCGAGGTCCTCTCTGGAGATGGTGGAATCCTTAAATGTTTTCTTTATTGGCGATTGCTCAATCTCTCTTTTCCGATCACCTTTTTCTGCCGAAGCACTCATGATGGGTCCAATGCAGAGTGGTTCAAAATTTACTAACAGGATTACACGATATGTGGCAAAGCGAGCAGAGCGAAAGACTATGCCTGTGTCACAAATCCAAGCCATGAACTTCCGGTCATTCACCTCTAGAGGTCACTCACCCATCACATGGACTTTCACACCACACAGTCAGTCACAGATCACTCAAGGACTACATTTCCCATCATCCACTGCACCAACACAGCTGTCTGCACTGATCACGCACACACCTGAAAACAATCTCACAATCACCATCACCCAATCACACACACACACACACACACACACTACATAAACCCTGGACTTTCTCCCACTCACTGCCGAGTATTGTTAGTCCGTCTACATACAAAGCATTTCCTGTTTACCTAGTTTTGATTACCCGTGCTTGATTCTGTCTGTATTTCTGGATATTCCCTCTGCTTTGCCCTTTGGACTCTGATTCTACCTGGTTTGGATTATTTGCTCATTCCCCTGGATTATCTCTCTGCCTAGCCCTCTGGACACTGTACGCTGATCGTCGACCCACGCTTGTTTAACGGACTGCTCTGTGTTTTGCCCCTGCCATACCTGTTTACCAGTTACTGACCCTGCCTGTGTCATTGACCATGTTTCATAATAAAGCCTTGCAAATGGATCCGCATGTCTCACGTCTCGTCAACCCCATAACAGCCTGCATCGCTGTTGAAGGGTCACGTGATCCCCCGGAACTTTAATTTCTTTACCATGTAAGTATGCTAGAAATGTTTTGGAATGGGATATTTGTATGATTTGTATCCTAGTCTGTCTAACTACATCACTAGTACATTGTACAGACTTTACAGATCAAAGCCATCTGAAGCCCCATTTATCTAAATAAATAACATATACGGCTCTTAAATCACTGCTTATAAAATTCAGTGTTGTCAGATTTCGAATACCTCAACTGAATTGAGGTCATTTGTTTTAAAATGTTATTACTGACTGTGTGCTTGTCTTTTTTGTAAATTCAATTCAGTTTGAAATCAAATTTCAAATCATGCTTCCTTGTGCTGTAAGCTTCTGCAACAAAGTTACCCTATTTTAAAGAGACAAATAAACAGAATGAGTATATGTTTAAGACTGAGATTTTGTAATTGTAAATGATCAATGTGTATATGTATGTAAATAAAAGCCTATATTAAAATCTGTTCATCATATGAAGCAAAAGTCTTTTTAGAAGACTTGGATTAAACCACTCAAGGTTCAAGGTTCTTTATTATTTGTCACATACACAATCGTACAGGGTATAATCTGTAGTGAAATGTAGGTCAGGACAGGTCCGCTCAATGGACAGTGCAAAAAAATAAAATAAAAAAATGAAACATAACACAAGAGAATATATATAAATATAGGTAAGAGTAAGATAAAAAAAAAAGATAAAATAAAAGTAAAATGTGCAATGAAATAAATTAAAATGTGCAATACAGTCTACTGTGGATTTGATAAATATTAATATAAACAGGGATGTGCAAGAGGAATGTGCAAAACAGGTTGTACCGTGTATATTCACATAGCAGCAATGCGGATGATGGAGAATAATTAATGTTTTTACAGTTTATTAAATTGAGTCCTGTAGATGTTATGAGACTGAGTTTAGGAGCCTGATGGCCTGAGGGAAGAAGTTCCTCCTCAGTCTCTCAGTTTTTGCCATCATGCTCCTGAAGAGCTTGCCAGATGGCAGTGTGATGAAAAGACTGTTACCGGGGTGATTTGAGTCCTTGATTATTTTTGCAGCTCTGCTTTTGCAGCGTTTGAGGTAGATGTCCTGCAGAGAGGGGAGGGCAGACCCTGAGATGCGCTCAGCTAAGCGCACGACTCTCTGCAGAGCTTTGCAGCTTTGTGGCGTAACTATACCACACTGAGATGCACTACACTTCAATTCACTTGAGTCAATACACTTTCTATGGCCCCTGAATAGAAAGTTTTCAGGATTGCTGGTGAGACCCTGAATTTCCTCAGCTGTCGCAGATGGTACAGTCTTTGCCTGGCTTTCTTGACCTGTGTTTGAATGTGTGCAGTCCAAGTCAGGTCCTCGGAGATGTTTACACCGAAGTACTTGAAGCTGCTCACCCTCTCCATAGGGGACCCGCTGATCATAAGAGGAGTGTAGGGCCGCTGCTGTCTCTTCCTGAAGTCTACAATCAGCTCTTTAGTTTTGCTCATGTTCAGAGAGAGACAGTTGTCCTGGCACCATGATGAAAGTCTCTCTACCTCACCCAAGTATGCGGTCTCATTGTTGGAAATGAGGCCCAGAACCACAGTATCATCAGCAAATTTAACAATAGAAGTGGAGCTGTGAGAGGACACACAGTCGTGTGTGTAGAGAGAGTAGAGCAGGGGACTCAGGACACAGCCCTGCGGGGCTCCTACGTTCAGGGTGATGGAGTTGGAGGTGAACTGGCCTATTTTCACCACTTGTGGTCTGCCGGTGAGGAAGTCTTGAATCCAGTCACAGAGTGAAGTGTTTAGGCCGAGGTCTGAGAGTTTGACAGCTAGCTTGGTGGGGACTATAGTGTTGAAAGCTGAGCTATAGTCAATGAATAGCAGTCTGACATAGTTGCCATTTTTGCTGTCAATATGTGTGAGGGAAGAGTGCAGTACCTGAGAGATGGCATCATCAGTAGACCTATTTGGGCGATAGGCAAACTGGAGAGGGTCCAAAGTAGCAGGGATGGAGGAGCATATGTGTTTCTTTAAAAGTCTCTCAAAAACCTTCATGACTGTTGATGTGAGGGCAACTGGGTGATAGTCATTCAGGCAAGAGGGTTTACTGTTTTTAGGCACAGGGATGATGACAGATTTCTTAAATGAGGTGGGAACCACAGAGGTAGCAAGGGACTCATTAAAGATGGAAGTAAACAAACCAGCAAGCTGATCGGCGCAGGATCTCAGAACGCAGCCAGTAATCCCATCAGGTCCGGCGGCTTTCCTGACGTTCACTCTCCTTAGTTCTCTCCGAACCTCATCCTCCGACACGGTGATAACATGATCGTCATCGCTGCTCTGTCTGCTGCTTCCTGACGCGCTGATCGGCAGAGTCGCGCCGCCATTACATTCGAAGCGGCCGTAGAAGGTGTTTAACTCTTCGGCCAACAATGGATCTGCACTCACCTCGGCGGATGAGTTATTTCCAGAGGAACAGATGGTCTTCAGTCCCTGCCATATGCGTCGAGAGTCATTGAGCTGAAAATGTGACTCAATTCTCTCCCTGTATCGGAGTTTAGCAGCTCTAACTGCCCGTTGGTGAGCATAGCACGATGCTTTGTACACGCTCATGTTTCCTGACAAAAGACCGGCGTTGTATGCGGCAGTGCGTTGGTTAACCGCAGCACGGATTGTTCTGTCCACCCACGGTTTCTGATTAGAGAATGTCCTTATTGTTACCGTTTCAGTGGCTTGGTCGGTTAGCATGTTGACAAAGCTTAATGCTACATCCGTGAACTCGCTGACAGAAGAGATGCCTGTAGCATAGCTTCAGAGTGGGAGGACCAGCGCGTCACTTCCCTCTCCCCCGGGGATACCTGAACGATCCTTTGTTTATATTCCGGTGTGAGGAAAATGGTGGCGTGGTCCGATTTACCAAAAAAGCTGTCAGGGAACGAGCTTTGTAGGCATTCTTAAACTGAGTGTAGCAATTATCCAGTGTATTCGGTCCTCTAGTTGGACAGGATACATGCTGATGGAAGTTCGGCATGACCTTCCTGAGGTTGGCTTTGTTAAAGTCCCCCGCGATGATAGAGGCAGCGTCAGGGTGTTTGTTGATGTAGCCGCTCAGCTCGTCGTGTATTTTGGACAAGGCCAAGCCGGTGTCTGCCTGAGGTGGAATGTAAACGGCAGTAGCGATGATCGCTGGGATCTCTCCGGGCAGATAGAATGGGCAGCAGATAATGGAGAGATGTTCCAGATGAGGCGAGCAGGAACGCGACAGAATAGAGATATTCCTGGGGTCACACCATTTCTTGTTAATCATGAAACACACTCCACCACCTTTGTTTTTTCCGGCCTCGGCTGTTCTGTCCATCAGTAAAACAGAAAAGTTATCAGACGGTGTTGCAGCGGTATCCGGGACCGAGGGAGTGAGCCATGTTTCAGTCAAACAAAGGATGGTACAGTCTCTAATGTCCCGTTGGAAACTTATCCTGGCTCTAAGATCATCCATCTTATTTTCCAAGGATTGGACATTAGCAAGCAGAATACTCGGAAGAGGAGGACTGTGAGCCCTGTTTCTCAGTCTGTCACGAATTCCAGCTCGTCGCCCGTGGTGTTTCTTTCGCCTCCTGGGATTGTTCAGGCGGCCTTTGTTAACCTTGGTGTTCCGAAGTATCTCCATTGGCCACGCTGGATCCGCCGTGGATAAAGTGTCCTGAAGCAGGTCAGTGCAGCGGTGTCCAATGTCCAAAAGTGTTCTTTTGTCGTAAATAAATAGTGCAGACGTTATGCGTGTAAAAAGAGAAAGTAAAAATAAGTAAAAAAATATATATAAAAGCACAAATTGAGCGGAGCCATCCTTAACGTCGACTGTACAGAGCAGTGCCGGAAGCGGAAGCACTCAAAGCTTGAAATAATGAATGCCTTGAAAAAAAAATGGATGGACAAAAAAAACTGAGATGTTAAAATATGTACAGTATATGGCATTATACTGTCAGGATTATGGACTGTCTGTATGTGTTTTTCTCCCCATGTACTCTCCGTGACCTAGTTTTCCTGCATGTGTGATTGTTCATCTGATTCTGGTGTCTCTTCTAATTACTCATTGTTTAGGTCTGTATTTAAAGTGTTGTCTGCCCCATGTTCCCTTGTCCAGTGTCATATGTCTTCATACAAGTGCTATATGTGTGTCCTACCTGTATTGCACCTTCTTGTGGATTATTAACCCTTTACCGTGCCTGTAAAATTTGCCTAAAACGCCTAAAAAAAGGCATACCCAAAGTAAATTGCATGCTGTTCTTGAACCATTTGGATTATATGAATGGTTTTGGTCTCTTTTGAAAGGTGACACTCTGAGGTTTGTTTCTCAACCATCAGAATCACTGTAAGTCTTACTGATATTGAGTAATAGAACTTTGAACACACTGAAAAAGTAAAAAAAAAAAATCTGTCTACATTTGTTTTGTAAACAAAAGCCTGCAGAGGACTATAGCTGGGAGCTATGAGCTGGAAAATACAATGGGATCACAGAATGAAGCCTTACCAAGCTACATTTCAAATTTGATAATACCTTAGAGAATGAGTGTTTTACACATGTTTATCTAAGCTTATGTCTAGGCGCTTCCCAAAAAAGGACACTCGGAGACTCCAAATGACCATTTGTAACCAACGACACATAAAAAGCTGTAATACTTGAATGCTTTAATGTACAGTCATAATTTTGGGCTCTAATGAAAGGTTACACTTAGATCTATTCAATTCCACATCCAGATTCACTGTCAATAATTGCTGACACATAGTAACTGAAGCATAAACACATTATAGAGACATTTATACACAGAATCCAAAATTTGTACACTTGTAAATAACATCTATTTCTAAATTCTAATCTAATTACCATTTTTTATCCTATACTTCTATTTTTGTACATAGTACATTATTTAATTTCTGTTTTTTTTCTTATATTGGTGTTATATTCCATCCCTACTGTGTTATTCCTATGCATGTCTGCACTATGTCTGTACTTTCTTCTGCACTGGAAGCTCCTGTCATCAGGACAAATTCCTTCTTGTATGTGTAAACATACTTGTAATAAAGCTCTTCTGATTCTGATTATAGTGTTTTTTTAAATGTTGTCATCATGTGCCTCAGTATATGGCTTTTCGCTGACTGGCTCCCAGACTTCATTCGATTCAATGTCAGATGATTGTCTGTGATTATAAAAAAACAACACACAAAACAGAAGTTACACCTCAAAACACACACACACACATACATACACACATACACATACACATACACATACATACACACACATACACACATATACATACACATAAATACACACATATACATACATACACACACATATACATACATACACACATATACACACTTGTTTCACTATCCTTGTGGGGACTCTCCATAGGCATAATGTTTTTTCTACTGTACAGACCGTATATTCTATCGCCCTACACCAACCCTACACCTAAACTTAGCCCTCACAGGAGACATTTTGCATTTTTAGATTTTCAAAAAAACTTCATTCTGTGTGATTTATAAGCTCGTTTACCCATGGGGACCTCAATTTAGGACCCCACCGTGACAAGTCCCCATGAGTCTGTGTATATTCAGGTTTAAATCCCCACCGGTATATAAAAACAACAAGCACACACACACACATACACTTGTTTCACTATCCTTGTGGGGACTCTCCATAATGGTTTTTCTACTGTACAAACCGTATATTCTATCGCCCTACACCAACCCTACACCTAAACTTAGCCCACACAGGAGACATTTTGCATTTTTAGATTTTCAAAAAACTTCATTCTGTGTGATTTATAATGAGTCTGTGTGTATTCAGGTTTAATAACCTGTTAACCTGCACCCCCCATATTGGGAATCACAGCTGAAAATGACTAACTAACTTAAAATGGTAACAGCTCCTGACTTCAGTGTGCCACACACACAATTGTGGTGTCTTTGGAAAGAAGACCCTTTGGCCTTTACTATCCATCATCCAGAGTTGATGATGCTCAAAAATATAAAAAGTTATAGACACTGAAGTGCCTTGATAAAAATTGTACCACACTGAATTTTTTTTTATTTCATATAAAAATACATGAAATCAGCCCTGGAGCAATCCAGAAAAGTAATGGGTTGAAAGTCACATGTCTCATGAGATTATATTTCAAATCTGAAGACGATACCATGAAAAATGAGATTCCTGCAGACATTTTTCTAGTCCCCCCCCCCCCCCCCCCCGTTTGAGGAAAAATATTTACCAAATTATTGAAGAGTTCTACTACACACTATTTAGTCATTATACATGCCACTGCAGTTTTTCAATTATAAAACAGTAGACATAATCTTAGAAATCGTATAAGTGATTTATTTGAGCACTAGAAAAATACAATAATAATAATTTTTGAGTGATGAAAAAAAAACAATAACAATAAAAAAAATAACTTAATTACATACTGATTTCCTGACAAACAGATGCTCTCCTGCTCATACATTAGTAACCACATGCTGAAGATCATTCATACAGATGCTAATCATACTGATGGCTGCCCAATATAGTCAATATTCACATTATAATGGCCTTTTATATAGACTGCATTCACACTGATATCTGTGAACAGTCAGTAATGACATGCTCATTATCAGTCATAGAGATGTTAATCACACAGATACAGGCAATTCCCCACAAAACACGCAAACATATATGAAAACTGCTGAAGAAGAAAAAAAAGAAATGTTTTTTCTTTTTGTCTTATTGTGCTAAAAAGATCGTTAAGTTACGCCCCATCAGATGACAGGTGCGTCACAGCGTGCGTCACGCGCTGTCGGGAGGGAGCGCCAGAATTCAAATAAACAATCTTCCGTGTATCTTTGACTTTTTTATTTTTGGATGATTTCATTCTGTTTGGGACATTGTCTGCTACAAAATCGTGCTGTTTTTTTACCACCAAGACGCTGTTTTTGAGCGTAATTTGTTCCATAACGGACACAAACAATAACTTCCCCTCAAGAGATGAGACGTAAACAAAGGATTAACGATCTAAATTACAGCGTTGTTGTTTCTTTGGACTAAAAGTGCTCGATGGAATGTTGTTCACTGGACCCTTATCTTTCAAATGAAACCAGGATTTACAGCAGTGGATACATTTGAGAGTCGTTATCAGGATGAAAATGGTATGTACAGCGGTTTATTTATACATGTTTTGATGTGTACTGCTTACACAAATTTAGCAAATACATTCCGTATAAGCTTTCTATCGAAAAACAGCGATCGGTCGTCGATGCTAGAGGCTTAGACCTTCAAAATGATATATAGTTTGTCAAGATTCATTTTGTCCTGTTTTACTTTATCTGTTTGAAAACAATGACGTGTGCAAACAAAGAGCTTTCAAAGAGCTTTCAGTGCGCCCACGTCCTGGTGCATGTTAACATTAAGTAGACAGATCAGACAAAGGTAACTAATAAGATAATAAATTAACACAGTTCAGTTTCAGTTTTTACCCAGGTAAGTTCACGTTTAGTTTGAGCAAACTCCGACTTTTCAGTCTCAAGAAGATGGGTTGGTTTTGAGCGGGTTTTGTCACCATAGTAACTTACGCTACATGGCTACCCTGCTCCAGAGTTGTTCAAAAGTCTTTAACTTGGAGTCCGAGTTAAGTCTGAAATCTTTAACCTGGAGTCTGAGTCAAGTCTGAAGTCTTTTTCGCTGGAGTCTGAGTCAAGTCTCGAGTCTTTGGTCACGAGTCCGAGTCGAGTCTCAAGTCATTTAATGGCTCGCTAAAACAAATCCCGTTCAGAATCCTTATGTATTGAAATCTTCCTATTTACGAAGCTGTTTTATAAGCTATAGACAAAATATATGATCTATGATCTGCTTTTTTTTTTCTTTTAAGAGGTGTTAAGATCTAAGGTTAATGTACATCCAGCCTGTTACTTATATGTTGTAATCCATTACCATGTTCAGAATAGTTTTTCTGTAATCATATTCGATAATAAGAGTCCTGTCTACCATGACACATAAGGAAATATGTGACAGATATTACAAGACCATACAAATAAAGTACTTATTTTTGATATATGTCAGGGGTATTCAATTAAAGTTCCAAGAGGCACGGCCTCTATATTTTCTAAGCAGAGGTCCTAAAAAAATTACCATGTATTTTATTTTTAGATTTAGAGACATGCAAGGCCATGTGACAAAAAATACGGTTTCTGATCAGGGTTTTCTTCCTGAAATCTATACTATTTTAATATTTTACTTAAAAGCATTATCTACTAAAAATGTCTACAATAATCAAAATATTCTAATCTTGAGCAGAAAAGAAAGATAACCAGCAGTTTCAAAGTTTAAGTTCCATCCTAGCCATCTAACAACAATTTTCTCAATTATAATTAGCCTACATGATTCTTTTGAAATGTTGTTACAGATTAATAATGCTAAATGTAGATCAGAAATGTCTTGTCACATCTGGTTTGAACAGTCAGTGTCATAGGTTACAGATAGATAAATAGATAAGAAAAATTACTATATTTGCAGCATTGTTTTATTCTGCTGTGTTTTAGTGAAAGTAATCTATAATTTTGCTGCTCGCCTTGTTTCTGTTGTTGTGAAAATAACTGCATCATCCACGCCGGAGAGAGAGAGAGAGAAAGTGCACAGAGATGAAAGGGCATGAATAAAGTGTGTTTGGCTTTAGATAAAAATACTAGAGTAGCCTATATAGTGCTGAAAGATATTTCACGAGTTCACACTTACATATAATAAATAGAATAAAGTTTGAGGATCACGTGACCCCTCGACGGTGATGCAGGCTTAGTTTTTCGCTCCGCTCACTTTGCCACATATTTTACGATCCTGTCAGTAAAATTTGAACCACTCTGCATTGGACCCATCATGAGTACTAAGGCAGACAAAGGAGATCGGAAAAGAGAAATTGAGCAATCGCCAATGACGAAAAAAATCAGAGATTCAGCCATCTCCAGTGAAGACCTGGACAATGCTATTGCTAACCGCATTGAACTAGCATTTAAAGAACACCAAAGCACTTTGAATTCGGTTGTGAATTCGGCAGTGAGAGATGCGATGGACTCTGTGCTGATTCCAGCATTGCGCGAACTGCGTGAGGACATACAAGCGACCAATAAGTCTGTTAAAGAGCTAAGAGAGGAGTTTGAGGCCATAGCTACCGAGACGAAGCAGACACGATAAGAGAACAGACAAGATAAGAGAACAGTAATGGACTTAAAGGATCAGCTGGAGCGACTCACCGAGAAGATGACAGATATGGAGGACAGGTGCAGACGGAACAATGTAAGACTGGTGGGGCTCCCAGAAGGGATGGAGGGTCCAGATGCAGCTGTTTTCCTCAGAGCTAATCTTTCCAAGTGGATTCCTTCCTTGAGGGGCCATGACATTGAGATTGATCGGGCGCATCGCGTGTATGACGGAGGGAGGGGCTCCATCTCATGTACTGAGATGGCATGACAGATCAGATATCCTGAAGGGTGCTCGGCAGGCTTATCCGGTGAAGTGCGCACAGAACAATGTCACACTGCTATTTTTTCCTGACTTTAGTCCGGCTACAGCGATCAGGAGAAAGGCATTTGGTCCGGTTTTGAAGAAGATGACAGCACTTGGTCTCCAGCCCTTCCTCATCTATCCGGCGGTAATTAAGCTATGGCACAAAGGGGAACAGAGAAGCTAAGATTCCCCTCAGAAAGCGGAGGATTTTATCAAATCCATGTCTCAGCCGAAGTCGTATGCCGCAGCTCTGCGGGCGGGAGGGAGGGAGGGCGGGCGTGCGGGAGGGCGGGGGGGGTTTAGCAGCGGCCGCTGTTTCTCCAGTTCGACGTGAGGGGCTTGACGGCCGGTATGGACATGGCCCTAGCTGCCCAGAAGGGGATGATGGCAGGATGAACATGGACGCTTACTAAACCTATTGTTTGCGTTTTCTTCTCTCCTACTGGGATATTGTCCTTATTTATCCGGTACAACGATCTCTTTGCTGGTAAGCCTGACACTCCATTTTTCTTTTTTGGAGGGGACTAATGGAGAGTAGTTTTAATTAATAAAAAAATATTTATTTATATATATTTTTTTGGCTGTGTGAGCCTTTCGGGAGACATGTCTTGCGTTGGAGTGGATCGGTCACGACCTAACACTGTTTTTTGTTGCTCAGTCAGACCTATGTTCTCGGTAATGTGCGGTCTGAGTTGTTCCTTGTTTATGGTTGTCGGTTGTTCATATTTTTATGGTGTTTTTGTTTTTTACAGCAGACATTTATACTTTTATCTATTTTACCTTATTTCTAAAGGGATTTTTCATATAGGAGGTTTGGTATCTAAAATGCACATCAGTGTTTTTTCATTTATGGAGTACAATCTTGGGATTATGAATATTCAATGCATACTCTAAATATTTTATCACTGAATGTGAATGGTTTAAATTCTGCTGTTAAACGAACCCGTGTGTTAGAATATTTACACCGTAAATCTATTTCCTGTGCCTTAATACAAGAGACACATTTAAAACAATCTGACGTGGCACGTTTCCAGAATAAGTATTACAAATTAATAGCTTTTTCCTGTGCTCTTAATAAAACTAAGGGGGTGCTTATCCTTGTCAACAGGAAGTTAAATTTAACGATTGAACACCTTGGTAGTGATGAGAAGGGTAGATTTGTTTTTATCCGATGCAAAATATATAATAATAGGTTAGCATTGGTCTCTATTTATGGTCCGAATGAGACAGACAGTGCATTCCTTACACAGATTTCCAAAACTCTACTTGAGGAGATTGATTGCCCTCTAGTGGTGGGTGGTGATTTTAATGCTGTCATAAATCCTGCTTTAGATAAATCTCAATCTGATACAACAGCCAATCCATCCTCTAAATTATTGAATAAATTTATCACTGAGCTCAACTTAATCGATCTTTGGAGAATTCAAAATACTAAAGCTAAGGACTTCACTTTTTTTTCTAATAGACACAAGACTTTCTCTAGGATAGACTACATATTTCTCAGCCCATCTTTAATTTCATCTAATTCCTCCATCTCTATATTACCAATTTTATTATCTGATCATTCTGCTATGATGTGCAGTGTTCCTCTTTCCGATGTTAAAGCCAAGTCTCCTAGCTGGCGCTTTAACATATCATTATTAAGTAATCAGACTTTCATTACCTCTCTAAAAGAATATATTAAGGAATTTCTTGAAATTAATATGCCCTCTGATGTGGATCCTCAAATACTGTGGGAAATGACTAAGTGTGCTATACGAGGTTTCTGTATATATTTCTCTTCTACTCTCGCCAAAGCGAAAACTCACCAGTTTACACAATTAGAAAATAAAATCCAATCATTACAAAACCTACAAAAACAACATTTTACTGAGCAACAGGCTACACAGCTGTCCTCTTTAAAAGAAGAATATGATTTACTTTCACACTCAAAGGCAGAATTTTTTTTACATAGGACTAGACAAAAATATTATTTTGAATCGGAGAGACCTAGTCATTTATTGGCCCTTAGGTTGAAATAATGCGAATCTAAGGCATATATTAGTGCAATAAAATCATCAGATGATCAGGTCATCACGAACCCTGTGGCAATTAATTACATATTTAAAGTTTTTTTACACAAATCTGTATAAAGCCGAAACAGATTTTGATGAACCAATTTGTAAGCAGTATTTAGCTAAATTGGAACTGCCTCGGATCTCACAGATGGATAAAGAATCTTTGGAGGCCCCATTAAGTTTAGAGGAACTTCACGTCTCTCTAAAAAGCCTTCAAAAGGGCAAATAGCCAGGTCTAGATGGTCTCCCCCCTGAATTATATTTAGAAGTTTGGGATTTGGTAGGAATACTTATGCTTAACTCATTTAATTTTGCAATTGAACATGTGGTATTTCATAGAGATCAAAAAACATCACTGATTTCATTACTTCTTAAAAAAGGGAAAAATCCATTAGATTGTTCCAGCTACAGACCGATTTCGCTTATCCCATGTGATCTAAAAATCTATGCTAAAGTTTTTGCTTCTCGTATGGAGAAGGTAATTCACAGTCTGATCAAGGAGGACCAAACTGGTTTCATCAAGGGGCGCAATGCATCTGACAATATGCGTCGACGACTCCATATTCTTGACTTTGCGGACTCCCACCCAACACCTTGTGCGGTCTTTTCACTTGATGCAGAAAAAGCCTTTGACAGGCTAGAGTGGAATTATATGTGGGCAGTTCTGCAATGTTTCGGCTTCGGTGAACACTTCGTTTCTATGATTAAGACATTATACCACTCACCTGCAGCATCAGTCATAACTGGTAATATTATTTCCCCCTCATTCCCTTTACAGCGGGGAACGAGGCAGTGTTGTCCACTTTCCTCCTTATTGTTTTGTCTATCTCTTGAACCCTTAGCACAAGCCATCAGGAAATCTGAAGTATCGATTAAGATTCATGACCATAATCATAGTATTTCATTATACGCTGATGATATTATTCTATATTTAGACCCAGTGTTTCCCACACTTATACTTTACCTGGGCGGGCCTGGGGTATATTAATGGCCGCCCAAGTATATTTGGTGAAACATTTTTGTTTTTATTACTATTATATCTCTTACACTTTTTATTTATCCGCCTGAGATAATAAAACCATCCGCGATCGATTAACTAGTGGAAAAACCTCCCCTCGCCCTATGCGTTTCATACTGCTCGTTCTGTGTGCTCAAGAACTGTCGACACTCACAGACAATCTCCTGTGTTTCCCATACGTTGATTTATTTGTGGCGGGCCGCAACAATATCCACCGCCTGCTGCCATCAGCTCCCGCGTCTCACACACACGAGCGCGACTTTAGCACTATATTTAGTCACTTTCAGACCCTTTTGGCGGCTTTTTTCCCTTAACGGGTACATACTGACAAACCTAGCGACTTTTTTTTTAAAAAAAACCTTAGCTATCGTTCAGTTGGAAGATGTCTCCAGTACTGCCCCGCGAGCGCAAGGACTCTCCCGGCGCAAGTGTCGCCTCTCTCTGCGTCTATTCACAGCTTTCAGTTGGCCGTAACGCAGCAAAATCGTCAATAAATCATTTACAAAACAGCTTTTCCAAGCACCTGTCGCTTACTGTTTGTAGTTTTAAATATGAACATAATTCGTCTGTTAATATGCGCATAGTTTGTTACTCAGACGCAGGCAGTGCGCTGAATGAGACAAAACCGTAATATAGCCAAAACCACCGCATATAGTCGCTTTTTAGTGTAAGTTAGATGTATATTGATTTTATCAGACGATGTCACGATTATAAATCAGGATTTAAGGAGTATAGTGAGAGTGATTCCTGGTTAACATGTACTGTAGTATTAATGGGTCATGTTTACTATTTATACCTGTTTTATGTATGACAACAGAAAATATGCAAATGTTAACAGCTTTATTGGGCATTCAGTTGTATTACAGTATGTGACAGTTCATAGAGTAGAAAATCTGAAGTGCCAAAACTCGTCTGAACGCAAACATGACGCAGTGACGTCATAAATATGCAAATTAATATGTGACGTCATCTGCCGCCACAAGTCTCACAAAATCCTGTGGGAAACACTGTTTAGACCACTTTGATGTTTCAGTCTCTAGTGTAATTAAGGAATTTGATCATTTTAGTAGCCTATCAGGATATAAAATAAATTGGAGTAAATCTGCTTTAATGCCAATTAACAATGTTAAGGTTAATTCTTCTATCCCCTCATTTATCCCTATTAAGCAATATTTCATCTATTTGGGCATTACCATATATAAAAACATTCGTAAGATTGCCAGAGACAATTTTAATAACATTTTAGTTAAGGTCAAAAATGACATTCAAAGATGGAAGAATCTTAAAGTCTCTCTCCAAGGAAGAATCTCCACTGTTAAGATGAATTTGTTACCTCGATTTAATTTTTTTCTCTATGCTACCACTTTCTCCCCCTCCAGGTTACTTTAAGGAGATCAACTCCATAATTTCTAAGTTTATCTGGAATGATACATGTCCCAGAATTAAACTTACCACATTACAACATCCTAATAGCGCAGGAGGACTGGCTGTACCAAATTTTGAATTATAGTTCAAGTTCAAGTTCATTTTATTTGTATAGCACATTTACAACAGCCACCAGGCTGACCAAAGTGCTTTACAGAAGAGCAAGATTAAACTACATATACAGAAAACAGACCAGACAAACATTTAATACAACCTGTTTAAAAATTAAAAATGGCTATATTACAGTAGTCAGTACACTAAGGAAAACAAATACGTTTTTAGCAGGGACTTAAAAACAGACAGAGAAGGGGCCATTCTAATCTCTAGAGGCAGGGTATTCCAAAGTCGAGGCCCTGCCACTGCAAATGCACGCTCACCTCTACGCTTAAGCCTAACGCGAGGGACAACCAACAAAGCCTGGTCACAGGATCGAAGGCTTCTGGACGGAGTGTAGAGATGAAGAAGTTCAGAGAGATAGACAGGGGCTAGGTTGTGTAGGGATTTATAAACAAAGAGGAGAATTTTAAAGTCTATTCTCTGACAGACCGGCAACCAGTGTAAGGATTTAAGAACTGGAGTGATGTGTTCATATTTACGACACTTTAAAATAAGTCTGGCTGCAGCATTTTGAACAAGCTGAAGACGCGCAATTTGACACTTAGATATACCGCAATATAAAGAATTGCAGTAATCTAGACGAGACGTAATAAAAGCATGAACAGCCATTTCCAGAGTTTTAGGAGTGAGAAAATATTTAATTTTGGACAGTAAGCGAAGCTGATAAAAACTGGATCCGATAACCGAAGAGATATGTTTATCAAATTTTAAATGCTGGTCGACAAGAACTCCTAGGTTCCGTACCTGTGAGGATCTAAAAACGGATAAACTTTCTAACTCAGGGCTTATACACTGAGAGTTGTCATTGGGACCGAAAACAATTACCTCGGTCTTGTCTTCATTAAGGAAGAGGAAATTTTGGACTAGCCATGATTTAACCTCCTCTAAACATTGCAGAAGAGAAGTAATCGCAGTGGAATTGTTTCTTTTGATTGGAAGATAGATTTGAGTATCATCTGCGTAGAAATGAAAAGACACGCCATGTTTACGTAGAATAGAGCCCAGAGGTAGCATGTAGAGAGAGAATAAAGAGGGAGCTAAAATAGAGCCTTGTGGAAGGCCACAGGTCAGAGGTGCAGGGGAAGAGGTGAAATTACCCAGCTTCACTAAAAACTTTCTGTCAGACAGGTATGACTGAAACCATTTCAGAACGTTAGCTTTTAGACCTACCCAGTACTCCAATCTAGATAATAGTAAGGAGTGGTCAATGGTATCAAAAGCAGCCGATAAATCTAGAAGAATAAGAACCACAGAGTCTCCGGAATCAGTCGAGAGGTAGATATCATTTAACACTCTCAAAAGAGCGGACTCAGTGCTGTGAGCAGACTTGAAACCAGATTGAAAAACCTCATAAATGCAATTACTTGACAGAAAACTGAATTTGGTTCAGCACAATTTTCTCCAAGACCTTTGAAATAAAAGGCAAGACAGAAATTGGCCGAAAATTTTTTTGGACAGAGGAATCCAGTGAAGGCTTCTTGAGCAGAGGAGTGACCATAGCGACTTTAAGATTGGCAGGAACAGAGCCAGTTTGGAGACACTTATTGATAAGAGACACTAAACCTGGCCCAATCGAGTTGATAATTAATTTAAAAAATCTTGGGTGAATGATATCACTAGAACAGAATGACGGTTTAAGCTTGCCAATCACCTCCTTCAATTCCTGGAGATTGATAGGTTCAAAAGCATCGAAAACGGCAGTAGCGGATGACATGATAGGAGAGACAGTTAAAGTTAAAATGGGGCAGACGCTAAGTCTTAAATTAGTAATTTTGTCACTGAAATATCTCAAGAAGCTTTCACAGAGAGCAACAGAGGCAACAGGCAAAGTAATAACAGAAGGATTTGTAACAGATTGAATAATAGAAAACAAAACCTTAGGTTTACAGTGATTAGTTTCAATTAAATTAGAAAAATATGCAGCTTTCGCAGATTTAGCAGCATTCTGGTAAGCTGTAAGAGAGTCTCTGAACATTTGAAGAGAGATATGCAGCCTGTCCTTTTTCCATTTTCGTTCTGCCTTTCTACAATTTTGTCTTTGTACACGGGTGTCAGAGTTTTGCCACAGTTCAAATTTTGGCTTATGCTTGTGAGGCTTAAGGGGGGCAGTTGCATTTGCTACCTTAAGCCAAGCAGAATTCATGAGGCTAAGCTGTTGATCAGCATCCAAGTCAGATAATGGTTGATCCAAGTGCAACTGTGAGCAGCATTCAGCAAAGCACAAGTTGAAATTTGTGCTAAACTGAGGAGAGTAAAACCGAGACAGAATTACAGGTATAGTAGAAAAATGAGAGAGATCTGGAAGAGTCAGTGAAAATAGTATGGGCTTATGGTCAGAGATCAGAAAATCTGAGAGCACAATATCAGTCACATCAAGCCCATATGACAGTACAAGATCCAACGTATGGCCCTGAATATGAGTAGAGTCACTGATCCACTGAGATAGATTGAAAGCTTCAATAAGATTAAGAAAGTCATGTGGTAGGGGGATTGACGGACAGCAGACATGAATATTAAAATCGCCCACCAATAGAAAGCGATCGTAATTAGTGGCAATATTGCCAATCAGTTCAGTGAAATGCTGTATAAAATCCTTAGAAGAGTGCGGAGGACGGTAAATCGCCCCTAAACATACAGGACCATTCCAGTCTAAGTGAAGAAGCTGAGCTTCAAAACTGGGAAAAGCCGGTACAGGGACCAATCGACAGCGTGCAGAGAGAGAGTTATTTAAAATTGTTACTATCCCACCCCCGCGTCCACTCAGACGAGGAGAGTTAAAAAATGTACAGTCAGAAGGGATCAGATCAGCAAAAGGAGTTAGATCACCGACCTTTAGCCAGGATTCCGTGATGAACATAAAATCCAAATTGTGAGATGAGTAGAAGTCGTTTAATAAAAAGGTCTTATTCACCAAGGAGCGGGCATTTAATAATGCCATCTTCGGTGAAGAAATAATAACAGGAGATGAGGACGCTCTTTTCAGTGAGCGCAGATTTCCGTGAGTTACTCCCCGTCGTCAAGAGCCGAGGCCAATTCGGTGGAGACCGGCACGAGAAACAGGACTCGGGTGCAGTGGGAGAACGGGGCGGAGCCACCGCCAGGTAGCAGAGCCGCCGTAAAGCGATTCATAGGAAGGATCCAAGAGAAAGCCAGCCCGCAGATGAGCTTTCAGCTTCACGATGTAACCTCCGCGGTTGCCTCGTTTCCTCCTTCGCTTTCTCCGCGGGATGTTGAGGGGCCACTGGCGAATGCAATCTGGGATAACCATTCGGAACGACCCATTCGTATTGTCAAATGAGCAGTCCACATCCGAAGTGTAAGAGTTTGTGAAAGTGACAGAGTTGCGGATATCCAAGAGTGCTTGGCGGTCGTAGATTAAAAGCGTGCAGCAGTTTAGAGACAGAACAGACAACCAGACAAGCAAACACGAGAGCAGCAGACGGCATGCCAAAAACACAGGCGCCATCTTGAGCTTCAAGATTATATTATTGGTCGTTCCAGATTAAGGCTCTTCATAATTGGGTTGATCCTCAATCTACGGTTTCATGGAGGGTGATTGAAGCTGACAAGGTTAAACCAAATAGACTTCAAGATATTTTATTTACTGGCACAGGAAAAAAAGGGGATAATTATAAATTTGGTCCGGTTGTGGCTAACTCTATTAAAATCTGGAAAACGGTTGAATGTCGGATAGGTGGACACTTCAAATTCTGTAACAGTACACCTTTATGGCACAGTTTTAATTTTGTATGTGGAAATCGTCCATTTGTCCAACCCTCTTGTTCCTCTTTAGGTGTAAACACATGCGGTGATATATATGATAACCAGGGCCTCTGTTCATTTCAGACATTGAGAGCCAAATTTTGTCTACCAGCATTTGCATATTTTGTTTTTCTTCAATTACGTTCTGCTCTCAAAGCGTATGGCGTTCCTTGGTCTTCTTCCATTTCCTCTCATCATATGCGGGACTGGATTGCACCATCTGCTGGTCGGCCATCTGTTTCCTTAATATATAATAAAATTATTGATTGTATTACAAAACCTCTTTCTATTAAAACTATTTGGAATAGGGAATTATCTGACCCTAATTTATCTGTCGACTGGGAGAGAGTGTGGTCTAATCTCAGCCTAACATCTAAAAATCTGGCTCATCGTCTTATTCACTTCAAAGTCATTCACAGAGTATACATAACTCCTTACAAAAGATTTAAAATGAAACTGCAGTCAAATTTGAACTGCCATATATGTAACACTACATCATCGGGCACTTTTCTGCATATGTTTTGGGAATGTCCTGTCGTCATCAGTCTATGGACACATGTAAACCTGGTTTTGTCATCATTACTGCGAATTGATTGGTCTGTTAACCCAAGTTTGTGTCTTCTTAATGATGATTCTGGTCTCTGTATTAGTTCAATGCAAAAGCTTCTCTCTTCAATGATTCTGAATTTCCCCACATATGGCACGTGTGCGCGCTAGAGACACGGCGGGCTTCATTGCACAGAATTTGCGCTGTGAGACACGTGCACATTGCTTGACAGTGTGTGCTTCCACCCACCGTGTTTTTCTTTATATATGCTTTAGATATGCTTTCATTTATACCGTTTGGAATGCAGTACTATTAGATGCACGAAACTCGCGCACTGACAGACTTTCACATGGCTTTGTGTTTGTTTGTCCTGAAGCTCGATTGCGGCTGCGGTTAAATGCACTTGCATTTTCAAATACTTTTATACGAAACTGATGTACACACAGTCAGTTATGTTTTCAGAGCAGGACAAAACATCTGATATATTGAAATAGATCTGTGCATTAGAGTGAATGCAGCCTGTTAAAGCTGCCACTGTCTATGATCTCATCAGCAATAATCAAACGGCAATAATGCGGAGGATAAAAAGGAAAACCCATAACTATTGTCTGTAAACTTTCGGATACTTAAAGAACACTTATTTTAAATAAGTAATTGTTTTAAAAAGTAGCCTGCTTATACAATAAAACATAAAATATAGTAAATTTTTCACAAAATAAATTTTATTTAAAATTACATGACAATGTAGCCATATGCAGTAATATTGGAAACTGAGAATGTGACGCATCGTGATATTGAGTTGATAATGATAATCGTAATTGAATTGAATCGTGAAACCAAGATTCACACCCCAACTTTTAAGATGTCAGTACTGACACACAGAGCATAACAGGGTGAATGAGATGTGAGACGTGCAGATCCATTTGCAAGCTTTATTCCAAGATGTGGTCAAAAACACAGGCAGGATCAAAACATCAGCAAACAGGTATAACACAGGCAAGACAAAGAGTAATCCTAGGGCAAGCGTGGGTCTTTGATTGGCGAACAATATCCAGAGGGCTTGAGAAGAGGGGTAGTCCAATAACATGAGCAATAGTCCAAATGAGGTACAAACAGAGTCCGAACGGCGAGACAAGGGTTAATCCAAGATACACAGGCAGGAATCGGGAAACAAGGCAACACGAAGTGACTAGCCTAACTAGAACTGTAAACTAGACTCAGTAAAGCAGTTATCACTAGGTGAGTGATAAACGCAGAACAGTACTAGAGACTAAACAGAAACGCAGAATGGCTCGGTAAGGCAGCTAACACTAGTAGAGTGCTAAACGCTAGAACAATACTCAGCGATCTGAAAGAGGAAGTCCAATGCTTATAAAGCGTGTCTGAATGATACAGCTGTGCATTAGTAATCAGTGTCTTCAGCTGTGTGTGTGCAATCAGTGCAATGGATAATGGGAACTGTAGTCCGGAGTGATATGTAAAAGTCTGTGTGGTGTGAGAGTCAATGAAAAAAGAGAAGACGACATCTGGTGGTGAGCAGACGGAAGGCTACGGACTGGATTCGTGACGCAGAGATTCCAACTATAAACAAAAAGCATAGAAACTGCAATTTTGTTTAAGATGTAAAGTTGTAAAGATGTATTTGCACAGCAGAAGAATTAATTGGGGAAAAAATGTAGATCAAGAATCGTTTTGGAATCGGATCGTGACTCCCAGAATCAGAATAGGATCAGATCGTGAAGTGCCTGAAGATTCCCACCCCTATATTTGACCAGATGAATCACCTGTAGTTCAAGCCAGCATTGCCATATCCGCAGTTTTTCCCTACACCAAACATTTGTAGCACGCCTCGCATCCAATAATCACAAAGAGCTCTGTGCTTTCTTACTTCTGATAAGAAACAAACTCTCAGCTTTCAAATCCTGTACATTCTATCATGAAATACAAACAATAAATGCCGTTTTGACGCTTTTAAATGTGACGTGACAGATCGCTATTGCACCTCAGTTCAAGTCCAAGTATCTTCAGGTTTAATAAGTTAGAGCGCAAAATACACATGAATGTACATCACAAGATGTTGAAAGATACAGTATGGCTTACCAAAATGTATCATGTCTGTCTAATGTAATAGCTCAATCAGTCTTTACATTTACCTCAGTAAAGTTATTCCGCTGTTCACAGTTCATTAGTTAGCTATAAAACAACACTGAAGCATATGTATGTTTGAATAAATCTGTCATTAAGGTATTTATGAAGAAAAAAGGAAAGTTTATGTTTAAGTTTATGGTAACAAAAGTGGTTAGCATTCAACTGTTCTTTTTCATCAGTATTATTTGTGATTTGAATTTTGTGAACAGGAGTTCCTCTTTTGCTGTGCTATGAGCTGGGCTTCGGATGCTTTCACTTTCAAATTCGAATTCACGACTGTCACTTTTTACAAGAAAACATAATTGTCTGTTTTGCTTATATCTATTCACTGTTTAAAACTAAAACAAATGATTGAAATATGGATTCATTGTTATTCTTAATTGAAAAGCACAACGATAAAACAGTAGGATATAAACTAACTAATATAATTGTCACAAAACAGGCCAGACACAAACAGGTAAGTGAGTAACAAGCCGGTTTATTGAACAACTGGAGAAATGATGGTCAAAGAGGGAAAGGGCAGGTGAGTTGCAATGCTGTAGATAGTCCTTTGTGCGTATTGCTGGAGTCTGAGAGCCTCTCTCTTTGTAGGTGAGCCAGAGCAGAGTGTTCAAAGACGAACGGGAGCAACGCGGGAGATTCGTTGGAGTAATGTGGGAAACTGGAAGGTAAGTATACACAGGTTCGTAACAAATGAGAGTCAAGTACTGTTCAGAGTAGTGAATGGTAAACCGGATGAGGAGCGTGTGTGGAGTGAGCCTTGATAAAGGGGAACTTGATGAGCTGTGGCAGGTGCGGGAAATCAATAATCAGGTGATTGGGATCTGGTGATCGTGGGTGCTGATGACTGAAGTGACTGTGATGTTTCCCTGACAATAATGAAATTAACATAAACGAATAAGGCATGACTTAAGCCCTATTCAGACGGTAATTGTTTCTCAGGGGGACGTAAGTGATTTTCACCATATACAGGGGGTAGTCAGTGATTTAATTGCCATGCGAATCCAGGATGTCTGTTTTTCTCTCACCACCCCCGTAAAAATCCCCGGCCGAATTACCTACTGTTTTTTGACAAACACTGAGGTCGTGTGGTAATTTAATTGCCGTCCGAATCCACATCTCTGAGTTTACGAGAAGAAATCGATTTAAAAATCAGTGTTTAAGCCCTTTTTGAGCACTCCCGAACACCATAACGTTGTACTTTGGTGTAATTTACATATTATTTCTGAAATGCTGGAAAGTATTTAAAAGAACAATACTTCATGACTGCTCAACCACAGCGACTGGGAGCAGAAAAAGAAGAAAAGCACAAACTTTCAAATGGGTCTTTATTATGGCAGCAGCAGGTATGCAATACAATTTTAAAATGTGTATTATAAACAGATATATATCGCGTATAATTATATTCAACTATAGCGCATTTATTTTCCTATTTTTAAACAGGAGATTTAAATAATCAAATAATAAATATTATAAAATATTCTTGGAATAATAAGAATACATTTTACATAATAATAAGCGTTTTTAAATACATTTTACACAATAATAAGAATACATTTGTAAATAAAATTAATTTTATTTACAGCAGACAATCATGTGATTGTCCACGTGAGCAGCGTGTTCCCGGGTGCTGAGGATCACAGAACTCGCTCCATCTGAACAAAAAATCACCATCCGAATCCATGAGTTTTATCACTGAGGTGATATGTAAATTTATTTTTACAGACATCCATATGAGAAACAATTACCGTCCGAATCGGGCTATAGGCTACACCAGAAGGTTTAGCAAACACTGAGGAATCAAATAAATAAAGAACATTTAAAGAAAGCCTCCATACCGTAACGTGAGATAAACAGCAAAGACAAAACCAACATGTTCACCTTCTCTGGTTTAAAAAGCAGTCTTTTATTTTACTTTCGCTTGAAAACCAAATCCTCGTCCCGTCCGCCATTATTTCCTCAGTATTCGCATCAGTTTTGCCGCTGATGCGGCGAGTATAAACCAGGCTCTGCTCCCAAAGAGCTCGCATTGAAAGTGCCTCTCTCACTCTCTTCACGTGATCAGAAATCTTACTCCTGCTGCACTGTGCAGCGGCTCTGACTGCAGCACGTGCTTTATGCATGGAGAAGAGCAGACGTTTTGGAGCAGCGCAGACCATGCACTGGCACAAATGCGACCACGTCAAATTTTAACTCTCACATAACAATCTGTATCGGCCGATAGCATTCTGAATAATCGGTTTATCTGTATCGGCAGAGAAATTCAGTATCGGTGCATCTATAGAATAAAGTTTATGCGTAAGGGGTGGCGGAGGGATCCTGGAAAACTGTCAACAAACAGAGGTAAGTCTGCTGTGTATATATACATGCCTCTTATCTTGTTAACTGGTTTGATAACTGATTGTGCTCCTCTCATGTTAATTTGGTTAATTATCTGAACGTGCGCCTCCTGAACTTTGTTAATAAAACATAATTTGCAATAAACAACCCCAAGCCCTTGTTTTGTGATCCGCTCTGCTGTTTTGACGCAGTGCTCACTTAAAATGGTGCTGCTGTTACGGCTCGCGGTCCGGATGGATGCCGGGGTGCAGATGCGGTCCGCATACCTTTTGAATATCAGTTATGTAAGTATTTAAGGATAAAAGACTAGAGTTGCTTTTAAAATATTTTCCTCTTGTCGAGTCAATTCTGGAGTCATTTCAGGTCAAGTCTGAAGTCTATTAAAATGCGTCTCGAGTGCGAGTCACTAACTCGAGTGCCCATCTCTGTCCTGCTCCGGAGCAGGGGCCCGTTTCAATAAGGAGGTTCAACCAACTCTCAGTTTAAACTTGAACTCTGAGTTGACTTACTGTGAGATGGGAAACTTAGAGTTCCCTTTCGAAAGGGAACTCCATGCTGCATCCTCTAGAGGGCACTAGGGGAACGCCTTCAGCATGACCGGTGTCTGAAGCATGAATGAAACAATGACGATGAACTTGACATTGGCATGCGGCAGCCTATGACGTAAACAATAAAATGACTGCGGGTATAAAAGAGCACCTGTGGAATACGCCCATTGTTTGCATTCGTGGGGCTGCTACTAGCAGAGGAAAAGCCTGTCTTTTCTCGAGTTCTAGACAGCACGAGTTTTGTTTGCATGAGCGCGTTCACCTCTCGAGGGAGTTGAACAAGTTTAATGCGATGTATTCTCTGCAGTATCTGTTCTCTCCTGATCTTGGAAAAATTGAGTGTTTGAACAGAGTGTGTTTGGCTCTCGGGTGAGCTTAATGCACGCTGCGAGATGCGATCGTGTTAAGAATGCCTCGTATGCTTGATTCTCTATAAAAAGGTTAAAAATTGAGCACCTCCCACCTGCGTTTTGGGTCTAGCAGATGCCGAGGCAGTTTGACAGACTGATCATGGGGATTGTAAGCGGGGCATGGAAGGAATCTGACAAGGAATGCTTTGTCTTTCAGAATTCCTTTTTGTTTCTATTTGTTTTTTCAGAATATGAACTGTGTAATGAATGATATTGATTGTACTTTTTAGGTTGAGCATGGTTTGTGCTCCTCTCTCCTAAGAGAGTTATGCTGAGCACTCTGCTCCCTAGAATGTTTGTTGCAGTTATGTCGGGTTGTGAGGCTCTCTGTGAGCCTCCCTGATCAGCTGTTTTTGAGCCTGGTAGCACTTCCCTCCCATTGAGGGTCGCTATGCTTGGATTACAGTTCCCTAGAGCAGCGTTTAGGCAGTACTATTAGTATATAGGCACTATCGTGAGCCTCACTAACTGTCTCGGGCATTGAGTGTGGCTAGGTCTCCTCTTGTTTTAGAGAGTAGTTATGCTGAGACCTCCACTTTCAAGAGCTCATCAACCAGGGCTGAGTGTTGTTAGGTTTCCTCTCATTTTAGAGAGTTATTCTGCTGATGCTTCCACTCTCCAGAGCTCCGTTTAGGCAGTATTAATGTGTAGGCTCTTTCTTTGAGCCTCACTAACTGTCTCTAGCAATGAGTGTAGTCAGGTCTCCTCTCGTTTAGAGAGTCATTATACTGAGACCTAGACTCTTAGGAGCTCCTCGCTAGGGCTGAGTGTTTTTAGACTTCCTCTAGTTTTAGAAGAGCTCCGCTTGGGCAGTATATTTGTGTAGGCTCTTTTATCTGAGCCTCACTGTCTCCAGTGTTGAGTGTAGTCAGGTCTCCTCTCGTTTAGAGTTGTTATGCTGAGACCTCCACTCTTAAGAGCTTCTCAACTAGGATTGAGTGTTGTTAGGTTTCCCTTCAATTGAATGAGTCATTCTGCTGGAGCCTCCACTCTCCAGAGCTCTGCTTAGGCAGTGTTAATGTGTAGGCTCTTTCTTCTGAGCCTCATTAACTGTCTCCAGTAATCAGGTCTCCTCTCATTTTATAGAGTCGTTATGCTGAGACCTCCACTCTAAAGAGCTCTTCAACTAGGACTGAGTGTTGTTAGGCTTCCTCTCATTTAAAGGAGCAGTGTGTAGTTTTTAGCGGCATCTAGCGGTTGAGTTTGCGAATTGCAACCAACGGCTCAGTCCCCCGCTCACCCCTCCCTTTAGAGAAGCTACGGTGGCCGATACAGGGCTAAGATGCCGTCGTCTGAGACCGCAGAGAGCAATGAGGTTTATTTACAAAGGTAAATTAAGGAATTATATTTACTTAATTATTCAATAAACAATGTCATTGCGAATATTACTGTTACTTGTTCATCATTGTGTCAAAGTTTTTTCACGAGAACAACATAGTGAAGAATCGCGATCTGTAGAGCAGTTTGTCCGTTAAGGGCTTCTGTAGAAACATGATGGCGACTTCCATGTGAGGGGACCCACGGTATATGTAGTTATAAATCGCTCATTCTAAGGTAATAAAAACATAACAGTTCATTAAGTAAGGTCTTTATACTCCTCTGAAAACGTAGTTATGTATATTATATTGCATTTATGTCTATAGATCATCCTAAATATTACACAGTGCACCTTTAAGAGAGTCATTCTGCTGAAGCCTCCGCTCTCCAGAGCTCTGCTTAGGCAGTATTAATATGTAGGCTCTTTGGAGCCTCACTAACTGTCTCTAGCGCTGAGTGTAGTCAGGTCTCCTCTCGTTTTAGAGAGTCGTTATGCTTAGACCTCCACTCTTAAGAGCGCCTCATCTAGAGCTGAGTGTTGTTAGGCTTCCTTTCATTTAAGAGAGTCATACTGCCGAAGCCTCCACTCTTCAGAACTCCACTTAGGCAGTATCAATTTGTAGGCTCTTTCCTTTGAGCCTCACAAACTGTTTCTAACGTTGAGTGTAGCCAGGTCTCTTCTCGTTCTAGAGAGTCATTTTACTGAGACCTCCACTCTTAGAGTTTCATACTTTGGTGGGTGAGCTAGTCTATGACATTGGCAAGCTTTGAGCTTGCCTGTAGGAGGCTTTTTGGCTCGAGCTCTAGCCACAGCGATTTGCTGGGGCAGGGATGATGCTCCTTTGGGTTCGTTTTGCCTTAGGGAATCCAGTTATTTGGGCACTCAGCCTTCAGCATGGTGGCATTGGTATACTGTTCCCCTAGCACCCTCTAGAGCAGAGGTCCTCACTATTTTTTTCATGGGAGCCACACCAATAGGGCAAAGTCAATCGGGGAGCCACTTTTACCGCGAAGTATCAAAAGTTACATCCAGTCATAAATAGCATGTCTTTTTATCAATCTGTCATCCCTGATATGCAATGCAATGCAATACAAAATGGGCTATCATTCTTTATCATGTACCAGTCAAATTTGTAACTAGGACAAGATGATTTTAAAAAAAGCAGGATTACCTTAATGTTGGGAAGACCTCAAGTTATTTTTTTTCTATACTAGCCCATCATGTATCTATTATCTAACCATCCGGCGCACATTCGGCTTTAAGAGCTGTTAAGAAAAACTGGCAACTCTGCAGTGAGTCGGTGTCATGGACGTAGGACAGAGCATGTGTAAATATCTCTAGTCTATATTTCCATCTTGTAGCTGTTTTAGGTATTTTTTTTAAATATAAATTATTTGTAATAGAGCAGACACTGTCTGACTGTCTACACCAGACCAGAGAGTTGTCGTGCCGCGCCCCGCTGCGCTAAAAGTCTGTCTACATTTGACGCGAAAAAGCGACAGTTGCAAATCATTTGAACTTAGTGGCAGTACAGTTCGTCATAAATGGAACGAGGCATCAGTTTACTGATGGGGATCGTGTCGCGCCGTGCTGCATCCAGTGTAGACAACATGGGTTCCAGAGTATGTGAGCGGAGTGGAGCGCCAACAATTTCCTCTCCTCGCTCCGAGCATTTAATAATCACTCCGCTCCAGCTCCGCTTCGGGTTCACCATTTTCCGCTCCACTCCTCGCTCACTGATATCAGAAGTATTTCAATTAATCAAGTATTTTAAGTATTTCAGTATGTTTGAAATATCACAGTTCTGTTCATAACGTATATTAAAAGAAGAGAGGATAATAAAATAAAATAAATAAAATAACAGGAGAGTTTCAAAGTGGCTTATTGGTGTGCAAACTTTTTTCCTACCACATGACAAGCTAAAATCAGCATTAAAAAGTATAATTGCTGCTTTTTGCAGTGCCAATTTTGTTTCTGATGAAAAGATCAGTACGTTTTCATCAGTTATTTTACTATTATCGCTTCATTTCTTACAGTTTTCTGCTCATTCGAAATCAGATACAGATGAAGTAGCACTGTAAGATTACATTTGTTTGAATGCATTATTGAGAGAGCGATTGCGTGTGAATAAGTGTTGTAACTGTTAAAATCATACTTTCACCTGGAAATATTCAGTAGCCTATCAGAAGGAACAAAGTTACAAATTCCTTGAGAACTATAACATCAGCTCACGTCATCATAGCCTTCACATTCATTTTATTTGAGTGATCCATCAAACTAGCTAAATATGTTTAACATGTGAATTGTTGCTAAATATGCAGTTAAATTACGGGTCGTTGGCATGAGTTGTACTCGTGATGGAGCGGTGGTGGAGCGCTCTTGGAGCGAATGAAAACCATGACGCTCCGACTTTTAAAAAATCCACTCCTCCCTCCATTCAAAATTACACCGCTCCGCTCACGTACTCTGATGGGTTCTTTTGTCGGATCACGCAACTCGCGTCCGGTTAGTTTTTTTTAATGGGTTATGTTATAGCCCTGCTTGTTTTTAATGTTTTTATTAAATATCTGTACTGACTGCATGATCATATCATTGTATTATTTACTGCCATGCGAGCCACAAAGTAAGCTTGGCGAGCCGCGCAATGAGTAACACTGCTCTAGAGGATGCAGCTTGGTTACATGAGTAACCTGAGATGTTTTCGGTTTGAGAATGGCTGAATCAGGGGCATAGCATCTGGGTATGCAGGTTAATATGGGCCTGGGCAGATTGGGGGCCCGCCGAGCCGGGGGGAAATTTTTAATTCAAACGAGGGAATTAATTTGCCTGAATTTCCCTTGAATACTTGCCTTACCGACATGATAAATATATCGGTAACACTTTACAATAAGGGTACATGAATAATCATGTACTAATGCCTAAATTAATGATTATTAAAGAAGTTAACTAATTATGAACTAACAAAGAGCTATCCTTAGCTACGACTGAAGCCATATGGATTCACATGTTAGTACATGTTTGATAGTTAATGCATTAATTAACATTTATGGGTAAACTAAATCTATCAGCCTCTTTAAGAAGGAATAATAAGTACTCTGACTTTGAAATTAATTTAAATAATTTAATACTATCATAATTCGAGCATTTGACATCTTCAGCTTTGTCATAAAAATTATTGGGTGGCAAAGGATTAGTTGATTCTCCTCATCAAGTGCAGAAAATACTAAGTACACTAATGACTGATATTGTCTGTTGTATTTTCTTCTCTTTCCCTTTAAACTCACCCTATTGTGACTTATACACAGATAAATAAAAACCCACAAAGAACATTTGTAGAACAATTCCTAAAGAAATCCTCAAACTGGAAAGAGTTCACTCTCCATCCAGACATAGCCATGATGATCCTGTACCTCCGCTCTCTGACTTCTTGAAAATCTACACAGCATCTCTAACTGGGCTGAATACTCACTGTGTTAGTACATGTGTGTCTGATAGAAAGTATAACATAAATCATGAGCTAAGTTCAGTAAGAAGTTAACAGTGAATTCGGTAACACTTTATTTTGATAGTCCACTTTAGACATTCTACTAACATTAAGCAACTTTCTTATAGTCAGTATGTTGTATGCTGTGGACCCATCAAAATAAAGTGTTAGAAGATGTTAAGCAGACAGTCTACTAATACTCTAATGTCTGCTAGTTGACATGTAGTTACAAAGTTACTTATAGTTAGTAGAATGTCTAAAGTGGACTATCGAAATAAAGTGTAACCGTGAATTCATTATGATTTGGCCCCCTCAAGTAAAGTCATGTCAAAATCAACTTTAACAAGCCATTAGTTGATGTTAGTGTATGGGTAGTTAATAATGAGTTGACACAAAGACACATTATCAAATGAAATACCATTAAAACCTGTTAACCAGCGCCCCCAATATTGGGAATCACAGCTGAAAATGACTAACTAACTTAAAATGGTAACAGCTCCTGACTTCAGTGTGCCACACACACAATTGTGGTGTCTTTGGAAAGAAGACCCTTTGGGCTTTACTATCCATCATGCAGAGTTGATAATGCTCAAAAATATAAAAAGTTATAGACACTGAAGTGCCTTGATAAAAATTGTACCGCACTGAATTTTTTTTTTATTTCATATAAAAATACATGAAATCAGTCCTGAAGCAATCCAGAAAAGTAATGTACATGTCTCATGAGTTTATATGTCAAATCTGAAGAAGATACCATGAAAAATGAGATTCCTGCAGCCATTTTTCTAGTCGTCGTCCCCCCCCCCTCTGTTTGAGGAAAAATATTTACCAAATTATTGAAGGGTTCTACTACAAACTATTTAGTCATTATACATGCCAGTGCAATTTTTAAATTATAAAACAGTAGACAGAATCTTAGACATCGTATAAGTGATTTATTTGAGCACTAAAAAAAATACAATAATAATAATTTTTGAGTGATGAAAAAAAAAACAATAATAATAAAAAAAATAACTTAAGTACATACTGATTTCCTGACATACAGATGCTCCTGCTCATACATTAGTAATCACATGCTGACGATCATTCATACAGATGCTAATCATACAGATGGCCCATATTGTCAATAATCACATTATAATGGCCTTTTATATAGACTGCATTCACACTGATATCTGTGAACAGTCAGTAATTACATGCTGATTATCAGCCATACAGATGTTAATCATACAGATACAGGCAATTCCCCACAAAACACGCAAACATATATGAAAACTGTTGAAGAAGAAAAAAAAAGAAAGGTTTATTTGTGCAAAAAAGATCGCTAAGTTACGCCACCATCAGATGACAGGTGTGTCACAGGGTGCGTCACGCGCCATCACGAGGGAGCGCCAGAATTCAAATAAACAATCTCCCGTGTATCTTTGACTTTTCTTTTGGATGATCTCATTCTGTTTGGGACATTGCCTGCTACAAAATCACGCTGTTTTTTTTACCACCAAGACGCTGTTTTTGAGCATAATTTGTTCCATAACGGACACAAACAATAACTCGCCCTGAAGAGATGAGACGTAAACAAATGAATAACGATCCAAATTACAACGTTGTTGTTTCTTTGGACTAAAATTGCTCGATGGAATGTTGTTCAGTGGACCCTTCTCTCTGAAACGAAACCGGGATTTACAGAAGTGGATACGTTTGAGTGTCATTATCAGGATGAATCTGGTATGTACTGCGTTTTTTTTTATACATGTTTTGATGTGTACTGCTTACACAAATTTAGCAAATACATTCCTTTATAAGCTTTCTATCGAAAAACAGCGATCTGTCATCGATGCTTGAGGCTTAGACCTTCAAAATGATATATAGTTTGGCAAGATTAATTTTGTCCTGTTTTACTTTATCTGTTTGAAAACAATGACGTGTGCAAACAAAGAGCTTTCAGTGTGCTGGCGTCCTGGTGCATGTTAACAGGTTTTAAACATGCTGTAAGAGTGTACTCCATATTCCTTTATACCACCAATACAACAAACAATGATTTTTAGTTATTTTATTATTCATTTACATAATTTCACATACAGTATATGGACTCAAAAGAAAGTCCAAACATAATGTTACCTCTAAAGATGCACAGAAGGTCAAATATTTCGTGTCCAGAAGCTCAAAACAATGCTGCTAATTACTGTACATAACTTTCCAGAAAAAAAGGGAAATGCAAACATGACTTTAATTCAGTTTACAAAAGCAGCCGACATTTATTAGATTAAAATATCGACATTTGGGATCACGTGACCCCACGACGGTGATGCAGGCTTAGTTTTTCGCTCCTCTCACTTTGCCAAATATTTTGAACCACTCTGCATTGGACCCATCATGAGTACCAAGGCAGACAAAGGAGATCGGAAAAGAGAGATTGAGCAATCACCAATGAAGAAAAAATTCAGAGATTCAGCCATCTCCAGTGAAGACCTGGACAATGCTATTGCTAACCGCATTGAACTAGCATTTAAAGAACACCAAAGCAGTTTGAATTCGGTTGTGAATTCGGCAGTGAGAGATGCGATGGACTCTGTGCTGATTCCAGCATTGCACGAACTGCGTGAGGACATACAAGCGACCAATAAGTCTGTTAAAGAGCTAAGAGAGGAGTTTGAGGCCATAGCTACCGAGACGAAGCAGACACGTGACCGCGTTGATTCTGTTCAGGCAGCGGTGCGTGAAGATAAGAGAACTTAAAGGATCAGCTGGAGCGACTCACCGAGAAGATGACAGATATGGAGGACAGGTGCAGACGGAACAACGTCAGACTGGTGGGACTCCCAGAAGGGATGGAGTGTCCAGATGCAGCTGGTTTCCTCAGAGCTAATCTTTCCAAGTGGATTCCTTCCTTGAGGGGCCGTGACATTGAGATTGATTGGGAGCATCGCGTGTATGATGGAGGGAGGGGCTCCGATCGGCCGCGCACTCTCATCTTCCGTGTACTGAGATGGCATGACAGATCAGATATCCTGAAGGGTGCTCGGCAGGCTTATCCGGTGAAGTGCGCACAGAACAATGTCACACTGCTATTTTTTCCTGACTTTAGTCCGGCTACAGCGATCAGGAGAAAGGCATTTGGTCTGGATTTGAAGAAGATGACAGCACTTGGTCTCCAGCCCTTCCTCATCTATCCAGCGGTAATTAAGCTACGGCACAAAGGGGAACAGAGAAGCTACGATTCCCCTCATAAAGCGGAGGATTTTATCAGCTCCATGTCTCAGCAGAAGTCGTATGCCGCAGCTCTGCGGGGGGACGACGGGGGAGCAGCGGCCGCTGTTTCTCCAGTTCGACGGGAGGGGCGTGACGGCCGGGATGGACTTGGCCCTAGCTGCCCAGAAGGGGATGATGGCAGGATGAACATGGACGCTTGCTAAACCTATTGTTTGCGTTTTCTTCTCTCCTACTGGGATATTGTCCTTATTTATCCGGTACAACGATCTCTTTGCTGGTAAGACTGACACTCCATTTTTCTTTTTTGGAGGGGACTAATGGAGAGTAGGTTTAATTAATATAAAAATATATATATATATATATATATTTTTTTTTTTTTTTTGGCTGTGTGAGCCTTTCGGGAGACATGTCTTGCGTTGGAGTGGATCGGTCACGACCTATCACTGTTTTTTGTTGCTCAGTCAGACCTATGTTCTCGGTAATGTGCGGTCTGAGTTGTTCCTTGTTTATGGTTGTTGGTTGTTCATATTTTTATGTTGTTTTTGTTTTTTACAGCAGACATTTATACTTTTATCTATTTTACCTTATTTCTAAAGGGATTTTTCATATAGGAGGTTTGGTATCTAAAATGCACATCAGTGTTTACGTGTTATTTACGGAATGAAAGTGCTTCTGTTTTTTGCTTTTTTTGCATTTATTGAGTACAATCTTGGGATTAGGAATATTTAATGCATACTCTAAATATTTTATCACTGAATGTGAATGGTTTAAATTCTGCTGTTAAACGTGTGTTAGAATATTTACACCGTAAATCTATTTCCTGTGCCCTAATTCAAAAGACACATTTAAAACAATCTGACGTGGCACGTTTCCAGAATAAGTATTACAAATTAATAGCTTTTTCCTGTGCTCAAAATAAAACTAAGGGGGTGCTTATCCTTGTTAACAGGAAGTAAAATTTAACGATTGAACACCTTGGTAGTGATGAGAAGGGTAGATTTGTTTTTATCCGATGCAAAATATATAATAATAGGTTAGCATTGGTCTCTATTTATGGTCCGAATGAGACAGACAGTGCATTCCTTACACAGATTTCCAAAACTTTACTTGAGGAGATTGATTGCCCTCTAGTGGTGGGTGGTGATTTTAATGTGGTCATAAATCCTGCTTTAGATAAATCTCAATCTGATACAACCGCCAATCCATCCTCTAAATTATTGAATAAATGTATCACTGAGCTCAACTTAATCGATCTTTGGAGAATTCAGAATACTAAAGCTAAGGACTTCACTTTTTTTCTAATAGACACAAGACTTTCTCTAGGATAGACTACATATTTCTCAGCCTATCTTTAATTTCATCTAATTCCTCCATCTCTATATTACCAATTTTATTATCTGATCATTCTGCTATGTTGTGCAGTGTTCCTCTTTCCGATGTTAAAGCCAAGTCTCCTAGATGGCGCTTTAACATATCATTATTAAGTAATCAGACTTTCATTACCTCTCTAAAAGAATATATTAAGGAATTTCTTGAAATTAATATGCCCTCTGATGTGGATCCTCAAATACTGTGGGAAACGACTAATTGTGCTATACGAGGTTTCTGTATATCTTTCTCTTCTACTCTCGCCAAAGCGAAAACTCACCAGTTTACACAATTAGAAAATAAAAAGCAATCATTACAAAACCTACAAAAACAACATTTTACTGAGCAACAGGCTACTGTCACAAATCCTGGTCATAAACTTTGGTTCATTCACCACTAGAGGTCACTCTCCCATCACATGGACTTTCACACCACACAGTTACAGATCACTCATAGACTGCATTTCCCATCATCCACTGCACCAACACAGCTGTTCACAATGATTACACTTACACCTGTTTTCCATCTCACAATCACCATCACCCAATCACACACACACACACACACACACTACGTAAGCCCTGGACTTTCTCCCACTCACTGCCGAGTATTGTTAGCCCAGCTACCTACAAAGCGTTGTTTCCAGTGTTTTCCGAGTTAGATTTCCTGTGTGTTGATTCCTGCCCGTGCTCCTGGTTTATTCTCTCTGCCTTGCCCTCTGGATACTGTTCGCCGATCGTCGACCCACGCTTGCCCTTGGATTATTCTCTGCCCTATCTTTGTTATACCTGTTTGCTACTGTCCGACCCTGCCTGTGTTTATTACCATGTTTCACAATAAAGCCTTGCGAATGGATCCGCATGTCTCGCGTCTCGTCAGCTCCATAACAGAATACTCGGCCACACAAGGATCCAGCGGCTTTCCCAATCAACATTGGTCAGGTATGGATACAGCGGCCTTGTTACTAGGCCTCAAGCAGGGAACTCGATTACTTGAGGGTTACATCACGGAATATTTGGCTTTGGCTAATGGCTCAGATTTACCGGAATGTATATTAATAGACTTTTTCTGTGATGGCCTTAACCAGCCGTTAAAAGCAATAGTAATTCAAAATGGCCCTCGTTTGTCACTAAGTCATTTCCTGGATTATGCTCTGTGGACTGTGGGTTCAGCATTCACTGTGGGGGTCGCGGAGGAATGAGACACCGCACCCAATTGTGAGATCACAGCCGCGCTAGAGCACGCTCACAAAATGGCGGCTACAACAACACCCCGTAGCATCATTTCTGCCAGTCACATACCAAGTCAAGTCCCAGCTGATGTTAAAGAGCCAAGTCAAGTCCCAGCTGATGTTAAAGAGCCAAGTCAAGTCCCAGCTGATGTTAAAGAGCCAAGTCAAGTCCCAGCTGATGTTAAAGAGCCAAGTCAAGTCCCAGCTGATGTTAAAGAGCCAAGTCAACTCCCAGCTGATGTTAAAGAGCCATGTCAACTCCCAGCTGATGTTAAAGAGCCAAGTCAAGTCCCAGCTGATGTTAAAAAGTCAAGCCAAACCACCCGTGAGTCAAGCCAAGCCACAGTTGATCGTCACGAGTCAAGCCAAGCCACAGTTGATCGTCACGAGTCAAGCCAAGCCACAGTTGATCGTCACGAGTCCAACCAAAGCACAGTTGATCGTCATGAGTCAAGCCAAGCCACCAGTGATCTCCGTGAGTCAAGCCAAGCCACAGTTGATCGTCACGAGTCAAGCCAAGCCACAGTTGATCGTCACGAGTCACGCCAAGCCACAGTTGATCGTCACGAGTCACGCCAAGCCACAGTTGATCGTCACGAGTCAAGCCAAGCCACAGTTGATCGTCACGAGTCCAACCAAAGCACAGTTGATCGTCATGAGTCAAGCCAAGCCACCAGTGATCTCCGTGAGTCAAGCCAAGCCACAGTTGATCGTCACGAGTCAAGCCAAGCCACAGTTGATCGTCACGAGTCACGCCAAGCCACAGTTGATCGTCACGAGTCACGCCAAGCCACTGTTGATCGACACGAGTCCAACCAAAGCACAGCGCTCCAGCCAGAGTCTCTTCGTGCCTCAGCTCTCCAGCCAGAGTCACACCACGTCTCAGCTCTCCAGCCAGAGTCATACCACGTCTCAGCTCTCCAGCCAGAGTCACACCACGTCTCGGCTCATCATCCAGAGTCACACCAAGCCACTGTGGATCATCATGAACACACCCAACTCACAGCTGACCAGCCAGAGTCACGCCACGTCACAACTGACCAGCCAGAGTCACACCACGTCACAACTGACCAGCCAGAGTCACACCACGTCACAGCTGCCCAGCCAGAGTCACGCCACGTCACAGCTGCCCAGCCAGAGTCATGCCACGTCACAGCTGCCCAGCCAGAGTCACGCCACGTCACAGCTGCCCAGCCAGAGTCACGCCACGTCACAGCTGCCCAGCCAGAGTCACGCCACGTCACAGCTGACCAGCCAGAGTCAGACCACGTCACAGCTCCTCAGCCAGAGCCTCTTCACGTCTCAGCTCCTCAGCCAGAGCCTCTTCACGTCGCAGCTCCTCAGCCAGAGCCTCTTCACGTCTCAGCTCCTCAGCCAGAGCCTATCCCACCCAGAGACTTAAGGTCAGTCCTTCGAGTTCTCCGGTTGATATCCAGCGTGAGGGATGCACAGCTGGTGTCTGTACGCACTGCTGGTATCCCCAAATCCACTCACTTTGATCCTCCTGTCCCTGAACTGATTTCCCTGTCTGAAGCGCTTCCCATGATGGGGATCGCTTTATGTTGCATTTGGGCTGCGTACACCACCACTGGACTGCCTGAGGTAGCGACGTCCACTGTAATGTCTCCAGAGGTGGCGACTGATGCTGCAGAACCTCCTGAGGTAGTGGCGTTTGTTGCCATGTTCCCTGAAATAATGGTGCCTGCTGCAGTTTCTCCAAAGGTGGCAGCTGATGCTGCAGAACCTCCTGAAGCGGCGGTACTCTCTTCAGTTCCTTGCATGGTGGTGGCGCCCAGTAACGTACTCTCAGCCGGTCATGTTACCACCGTAGAACCTCCAGAGGTGGCGGCGTTAGCTGCAGAACCTCCAGAGGTGTCAGTGGTATCCTCCTGTGAACTCTCACCCAGTCCTGTCACGGCTATGGAGGCCATCTGTGAGCTCTCACCCGGTCCTGTCATGGCTATGGAGGCCGTCTGTGAGCTCTCACCCTGTCCTGTCACGGCTAGGAAGGCCGTCTATGAACTCTCGCCCTGTCCTGCCCCGGCCATGGAGGCCGTATATGAACTCTCGCCCTGTCCTGCCCCGGCCATGGAGGCGGTTTATGAATCCTTGTCCTGCCCTGTCACGGCTAAGGAGGCCGCCTGTGAACTCTCGCCCTGTACTGCCCCGGCCATGGAGGCCGTCTATGAACTCTCACCCTGTCGTGTTACGGCTAAGGAGGCCGCCTGTGAACTCACGCCCTGTCCTGCCCCGGCCATGGAGGCCGTCTATGAACTCTCGCTCTCTCCTGCCCCGGCCATGGAGGCGGTCTATGAATCCTTGTCCTGCCCTGTCACGGCTAAGGAGGCCGCCTGTGAACTCTCGCCCTGTCCTGACACGGCTATGGAGGCCGTCGGTGATTTCCTGTCCTGCCCCGATGTCACGGCTACGGAGGCCATCTGGGATTTCCTGTCCTGCCCTGGCTCGGCTATGGAGGCCGCCTGTGATTCCCAGACCTGCTCTGCCACGGCCCCTGAGACCAGGAAGGCTCTCCCTGTGTTGTCTGTCTCTACTCTCCCTGTGTTGTCTGTCTCTGCTCTCTCTGTGTTGTCTGTCTCTGTTTCCCCCCAGATCTCAGACTCAGACATGGTTTCCTGCCTGGTCTACGGTCCTACTCCGGTCTGGTGGTCTCTGGTCTTGTCTGCTCCGCCCTGGGGGGCTCCTGTCATGCCTGCTCTGCCCTGGGGGGCTCCTGTCCTGTCTGCTCCGCCCTGGGGGGCTCCAGTCCTGTCTGCTCCGCCCTGGGGGGCTCCAGTCCCGTCTGCTCCTCCCTGGGGGGTTCCAGTCCTGTCTGCTCCGCCCTGGGGGGCTCCAGTCCCGTCCGCTCCGCCCTGGGGGCTCCAGTCCCGTCTGCTCCGCCCTGGTGGGCTCCAGATCTGCCTGCTCTGCCCTGGTGGGCTCCGGGTCCATCCTCTCCGCCCTGGCTTCCACATGGACATGGACCTGGCCCTCCATCCCTCCCCCTGTTCCGCCTCCGCTCCACCGCCCTCCTAGGTTTGTTTAGGAGCGTCTGGAAGCCGCTCCTTGGGGGGGGGGGGCTATGTCACAAATCCTGGTCATGAACTTTGGTTCATTCACCACTAGAGGTCACTCTCCCATCACATGGACTTTCACACCACACAGTTACAGATCACTCATAGACTGCATTTCCCATCATCCACTGCACCAACACAGCTGTTCACAATGATTACACTTGCACCTGTTTTCCATCTCACAATCACCATCACCCAATCTCACACACACACACACACACACACACTACATAAGCCCTGGACTTTCTCCCACTCACTGCCGAGTATTGTTAGCCCAGCTACCTACAAAGCGTTGTTTCCAGTGTTTTCCGAGTTAGATTTCCTGTGTGTTGATTCCTGCCCGTGCTCCTGGTTTATTCTCTCTGCCTTGCCCTCTGGATACTGTTCGCCGATCGTCGACCCACGCTTGCCCTTGGATTATTCTCTGCCCTATCTTTGTTATACCTGTTTGCTACTGTCCGACCCTGCCTGTGTTTATTACCATGTTTCACAATAAAGCCTTGCGAATGGATCCGCATGTCTCACATCTCGTCAGCTCCGTAACAGCTACACAGCTGTCCTCTTTAAAAGAAGAATATGATTTACTTTCACACTCAAAGGCAGAATTTATTTTACATAGGACTAGACAAAAATATTATTTTGAATCAGAGAGACCTAGTCATTTATTGGCCCTTAGGTTGAAAGAATGCGAGTCTAAGGCATATATTAGCGCAATAAAATCATCAGATGATCAGGTCACCACGAACCCTGTGGCAATTAATGACATATTTAAAGGTTTTTACACAAATCTGTATAAAGCCGAAACAGATTTTGATGAACCAATTTGTAAGCAGTATTTAGCTAAATTGGAACTGCCTCGGATCTCACAGATGGATAAAGAATCTTTGGAGGCCCCATTAAGTTTGGAGGAACTTCACGTCTCTCTAAAAAGCCTTCAAAAGGGCAAATCGCCAGGTCTAGATGGTCTCCCCCCTGAATTATATTTAGAAATTTGGGATTTGGTAGGGATACTTATGCTTAACTCATTTAATTTTGCAATTGAACATGGGGTATTGCATAGAGATCAAAAAAACATCACTGATTTCATTACTTCTTAAAAAAGGGAAAGATCCATTAGATTGTTCCAGCTACAGACCGATTTCGCTTATCCCATGTGATCTAAAAATCTATGCTAAAGTTTTTGCTTCTCGTATGGAGAAGGTAATTCACAGTCTGATCAAGGAGGACCAAACTGGTTTCATCAAGGGGCGCAATGCATCTGACAATATGCGTCGACTCCTTCATATTCTTGACTTTGCGGACTCCCACCCAACACCTTGTGCGGTCTTTTCACTTGATGCAGAAAAAGCCTTTGACAGGCTAGAGTGGAATTATATGTGGGCAGTTCTGCAATGTTTCGGCTTCGGTGAACACTTCGTTTCTATGATTAAGACATTATACCACTCACCTGCAGAATCAGTCATAACTGGTAATATTATTTCCCCCTCATTCCCTTTACAGCGGGGAACGAGACAGGGGTGTCCACTTTCCCCCTTATTGTTTTGTCTATCTCTTGAACCCTTAGCACAAGCCATCAGGAAATCTGAAGTATCGATTAAGATTCATGACCATAATCATAGTATTTCATTATACACTGAAGATATTATTCTATATTTAGACCACTTTGATGTTTCAGTCTCTAGTGTAATTAAGGAATTTGATCATTTTAGTAGCCTATCAGGATATAAAATAAATTGGAGTAAATCTGCTTTAATGCCAATTAACAATGTTAAGGTTAATTTTTCTATTCCCTCATTTATCCCTATTATGGAATCTTTCATCTATTTGGGCATTACCATATATAAAAACATTCATAAGATTGCCAGAGACAATTTTAATATCATTTTAGTTAAGGTCAAAAATGACATTCAAAGATGGAAGAATCTTAAAGTCTCTCTCCAAGGAAGAATCTCCACTGTTAAGATGAATTTGTTACCTTGATTTAATTTTTTTTTCTCTATGCTACCACTTTCTCCCCCTCCAGGTTACTTTAAGGAGATCAACTCCATAATTTCTAAGTTTATCTGGAATGATAAATGTCCCAGAATTAAACTTACCACATTGCAATATCCTAATAGCACAGGACGACTGGCTCTACCAAATTTTGAATTATATTATTGGTCGTTCCAGCTTAAGGCTCTTCATAATTGGGTTGATCCTCAATCTACGGTTTCATGGAGGGTGATTGAAGCTGACAAGGTTAAACCAACTAGATTTCAAGATATTTTATTTACTGGCACAGGAAAAAAATGGGATAATTATAAATTTGGTCCGGTTGTGGCTAACTCTATTAAAATCTGGAAAACGGTTGAACGTCGGATAGGTGGACCCTTCAAATTCTGTAACAGTACACCTTTATGACACAATTTTAATTCCAACCCTCTTGGTCCTCTTTAGGTGTAAACGCATGCGGTGATATATATGATAACCAGGGCCTCTGTTCATTTCAGACATTGAGAGCCAAATTGTGTCTACCAGCATCTGCATATTTTGTTTTTCTTAAATTACGTTCTGCTCTCAAAGCATATGGCGTTCCTTGGTCTTCTTCCATTTCCTCTCATCCTATGCGGGACTGGATTGCACCATCTGCTGGTCGGCCATCTGTTTCCTTAATATATAATAAAATTATTGATTGTATTACAAAACCTCTTTCTATTAAAACTATTTGGAATAGGTAATTATCTGACCTTAATTTATCTATGGACTGGGAGAGAGTATGGTCTAATCTCAGCTTAACATCTAAAAATATGTCTCATCGTCTTATTCACTTCAAAGTCATTCACAGAGCATACATAACTCCTTACAAAAGATTTAAAATGAAACTGCAGTCAAATTTGAACTGCCATATATGCAACACTACATCATCGGGCACTTTTCTGCATATGTTTTGGGAATATCCTGTCGTCATCAGTCTATGGACACATGTAAACCTGGTTTTGTCATCATTACTGCGAATTGATTGGTCTGTTAACCCAAGTTTGTGTCTTCTTAATGATGATTCTGGTCTCTGTATTAGTTCAATGCAAAAGAGAATGTTGTTTGCTGGTTTTACAGCTGTGAAGAAGACAATAATACAAAACTGGGTTACACCACACATGTGTAGAAAAACATATTGGATCCGTAGCCTCCTGCAAATTGTGTCATGTGAATGTACAACGGCGTGAGTTGGTGGTGCCAGGCCCTCGACCATGGATGCTTTGCAGTGTTTTTTGTTGAATATACGTGATTATATAAAGGAGTAACTTTTGTGTTCTTTTTGTCCTTCCCTTTCCCCATCCCTTTTGATTGAATGTTGAGTATGTGTCTGCTGTTTTGTTTTGTTTTATTCTGGATATTATGTTGTGTTGTGTGTGAAAAAAAAAAAAAAATGTTGATAACAAAAAAAAAGAATGACAGCAACGGGACAGGACACAGACAACAAAAGAACAATATACAAATATACAAATAGGCAATGTACAAAATAGCAAAAACCCTATGCAATACAGACAATCATGTGTACACGTCTGACATGCAAATTTGAAATGGAAAAAAATTAAATATAAAATATTATATATGTATGTGTGGTGAATAAATAGTTGTAAAATAGTGTTGTGTGTTCCACGTTAATGTCAAGTGTTCATGAGATGGATTGCTTGGGGGAAGAAACTGTTCCTGTGTCTGGTCGTTCTGGTGCTCAGAGCTCTGTAGCGCCGACCAGACGGCTGCAGTTCAAAGAGGGAGTGTGCTGGATGTGAGGGGTCCAGAGTGATTTTGCCAGCCCTTTTGATCACTCTGGATAAGCACGGTTCTTGGAGTGTAGGGAGGGTTGTACCAATGATTTGCTCAGCAGTCCGGACTACCCTCCGTAGTCTTCTGAGGTCAGATTTGGTAGCTGAGCTGAACCAGACAGTTATTGATGTGTAGAGGACGGATTCAGTGATGGCAGAGTAGAACTGTTTCAGCAGCTCCTGTGGCAAGTTAAACTTCCTCAGCTGGCGAAGGAAGTACAACCTCTGCTGGGCCTTTCTCACAATGGAGTCTATGTGAATGTCCCACTTCAGGTCCTGGGAGATGGTGGTGCCCAGGAACCTGAATGACTCCACTGCTGTTCATGATGGTGAGTGGGGGGAGAGCAGGGGGGTTTCTCCTGAAGTCCACGATCATCTCCACTGTTTTGAGCATGTTAAGCTCCAGGTTGTTAAGACTGCACCAGACAGCCAGCTCCTTAACCTTCTGTCTGTAGGCAGACTCGTCACCGTCCTGAATGAGGCCGATCAGTGTGGTGTCGTCTGCAAACATCAGGAGCTTGACAGAGGGGTCTTTAGATGTGCAGTCATTCATGTAGAGGGAGAAGAGCAGTGTGGAGAGAACGCAGTCCTGAGGGGCTCCAGTGCTGGTGGTGCGGGTGCTGGATGAGAATTTTCCCAGCCTCACAAGCTGCTGCCTGTCTGTCAGGAAGCTGTTGATCCACTGACAGACGGAGGTAGGGACGGAGAGCTGTGTCAGTTTATTCTGAAGGGTGTCCAGGATGATGGTGTTAAAAGCAGAGCTGAAGTCTACAAACAGGATCCTCACATAAGTCCCTGGTCTGTCCAGATGCTGCAGGATGAAGTGCAGTCCCATTTAAGATTAAGATTAAGATTATTAAGATTAAGATTATTTTTATTTGTCACATACACAATTACATAGAGAGTATATAACCAGTAGTGAAATGTATTCTCTTCATTTAACCCATCCTAAGTGAACACACACCCGGAGCAGTGAGCAGCCATGTTACAGTGCCCATGTTGACTGCATCATCCACAGACCTGTTTTCGCTGTAGGCAAAGGGCAGAGGGTCCAGTAAGGGTCCAGTGGAGGCCTTCAGATAAGCCAAAACCAGTCTTTCAAATGATTTCATGACCACAGATGTTAGAGCCACAGGTATGTAATCATTAAGTCCAGTAATTTTGGGTTTCTTTGGGACGGGGATGATGGTGAAGCGTTTGAAGCATGAGGGGACTTTGCACAGCTCCAGTGACCTGTTGAAGATCTATGTGAAAATGGGGGCTAGCTGGTCAGCACAGGATTTAAGGCAGGCTGGTGACACACCGTCTGGGCCTGGTGCTTTACTTCTTTTGTTCTTTATGAAGACCTGCCGCACGTCATCTTCACTTATTTTCAGTGCAGGTGTGGGGGAGAGGGGGGTTGCTGGAGGTGTTAATGGTTGTGTGGAGAGGTGTTCAGGGCGGGTGTGGGGTGTTCCTTCAAACCTGCAGCAAAAGACATTCAAATTACTCGGTAACGAGTAATCAAACTAATTACTGTTTCCCCCGTTACAACACTGTTACCGTTACTGACAATAAAATGCGGTGCTACTGTAATTTATTATAATATAATATTATTATCATTTTATTTTTCAGTTCATCTGAATGGATGCGCAGTGTAGCTGTATTTGACGTACCGTAAACTCTAGTGTGAAGCGCACGGCTCGCCGTAGCTTTGTCTCTCTCTCTCACACACACACACACATACACACACGCGCGCACAAAGAGAGATACAGAGCGAGAGATTCTTTCATAACATGCAGAATTGACTCGCTACATGTAAACGATATTCTTTGTTGTATTTTGTATGTCTTTCTTTTGAGTCCATATATTTGAAATTATGTAAAAGAATAATAAAATAACTAAAAATCATAGTTTGTTGTATTGGTGGTGTGAATGAATAAGGAGGACACTTATCGGACCTAAAACCCCCACAAGTAATAACCTAGAACACTGTCTAACACTTGATGGCTGCTCTGTAAATTCTTCGTCATCAGTCAGGAACCTAGGTGTGCTATTTAATAGTAATCTCTCCTTTGACAGCCACGTTTCTAGCATTTGTAGAACTGCATTTTTTCATCTTAAAAATATATCTAAACTGAGACCTATGCTCTCAATGTCAAATGCAGAAATATTAATTCATGCGTTTATGACCTCAAGGTTAGATTATTGTAATGCTTTATTGGGTGGTTGTTCTGCACGCTTAATAAACAAATTACAGATGGTTCAAAATGCAGCAGCTAGAGTTCTTACTAGAACCAGGAAGTATGAGCACATTAGCCCGGTTCTGTCAACACTGCACTGGCTCCCTACTAAACATCGTATAGATTTTAAAATCTTGTTAATTACTTATAAAGCCCTGAATGGTTTAGCTCCTCAGTACTTGAGCGAGCTCTTATCACACTATAATCCTTCACGTCCACTGCGTTCTCAAAACTCTGGTTATTTGATAATACCTAGAATATCAAAATCAACTGCGGGCGGCAGATCTTTTTCCTATTTAGCGCCCAAACTCTGGAACAATCTACCAAACACTGTTCGGGAGGCAGACACACTCTGTCAGTTTAAATCTAGATTAAAGACCCACCTCTTTAACCTGGCGTACACATAACACACTAATACACTTCTATTATTCAAATCCGTTAAAGGATTGTTAGGCTGCATTAATTAGATCAACCGGAACCGGGAACACTTCCCATAACACACGATGTACTTGTTACATCGTAAAAAATATGGACATCTACGCTAATATTAGTCTGTTTCTATCTTATTCTGTTTCTCAGTCCGTGTCCGGATCAGATGGTGGATTGGCGCCGGGAGATGATGACTGCGGACCAGATTGTCGGCGGAGGCCGGACCCCTGGATGAGCCCCAGTGAAGACCTCGACTTAAATACAATAAAACAAAAAATAAAACAAATAAATAAAAATATAATAAAATACCTAACTACATAATACTATTATTGTTAGAAATTGCAACAATATTAAAATAGAAATATAATAACTTTAAAGTCTTAATTAAAACAATAAATAAAAAATTAAAAAAATAATATCCTGGCCAGAGGAGAACTGGCCCCCGACTGAGCCTGGTTTCTCCCAAGGTTTTTTTTTCTCCACTCTGTCACAGAGGGAGTTTTGGTTCCTTGCCGCTGTCGCCTCTGGCTTGCTCAGTTGGGGACACTTAATTTCTAGCGATTATCGTCAATTTAATTTCATAGATATTATTTATACTAAACTTAGCTAGACAATGACATCTTTGAATTCAATAATGAGGTGCCTTTGGCTGAAAAATTGAGTGTTTGGTCTTATTGTTATACATTGCTGACACTCTATCCTCCAACTTGATACTGTTAAGTGCTTTGACACAATCTGTATTGTTAAAAGCGCTATATAAATAAAGGTGACTTGACTTGACTTGACTTGACACTTTTACAGCATGTTTAATGGTATTTAATTTGATGATTTGTTAATGTGTCTTTGTGTCAAAACATTATTAACTACCCATACACTAACATCAACTAATGGCTTGTTAAAGTTGATTTTGACATGACTTTACTTGAGAGGGCCCAACATAACTAACTCATTATCAACTACCCACAAATTAACATCAACTAATGGCTTGTTAAAGTTGATTTAGACATGACTTTACTTGAGAGGGCCAAGCATAACTAACTCATTAGTAACTAACAATACACTAACATCAACTAAATGGAACATCACACGGCTTTGACCTGTAATGTCTGTACAATGTAGTGATGCACCAATACAATAACATTTGTGGGAAGTAGTGGCCTAATGGTTAGAGTGTCAGACTCGTAACCCAAAGGTTGTAGGTGGGGGGAGTGAATGTACAGCGCTCTCTCCACCCTCAATACCACGACTGAGGTGCCCTTGAGCAAGGCACCGAACCCCCAACTGCTCCCCGGGCACCACAGCATTGGCTTCCCACTGCTCCGGGTGTGTGTTCACAGTGTGTGCATGTGTTCACTGCTGTGTGTGTGCACTTTGGATGGGTTAAATGCAGAGCACAAATTCCGAGTATGGGTAACCATACTTGGCCACATGTCACATCACTTTCACTTTCACTTTCACGTCACTTTCACTTTTTCAACTAATGGCTTATTCACGAGTTCACCCTTACAACTAATCTGATATAAAATAGTAAGCATATTTTGGCGTGCTGTCCTGGGGGAGGGCTCCGAGCCCAGAATATGGCCTGAACACAGAGAACTCCGCCTATTCCTAATATGGGATAAAAATAGATTAAGGGTGAGGAGTTAAAAGGGAAGGAGGGAAAACTGTCATTGGACAGAGTATGTATATATATATATATATATATATATATATATATATATATATATATATATATATATATATATATATACATATATTGTGCTCGTTTGGATGGTTAGCTAAACGAGTTGCACCTGCACCAAATTAGTTGATTATCTGATCATTCTCCTCCTGAACCTTGTTAATAAAACATAATTTCATGAGTTCACCCTTACATCTAATCTGATAGCAAATAGTAAGCATATTTTGGCATGCTGTCCTGGGGGAGGGCTCCGAGCCCGGAATATGGCCCAAACCCAGAGAACTCCCCAAAAGAAGCTTAAAGGCATGGGACAGCAGCCAGAGAGCAAACAATTTAGTTGCCCCAAAAAATATGCATGCTGTGAAGAGATATGGGTTAAAATTTGCAAATAAAAAAGGAGGCAGGGTGACCAGAAAGCTCATGCAGTGCTCGATGGAAGCTGCGGCTTTCAACGTCGGACTGGCGAGCCCTACATACCACTAGAAGAGGAGCACGATGGCAGATATCAAATGAGGGACTCTCGCTGCGTCCAAAGGGAGCTGCGGCTCTGCTGCACCGGAAGGGAGAGTCCCTCTTGCAGCTGAATACGAGGCGCGGTTTGACGTGTCGGATGGAGGGCTCTCACTGTGACTGAAGGGAGCCTGCAGCTCTGCTTCACCAGAAGGGAGCCCCCCCCCATTGCTGAATAGGCAAGGAGATTCAAGGCGCAGTTTGACGCGTCGGATGGATGGCTCCCACGCAACCGAAGGGAGCCATGGGTCTGCTGCACCGGAAGGGGAGCCCCGTCCGATGCTGAATAAGCAAAGAGACGTGACTGATTTTTATATGAGGCACAGTTTAATACCTCGGATGGAGGGCTCTCACAGTGTCCGAAGGGGGCCCGCGACTCTGCTGCACCGGGAGTGAGAGTCTGCTGCCGAATACGCAGAGTAACTCAAACAAAAGATGGAGGGGGTCACACTGCATCCGAAGGGAGCTGCGGCTCTGCTGCACCGGATGGGAGAGTCCCCCTTGCGGCTGAATACAAGGCGCAGTTTGACGCGTTGGAAGAAGGGCTCCCTTTACAACCGAAGGGAGCCAGCGGCTCTGCGGCTCGGTAGATCCCCGTCCGCCACAGAGTACGCAGCGTAACTCGAAACGGAGACGGAGGGTCCACCCCGCGACCGAAGGGAGCCCTGGGTCTGCTGCACCGGAAGGGGAGCCCCGTCTGACGCTGAATAAGCAAGGAGACGTGACTGATGGAGGGACTCTCGCTGCGTCCAAAGGGAGCTGCGGTTCTGCTGCACCGGAAGGGAGAGTCCCCCTTGCGGCTGAATATGAGGTTTGATGCCTCGGATGGAGGGCTCCCACAGCATCCGAAGGGGGCCCACGACTCTGCTGCACCGGGAGCGAGAGCCCCGTCCACCACCGAGCGCGTGGTGCAACTCGAAATGACAGACGGAGGGGTCACACTGCGACCAAAGGGAGCCACAGCCCTGATGCACCGGAAGAGAGAGCCCTGTCTGATGCTGAATAAGCCATGAAAATTCGAAATGACAGCTGGAGGGCTCTTACTGCGACCTATTGCATTGACTTATTGCATTGGAAAAGAGAGCCTCCGATTACCCAAGTAAACAACGTGATTTAAAAAGTGTTGTTTTTTTTTACTGATAGGGGCTATATGGGATTCCTTTATGTGGAATGTTGATTATACCTGATGTAAATTTTAAATGCGTCTGATGACCATCGACCGGGGGTCTGAATCTGATTCTTTGAGAGGCCTTTTTGAGCTGCTGTAGTTGCTGCTCCGATGCAAAATGAATGGCTGGAAAAAAAATTCTCCGGGTAAGCCTGATTGAGTGAGGATTAGATTTAAGTGTTTTTGGAACCAAAAACATGTAACGGGGTGGTTAGAGTCATTGGCGAAGAGAGGGTCCAGTGCGGAAAGCTTGAGCTTTCCTGAGTTGGACATAAGAAAAGAGAGCCCGATAAGGTTGAATTGGAGATGGAAGGTTAAAAATGTATATGTAGTTGCCTTTCCTTTCTTGGTCTGTCTTACTTTGCTTAATAAAGTAAGCGATAGTTTCGCTATCGAGTATGGACAAATCAGAGATGGTCGGATGGCGTTTGGGGTTGAATTTAGAGGTTATTGCAATTTCTGAGCATCTCAGAAAACCGAAGAAAGCCAATAAAAACATGGCGTCAAGGGTACGAGCGGTATGGATAGAATGGTACCCTTTGCGGAGCTTTTGGATGCATTTTGTAAGGATGTCCAGAGTTATAGGTTGTCTGGAATCGGGGCTTGATGTTTGAGTGCGCTAAATTAGAAGATAAGTTTTAGAATCATTTATTTCGGGGGAGGGGAAGCCGTAGATTAGTTTGTGAAAAAATGTAACACCATTTAAGTAACCTTTAATAGATCCAGCTTGGAGGTTCTTAACGGAATTGAGGTAGGAAATAAATGACGTAATTGCGAGGAGAGAAAAATCGGGGAATTACAGGTTATAGGAGAAGTTAAATGCTTTGAAACATCTCCACGCTGTTAGATATGAATGGATAGTTCTAAGTGAAACTGCTTGGAGGATAGAATCAAGTGATGCGTCAAGGAGAGGTTTTAAGGGGTAAGTTATGGGAATAGGAGTTCCCATAGGAGCAGTATAAGAAGTGTTTCTGTTGCTCTTAAAAAGTTTTTGTATTTGATAAATCTTGCATTTAATACACATTATGTGCGATAAGAGCATGTAAAGAGCATCTCTACCGGGAGCAGAAAGTGTCCGACTTGACGTCTCCACCCCGACTGCAAGCGGCTACTCTCGCCAGCCGGTGGCAGGCTAGTTCATCTCGAACAAGCCTAATAACTAGAGCGCATTAGCAGCAGTGGTTCACGGCTCAATCGCGAGTTACTGTCATTACCGTTAGTTACCACAGCCTACAGATTGCCAGCTAGCTATGCCTTTGTCACGTAAATGCATAATACCTGGTTACGATCATTAACAAAACAGCTCGGTCTCCTTATTAAAGGGGTGGTTGACTGTTTTTTTCTAGGCTTGATTGTGTTTATGGGGTGCAGTGTGTTCATGCTTGTTTTTTTAAAAACGCATTATTTTTCACATAATTTACCTTTATTCCACACCTCTATTAGAAAAGATATTAGAAAAGGTTGTATCTTCACAATTATATTCCTTCGTAGAGAAAAATTATATCTGTGTGGATTTCCAGTCAGGATTTAGACCGTATCAAAGTACTGAGACTGCTCTCATTAGAGTTACAAATGACCTGCTCTTATCATCTGATCGTGGTTGTATCTCTCTATTAGTTCTACTGGATCTTAGCGCTGCGTTCGACACTATCGATCACAACATTCTTTTGAATAGACTAGAAAACTTTGTTGGCATTAGTGTAAGTGCATTAGCATGGTTCAAATCGTACCTATCTGACCGCCATCAATTCGTAGCAGTGAATGAAGAGGTATCATATTGATCACAAGTGCAGTATGGAGTTCCTCGAGGCTCAGTACTAGAGCCGTTACTTTTCATGCTTTATATGTTACCCTTGGGAAATATCATTAGGAAACAAAGGGTTAGCTTTCACTGTCATGCTGATGATACTCAGCTCTATATTTCTTCACGGCCTGGTGAAACACACCAAATTGAGAAACTTATGGAATGCATAGTCGATATAAAAAACTGGATGACGAGTAATTTCTTACTGCTAAATTCTGAAAAAACAGAGGTGTTAATTTTCGGACCTAAAACACCCACAAGTAATAACCTAGAACACTGTCTAACACTTGATGGCTGCTCTGTAAATTCTTCGTTATCAGTCAGGAACCTAGGTGTGCTATTTAATAGTAATCTCTCCTTTGACAGCCACGTTTCTAGCATTTGTAAAACTGCATTTTTTCATCTTAAAAATATATCTAAACTGAGACCTATGCTCTCAATGTCAAATGCAGAAATATTAATTCATGCGTTTATGACCTCAGGGTTAGATTATTGTAATGCTTTATTGGGTGGTTGTTCTGCACGCTTAATAAACAAATTACAGACGGTTCAAAATGCAGCAGCTAGAGTTCTTACTAGAACCAGGAAGTATGAGCACATTAGCCCGGTTCTGTCAACACTGCACTGGCTCCCTACTAAACATCGTATAGATTTTAAAATCTTGTTAATTACTTATAAAGCCCTGAATGGTTTAGCTCCTCAGTACTTGAGCGAGCTCTTATCGCATTATAGTCCTTCACGTTCGCTGCGTTCTCAAAACTCTGGCCATTTGATAATACCTAGAATATCAAAATCAACTGCGGGCACCAGATCTTTTTCCTTTTTAGCGCCCAAACTCTGGAACAATCTACCTAACACTGTTCGGGAGGCAGACACACTCTGTCAGTTTAAATCTAGATTAAAGACCCATCTCTTTAACCTGGCGTACACATAGCACACTAATACACTTCTATTATTCAAATCCGTTAAAGGATTGTTAGGCTGCATTAATTAGATCAACCGGAACCGGGAACACTTCCCATAACACATGATGTACTTGTTACATCGTAAAAAGATTGACATCTACGTTAATATTAGTCTGTTTCTTTCTTATTCCGAGGTCACTGCATTCACCAGATCAGATGGTGGATCAGCACCTAGAGACGACCTCTACAGCCCTGAATGTCAGCGGAGTTAGAGACAGCACCCAGAGACAGACCCCCAGTGAGGACCCCGTCACCTAGACAGCCATCAGGGAAAGACCTCGGCAACCAGTTGAGCCCTCCAATCTGACTTTGCAGCAGTTGGAATTGAACTGCTGTGTCGTCTGGCCAGAGGAGAAATGGCCCCCCGACTGAGCCTGGTTTCTCCCAAGGTTTTTTTCTCCGTTCTGTCACCAATGGAGTTTTGGTTCCTTGCCGCTGTCACCTCTGGCTTGCTTAGTTGGGGACACTTCATTTCCAGCAATATCGTCGACTTGATTGAACAGAAACTTTTTGAACTGAACTGAGCTGGACGATGCCATCACTGAATTCAATAATGAAATGCCTTTAACTGAAAATTGAGTGTTTAATCTTGTCATTTTACATTATTGACACTATTTTCCCATTTTGATATTGTGCAGTTGCTTTGTCACAATTTGTATTGTTAAAAGCGCTATATAAATAAAGGTGACTTTACTTAACTTGACTGTGCCATGAATGAATATATGCTACTGTTGGATAGAAACTAGTGCTAATGTTTTGACTGAATGACTCTTTTACTATTTACTATACTCAAAATTTACAATTTGGCTAATTATGTATGGGATCATATTCCCACCAAAAGTATTGCAGTCACGGATAAAAAAAATAACAAGCGTGAAAACAAAATTTAAAAATGCAAGTAAAAATATATTGCACAAGATTTAAAAATGAAAGCAAAGTTTTCAGAATAGCAAGCAATGGTCACGGATCGAAAAATAAACGTAAATAAAAAAATTAATAATGCATTTTCAAAACTAATAAGCATGAATCAAAACTTTAAACATTTAAAATCATATTGCACAAAATTTAAATATTAATGCAAAATTATCTGACTTTCGCACAAATCATGTTTTCCTTGGTTATATTTCTCAGTTTTTTTCTGCTCATAAATTTTCTGCTCATATTTTTATTTTTTGTATGCTTATGCTGTTTTTCTCTTCTTGCTTGTTTCCATGTTCTGCGCTTGCTTTCCCAAATGTTGTGGTTAGAGTTTCATGTAAATCAGCGCGGGCTCAAGCGTCTTCATTGGTCCACTAGTTCTAGATTGACAGCTCCTCCTCAGCCAATCAGTCGAAGAGGGGCGGTGACATCACTCCAGTGCGGCTCATTAGCTGCCGATGCTCAGTGTTCTGTTCACTTGTACAGGTGAAAATGGATTACTGTCAGCTGGGAAACATATTTCCGTACAGGACACTGTTATATGTGTCTGTCTGACACTGCTGTACGCCTGCCTGGCGATCCGTTAACGTTAAATGAGCCATCCTAGTGACTCGTCGTGGTTATATTCACCTGTATTTATTCACCTATATGGCCACATCGCGAAAGGGAGCAGCCACAATATGCACCGGCCTCGTGAAGTCACCGTTATAGGTGTCTTTCTCGCCCATACCTGACTAATAATAATAAGTCTTATGGTTATTACTGTTAGGAGAGGATAATATGAGTAAGAGTAATACATCCCAGTCACAATTGTTTAGTTTGCTGTATATTGCTCATGTGGGCAATATTTAGCTTTTTTTTTTTGTCGTATTGTTTTTTGTAAACAGCTGTTTGCAGCGTTTTCTTTCATGCACAGTATGTAATTGATAAGGTTGATTGTTTTGTAAGATTTATCACATTTTGTGTTACACTGAGATTAGAAAATGACATACAATTAAGCAATATCACATCAGGAAGAGTGTGTTCCCCGAATATCAGCTCCATTGAAAATATTTATTGAACTGTAGTATAATCAATATTACAAGAAGGAAAATTTGAGTGAGTTTAATATTGTAACTATTTTCTCATTTTGCTCTATTTTGACAAAGCCACAGCAGAACAGCACCTACAAGCAACACATATAAGCCTTTCATATTGAATGATTCACTTTATTCCTTACTGAATTAATCTGCCGTTTGAATGAATGATTTAATGTCTTACTCTAAAGATCCGTGCCGCCACCTGCTGGCTGTTTTACTGTCATATTGTTGCTGTATTGTAACTTTATATATTTAAAACATTAATATGATAGTGTTATGCAATTATATAGGTAGCTTGTTGCATATTGTGTTTATGTAAATAAACACAATATACAAATGAATCTTATGCAAATGAATCATTGTGTATATCAAATCCACCTGGTGTCTGTAACTGTCTCCTCTGTAACACTATCGCTTTCATTGATCAGTAGTCAAATCTAGCCTCGTCAATGCAAAAACATTACATTCATTCATTCATAATTAATTTACCAATTTACTCATTTAACGTTAACGGATCGCCAGGCAGGCGTACAGCAGTGACAGACAGACACATATAACAGTGTCCTGTACGGAAATATGTTTCCCAGCTGACAGTAATCCATTTTCACCTGTACAAGTGAACAGAACACTGAGCATCGGCAGCTAATGAGGCGCACTGGAGTGACGTCACCGCCCCTCTTCGACTGATTGGCTGAGGAGGAGCTGTCAATCTAGAACTAGTGAACCAATGATGACGCTTGAATAAAACAAATAATTTAAAATATAATAATAAAATACCTAACTACATAATATTATTATTGTTAGAAATTGCAACAATATAAAAATAGAAGTATAATACATTTATACATTTAAAAATTTAATTAAAACAATAAGTAAACAATGAATAAACAATAATATCCTGGCCAGAGGAGAACTGGCCCCCCGACTGAGCCTGGTTTCTCCCAAGGTTTTTTTTTCTCCATTCTGTCACAGAGGGAGTTTTGGTTCCTTGCCGCTGTCACCTCTGGTTTGCTCAGTTGGGGACACTTAATTTCTAGGGATTATCGTAAATTTGATTTCACAGATACTATTTAAACCAGGGGTCATCAAACTTGATCCTGGAGGGCCGGTGTCCTGCAGAGCTTAGATCCAACTTGCCTCAACACACCTGCCTGGAAGTTTCAAGTATACCTAGTAAGACCTTGATTAGCTGCTTCAGGTGTGTTTGATTAGGGTTGGAGCTAAACTCTGCAGGGACACTGGCCCTCCGGGACCGAACTTGGTGACCCCTGATTTAAACTAAACTTAGCTAGACAATGACATCTCCGAATTCAATAATGAAATGCCCTTAACTGAAAATTAAGTGTTTAATCTTATTATTATACATTACTGACACTCTATCCTCCAACTTGATACTGTTAAGTGCTTTGACACAATCTGTATTGTTAAAAGCGCTATATAAATAAAGGTGACTTGACTTGACTTAATGACGCTTGAGCCCGCGCTGATTTACATGAAACTCTAACCGCAACATTTGGGAAAGCAAGCGCAGAACATGGAAACAAGCACGAAGGGAAAAACAGCATAAGCATACAAAAAATAAAAAATATGAGTAGAAAATTTATGAGAGCAGAAAAAACTGAGAAATATAACCAAGGAAAACATGATTTTGTGCGAAAGTCAGTTAATTTTGCATTAATATTTAAATTTTGTGCAATATGATTTTAAATGTGTTTAAAGTTTTGATTCATGCTTATTAGTTTTAAAAATGCGTTATTAATTTTTTTTATTTACACTTATTTTTCGATCCGTGACCATTGCTTGCTATTCTGAAAACTTTGCTTTCATTTTTAAATCTTGTGCAATATATTTTTACTTGCGTTTTTAAATTTTGTTTTCACGCTTATTTTTTTATCCATGACTGCAATACTTTTGGCGGGAATATGATCCCATAATTATGTGATGTAGGTGTTTTGCTGTGTTAAGAGTTTTGAAAAAGTACTTTAAGTATTGTAAACGCTTGTTAGCAATTGAAAAAAAATGCAAGAGGAAAAACTGTAAAACAACATGGACAGAGAGGAAGTGGACAACAGGGTAGAAGGTGCAGATTAATTACAAATTAAACCATAATTACCCTAATTGACCATGTAAAAAAAAAAAACCTTGGCCTCTCCTTTAGAGAAGCTGGGGCAGGGTGTGACCTCCTTTAGTCCTCCTTGGACTGCTTCAGTTATTTACTGTAAATGTAAACATTTTTCAAAATTTAAGTTTGAGATCATTCAGGTGGACAATCAAGTTTATTTTGAATGGAACAGGAGCATTGCTGATATGGTGGTCCAGAACAACACCACCAGCCACAAAGGAAGAGGCCTGTGGAGATAATAAAAATAATAATTCATTACATTTATATAGCGCTTTTCTAAACACTCAAAGCACTTTACATTGTGAGGTGGTATCATGTAGAGAGGAGTGCACTGGTGTATTGGAAAGAGCAAGAGGAGAAACTATAAGAAGACATGGACAGAGAGGAAGTGGACAACAGGGTATAAGGGGTGGAAGGAGATGTAGAAGGTGCAGATGAATTTCAAATGAAATCAGAATTACCCTAATTGACCATGTAAAAAAAAACTAAAAAAAACATGGCCTCTCCTTCAGAGAAGCTGGGGCAGGGGGTGTCCTCCTTTAGTCCTCCTGGGACAGCAGCTGTTATTTACTGTAAATGTAGACATTTTTCAGAATTTAAGTTTGAGATCATTCAGGTGGACAATCAAGTTTATTTTGAATGGAACAGGAGCATTGCTGATATGGTGGTCCAGAACAACACCACCAGCCACAAAGTAAGAGTCATGTGGAGATAGTAATAATAGTTCATTAAATATATAGCGCTTTTCTAAACACTCAAAACACTTTACATTGTGAGGGTGTATCTCCTCATCCACCACCAGTGTGCAGCATCCACCTGGATGATGCGACGTCAGCCAGTGGTGGCTCTACATTGAATTACTCTCCGGGCGAGACCCCCTCTGAGCGCGCCCCCACCCCGAATTTTTGTTTTTGCACAAACAGCCATGTTTTACTATATCAATATAACACACACTCACACACACACACACACACACACACACAGTAGAAGTAGAGGCAAAGAGGTCTTCATCCTCAATATCAGATATTTGTGGAGACATTTGAGTAGCTGAGGACATAGATGGTAGCTCATCCTGAAGGGTAGAGACCATTCCTGCAGAGTCCTGTGTAGTGGGGGAGGTGGGTGGCTCATCCTGACCAGTGGCAGAGGATGCTCCAAAATATTTTAGAAGTGCCCCTAAAATTGCAATTGAATTACCATTGAAATTGACATCAAAAGACCATAGGCTACAATATAACTCTTATGAATTGCAAATTTTAATAAACATGCCCTTACATGCTAAATGTTTGTCATGACTCATTAGATGCTATATTAATCTAATCTAATCTAATCTAAGGGAGGAACAATTAGCTCCTTGGTTACTGCCTCGAATTATATGCTTTGACATCTTGGTAAATTTAAAAGTGCTGGCTAATGCTAAACGTAAATTCAGTAAGATTGTTATCCACGCCGGCGCTAATGATGTTCGACTTCGCCAGTCGGAGATTACTATAAATAATGTTAAAGAGGTGTGTGAACTTGCAAGTACGATGTCAGACACTGTAATATGCTCTGGCCCCCTCCCTGCTTACCGGGGTGATGAGATTCATAGCAGACTGTCATCATTAAATGGCTGGATATCTAAGTGGTGCCCGCAAAACAACATAGGTTTTATAGACAATTGGACGAGTTTTTGGGGCAGACCTGACCTGTTGAAAAGAGATGGTGTTCATCCCTCCTGGGGTGGTGCCGCTCTTCTCTCTAGAAATTTGGCACATGGTCTTAGAGTTTATACTTGACTAACTGGAGCCCAGGTCAGGAAGCAGACAGACTGGCTAAACCGACCGTCTGCTAGCCGCCTCACATCACAGAAGTCAGTTAATTCTCAGCACATAGAGACTCCTTCACCTAGATATCACACTATAGAGATTGTGTCTGTTCCCCGAACTAGAAAATACAGCAAACGTCAAAAACTATTTATGAGTAACCATTTAATTGATGTTCAACAAATAAAAAATGTTTACAATACACAGAAACAATTGATACAACTTGGTTTACTGAATATCAGGTCCCTTTCTACAAAAGCACTTTTTGTAAATGATTTGATTAATGATCATAACCTAGATTTGCTCTGTTTGACAGAAACATGGCTAAAACCAGATGAATACATTATTTTAAATGAGTCCACCCCCCAAGATTACTGTTACAAAAATGAGCCGCGTCCAAAAGGCAAAGGGGGAGGTGTTGCTACAATTTATAACAATATTCTCAGTATTTCTCAGAAGACAGGCTTTAAGTATAACTCCTTTGAAGTAATGGTGCTTCATATAAAATTATCTAGAGAAAAAAGTATTAATGATAAATCCCCTGTAACGTTTGTACTGGCTACTGTATACAGGCCACCAGGGCACCATACAGACTTTATTAAAGAATTTGCTGATTTTCTATCAGAGTTAGTGCTGGCTGCAGATAAGAGTCCTAATTGTGGGTGATTTTAATATCCATGTTGATAATGAAAAAGATGCATTAGGAACAGCATTCATAGACATTCTGAACTCTATTGGGGTTAGACAACACGTTTCAGGACCTACTCATAGTCGAAATCATACTCTAGATTTAATACTGTCACATGGAATCGATGTTAGTGGTGTTGAAATTCTGCAGCAAAGCGATGATATATCAGATCATTATCTAGTCTTGTGTAAACTCCATATAGTTAAAGCTGTAAATTCAACTCCTTCTTATAAATATGGTAGAACCATCACTTCTACCACAAAAGACTGCTTTGTAAGTAATCTTCCTGATTTATCTCAATTCCTTAGCATATCCAACAGCTCAGAACAACTTGTTGATGTAACCGAAACTATGAACTCTCTCTTTTCTAGCACTTTAGATAAAATTGCTCCTTTACGCTTAAGGAAGATTAAGGAAAAGAGTCCAACACCGTGGTATAACGAGCACACTCGCACTCTAAAGAGAGCAGCCCGGAAAATGGAGCGCAGCTGGAGGAAAACAAAACTAGAGGTATTTCGTTTAGCCTGGCGGGAAATTACCCTATCCTACAGAAAAGCTTTAAAAACTGCTAGATCTGATTACTTTTCGTCTCTTTTAGAACAAAACAAACATAACCCCAGGTATTTATTCAATACAGTGGCAAAATTAACAAAAAATAAAGCATCAACAGGTGTTGACATTTCCCAACAGCAGTAATGATTTTATGAACTACTTTACTTCCAAGATTGATACTATTAGAGATCAAATTGTAACCATGCAGCCGTCAGCTATATCATCACATCAAATAGTGTACTATAGATCCCCTGAGGAACAATTCCACTCATTCTCTACTATAGGAGAGGAATAATTGTATAAACTTGTTAATTCATCTAAACCAACAACATGTATGTTAGACCCTATTCCATCTAAACTACTAAAAGAGGTGCTTCCAGAAGTCATAGATCCTCTTTTGGCTATTATTAATTTGTCATTGTCATTAGGATATGTCCCCAAAAACTTTAAATTGGCTGTTATTAAGCCTCTCATTAAAAAACCACAACTTGACCCCAAAGATCTAGTTAATTACAGACCGATCTCGAATCTCCCTTTTCTGTCAAAGATATTAGAAAAGGTTGTATCCTCACAATTATATTCCTTCTTAGAGAAAAATGATATCTGTGAGGATTTCCAGTCAGGATTTAGACCGTATCATAGTACTGAGACTGCTCTCATTAGAGTTACAAATGACCTACTCTTATGATCTGATCGTGGTTGTATCTCTCTATTAGTTCTACTGGATCTTAGCGCTGCGTTCGACACTATCGATCACAACATTCTTTTGAATAAATCGTACTTATCTGACCGTCATCAATTCGTAGCAGTGAATGAAGAGGTATCATATCGATCACAAGTGCAGTATGGAGTTCCTCAAGGCTCAGTACTAGGGCCGTTACTTTTCACGCTTTATATGTTACCCTTGGGAAATATCATTAGGAAACACGGGGTTAGCTTTCACTGTTATGCTGATGATACTCAGCTCTATATTTCTTCACGGCCTGGTGAAACGCACCAAATTGAGAAACTTATGGAATGCATAGTCGATATAAAAAACTGGATGATGAGTAATTTCTTACTGCTAAATTCTGAAAAAACAGAGGTGTTACTTATCGGACCTAAAACCCCCACAAGTAATAACCTAGAACACTGTCTAACACTTGATGGCTGCTCTGTAAATTCTTCGTCATCAGTCAGGAACCTAGGTGTACTATTTAATAGTAATCTCTCCTTTGACAGCCACGTTTCTAGCATTTGTAGAACTGCATTTTTTCATCTTAAAAATATATCTAAACTGAGACCTATGCTCTCAATGTCAAATGCAGAAATATTAATTCATGCGTTTATGACCTCAAGGTTAGATTATTGTAATGCTTTATTGGGTGGTTGTTCTGCACGCTTAATAAACAAACTACAGATGGTTCAAAATGCAGCAGCTAGAGTTCTTACTAGAACCAGGAAGTATGAGCACATTAGCCCGGTTCTGTCAACACTGCACTGGCTCCCTACTAAACATCGTATAGATTTTAAAATCTTATTAATTATTTATAAAGCCCTGAATGGTTTAGCTCCTCAGTACTTGAGCGAGCTCTTATCGCATTATAGTCCTTCACGTCCACTGCGTTCTCAAAACTCTGGCCGTTTGATAATACCTAGAATATCAAAATCAACTGCGGGCGGCAGATCTTTTTCCTATTTAGCGCCCAAACTCTGGAACAATCTACCAAACACTGTTCGGGAGGCAGACACACTCTGTCAGTTTAAATCTAGATTAAAGACCCATCTCTTTAACCTGGCGTACACATAACACACTAATACACTTCTATTATTCAAATCCGTTAAAGGATTGTTAGGCTGCATTAATTAGATCAACCGGAACCGGGAACACTTCCCATAACACATGATGTACTTGTTACATCATAAAAATATTGACATCTACGCTAATATTAGTCTGTTTCTTTCTTATTCTGTTTCTCAGTCCGTGTCTGGATCAGATGGTGGATTGGCGCCGGGAGATGATGACTGCGGCCCAGATTGTCGGCGGAGGCCGGACCCCTGGATGAGCCCCGGGGACATAATCCCAGTGAAGACCTCGACTTAAAATACAATAAAAATAAAACAAATAACTAAAAATATGATAAAATACCTAACTACATAATACTATTATTGTTAGAAATTGCAACAATATTAAAATAGAAATATAAAACATTTAAAGTCTTAATTAAAACAATAAATAAACAATAATATCCTGGCCAGAGGAGAACTGGCCCCCCGACTGAGCCTGGTTTCTCCCAAGGTTTTTTTTTCTCCACTCTGTCACAGAGGGAGTTTTGGTTCCTTGCCGCTGTCGCCTCTGGCTTGCTCAGTTGGGGACACTTAATTTCTAGCGATTATCGTCAATTGGATTTCACAGATACTATTTAAACTATACTGAGCTAGACAATGACATCTCTGAATTCAATAATGAAATGCCTTTAACTGAAAATTGAGTGTTTAATCTTATTATTATACATTACTGACACTCTATCCTCCAACTTGATACTGTTAAGTGCTTTGACACAATCTGTATTGTTAAAAGCGCTATATAAATAAAGATGACTTGACTTGACTTGACTTTGTCACGTAACAGAGTTATAGCAAATGGCAAATGTTCATCTTTGAAACTACCTACACATATGTAAATTCCGTTGGCTAATTACAGGGCCCAACATTAAAACAAATGATGGAAATATATAATAACTGTACTTGTAACAGGTTTTTTTTTTGTTATCAACAATTTTTTTTTTTCACAAACAACACAACATAATATCCAAACTAAAACAAAAAACAAAACAGCAGATACATACTCAACATCTCAAGGTTCAATCAAAAGGGAGGAAGAGAGGGAAGGATAACAAGAACACAAAAGTTAGTCCTTTAAATAATCACGTATATTCAGTAAAAAACACTGCCAAGCCTCAATGGTTGAAGGCCTTGCCCCACCTAATCGCGCCGTTGTACATTCACATGAGACAATTTGCAGGAGGCTACGGATCCAATATGCCCCTCTACACATGTGTGGTGTAAACCAGTTCTGAATTATTGTCTTCTTCACAGCTGTAAAACCAGCAAACAACATTCTCTTTTGCATTGAACTAATACAGAGACCAGAATCATCATTAGAAGACATAAACTTGGGTTAACAGACCAATCAATTCTCAGTAATGATGACAAAACCAGGTTTACATGTGTCCATAGACTGATAACGACAGGACATTCCCAAAACATATGCAGAAAAGTGCCCGATGATGTAGTGTTACATATATTGCAGTTCAAATTTGACTGCAGTTTCATTTTAAATCTTTTGTAAGGAGTTATGTATGCTCTATGAATGACTTTGAAGTGAATAAGACGATGAGCCAGATTTTTAGATGTTAAACTGAGATTAGGCCACACTCTCTCCCAGTCGACAGATAAATTAAGATCAGATAATTCCCTATTCCAAATAGTTTTATTAGAAATAGGTTTTGTAATACAATCAATAATTTTATTATATATTGAGGAAACAGATGGCCGACCAGCAGATGGTGCAATCCAGTCCCGCATAGGATGAGAGGAAATGGAAGAAGACCAAGGAACGCCATACGCTTTGAGAGCAGAACGTAATTGAAGAAAAACAAAATATGCAGATGCTGGTAGACAAAATTTGGCTCTCAATGCCTGAAATGAACAGAGGCCCTGGTTATCATATATATCACTGCACATGTTTACACCTAAAGAGGACCAAGAGGGTTGGACAAATGGACGATTTCCACATACAAAGTTAAAATTGTGCCATAAAGGTGTACTGTTACAGAATTTGAAGGGTCCACCTATCCGACGTTCAACCGTTTTCCAGATTTTAATAGAGTTAGCCACAACCGGACCAAATTTATAATTATCCCCTGTTTTTCCTTTGCCAGTAAATAAAATATCTTGTAATCTATTTGGTTTAACCTTGTCAGCTTCAATCACCCTCCATGAAACTGTAGATTGAGGATCAACCTAATTATGAAGGGCCTTAAGCTGGAACGACCAATAATATAATTCAAAATTTGGTACAGCCAGTCCTCCTGCGCTATTAGGATGTTGTAATGTGGTAAGTTTAATTCTGGGACATTTATCATTCCAGATAAACTTAGAAATTATGGAGTTGATCTCCTTAAAGTAACGTGGAGGGGGAGAAAGTGGTAGGATAGAGAAAAAAAATTAAATCGAGGTAACAAATTCATCGTAACAGTTGAGATTCTTCCTTGGAGAGAGAATTTAAGATTCTTCCATCTTTGAATGTCATTTTTGACCTTAACTAAAATGTTATTAAAATTGTCTCTGGCAATCTTATGAATGTTTTCATATATGCAATGCCCAAATAGATGAAAGATTCCTTAATAGGGATAAATGAGGGAATAGAAAAATTTACCTTAACATTGTTATTTGGCATTAAAGCAGATTTGCTCCAATTTATTTTATATCCTGATAGGCTACTAAAATTATCCAATTCCTTAATTACACTAGAGACTGAAACATCAAAGTGGTCTAAATATAGAATAATATCATCAGCGTATAATGAAATACAATGATTATGGTCATGAATCTTAATCGATACTTCAGATTTCCTGATGGCTTGTGCTAAGGGTTCGAGAGATAGACAAAACAATAAGGGGGAAAGTGGACACCCCTGCCTCGTTCCCCGCTGTAAAGGGAATGAGGGGGAAATAATATTACCAGTTATGACTGATGCTGCAGGTGAGTGGTATAATGTCTTAATCATAGAAACAAAGTGTTCACCGAAGCCGAAACATTGCAGAACTGCCCACATATAATTCCACTCTAGCCTGTCAAAGGCTTTTTCTGCATCAAGTGAAAAGACCGCACAAGGTGTTGGGTGGGAGTCCGCAAAGTCAAGAATATGAAGGAGTCGATGCATATTGTCAGATGCATTGCGCCCCTTGATGAAACCAGTTTGGTCCTCCTTGATCAGACTGTGAATTACCTTCTCCAAACGAGAAGCAAAAACTTTAGCATAGATTTTTAGATCACATGGGATAAGCGAAATCGGTCTGTAGCTGGAACAATCTAATGGATCTTTCCCTTTCATAAGAGGTAATGAAATCAGTGATGTTTTTTGATCTATGAAATACCCCATGTTCAATTGCAAAATTAAATGAGTTAAGCATAAGTATCCCTACCAAATCCCAAATTTCTAAATATAATTCAGGGGGGAGACCATCTAGACCCGGCGATTTGCCCTTTTGAAGGCTTTTTAGAGAGACGTGACGTTCCTCCAAACTTAATGGGGCCTCCAAAGATTCTTTATCCATCTGTGAGATCCGAGGCAGTTCCAATTTATCTAAATACTGCTTACAAATTGGTTCATCAAAATCTGTTTTGGCTTTATACAGATTTGTGTAAAAACCTTTAAATATGTCATTAATTGCCACAGGGTTCGTGGTGACCTGATCATCCCATGATTTTATTGCGCTAATATATGCCTTAGACTCGCATTCTTTTAACCTAAGGGCCAATAAATGACTAGGTCTCTCTGATTCAAAATAATATTTTTGTCTAGTCCTATGTAAAATAAATTCTGCCTTTGAGTGTGAAAGTAAATCATATTCTTCTTTTAAAGAGGACAGTTGTGTAGCCTGTTGCTCAGTAAAATGATGTTTTTGTAGATTTTGTAATGATTGGATTTTATTTTCTAATTGTGTAAACTGGTGAGTTTTCGCTTTGGCAAGAGTAGAAGAGAAAGATATACAGAAACCTCGTATAGCACACTTAGTCGTTTCCCACAGAATTTGAGGATCCACATCAAAGGGCATATTAATTTCAAGAAAGTCCTTAATATATTCTTTTAGAGAGGTAATAAAAGTCTGATTACTTAATAATGATATGTTAAAGCGCCATCATAGGGGGCTTGGCTTTGACATCGGAAAGAGGAACACTGCACAACATAGCAGAATGATCAGATCATAAAATTGGTAATATAGATATAGAGGAATTAGATGAAATTAAAGATGGGCTGAGAAATATGTAGTCTATCCTAGAGAAAGTCTTGTCTATTAGAAAAAAAGTGAAGTCCTTAGCTTTAGTGTTCTGAATTCTCCATAAATCGATTAAGTTGAGCTCAGTGATAAATTTATTCCATAATTTAGAGGATGGATTGGCTGTTGTATCAGATTGAGACTTATCTAAATCAGGATTTATGACCTGAATACACGTGTGTGTATATACAGTGGTGGCCAATAAATAAATAAATAAATAAATATATATATATATATATATATATATATATATATATATATATATATATTAGGGGTGGCACGGTACATGTATTCGTCCCGAACCATCATGGTACAGCCCAGCAGGCACCAGACGTCTATGTAACATCAGGTTGACGTTGGACATGACGTCTGACAGACATTGCATTTTGGTTGAAAAAGAAAATCGGGTTGACGTCAATACGAGACGTCTATTTGATGTTGACTTAACATTGGATTTTGGTTACACAACCTAAAAACAACTAAATCTCAACATCAGCTGACGTCGGTATTGGACATCAATTTAACATTGACATTAGATGTTGGATTTACATTGAATTTTGGTCACCCGACGTCGCAACCAAAATTGAACCAAATATCAACGTCTTATGACGTTGTGTGCCTGTTTTGTGCCTGCTGGGAGGCATCTCTGTTCGGTGCATGATGCCTTACGATGAATACAGGCAATTCACCCCCAATCCAGAATTGGGCGCCTGCAGCAATGCAACCACAGTTGCCAAGTCCGCGTATTATACGTGACTTTGGGCTTCTTTTTTTGTAAAGTTGTGGGAAAAAAATCCCTGGTCGCGGGTTACGTTTTTTTTGGGGCTTATTTAAAATACATGGTAGCTTGTTAGGGAAATCTGAAAAGCGACTTCGTTTCTTTATTTATGTTCGCCGTATTCTCCAATGCATCGATTGACACTCTGTCTGCTCACAGTTAATAGCCAACCAGTGCAATAATATACGTAAGTGCCGTAGCGTAATTTGCCATATGCCACATCATACGCCAAGACATTTATCTTCATTTAGTTCGGGAATGTTCTCGCTGCCGGAATGGTACTTTTAGCATACACATACAGTGAAAAATAATAATAAATAAATACCAACTTAATTAAAACATAATATTTTACAAGTTGTGTACCATTATAGGCTATGTGTTCATAAAGAATTTCGAGCTGTGTAGTATCTTCTCCTCCTCAACAGGTTATATGATATATTAGTTTATTGTAATATTATATTGTAATTTTGATGATACTTAAAGAAGGACTAGTATCTGCACTAGCCTATGCATAATTTCACCTGTCATGATCAGGGATGGTTCCATTTTTTTTTTTTACAAAAATTTGGTTCAATAATAATTGAACCAACAGAACCAACAGTAATATTTTTTTTTTTTTTTAACGTTGTAATTTAAGGGTACTTTACAAAATATTACTTAAATATTTATTAATTTATCTCTGACTTATTCACCATTTATCATATGTAATACCATCGTGTAACCACTAGATGGCTGTTTAGCTCTATATATAAACAATTAGTTACTTGAATTTGGATATATATTTAGACATTATTAAATACATATTTATCAAAATGTTTGCATTAGTCAAATCTGAACACAAAAAAAGCATTTTGTTACTCATTCTTGCTTCATAAAATAGCTTGATCGGTCACATGAAAGTAATAAGAATCAATACTGAAATTTCAAAATATACAATTGAGTGTTAAATACCATAAACAGAGACATGGTCTGAAAATTGACAAATTCAGATTTAAATAGCTTTATTGCATAGTAAAAAAAGGTTTTATAAAATATAGCACTCTGATAACATAGTGTTGAGCATTGTCACATAACATAATTTTAATTATAAAGTTTAACATCAGTGGTGTAAGCAGATTAGGAAATTTCAATGTAAAGCCAAACCAAACCAAATTATGTTAACACCAGCAGTCTAGCCTAAAGGAACACTACTTATAAAGTATCATGTTTTAATTAAGTTGGTATTTATTTATTGTTTTTTTTTTTACTGTATGTGTATGTTAAAAGTACCATTCCGGCAGCGAGAACGTTCCCGAACTAAATGAAGATAAATGTTTTGGTGTATGATGTGTTTATTTGAACCAATCAGATAACGTGCGGCAGGTCTTCATAAAGAACAAAAGAAGGAAAGCACCAGGTCCAGACGGTGTGTCACCAGCCTGCCTTAAATCCTGTGCTGACCAGCTAGCCCCCATTTTCACACAGATTTTCAACAGATCACTGGAGCTGTGCGAAGTCCCCTCATGCTTCAAACGCTCCACCATCATCCCTGTCCCAAAGAAATCCAAAATTACTGGACTTAATGACTACAGACCTGTGGCTCTAACGTCTGTGGTCATGAAATCATTTGAAAGACTGGTTTTGGCTTATCTGAAGGCCTCCACTGGACCCTTACTGGACCCCCTGCAGTTTGCCTACAGAGCAAACAGGTCTGTGGATGATGCAGTCAACATGGGATTGCACTTCACCCTGCAGCATCTGGACAGACCAGGGACTTATGTGAGGATCCTGTTTGTAGACTTCAGCCCTGCTTTTAACACCATCATCCCGGACACCCTTCAGAATAAACTGACACAGCTCTCCGTCCCTACCTCCGTCTGTCAGTGGATCAACAGCTTCCTGACAGACAGGCAGCAGCTTGTGAGGCTGGGAAAATACACATCCAGCACCCGCACCACCAGCACTGGAGCCCCTCAGGGCTGCGTTCTCTCCCCACTGCTCTTCTCCCTCTACACCAACGACTGCACCTCTAAAGACCCCTCTGTCAAGCTCCTGAAGTTTGCAGACGGTGACGAGTCTGCTTACAGACAGGAGGTTAAGGAGCTGGCTGTCTGGTGCAGTCTTAACAACCTGGAGCTTAACACGCTCAAAACAGTGGAGATGATTGTGGACTTCAGGAGAAACCCCCCTGCTCTCCCCCCACTCACCATCATGAACAGCACCGTGACTGCAGTGGAGTCATTCAGGTTCCTGGGCACCACCATCTCCCAGGACCTGAAGTGGGACAATCACATAGACTCCATTGTGAGAAAGGCACAGCAGAGGTTGTACTTCCTTCGCCAGCTGAGGAAGTTCAACCTACCACAGGAGCTGCTGAAACAGTTCTACTCTGCCATCATTGAATCCGTCCTCTGCACATCAATAACTGTCTGGTTCAGCTCAGCTACCCAATCTGACCTCAGAAGACTACGGAGGATAGTCCGGACTGCTGAGCGAATCGTTGGTACAACCCTCACTACTCTCCAAGAACTGTACTTATCCAGAGTGAGCAAAAGGGCTGGCAAAATCACTCTGGACCCCTCACATCCAGCACACTCCCTCTTTGAACTGCTGCCATCTGGTCGACGCTACAGAGCTCTGAGCACCAGAACGACCAGACACAGGAACAGTTTCTTCCCCCAAGCAATCCATCTCATGAACACCTGACATTAACGTGGAACACACAACACTATTTTACAACTATTTATTCACCGCACATACATATATAATAGTTTTTATTTAAATTTTTTCCATTTCAAATTTGTACGTCAGACCTGTACACACATGATTGTCTGTATTGCATAGTGTTTTTTTTTTTTTTTTTTTTTACATTGCCTATTTGTATATTTGTATAGTGTTCTTTTGTTGTCTGTGTCCTGTCCCGTTGCTGTCATTCTGTTGCACTGTGGAGCTTTATCACTATAACAAATTCCTCGTATGTGTAAACATACCTGGCCAATAAAGCTCATTCTGATTCTGATTCTGATAAGAGTAAATGGAGAGTCAGCGAGAGCCTCATTTGTTTGGCTACAAGAAGAAGGTCCCGCCCTCCCCTCACGCTTGCAAAACTCAGTTAGTGAGAGAATCGTGCCAAAACTGCAAGCGCAGAGAAAAGAAAGACGGAGCTGTACATATCGGATTATTTTGGGAAATGTTTGCTCTACATACACAAGTCATTTAGACAATTGACACAGTTTGTTTTTTTTACACATACAGATTGGTTCTTTGCAGTCAATCTGTTTTGCAGTTCTTTAAACTGTTGTTTTCGCTTGCAAATCACTGTTCACAGGCTTGCAGTGCTCTTGACCGTATTTTGGCAAAAAAACGTGCCAAAAGTGTAAGCGCTGAGAAATGGAAAGCGGAAGAATACAGATCATATTTATTTTGCGTTAGCATGAAGCTGCAGTTTCACAATACATGAATTACACTTGCAAAAAAAGTAAAATGCTGCGAATCTTTTTTTCTTGCACATGAATCTCGATTTGCACCTTTACAAATCGTTTCTTGCGCATGCAAATTTAATTTACGTTTGCAATCATATGTACACTTGCACAACTCTTACCCTTCACATGCAAATCTTTTAGGCATTAATTTATCTTCATATTTACTGATTCAAATGTGTCGTGTAGAGTTACAAGTAGGCCTAAGCATTTCCTTATTTCACTTCAGATTGTTTTGTTATAGGCCTACTTCATCTTTTGTTATATTTTTTATACTGTCATCATTTGTAAAATATATATATATTTACTTTCCTTTACCTTTCCCAAATTTACCTGTATTTACTTTCTTTTCATATTTGGCGACTTTTTTTGAAAAATGGAGACTTTTGAGGGTGGTTCTAGAGATTTTCTGAGGGAGGGGTTTGGCAACACTGCATACATATCCATCTGTCCATACAGACGCCATCCAATGGTTGTCAAGGGTATAACAGACATGGCTCTAATATCCCACACATACATTAGAGCAGGGGTGTCAAACTCAGTTCTTGGAGGGCCACAGCCCTGCACAGTTTAAATGCAACCCTAATTAAACACACCTGATCCAGCTAATCATTAAGTCGTTAAGGCTTATTTGAAAACTACATGGTATGTGAGTTGGAGCAGGGTTGGAACTAAACTCTGCAGGGCTGCGGTCCTCCAGGAACTGACTTTGACACCCCTGCTTTAGAGTCTAAACTAAAGTATTTGTGGGATATTAGAGCCATGTCTGTTATGCCCTTGCCAACCATTGGATGGCGCCATGAGATAACGTGGCCCAATAACCAAGTAACCAAATAAATACAAATAATTGTTACTGATGATTCACCACAAATATAATATAATATAATAGTGTTTCTCTGTGTGTACTGGTATTTCCTACATTATGAGGACCAAATGTCCCTGTAAGTATACTAATACCTGGATATTCTGACCTTGTGGGGACACTTTTTGGTCCCCATGAGGAAAACAGCTTATAATTCACACGGAGTGAGGTGTTTTGAAAATCTAAAATAGAAGAAAGTTTTCTGTAAGGGGTGGGTTTACGTGCAGGGAGGGTAAGGGATAAGGGGATAGAAAATTCAGTTTGTACAGTATAAAAACAACTACTCCTTTGGAATGTCCCCACATGAAAAAAAAAAAAAAAAAGAAAAAAAAGGAAACCAGTATGTGTGTGTATGTTTACTCGTTTATGCTACATTGTGGGGGCCAAATGTCCCCACAAGAATAGTGAAACCTGACATTTTTGACATTGTGGGAACTGCACACTGCACACTTAAACTGCACACAGCTTGCAACTGTATTGGGAACATGCCACATTTGAACATGTGGAAATGTGAAAAAGAGGGTCGAAGGCAATATTTTTGGTGGACAAAAACTTAAAAAAAGCATCTTGTGAAATACTATTACATTGTGTTAAAACATTTAATATATCTGTTAGAAATCAGCAAAGATTTATTCACATGTATCACATTCTAACAGCCCATACATATTTTCAAGATGTTAATGAAAAATATAACACATGAGAAGAGTCACATTGTGCTTGTCACACATTACTTTTGACTCTCTTTATACCCAAATGTTTGTTCAGACCCCTGAGATGCCTCTGCTATAAGGACATGTTTTGCTTCCTCCCCCCCTACAGGAAACACAGGCGACTCTTCATGAACTCTTTCACAACAGGATAAAAGAGGGAAACTGTCTGGATATCTTAAAACAGCTGTGTTCTAAAAATCAAAATCAGCCAAACAGACAGGCAGACAGCTTATCTGAATTACTTTGTTTAGAAAAAAAATGCATGTGAACAATAGTGAATTATTCAGAATGGATGTTAACAACCTGTGAATGGCTTGTAAATATAGATTAGGTATTAACCTGGGATTGGAGAACATAAAAAAAAAAAAAAACATGCTTTACATACAAGGAAGTGATCAGAGCTAAATTACGCCAAAGCTTTTGGCATAAGTCCATTGTTATGTAAGTCATCAGTGATAAAAACATGGAAACATGACAAATTAACTCTTGTTCTTGGTAAATGTACAGGGGCCTTTTGAAATGAGAAATAAGAGAAATTAAATTTCTAGGAAAATCAGTGTGCTTTCACTCTTCTCTTTAATCTGTCTGCACTTCCCCAGTGCTGCATTATTTTCTGTGTGAAATGTAGCAGACATACTATTGATATATATTGATACAAGTTCGTTAGTATTAGTATTGAAGTTTTCCATTTAAAGTATAAATCCAGAATGAAAATAACAGTAAAACCCACCTAAAGATGAATGAACAAGAAATCTTGGTATAGCTTCAGTGTTTTTGTATATCATAAATATGGGCAGCACTAGCATCCCCAAAATAAATTGTGACCCAATTACTGTTCAAAGTGGTTTCTGAACACTACCCTATCTTTCATTGGTTAAACAAACCCACCCTAAAATCACAATGTTGCAACGCTATGTTTGGTTAGTCAGGATGTTCAACCCAATGAGGTCTGTCTTAAGAACACTTTTTGGGTCTAGCAGGGTAAATTGGGACATACTAACCAGCCAAACTATAACCTCTTGATTCAAACAAACAGAGAAATGTTTTACATTTGCCTCTGCATATTAAAGGAATAGTTTTACTAAAAATGTGCTAAATTTTAGATGTGATGTAGATGAGTTTGTTTTTCATTGGAACAGATTTAGGGAATTTTCACATTACATCCTTTGCTCATCAAAGGATCATCTGCTGTGAATAGGTGCCATCAGACTGAGAGTCCAAACAGCTGATAAAAACATCACAATAATCCATAACACGAGTCAAAAACAATTTCTAAATAAAAATGTTGGTTTATTTTGATGTGAGTGGAAAACAGGGGATGGATTTTTTGATTACTGGAGAAACAGTTATTATGGATTATAGATTGGTATTTTAGCCAGAAGTGAACAGTTTATAGTTAAAAGCCTTAATGATGGATTTGTTTATTAACACAGAGCTTTTCAGTTCACAAGACTTTAATTCATGGACTGGAGTCGTGTCGTGGATTATTGTGACACTTCCTCTATCAGCTCTTAGAACTCTCATTCTGATGGCACCCATTCACTTCAGAGGATCCATTGGTCAGCAAGTGATGCAATGCTAATGTTCCCAAATCTGCTCCAATAAAGAAACAAACTCACGTACATCTTAGATGGACTTGGGGGTAAGTACATTTTCAGCACATTTCCATTTTTGGGTGGATATGTATTTTAACATGGGAAAAATTACACACTGCTAAACATCAAGGAAATAGGCAAGCTCATACTACAAAGTCACAATTAGATTATATTTATTAAAATAGACTTGTTTTTCATTTATCTATCTATGTGTGTGGGAAGCAGAGCATGTGAGCGGAGCTGAGCGGTGAGAATTCCCGCTCCCCGCTCACGTGGGTGCTCGCTCCCCCGCTCCACCGCTCAAAGTTACAGCAGACCGCTCCGCTCATTTCCGCTCCCCGCTCACCTACAATTTCATTCCACTCCGGTGAAATCGCTCCACGCTCGCTCACATTTAAAATTCCTCTGCATGCCTAACACCTGCCGTTTTCAACCGAAGCCTTGGGACACACTGTCTGCGTGACGGACGTGGAGCGGGTTTGTTGCGTAACTGCTGCGGAAAAATCCGCTTCACTTCTATTCTGTTGCGGGGCCGCGGTTTCGGTGTGTTTGGACCGCGCACCTGATACGCACATATTCCGCAGGCAGTGTGGCTGCTCTAATCTGTTAACATAGGCGCGGAAAGGAAAATCAACACGCAGCAAACCCGCTCCACGATGCGTCCGCCACGCAGCCTATATCCTATAAAGAACTCACAGCAACATCAGTCAAAATAGAACATATATTTATATCTCTTTCTCTATGAAATAAAAAATCACGGACAGGGTTAAGTAGGCTACATTAAAATATTCGTATGACAAAACTTATTTAATTGATTATTTGCCAATATTTCCTATTTCAACCATATTCAAAATGCTCACGTTTTGCTCTGGCCTCCCCATGTTCTTCATGGTTCCGCATGATGTGTCTTTTTAGATTAAAATACGAATCCTTACTTATTGACATCGTATCACCACATTCCTGATCATGTTCAACATCGTTATCATCTATTTTTTTGACAGGAATTGAGCGCCTGTATGACCTGTCGGTTTGCTTTTGGAAATATTTCACGAACTCCATCTCTCCTTCACAACGAACGATTTTTGAAGTGTAGGCTGACAGTTTTGTTAATTGTTGAAGGCACAGGTGAATTCTGGGTGGATTTGTGCATGCCCTAGCCTCGTGGTATGAGCGGTATCGGAGCGGAACAGGAGCGAGACAGAGCGATCACTCCGGCCTTTGGATAAAAACCCGCTCCGCGCTCCGACTATATTTCGCATGCTCCGCTCCGCGCTCGCTCCACGCTCCGCTCCGCTCACATGCTCTGCCTGATACGCACATATTCCGCAGGCAGTGTGGCTGCTCTAATCTGTTAACATAGGCGCGGAAAGGAAAATCAACACGCAGCAAACCCGCTCCGCGATGCGTCCGCCACGCAGCCTATATGCTATAAAGAACTCACAGCAACATCAGTCTAAATAGAACATATATTTATATCTCTTTCTCTATGAAATAAAAAATCACGGACAGGGTTAAGTAGGGTACATTAAAATATTCGTATGACAAAACTTATTTAATTGATTATTAGCCAATATTTCCTATTTCAACCATATTCAAAATGCTCACGTTTTGCTCTGGCCTCCCCATGTTCTTCATGGTTCCGCATGATGTGTCTTTTTAGATTAAAATACGAATCCTTACTTATTGAAATCGTATCACCACATTCCTGATCATGTTCAACATCGTTATCATCTATTTTTTTGACAGGAATTGTGCACTTGTATGACCTGTCGGTTTGCTTTTGGAAATATTTCACGAACTCCATCTCTCCTTCACAACGAACGATTTTTGAAGTGTAGGCTGACAGTTTTGTTAATTGTTGAAGGCACAGGTGAATTCTGGGTGGATTTGTGCATGCCCTAGGCTCGTGGTATGAGCGGTATCGGAGCGGAACAGGAGCGAGACAGAGCGATCGCTCCGGCCTTTGGATAAAAACCCGCTCCGCGCTCCGACTATATTTCGCACGCTCCGCTCCGCGCTCGCTCCACTCACATGCTCTGGTGGGAAGGCTTTGTGTTGGTTATACTCTGACATGCTTAGATGAATTTTGAAGGGATACCAGACCGTTTTAGGCAGACAGATAAAAGCATGAATTCCAAACATGCATTTCAGGGAAGATCTAAAAAGAAATTTCATGTCTACCCTGTTGTCTGTTATCTTAATAACTATGTTTTTACCTATTTTATCTGCACCACTGACAGCCATAAATGGGTGCTTCATCAGCAGATGACATTAAGATGAAAAAGTATGTGCTTGGAATGATCACAGGAAGTCATTATGTACCATCCTTCATTCTCCTCATCTTTCCAAGTGTTTGAATACCAGTTTTTGTATAGCAAAAGTTCAACATAGGTCAGCAGCTGTGAAAGTGGATCCATTCTTCTTGTGTCCTTGCCCTCATCCCAGTGAGGAGGAGTACAGTTATGGAATGTTGCAGTGATTAAGCGCAACAGAAGCTGAATAACAATTCATCGCTGCTTCCATAAAGACAGAAGGATGTCTCTCCTAAGAGAGACTATGATGAAAACAACCCAATGAAGTTAGATTTCAACCTCAAAACTGTGTAAACAGGACATTTGGTTAAACAAGCCTAGCAAGGGCTGGGTTAAACAAGCTAACCAAGGTACATTGCACAATTTAGCCCTACAGGCAAAGTAAAAAAAAAAAAAAAAATGAACCTCATGTTTGTTACAATTTCAAATTAATTTTAACTCAGAAGTCATTATTTTCATATTGCTTACTTATATTCTATGTAATATGTAATGTTTGATATGTGTATAGTGTCAGGGTGCGCGGGGAACGAAGGAGCGAGGAGACCAGGAGCAAAACAGGGATTTAATAAAACACATGGAGACATTTAATCACGGACATCAGACACGGGGAAAACCAAGGCTTAAGAATACTGGGGAGTAACGAGGAGAACTGAAACAGGTGGGGAGCAAATCACACACAGCTGGGAACTAATGAAGACAGGAAGAAACCAAATATGGGCACGAGAGGAGGGGAAAACACGTGACATGGGGAACACAGGACTGACAGTACTCCCCCCTCCCGAACGGTGCGTCCCGCACCGAACACCATCCAACGGGGAGGGGGGGTGGGCGCTCTGGAGGCCTTAAGGGACACAGAGACAGGACAGGACAGGAGGCCTCCAGGGCGGCGCCCATTTTGGGAGCCATGGCGGATCCGGGGACGCTGGCAAGGAGCGGGCTCTGGGGTGCGCTGGTGAGGAGCGGGCTCTGGGGTGCGCTGGCGAGGAGCGAGCTCTGGGGTGCGCACTGGAGGACACTTGCAAGGAGTAGGCACTGGAGGGCACTTGCGAGGAGCAGGCACTGGAGGGCACTTGCGAGGAGCAGGCACTGGAGGGCACTTGCGAGGAGCAGGCACTGGAGGGCACTTGCGAGGAGCAGGCACTGGAGGGCACTTGCGAGGAGCTGCCTCTTGGGGGCGCTCTGGAGAGCTGGGCGGAACCAGCAGGGGCTCTGGAGAGCTGGGCGGAACCAGCAGGGGCTCTGGAGAGCTGGGCGGAACCAGCAGGGGCTCTGGAGAGCTGGGCGGAACCAGCAGGGGCTCAGGAGAGCGCAGTCAAGGAGCGGGCACTGGAGAGCTCTGGCGATTAATGTTTATTGAGCTTGCCATATTCCTTGCCGGCTGGCAAGGGAGATCCGCGGGCCGCGTTGGCGGGCTTGGGGGAGCCGCGGACGACGGCAGGCTGGTTCTGGCTCGGGGCCGGACACTCTCCAGACACCGGAGGATCCCTTCCCTCCATTTTAGTCCAGTGGTGTCTGGGAGGTCCACTGGACGATGGGCATTGGCCCCGTGCCAGAACAGAGAGAGGATGGTGGCGTCATCTAATGCTCTCGGGTGTTTCGTGTCAAATACCTTTTATATTATATACAGTACCTTGAGATACCTGTCATGATCTCAGGTGTTTCGTGTCAAATACATTTTATATCATATACAGTATTATACACCTATTTCACTTTAATAAGCTTACTGACTTCACATCAATTCTATCATAACTGAGTTCTAATTTTCTCAGTTTGAATTTAAACAAAACAGAAATTTTAATTACTGGCAGTGGCCCCCCTTCACTCATAAAAATATAGTAAATGCTTCCAGTTTCAACCTTGATGCTACAACAGTTTTTCCATCTGCTACTGTCAGAAATTTAGCCATTACTCTTGATCCTGCACTGACTCTGGATGCTTACATTAGTAAACTATCCAAAGCTGCATTTTTCCATCTTTGTCCAAAAGTTGCTCAATCATTAGTGCATGCTTATTGTGTATTTTTTGTTGCATTTTCTATTCTTTGTTTTTATTTATTGACATTATCTTATTTTTTTTTTATTGTTACTTATACTATGTCTGTATCTCTGTTTTCTGTACATAATTGTACCATGATATGCAACTGCAATCATGTCTATCCCTGGACTGGGCAACTGTCTACTGTCCACTTAACTGATTATTTGATTGTGAAAGGACTGTTACGATTATGTGAATCGACTGTCTATTGTGTTTCTGCTTTTGTACAGTGTCCTTGAGCTTGGGAAAAGCGCTATATAAATTAAACATTATTATTATCATGTGTCCTATCACACAGGTCAAATTTGAAGTTAGATTTTGAAGTTAGTTAAATTTTTTTATTAATCTCAGAATATTTTCCACAGCTCTTGCCTGTAAAATAATAACCTTATAATTATCCATAATTCCATACTCAATTTAATTTACACAGAAAGAACACGACATGAAGATATTTGAAGAACTGGTTAATTCAAGGCTTACAGGATCTTCTCATGTATAATCTCCCAAACCATCACTTTCCTGAACAGTGGAATGTCACACTACAGAGAAACAGAGACGAATCAGAAATGAAAAGTATAATAAAATGTTTGAGAATTAATGTTATTAACATAAATACTGTTGCTTGATCATGTACCTGTCTGAAAGTGAGTGGCTTTCCTTGAGAAAGGAAGTCTGCATATTTACAGGCAAAAACACCACAGTCATCTCCATTCACCTGTTTAGGAATTGCCTAGACACAATTTTAAGCAGAACAAGTAGCCTTAAAATGACACTTAATTCAGAGAAGATCCATATAAATCATTAAACGGTGTCATACATTAGTTCTCATTCGGCCTACGGTCCACCTGGAAGCCTCCAAGACACAGCCTTTCTTGACCCTGTACTCCTTTGTGAGGTACTTTCTGTTAAATAAAACAGATGCACGTCCAGATATTCAAAGATGATGAACAATCAAACCACAAAACAACTGCAAAATTATGGAGACACTCACAACAACACGTGACAGATCTCATCATGTCTTTGACCTATTGAGTCATAGCATTGTATGGTCTGGGATTTTAAATCAATTACCTGGTGGTAAGAAGCAATATAGGCAACAAGTTAAAGACAAACTGAAAATCATAAATAGCGTTTTGCACTTTTCAAATATAATGTAAATATTAAAACTGAAAAATGTAAAAAGGCATCCTAACTCATAAATGACTTACAGCCAAAGCCCAGTGCATGCCTAGGTGCAAAGGAACAAAAACGAGATCAAAGAGGAAGAGATCCACAGCTTTTGTCCATTTCTTCACTGAGGCATGGGCTTCACCACTCTGAAGCTTTGGGTAAAAGAAAGTGTTGAAAGAGAAGACTTTAAGGCTTCCCACCTGATCAGGGTTTCTCTTCATCAGCAAGGACAAATAGAAGTTGACAATCTTGAAAACAGAAGAGGAAAAAATATACTCATTGGGAATGCATGACATTAGTGACCGCCAGCATTAGTGCTTCATGATCAACAATGGTCTGATTACATTGATACTGTTGGCAGATCATCAGAGCTTTTTAAGTAGTAAACACCTATTGATCTTTTGGGTAACACTTTATTTAAAGCCCTTATGTCTAATGCATCATAAAACAAAGTCTATCCTGTCTTCAGTTGAAGAATGAACAAAATATTGTAGCACGCCTCCCATTCAATAAATTGCAAAAAGCTTTGTTTTGTTACATTTTCTATACAAGACAAAGTGTCAGATTTACAATTTTATCCAATTTATTACCAAATTCAAACAATATGCTGCCCTTTAATGTAGCGTGACAGATTGTGTTGGTGCCTCAGTTGAAGTGAAGTTGCAGCACTAAGTGCACGTGAACCGATCATCTCTTCCTCTTTACTACAGTACTAGTTGTAGCAGCAAATGAACATGAATGAATGTCAAAAGGAATGTTGAAAGATAAGTACATTTTACCGAAATGAATCCTGTCTCATGTAATCGCTCAGTGTTTCAACCGCAGAAAGACATCAATAAAACAAATTAATCTAATTCTTGAATCAAAATCAAATGGAATAGTTACATTTGTGTCAATACCCAGCCCTAGTGTGCAGTGCAGATTCATTAATTTATTAAAAAAGAAAGCCATTTAAGAGGATAACCAAGATATTATATTTGATTTGATGATTGAGGACAAACCTTATTTTTCATTTTTCTTTAAAAAAAATGTAGTGATGCATTAGTCCCAATAAGCTAAGCCATTTGTCTAAGTAAAGTAAACAGTCCATTTATTTTTCTAACTCTTACCTTGTCATTAAGCCAGCAACCCTCCTTCAGTGTGGCCAAGTCACTCTGTGTAATACACAGTTTGAAGGCTGTGCTGATCACCAGGTTTGGGTTTTGTAGTGCCAGAATATCCTTCACCTCAGATGCCATGTCCTATACATGAATGGGGGGTGGGGAATTAAATATAAACAAGCTAAAGTAATCTTGATCTGTGGACAGACTTTATTTACAAAATACATATTGTCAACATTTCACCTCTGTCAGCCTGGGTAAGTGCTCACTATGGTACACATGAGAACACCGGTCACCGTGTGTCATTGTGGTTGCTTTTGTCATTTCTTCTCTGGAGAGATCCGCAACACATGCCTTTTTTTAATGTCAAGACAAATGCACAAAACAACTTGATAAATTTCAAGTGAGATTCAGTAATAACAGCACAGTAAGATAAAGTGGTGTATATTACCTGAACAGAGCTCTTGTCCATTTCTGTATATTCTGTCCTCTGGGATTCTGGGATAATTGTTTTGGATTTTTTATGGAGATTTGCATCCTCTGATAATGAAATTAATTATATTAAAACAACACATTTACATGAGAAAATAGCACACAAAGGCATTTTAAACAATGAATCATAAATGGATGCCGACGCCAGGTACTGTGTGAGAGAAGATGAACTGTTCACAAAATTTTAATCAGGAAAATGGGTTTAGTACATTAATTTACCCAAACATGGAAATTCTGTCATTCTTTACCCACGCTCATGGTAAACTTTGGAATACAAATTAATATTTGAACTTTAATATTTTCCCATCATTTTTGTCCATCTATCGAAAGTCTATGAAATCAGAATTCTCAAGCAAAAAGTACATAAACACATCCAAGTTTTCTGAAGAGACACAATCAAACTTAATATGATAAACTAATTACATTTAGTTTTTTATTCACATAAACACTGATCAACACACACACACACACACACACACACACACACACACACACACACACACACACACACACGGAGTGCATCAAATATGGTACATGAACCTCACTGATTTATCATTAACCATATACTTTACTATATCTGGGATTGAAACAACACGAGGGTGAATAAAGGATGGCGAGTTTCATTTTTAGTTTCATACTGTATTCCTTTTTAAAAAAAATAACACTTTAACAAACATTGTATATGATTAAAAAAGTCAAACACACCTTCATTTGCATCTACTGGCACTATTTTCCGTTTCCTGGATGTTTTTGCTTTGACTTTCTTCAAGCGACTTGGTAAAGCTCTAAGGTTTTTCTTGACAGATTCTTGCTCCTGGAGAACCAAGCCATCTTCCTTGGGTAAATGGGATTTCAGGGTCTCACAAAGACCATGAACAACTCTGGAAGCATTCTTTATAGCTTCTTTATCAGTGCAAATATATGATATGTCATGCAAAGTCTTGAGCTGTTCACGGAGATGGCGCTGATCGACTACTACTTGTGATGACTTTGACTCACTACTGTATGTCTGCTTCCCCGTGCATGGTACAGGACTATCAAAAACTTCAGAGGAGAGGTCTTCTTGAGTGCTGATTTCATTACCCTGGGGATCTTGTGTTAAAGCAACGTTGAAATCCAGAGTTAAATATGGGCTTTGACGGTACTCTGGGCTAAGGTCAACCCATGTTTTGTCAGAGTGCCTAAAAATGGCAAAGAAATGCTTGCATGGTAAGAACGTTGTTTTGAAGAGGATACATTCACATGACGGATATTTTTCAGAGTTACCAAGTTCTACTTTGTACCATGCAGAAGTTGTCTCACTCTTGACCTTAAAAGATTCCTTTCCAAGCACCTCTATGTGCTCTTTGGAATAGCTGGAAGCTGCCTTGATACTGTTCAAGCAATGTTTGACAAAGCTTCTGGGTCTGTCTTTCAGGAATGCTGGAACAGCTGGATTGTAAGTCTTGCATTCACTACTGTAGATGAAGTTGAGTCTACTGTATGACAGCAACTGCTCTGGGACAAACTCACATACTAGAGTTTCAAGCATAGATGAAAGACTTCCTGTGCCAGAAAATTTGAGGTAGAAGCTCTTCAGTGATTTATTGAGCGCCTCAACTCCATTGTTGGTGGTGACTGCCACAGAGAATCCATGCGGTGCATAGGCCCTACACCACCTCTGGAAAACAATTTAATTTACTGAATTTAATTTACCAGAAAACATTAATAAAAAATAATGCAAATGTACCTCTTTTTAATATACAGGCTTGGCTATTCCAACAAAGGCACTGTGCAGTGCAGAATCAAGATTTGTCCACACAGAAATTACTGGTATAGCCAAACCTGTTAATTAGATGGGACTGCCCACATACTTTGGGCCAAATAATATGTGTTACGGTATCTTATATCTGTTATAAATAAATAAATAAATCAATAGAATAGTATAAAATAACCACAAAAAAAAAGCCAAAAAAGGTAAATAGGCTGTGAAAGGCTATGGCAATTTTGGAATTTATAAAACAATTAAACTGCTGGTTTACTGAAAGCACTTAAGTCTGTACTGGTGTACTGCTAATCATGAGTAAAAATGGAAACCAATGTCAAAATTAAAATTATATTGTTATCATGAAACAAAACTTTGGGCTATATATTCAGAGGAGTATATTTTAAATGCAGTGAAATATTGTATTTATTATAAATGCAAGTTTACTTCATTCATACCTTGCCTTGTCCATCGCATCCAAGCTTGCTCACGATGGAATGAGCATAGATACTTCTGAGAATTTGGAAATACATGTTCCAAAGCTTGGTATTCTTGTTGTGAGTAATCAAGCATGAAATATTTTGGTTCCCAATGCTGATTCCACTGTTTCAAGATGTTGAGGGCTTCGGCTATTGCAGCAGTTGTCTCATTTTCACAAATAAACTCGGCAATGGGTTTGTATCCAACATTTGTCCGAATGACAAGAAGAAACAAGGGCAATGCATATTTGGTTGTTCTGTACGTAGCATCAAGAAGGACCATATCTCCATAGCGCTTAAGTAACTCCTGTTGTTGTGCATTCTGATGAATAAACAAGAAAGTTTCTTGTGAAGATGTTATCTCCTGTGTGTCATTACACTCCAAATCAGAGTCTTCTGAGTCTGGAAATCCTTGTTCTTCTGCTTTCACTTTAAACTTCACAACTGTCTGCTCAACGTTGTTCTCTGTGCATTTCCGAAAGAAAAACTTGGCACTTGGATCTGATAATTTCCATTCATCAATTTTTTTTTCTACCTGCAGTTGATCAAAGCCAGAATATTTTCCAGAAACTAAGGCGTGATGCACATGGTTTTGGATAACATGGCTTGAAGGGTAGTACGATGGGTCTTGTGAATGTGGTACAACGCTTCCCATCTCTGAAAGCTCTTTCTGGACAAAGGTTTTCAATACCTTCTTCAGGAAAGGGACTGAGGTTATTCCAAGTGACACATATTCCTGTATTTTGTCACGCACCATGTAATGAATGTTATTTGAGAAATGACAGTTTTGTGAAGTGTTGTGGTTTTTGTGTGCTTCTGCCAAAGGTATTTTGACATGGATAATTTCTGAAGTGACGGTGGTGTTTCCTTTTAATGACTCCAGAACACCCTTAATTGCTGCTTGTTTTTCAGTCCTAGAGCTTGTTTTAGTCACAGCAAACTGGTCATATCTGTGAAAAACCACACTGTTCAATGATAACCATTCAACAAATATCCAATATTTTAAACCACTTTTACATGAGACAACAAGAAATATGCATTTCATCATTAATTAAATTAAAAAAACCTGTAGCAGTATCAATTGTGGGTGTCTGTTTTTATAGAGTCAAGAAAAACAGAGGAAACACTAGTTACAAACCTGAGTTAACAGCACTTGTCAAAATAAAAACTGGGGCACTAAGCAAAAACAGTTGAGAACCACAGGGGTCTCATTCACTAAGCATGTGCACGCACAAATTTGTGCATGAAATCCCTGTATTTTCACAAATAAATCATGATTTATTAATGTGAATTAGACAAGTTTTTGAGAGAAATTCAAATGTGCAAATAAATATAAATAGTGTACACAATTATTAGTGAATGAGACCCACTATTCCCACTATTTTAAAGCTATATTAAGTTGTGCAGCTATTTGTATTCAAAAGATTAATAAATATGGAGTATTTTTTTTTAAAGAAGAGAAACTACCTTTTATTTCACCTAACATTTTTGCATATCTGCATTCCTTTTAAATATGTTTTCCTGTCTATATGTATACTGTATATAAAGCCATGTTAATGTAATGCTTACCTTACTACATATCGGACGTAAAGTTTTGCTGGGCAATCCACTTTCTTGCTGTTTTGAATATGGAACCTTTTTCTTCTTGTGTATTCATGTTCAGTATGCTGCAGAACAAAAGAAAATAAAGCTTTAATTACATATTTTCAGGACCAGGCACTAGCATTTATTTGTGAGTGAACAAACAATTTTCATATGGCATATATCAATTTATAATGTGGGCATGCTTCTCGTTCTGCAGAATGAAAATGTAAATGTAAAACTTTTTACTACTTTAGCATAACATAAACTAAATCAGGGAAGTACAAACCTGCACCTGCAGTGTCACCTTACAGAAGTTTATTTACAGCCCTAAGCTGTGATTGCTAATATCAGCTAACAAAGGTCTTCAAAATCACTAAAATCTGTGCAGAGTGGCCCTCCAGGAACAGAATTAGACCCCTCCACACCGAATTCATCACCAGTGTGGTGAACAAAATGTGTTGCGGTACATACCAAATCATCTGTTGTGGGCGTCTTCTTGTAGTTCTTTCCGTGCTGACAAGCATATATCACTCTTCTTTTCACAGAGAGTGGGACGTGTTCTGAATAGTCTTCCACTCGCCATAGACATCGTGGTGTCACTTTCTGTTTTTTGTTACTGTCATCAGACCTGTTATAAGGAAAAAGACAATTAACGTTAAAAATTAAAGAAAAACTGAAAATTATAGGACAAGCACAGCATTAATAAATAATATAATTATTAATATAAATAAATACTGTAGTAATTAATTTATTGCTCACTGTAAGCTCATGTTAATTAATGCTTTAACTAATGTTATTAAATGAGGCGTTGCTGTAAAGTGTTACCCTCTGCTACATATTATCTTCTTACATTGCATATTTTTCTATACAGTTATACTGTATTTGTGTTAATGTGTTTTCTGTAGTGAATCTGAAACAAGACAAATTCCTTATATCATGGCAAATAAAATTCACTAGATATTTCCATAATACAGTAATAGGTACAGAAATATTTGCCATAAGGAGAAAACATGCAGTAAATATATGAATGTTAAATTACCAAACAGTGTAAGATGTGCCAGATGCACGCTTGTGGCTCTCCAGTAGATGTCTCAGTTCTTCTTCTGAAGAAACAATTCCTGTGATGTATTCTTTTGATGATGTACATATTTTGAAATTTGATGGGAGCCAGTCTGACAAAAACAAAGTATATTAATTTGAAGAGGTAGAGGTAAGTTAGAGGTAGAGGTTGAAGATACGTTCGACTACACAATCTTTTTATTCACTCAGTATAATTGTGGAAAGAAATATATATAAACACCAATTAATGAATTAAGATTGGGTCAGTACTACAATTAATCATGGTTTATTATAGTAAAAGGGTGGTAACCATGTATTTATTTATTTTTTTACCGGATTTATTACAACTGTAACGTTATACGTTAACCAGTTTTACTACAAATAACACGTTTAAACTAGGTTAGTTTACCACAGCCATTATTATTTTTAGGGGTGTAAGAAAATATCGATACACGTGAGTATCGCGATATTTTGTTTGGCGATATTGTATCGATTCTCAAAAACGGAATATCGATATTTAAAAAAAAAAAAAAAATCATACAGGATTCATGGCAGTTGTTTCGTTTTGAGTTCATATCCCGACCGCTAGATGGCAGTCTGCATCTCTGAACTTAAAACAGTGACAGGAAATACTAGCATTAGAGCACACCACTAATGTTTGCGTTAATATAGTTCGCTGCCAGTAATGGAGGATGAAAGAATTGTTCCAGCTCTCGTTTCGGTGTACAAAGCTGAAGTGTGGCGTCATTTGGGCTTTTGTGGTAATGCCCACCTCGGTCCCGCCGCTTGCCGCGCCCCGTGTGAAAAGCCTTTGCGCGGGGTGTGGCGGGCGGCAGGGTCGCTGCGCGGCAGCAGCGTTCTCTCGTGTCGCGGGCACAGTTGCCAAGTCCGCGTATTATACGTGACTTTGGGCTTCGTTTTTTGTAAAGTTGCGGGAAAAAAATCCCTGGTCGCGGGTTGCGGTTTTTTGGGCTTTGTAACACAGTTCGTAGAACGGGAAGAAGAACTCCTCCTTTTATCCTCCGGCTCTCGGCCCCGCCCCACTCGTCACAGGCTTATTTTACAAAATATGGTTGCTTGTTAGGAAAATCTGACAAGCAACTTCGTTTCTTTATTTATGTTCGCCGTATTCTCCAATGCATTGATTGACACTCTGTCTGCTCGCAGTTAATAGCCAACCAGTGCAATAATATAAGAGCCATAGAGTAATTTGCCATATGTTCCGCTCCTCACTGGAGAAATATCGCATTCAAAAAGAAGGCGCGTGACGCTGTAATCCAAGCGATGACAGAAGTAGACGTAGAGGAGAGGGATGAGTTTCTTTCTTTTAGCCTAATTTTTACAATGTTTTATAATGTATTAATTATCACGAGCTGTAATAAAAAACATGTAGTCATATCCTAATACTGAGTAAATACATTTGGTTCAAATAGCCCGGTATGGCAAGATGTCTTAAAATATATTTATTTTTTTAACATTTAAACTTAGACCACATTATTAGATTACCTTTTGACTTCATGAATACACATTAATGACAGCTTAATGATTTAAAAAAAATATTTTTTATAATATTATTTAATATTTTCTTTTTTACTATAATATATATTATAATTTAATATATTTTATATATTATTCTATAATATTTGTGTGGCATTTTGTTTTTTATGTAATTTATTGGATAGTTATGTATACATTATTTTATTTTAAATGGAAGAAAAACCTGTTTTTGACCTCAAAATAAAGCACTTTTTCACTGTACATGGCTGTAACGAGCAGTTTTGTGGAGCTTGGAATTCTATATAATTAATTAAAAACAAATATTGCCACATTGATGGCTCAAGAAGGTGTAATTCATTACACATCATTGTTTCATTTTAATATATATATATAAAAAATGTAACCAAGTGTTTAAGTGCAATATTTCTGTAAAGGCTAGGGACAGAAAAATAGACATTTTCATAGAATGATCCCAATATATTTTAGGCTATAAATATGTGTCTGTTACAGCTCTCCTTTGAAGCTCTTGTGCTTTTCTCCTTTTCCATCTCTCCAATCCTATTCTGCTCACAGGTGAAGATGAGTTTTGTTCCCACTTTTGTTGCAGTTTGCAAATTTTTGTAAAATAGATAAAAGAGTGGTTTCAGTTTAATATGTTGCAGGCTCATTTATTGGTAATAAATAATTGATAATAAATAATATTGATGATAATAAATCAGAACATAAATACAAACTGAAAAACCTGTGAAATCCAAGTTGAAAGGTTCTGAGAATGTTCAACATCTGTATTTATTTTATTGTTTACATTTGTTTTGTTTTCATTAGGAATCCAGCAAGCACTTTATTTTTCTTTAATACTAAGCAGATGTCATTTTTTGCTCAGATCAAAATGTTATGACATTGTATATTACAATTGTAAACTTAAACTGTGAACCTTTAAAGCAGGGTCTAAAAATATATATGGTCTTTTTTATAAAATACATTTTATACATACATTTAAGTAAAGAATCCTGCAAGCACTTTAATTTTTCCCCCTTGACTCGTACTGCACAAAAAGTGATTCAATAACGTTGAATGTTACAGGGACTGATTATTGCAAATGCAGATCCCAGTGTGTTCTGGTTAAACAATTTTTATTTATTTATTGCTAAGGTTTGCATATAGTGGTGTGCTCTTAATGACAGCTTTCCTAAAAATATCCTATTCCTAAAATAAGAAATATCCCAATATATCGCCTTGCTTACAGTATCGCAATGTATCGCAATATATCGTATCGCAACCCCTGTATCGTGATACGTATCGTATCGCCAGATTCTTGCCAATACACAGCCCTAATTATTTTGTGGTTACCATGGAAGTACTTAAAAAAAAATATAAAGTATAAATTATATTGGGAGCACATTTTTGCGATCCAAATTCAATTAAATTTGATCACATTATTGAACTTTAAAGTGTGACATCTTCCTTCAGATCCAGCTGACCATGATGTGTGTGGGTCTACTGAGCTGCAAGCTGGTCATCTGGACATCAACTAAGCACCTAGAAATGGACATTCCATTTGACAAAAATTATACAGAAGCTCATGTGCAACAGCTACAGAAATTTTACTTCTTACACATGCTGCCAGCATTAGTTGATGATTTTGCTGATAAGAAGAGAAATCTGTGCAAGAATTACCTGCAGCTTTTGAACAACTAGAGTGTGCGGAATGTGGTACACAGGATAAAAAACATACCAATACAATGTAAATAAGTTTCATCAGTTTATTTTTTAAGCAACATGAGGATGAAATACACAAAATAATCCTGTAAATATTTTTACTGTCTACATGGTGTAAGAAAACAACAATTAACATGTATCTTGTTAATGACATTAAACTATAAACACATGCAGTTTAAGTAATGTTAAATGTTTATCTATGTGCTTGAGATAAGCTCCCCTCTTAGATTTACAAGAGCAGCACAGATTCGTAGTATTTTATCAAACTCTGGGACCAAATTAATAGGCAACGTCTGTGAGAGAATCTTGTACACCTTTAGCCGCCTTATTGCCCGTTCAATGTGAATGCGGGCATGAGCAATGCGTCGTGTGTGGGTGACTTCCTCATTAGTCAGCTGGCACTGTTTGCGTGTAAATGCAAGCATAACTAAGTTCACCTTGCGTTCCTCCAATAAGTCCCTGATAGTGAATCCACGGTCCGCCATCACCTCATCTCCGGGTCTCAAGCATTCCAGAAACCCTGAGTTCTGGGCAATGTATCTGTCACTACATTTGCCACCATAAGCCTCTGAAATAAACATGACTAATCCAGATGGAGAAGTTGCTACCAGATACTTCAGAGTATTACTGGCATAATAGTGACTGTACGATTCACTTCTTGAATCTAGATTTTTAGCCTTCTGTAGAACAGTTTCTGTGCAGTCAATTATACAAGTAGTGTTTGGGAAAGTATCTTTAAAAGCCTGTGGCAGCGTGGCCTTGATGGTTTCACGGGGCAGCCAGGGAATAAGATCCTTGGTATGCTTGTACAAAGCATCTATCCAAAATTTCACTGTTTTGCTGACTTGACCATGTGACTTGCCAAAGCGTTTTGCCAAGTCAGCAATGACACAGTTCTGTCTGAGTTTCATCAGTGTCATCAGGATTTGGTCTGCAACAGGCATTGCAGATGAAGTAGGGGCACAACCTTGCAGGCAGGATACAAGAGTATGGAACTGAAGAAGTGGAATTCCTGTGTACAACAAGCAGCCTGCATTGTTTGTCAATGGATAACTTGCAGCTGGCTGTAACTCAGGGGGTGGTGCGAGTGTTGAGCCACATGGGATGGTAGGTCCTTTCGAATACGTGTGGTCCTCCATCCATGGATCGGACCACTGCGTTTGGGCATCACAGAGGGTAGGACTTTGTTCCACGTCCATGGTATCAAGCTCACCTACAGGTAACAGAACAATTGCACATTGAGAATTCGATAAAAGTTATTGCTGTGGTTGTTTAACAAAATAAGAAAAAGCCAGAAATGTATTTTAGGAAAAATTATTTATATAAATTCCTGGCTTTGTCTTTGAAAATATACGTTACACATAAATGACTAATAGCTACGCGAATTATCACAGGAATTAGTCATTCATGTGTAATATATTTTACCATAAGTTACATTTGAGCAGTGTTGGGGAGTAACTAGTTACATGTAACGGAATTACGTAATTTAATTACAAAATAAAAGTAATTGTAATCAGTTACAGTTACTTAGAAAAAATGTGTAATTAAATTACAGTTACTTATGAAAATGTTAAGGATTACAAAGGGGGTTACATCTGATTTTTCACACACACTCCCACATACAGACTTAATTGATTTCTTTCATAAATTACAGTTACTGCTCTAAAATATGAAACACCAATATTTCAGAAGTTTATAACATGCTTATCTGATAACTCCTATATGTATTTATGTATATGCTTTATTTTTTTTAAGATCAACTCTTTTTTTCTAAGGCATTGTTAGATGCCAGTATTTCCTGTCATAGCTATGCAAAGATTTGATTTCAAAAACAGTATCATAGCTATTAAACTATTTCTTGTTATGATGTTAAATATGTATTTAACCTCAGAATGATTTAAATTAAGTCTGATTTTGTGGTGGCTGTGCTTCAAAGGGGACATTGGATGCCCATTTTCCACAAGTTGGTATGATTCTTTAGGGTTTTCTTGAAATGGTCTCAGTGGTCGTGAAAAACAACACCCTTTTTACCTTGTCAAAAACAGCTCTGTTCACAGCAACCTGTTTCACTGCATATCTCTTTACATGCTAATGAGCTCTGCTCAACCCGCCCCGCTCTTCTTTGGAAGAGCAAACGCGATTCGCAAATAATCATAAAAAATATAAAGTGTTAGCCTTACTTCTTCTGGAGGTGCAGCTGGATCATGAACAATGGGTACTGATCCATCCTTGAGTTTTGAGTCAAACGAATTTTAAACGTATTTAGTGAAAATGAAGTGACGTGTGGCCAAGTATGGTGACCCATACTCGGAATTTGCGCTCTGCATTTAACCCATTCAAGTGAACACACACACGCACGCACACACACACACACACACACACACACACACACACACACACACACACACACACACACACACACACACACACACACACACACACACACACACACACACACACACACACAGCGGGCAGACAGACATATTGCTGTGGCACCTGGGAGCATTTGGTGGCTTGCTCAAGGGTCTCACCTCAGTCATGGTATTGAAGGTGGAAGAGAGCGCTGGTATTCACTCCAAAATCAAAATGGCTTGATAATTGAGACGGTTTAGGTTTTGGGGGGGGGATTAAAAAAGACACATTTATATGCAAATGAAGATATTTGGCAGCCAATGTCTCCTTTAAAATTAAAATATTATAATCTTAATTCAAGTGATGAAGGATTTGGAAAGTCTGACAGTAATCAGTGTTAAGCACATACTGTAAGGTTAACCCTGCCTGGTTTACATGTTTGAAAATGATTAACAGTTGAAAACATTAGAAATTTAGAAAAGTAATCAAAAAGTAATCAAATGTAATCAGTTACATTACTTTAATAAAGTAATTGAAAAGTTACACTACTTATTACATTTTAAATAGGGTAACTTGTAATCTGTAACCTATTACATTTCCAAAGTAACCTTCCCAACACTGCATTTGAGTAATGTATTGTGTGTGGTGTTAGGCTGGCACACTATATTAAATTTAATATAGATATAACAGAATAAAAAAACGCATGCTACATATGCATAATGCGTGTAATTTAAATGAATACCTGTAACTGATAGATAAAACTAATTTGGTAACGTAGTCACTTTACAATACAGTATGAAAAGTCTCATTTGCGATAAGCTAGCTAGCCAGCAAGTATAAACAACCCTTTTCTACTAATCATGTTTTCCAGTCAAACGCTGAAATTTGTGTAACGTTAACGCTTGGTGAATAAACTTACCTGTTGAGAATGAACTATCATCCCTCCTGAGGAGTCGGCGTCTCTTTTCCGGTGGCTTCTCATAACCGAGGAAAAGAGTAGGGTATGGGTTGTCCTCTGTTGGTTTTTTTCCCACAAAGTGAAAAGAGCATACGTAAAGCATTTTGGGGGGCTTCTTTAAGTTCAGGTTTTTGAGCCAGTTTCGCTTAGCTTCGTCTTCTATAGGAAGGCGATGAAAACTGTACCATCTCTCGCAAGTGCACTCCGCTCTAACTTTAGGTTTGTGTATATAACACTGTTCTTTAAGCCACAAATTAAGCTTCGTCTGGTTGTAAGTGCATCCACGGACAGCACAGGTTGTTCCAGATCTTTGTAATGCCATTTTACATATTCCCGCCAGAAAAACAAACCGCACATAAACAAAACATTTCACCATCGGCGCAACTCCGTCAACGCTGCTGCGACTTCCGGCGGAAGTTATACCCATAATCGTTTTTACAGCAGCGCCCCCAGGAAAAAGGTGGATAGACTTGAGCTCTTGTTTCTGAAAGTTTGGGCTTTTAATGTCATCTTATGTGTAGATGAGTTTTTTTATATAAAGTTTTTGCTGGCAATTTGTCAATGGATGAATGGAAGTAAGCTAATTAAATTAACCTGAAAGAATGTACTTTACAGTTAATCGGATAACTTGCGTCACTTAACGTTACATGGAGCGTGAAAATAGGCTGAAACTTAAAACAGGTTTTGATCTTTCATGGTAAACACATATTGATACCACTTGTTCTGTGATTTCAGAAGTGTCAGAAAAAAACCCTCGATGACACAGGAGAAGTTCCTGATTTTTAAAATTTCTGAAGGGAGCTGCTGACAGAGAAATAGAAAACACTGGTGATCAGAGAAAGCTTATTAAATACAGCGGGGAAAATAAGTATTTGACACATCAGCATTTTTATCAGTAAGGGGATTTCTAAGTGGGCTATTGACACAAAATTTCCACCAGATGTAGCCATCAAGCCAAATATTGAATTCATACAAAGAAATCAGAACATTTAAGCATACAAGTTGAGTCATAATAAATAAAGTAAAATGACACAGGGAATAAGTATTGAACACATGAAGATAACAAGGTGCAAAATGGCATAGAAAGCAAGGAGATCACCTGAAATCTGTCAGTATTGAGAGAGAACCCCTGCCCCTATCAGTACTAATTGATATCAGCTGCTTTAGTCCTAATTGATGGCCTATAAAGGCTTCTCATTACCTAGGAGGCACACAGGAAAGACTTCATGATGGGTAAAAGCAAAGAACTCTCTGTAGATCTTCGTAATCTTATCGTTGAAAAGCATTTTGATGGGAATGGTTATAGGCGCATTTCCAGAATGCTGAATGTTCCTGTGAGCACTGTGGGGGCCATTATCCGGAAATGGAAAGCGCATCAGTTCACCATAAACCGGCCACGATCAGGTGCTCCACGTAAGATCCCTGTCCGAGGAGTCCAAAGAATAATCAGGAGAGTTCTCCAAGAGCCAAGAACCACTCGGGCAGAACTTCAGGAAGACCTTGCACCAACAGGTACTGTTGTTTCAAAGAAAACTATAAGCAATGCACTGAACCGCCATGGCATCCATGCACGCTCACCACGCAAGACTCCATTGCTGAACAAAAAGCATGTTGAGGCTCGGTTAAAGTTTGCGAAAGAGCATTTGGAGAAGCCTGTGGATTATTGGGAGACTATAGTATGGTCAGATGAAAGCAAAATTGAACTTTTTGGCAGTCATTCTACACACCATGTTTGGAGAAGAAATGGCACTGCCCACCACCCCAAGAACACCATACCAACAGTTAAGTTTGGGGGTGGAAGCATCATGGTTTGGGGCTGCTTTTCAGCAAGGGGTACTGGCAGACTTCATATTATTGAAGGCAGGATGAATGGAGAAATGTACCGGGACATTCTGGATAAAAATCTACTGCCATCTACCAGAAAGCTGAAAATGAAAAGAGGGTGGACATTTCAGCAAGACAATGATCCCAAACACAAGGCCAAGGACACAATGAAGTGGTTTCAAAGAAAGAAAATCAAGCTGCTTGAATGGCCCAGTCAATCACCTGACCTAAATCCCATAGAAAATCTATGGAGAGAACTGAAGATCAAAGTTCATAAAAGAGGCCCAAGGAACCTTCAAGATTTAAAGACCATTTGTGTGGAAGAATGGGCCAGAATCACTCCTGAACAATGCAGACGACTGGTCTCTCCATACAAGAGGCGTCTAGAAGCTGTAATCACCAACAAAGGCTTTTCTACAAAGTATTAAATAAAGTGTTCAATACTTATTCCCTGTGTCATTTTACTTTATTTATTATGACTCAACTTGTATACATAAATGTTCTGATTTCTTTGTATGAATTCAATATTTGGCTTGATGGCTACATTTGGTGGAAATTTTGTGTCAATAGCCCACTTAGAAATCCCCTTACTGATAAAAATGCTGATGTGTCAAATACTTATTTTCCCCGCTGTAACTTTATATGCATCTTTGACAACTTATTTGGGCTATATCACCATGCATCTTTAATTTTCTTTTGCAAAATTATATATATATACGTATGTGTGTGTGTGTGTGTGTGTGTGTGTGTGTGTGTGTGTGTGTTTGTTTGTTAGTTATTTTAAAAGGAAATGGCACGTCCTAAGGAAAGCTCATTGTGGGACTGGCTCGTAGTGGCTGAAATTCTGCACCAAGGCTGAATTTCGGGAAAGAGACTTCAGATGCAGTACTAGGGACCACTTAGGCCTATATAAAAGCATCCAAAAAGCAGCATGTCATGGGACCTTTAAATATCGTTACGTATGATGTATGTATGATGCCATCCATAATTGATAGAACGTTTCTATTTCAGAGACTGAAAATCATCAATAAACCAAAAGGTAATTATAACTTATTTCAAGTGTAATAATATGAATAACAAGAATAAATAAAAATGCATCTGTGACTTAATATTGCTTCTTATTTTTCAGTGGGTTGAAAGTTCTCATCTTTGTGCATTTTCAGATGTTGTGCATATTTATGAATCATAATTTTTAACTTTATCTTTGTTAACATCATAATATTGGTTGTCTTCTTTCTCTTTTTTTTTTGTTTGGTTTAGCTCCAACCCCAATTAAGCAGACCTGAGCAGCTGATCAAGTATCACCAGAAACTCTGCAGAACATTGGTCCTCCATGCCCAGGACTGGACACCAGTGTTGTAAGTCATCAATCTAGAAGTCATCCTGCCTCTCTGAATTGTCATGTTCAGAATATATTGCAGGAAATCTCAACATTGACTACGTTTACATGGACATCAGTAATCTAATTATTTACCTTATTCTGAATAAGACAATATTATGATTAAGGTGTTTACATGAGTTGCTTTTAGAATAATCCTTTAATGTTCCCGTTTTACATGTTATAGTACATAGATCGATTAATCCCAACGTGACGCCATCCGACGTCCCCTCCAGAATTTCACGTGTAAACATAGTTCGTCTTTGTGATGATGCCATATACAGTTTTGGGTGTTTCATTTTTAATATTATGAAAGCTTCAAGCGCAGTTAATTATTTGTACGTGCATACAGACGACGGCGGTGTTGAAGCTCTTTTATTTGCTGTCAAACGGTTGATCATCACTGCCGTGTGTGTATCCTGTCGCAAAATGCGGCGACAAGTCCTACACGACGGTGATAGTTTGATTAAGGTGTTTACATGAATATGACAGTAACTCATACATCCCCTGTTAATGAATCAATATTTTTTACTTGACCATCGTATTGTCTTTGTGTTGTTTCTGAAGTGGTTCTGTCCCCTTGCATTACACGGACTAAAAATCTTTGCTTGTGTTCATCTGAAGAAAGAAAGTCATAAACATCTGGGACGACACGAGAATCTTAATTTTTGGGTGAACTATCACCTTTAATAACAATGTGATGCAGAGGTTAGAAACATATTCCAGACAGAATGCAAGAATGGGCTGAATTAATGAGGAGAGTCATAGAATTAAAACATACAACATTAATGTTTTGAAAGGCCACTTTTTTGTGTTGTCTACGTCACTTTCTAAAAGGATAATTAATCTTATAATTGTTTATTTGGGGCATTTTTATTTGGGCTTTTTCTCAGAAAATATATCTACATAATTATTAGTGACTGATTATATGAATTAATGAGCAAATCATGTAATTATTAAGATTTTAAAAATATTCATTGAGAGTCCAAATTTCTACTCAATGTGTCACATAATGACATTATTAAAACAACTTATCCACTACCTGGTAAGAACATCACAACATGATTTACAATTAAGTAAACATGCAATGTTCATTTAAACACTTTTTTGGAGATTTGTACAACGTAACATTTAATAAAAAAAAATAAAAAATCCCACTAGGGATGTCAACGATTAATCGCCGATCGATTAATTGTCGATAAGATATATAATCAATAAAAGCTATCGATGGTCGATTAATCATCGATAGCTTTCATTTTGGGGCGCGTGCGGCTCTTGCGCAAAACACGTGCAAACGTCTGTGAGTGACGGTGAAGGGGCTGGATCTTACAAGAAAATTATTTACTAATGTACAAACTACGCTTTTAATGTGATCCAAACTTTAAAAGTACATTAAAACAGATACAGTACAAAGTTATTTTGTATTGAAATGTAGTAATAAGTCATGTTCAATTATAATTTCCCTAGATAATTGTTGCATATCGGGCAGTTCACTTTGACAGGGCTGCGCACGCGAGCAGGACAGTCTATTCATTCATACAACTTGTTAATTCGTTCCTATGACATATTAATTTGTGGCAGCTGTCCCATGTTTCATTAATTTGTTCCCTAGAAAACCCATGATTTAACTTAAATGCGGGAACAATTTAAGTCATAGTAACGATTTCTTAATTCTTGGACACAAAATCTTTCATTTCCCCCCACACGTTTACCACAGTAAGTGAAAAACAGTGATTAAAATTGAACAACAATAAAATAAACCTGTGAATCTAGAGGGTGAGACAGTGAGGATTTGGGAAAAGAAACAATAAATAATATTAAATTCGTGACCATCCAGAAAAACAGAACACAAAGCTGCGTTTGGCTTGATTTAAATGTATGCGCTCGGCATGAATCAAAAAGCATGGTCACGATGTAACATTTGCCTGCTAACCAATTATTTATCTAATTAACAAAGCTTTGTACCTCACCTGTGTCATAATATTCACATTAAAATGTTTCAAATGGGTAACAGTGTGTTTGTAGCAGCGCCGGTGGTTCTGGAAGCGGATCACCGCACGTCACAGCCCCACGTTGTTTGTTGTTTGGGATCATTTTATTTTAAATCCCGATAATGTCAATTGCAAACATTGCTATGATGTTTTAAAAATAAAAAAACGAGCACCATGAAACCATTTAAAAAAGGCGCATTCAGCGGTCTCCGTGACAGGATATGAAACAGCACACAATAATGATCCCGTGTGTAACTATGGCGTGCTCTCTTCCTTTTATCAAATGATCATAATCACATCTATTAATTTTACCATCCTGCCACTAGCCTTTTATTTAGACTAAAAACCCTTTTCATTCGGGTGAGGAAGCTGGCGTTTTGAGTGGCATTTGCACATCCTGTCATGCCGGTGACTATGCCACTGCAATAGACGCATTTTGCAGTAGTTAAGGTTAATGATTAATCGATTAATTGATCGTTAATTTAAACGACGATCGATTATGGAAATGATTGAAGATTGACATCCCTAATTCCCACAAAAATATTAATTATATTTAAAATTTTCATCACTGATTTTATTTGCTCTCAATCTTGTGCATTCAGCCAATATATTACACAGCTAATGGCTCTATCAAAACAGAAAGAATAATGAATAAACTTTTTTTGGGGGGGAAACACAACTTTGCTACCTCAACATGCTTCCTCAGATTTGATGGTGAACTTTTGAAGCCAGACATTTATCATGAAAGTCACAACTGAAGTAGAACTGTGTGCTTGATGCCTGAAAATAATGATCATTGGTTCTCATGTCAAGCATGCACTTTTGAGCTTCTGTTTACCATATTTAATATGCATGAGATAAAATAAAAATGTTATGTACTTTTTAAGTTGAAATAAAATTGTAAGGAGTAAAAAGTACTGTTTTTTTCTTAAGAAATGTAATCAAGTAAAAGTACAAGTAGTCAGTTTAAATTGTACTTGAATAAAGTAAAAATCCCTGTGCAAAATGTAAGTTTTATATAGAAAATTAACATATTCTACTCTTATTAAATATACCATTATTCTTCTGTAGTATTATATGAAACTGACCAACAACTTCAGTGATTATAAAAGGAGCTCTTTTGCTTTGTGTGATACAGTCAGAGAAGTTTGTTTATCAAGGCACTTTGTGACTTTTTTTACTTCATACACAAAAAAGAGCAAACGTTTACAAAATTATATTTCTTGATGATTTAAAATTTTATAATAGTGATTTTATAATTTCAAGATGTAAAGTAAAAAGTAGAAATGAATGACTAATAAGCCTATAAGTGTTCCTCTGCTGCCATCTACTGGTTATAGTGGTAATTTGATGCCCCCTTTATTTAATTTTACAAATGTGTTTGTTTACCACAAAGTATACTTTAGTCATCCCTTTAAAAATAACATTTTAATCGTATGCTTTTTAGAGTTTTAAAGTGCTGTAAATAGTTGTGTGAAATACTTAAAAGTGCTTGAATTTCTCTCTCAAAAGGTTGTACAAACCCTTAAATGCGTAATGTAATGAAATTCAACTATTTCTGCCACAACACCATGGTTATAGTTAGCGTTACTACTTCTGGTTATATGTCAGTGCTGTTTGACCTGTTTATAACGGATTTCTGTGCAGAATTTGAATGCTTCTCACTAGAGCTCAAGGCAAGCTTATTCATTCTACAGCAAATTCAAGTGCTTCTCACTGGATCTTGCAGCACTGTACAGTAACACGAAATCAACACTGCTTCCTGAGTAAACCTGTTCTGAGCTCGGAGAAGTTTGTTTGCGCTGCACTGATCCAGGCTGATAAACAGTCTGCGCTGCACAGCTCGTAGCATGGTTTCACTAGTTTTGTTTCGCTCGCTGTTGATGTTCTCATATGCAACAGAAATAGCAGCGCTTATGAGATGGGGCAATGTGGAGGTTGCACCAGTGCGATCGCTCACAAAATTTACTCGCACCGGCAGAAAAATCGGTCACAAAACTGTCTGGAGCCCTGTATAGGAAGTGACAAAAAACTGCTGAAAATTCTAGAAAACTGTTCTTATACTGTAAGTCCCCACTCTTTTGTGCCCTGAGGTGGAAATGCCCTAACAGTGGGGAAAACTCAAGTGTATACTTTACATTTTGGACAGCCATTGTTTTTTTTTTGTTATTATTTTTACATTTACATTTGGGTTATTGTTTTCTTTCTCACTTTAGATGCTGGTGAAAAAACCGCCAGGCTAAAGCATTCAAAGTGGAAATTTCTGTGGTGGCTCAATAATCCAGAATTGGGATGGTGGAAGGAGCAGAAGAACCAGAAGATCAGAGACTGCTGCGCCTGAGGGAACTGATTTACGTAATGTCTTAGTTAAGCCAAAAATGTTCATCACTCACCTTCATGTCATTCCAAACCTTTAAGACTTTTGTTCATCTTTGAAACATAAATGTAGATCTTTTTAATGAAATCTGAGAAATTTCTGCCCCCCCCCCCATCGTGAGGATTTGGCATTTCCAATTAATTTATTAAATTATTGTTATTATTATTATTATTGTAGCTTTATTATTAAATGTATAGATCTACTATTCATTTGCCCCGAAAATAATTGCGCATTTACCGCACAACTTAGACGCGAATAATAAAAGATTAATTTAGATTACTCCTCACTGAAAATTATTTAAAATATTTAGATATATTAATAGGCCTATAATTAAAATTATCAACCGTCTAGCCTGTCCGACTCCAAACAGCTTAATGAATAATCAGTCAATGAAAATAAAACCTTTATTACAGACAAGGAAATTCCAAAAACAACTTGTTTAACACGAAATACTTCAATTCTGTTGTTGTTGTTTTTCACTAGGTATATCAGCCATAAGATTTCTTTTTTTTTTTTTTTTATAAATGAAGACAATAGCCTATCCAATACTACCCAATATGTCTTTCGATGACTCTGTTAATGCAGCGACAGATTCCGAAAGCTCGGTCAGTTTTTACTTTCACTTTCTGTAGCTTGAATTGACTGGATTTGAAAACTTCTTCTCGGGCATTACTCTCATGCAGTTTGCAAATTGTTTGTGTGGTATGCACTGGCTCGCCTTCATGGTTTAAAACTGAAATATTTATAATTTTGCGACGTGTTTGTCTTTATCACTGATTGCAAAATGATGGACAATGATTCACATTTCCCGTGATAATAACATTATTTTATCTAAAGATCTCCCTCTTTTAATTTTCTTTCTTGCTGCAATAAAGTTTAAATAGTTAAAGATCTGTTTTAGCGCAGGCACAGTGAGGGAAAAAGCACTGAGTTTAGGGCAGTCGGTTCGTAGCTTTGTGAAAAAACAAAAAGTAATATCTCTGATGCAATAAAGCCACTCCTCCAGTTTCTCTTACTCCAAATTAAAGGACGCACATAAAACATTTTTAAAGATAAAATCATCTGATTTTTAGAGATGATTATTTTTTATTTATATAATTATTATACCCTTAATCCATTACACAAGCCAGCTTAGTTTAATGGTACATGGTACAGGTCCCAGTTGTTTAACCACAATTTATGAAGTGATGTGAATGTTTTGTGTGCACAAAAAAACATTGCATTTTTATTTACAAAGTAACATGTTCACGAGAGCACCATGATGCATCAGTGTTGTGTTGGCATGAGAACTGGCCATCTCATGCTGCTTTTGTGAAAATGCGTTGGATATACATAATTTGTGAATAAAGACATACTATTTTTGTAGTTGCTGTTTTTTGCGTACACAAGGCATCTGTTAAAAATATCTTCATTTGTGTTCTGCACAAAAGGGTCTTATGGGTTTGGAGCTACATGAGGGTAAATAGCCTAATTAATGACAGAATTTACATTTTTGGGTGAAATATGTTCTAATGTGGTTATAATTGGTCATTGTTCCGTTTTATAAACAATTTCAATGTCTTAAATATTTATTGTTTTAAAAAATGATGTTTATACAGTCTACTTTAAGTACTTTTGTTAATATTTATACCTCTGTGATTATGGTATCTTAATTATCTGAAATGTCTGCTAGCAAATATTATGCTATCATAGCATATCTGTTTATAATGATGCTGAGCACGGAACGTCCTGAATACTTTCATTCATATTTCGCTGTATATCCTATGTTTTTATTAATAATTTGGGTGTATTTTACTGTTCATATTTGTGCGTTTTTCAAAATAAATGAACTGAATTAATTTTGAGTCTGTATTCATCATTCACAGCTGTTGAAACAGCCTTTACATTAGTTTGGGCATATGAGGACATAAATTAGGTTAAACTACTGCATGTCCGCCCATAGAAAATAAATAATTATAAAGAATTACCAACTGATTACCAGCACACAACTATTGATCCGCGACGTTGCCACGACGTCGCAGTTACGAACTGGCAATGTCACAAAGTTACGTTGTGGCGACATATACGCACCTTTCACTTTTCCGGTTGCCACGACATAACTAGTTACGTCGCCACGACGTAACTTTGGTCACCAGATTACGTTGCAGTTACGTAACAGTTACGTATTTTTGTTAGCTGGGGCGTTACCTATGCTCATAAATTTTGATAAAGTACTATTTGGTTTGTTTTATCGTTGGCCACGAATAAGATAAACAAAATTGTTAAAGATATACTGAATTTAACGATTCGCTGGACGAGTCGTTAAAACCTTAGAAATTTTGATCAAGTTTTGATTAATATCAATTAATCATATCCATATCAAATCTTAAGGATTGATTCCCTAAGAGCTAAATTAAAAAAATAAGGGCTAAAACCTTTACACAGTGATATTTACATTTGGGTGGTGCCTTTTCAAATGAGTTATCAAGTTTGACGTGTTACCAGAAGCATACCCAACCCAATCACTGCTGAACATGCTGCTTTCGTCTTATCCACCTGTCTTTGTCCATTGTCGTAATTCACTGGAAAACCGAAGTGTTTCCAAACAGGAGACCGTAATGATAAGGGAGGGTCTTCAAGCTCTGGGTTCTCATTCGCATTGGCCATGATGACATTCAACAGCCAGAGGCAAAAAAAAAAAAAAAGGCATTTTGTGCGAGGTGGAGACTAAAGAATCTTGCGGTTTGCCACTTAATATGTTCGTGTGTTTACGTTTGTGAATGACATAAATGTAAATTTTCCCATTTTTTATTTAATAACCTTATTAATAATATTAGGCTACTATTAATAAAGCAGAATAGCCCAGAATATGAACGCAACGCCCTGCACGTTAAGCTTTTTCTCCCCCATAGAAAATGCTTAAGGTACGCTAATGAACGAGGAAAAATTGTGAAAAAAATGATTTGCAATCTATTCATTTACTAACTGCTTGTTTTCTTAAAAACAAAAACAACAACAACACTAGTTTCTCTTATCTTTTTGTATTCTATCCTTTTTTTGTTTTCTTTTTATTTATTATACAATTAACAAAACCAAATAAGGCCTCTAACACTAGCTTGTTCTATTCTTTTTCTATTCTATCTGTTTTCTTTTTATTTATTATTTAAAAAAAAAACCTTGCTACGTGTACTGCGTAAAGCTAACTGAGACTTGTTATAGCACTTGCATATCATTGCTCTTTTGATGATTTTGATTGCTTCCATTGTCCTCATTTATAAGTCACTTTCGATAAAAGTGGCTGCTAAATGACTAAATGTAAATGTAAACGTAAACAGATTTGGTATTTTTAAATCACTGTCTGCGTACATTAGCCTACCTTAAGCGTTTTCTATGGGGGAGAAAATCTTAACGTGCAGTTTGTTGCATTCAAATTCTGGGCTATTCTGCTTTATCAATTGTAATATTATTAATAAGGTTATTAATATTGGTCTAATTCTAATAATATTAATATTAGCCTAATAAATAATATATATATATATATATATATATATATATATATATATATATATATATATATATATATATATATATATATATATATATATATATATATATAGGTGCTGGTCATATAATTAGAATATCATCAAAAAGTTGATTTATTTCACTAATTCCATTCAAAAAGTGAAACTTGTATAATGTAAACATTCATTCCACACAGACTGATATATTTCAAGTGTTTTTCTTTTCATTTTGATGATTATAAGTGACAACTAATGAAAACCCCAAATTCAGTATCTCAGAAAATTAGAATATTGTAAAAAGGTTCAATATTGAAGACACCTGGTGCCACACTCTAATCAGCTAATTAACTCAAAACACCTGCAAAGGCCTTTAAATGGTCTCTCAGTCTAGTTCTGTAGGCTACACAATCATGGGGAAGACTGCTGAGTTGACAGTTATCCAAAAGACGACCATTGACACCTTGCACAAGGAGGGCAAGACACAAAAGGTCATTGCAAAAGAGGCTGGCTGTTCACAGAGCTCTGTGTCCAAGCACATTAATAGAGAGGCGAAGGGAAGGAAAAGATGTGGTAGAAAAAAGTGTACAAGCAATAGGGATGACCGCACCCTGGAGAGGATTGTGAAACAAAACCCATTCAAAAATGTGGGGCAGATTCACAAAGAGTGGACTGCAGCTGGAGTCAGTGCTTCAAGAACCACTATGCATAGACGTATGCAAGACATGGGTTTCAGCTGTCGCATTCCTTGTGTCAAGCCACTCTTGAACAACCAGTGTTGGGGGTAACACATTACAAGTAACGCGAGTTACGTAATAATATTACTTTTTTCAAGTAACTAGTAAAGTAACGCATTACTTTTTAATTTACAAGAAAATATCGGAGTTACTTTTTCAAAAAAGTAACGCTAGTTACTTTTCCCCATTTATTGACTGACAGTGCGCTGTGTGAACATGCTACTGTAGTTCTAGACTAAATGTGAATGTGCATTAATTCATCTCACTCACAAAAAACAGATTTAGTATTCATCAAAATGAATTAAAACAGTGAAATGTAAACTCAGAATATGACGCAAACCTGCAATAATTAAATATGGTAAATAACACAAATGTATCTAATCCCATTTTATTAACCAATGTTTTGCTGACCTTTGATGATCCAGTTCAACCATACTAATAAGCAAAAATGACTTCAGATAAACTAACAATTATGCTTCATTGTTTTTTTATTGCTGAAGAGTGTTGAACTTCTTCTCCTGCATTCTACTGTACAGACGTGAATTTATTCTTGGTAAATATTGCAATATTGTAATGCATTACTTTTAAAAGTAACTTTCCCCAAGACTGTGAACAACAGACAGCGTCAGAAGCGTCTCGCCTGGGCTAAAGACAAAAAGGACTGGACTGCTACTGAGTGGTCCAAAGTTATGTACTCTGATGAAAGTAAATTTTGCATTTCCTTTGGAAATCAGGGTCCCAGAGTCTGGAGGAAGAGAGGGGAGGCACAGAATCCACGTTGCTTGAGGTCCAGTGTAAAGTTTCCACAGTCAGTGATGGTTTGGGGTGCCATGTCATCTGCTGGTGTTGGTCCACTGTGTTTTCTGAGGTCCAAGGTCAACACAGCCGTATACCAGGAAGTTTTAGAGCACTTCATGCTTCCTGCTGCTGACCAACTTTATGGAGATGCAGATTTCATTTTCCAACAGGACTTGGCACCTGCACACAGTGCCAAAGCTACCAGTACCTGGTTTAAGGACCATGGTATCCCTGTTCTTAATTGGCCAGCAAACTCACCTGACCTTAACCCCATAGAAAATCTATGGGGTATTGTGAAGACGAAGATGCGATATGCCAGACCCAACAATGCAGAAGAGCTGAAGGCCACTATCAGAGCAACCTGGGCTCTCATAACACCTGAGCAGTGCCACAGACTGATCGACTCCATGCCACGTCGCATTGCTGCAGTAATTCAGGCAAAAGGAGCCCCAACTAAGTATTGAGTGCTGTACATGCTCATACTTTTCAAGTTCATACTTTTCAGTTGGCCAAGATTCCTAAAAATCCTTTCTTTGTATTGGTCTTAAGTAATATTCTAATTTTCTGAGATACTGAATTTGGGGTTTTCATTAGTTGTCAGTTATAATCATCAAAATTAAAAGAAATAAACACTTGAAATATATCAGTCTGTGTGGAATGAATGTATACATTATACAAGTTTCACTTTTTGAATGGAATTAGTGAAATAAATCAACTTTTTGATGATATTCTAATTATATGACCAGCACCTGTATATATGAATGAATGAATGAACGAATGAATGAATGATGCTAATATACAAACCCGATTCCAAAAAAGTTGGGACACTGTACAAATTGTGAATAAAAACAGAATGCAATGATGTGGAAGTTTAAAATTTCAATATTTTATTCAGAATACAACATAGATGACATATCAAATGTTTAAACTGAGAAAATGTATCATTTTAAGGGAACAATAAGTTGATTTTACATTTCATGGCATCAACACATCTCAAAAAAGTTGGGACAAGGCCATGTTTACCACTGTGTGGCATCCCCTCTTCTTTTTATAACAGTCTGCAAACGTCTGGGGACTGAGGAGACAAGTTGCTCAAGTTTAGGAATAGGAATGTTGTCCCATTCTTGTCTAATACAGGCTTCTAGTTGCTCAACTGTCTTAGGTCTTCTTTGTCGCATTTTCCTCTTTATGATGCGCCAAATGTTTTCTATGGGTGAAAGATCTGGACTGCAGGCTGGCCATTTCAGTACCTGGATCCTTCCTCTACGCAGCCATGATGTTGTAATTGATGCAGTATGTGGTCTGGCATTGTCATGTTGGAAAATGCAAGGTCTTCCCTGAAAGAGACGACATCTGGATGGGAGCATATGTTGTTCTAGAACTTGGATATACCTTTCAGCATTGATGGTGCCTTTCCAGATGTGTAAGCTGCCCATGCCACACGCACTCATACAACCCCATACCATCAGAGATGCAGGCTTCTGAACTGAGCGCTGATAACAACTTGGGTTGTCCTTGTTCTCTTTAGTCCGGATGACATGGCATCCCAGTTTTCCAAAAAGAACTTCAAATTTTGATTCGTCTTACCACAGAACATTTTTTCACTTTGCCACAGTCCATTTTAAATGAGCCTTGGCCCAGAGAAAACGCCTGCGCTTCTGGATCATGTTTAGATATGGCTTCTTTTTTGACCTATAGAGTTTTAGCCGGCAACGGCGAATGGCACGGTGGATTGTGTTCACCGACAATGTTTTCTGGAAGTATTCCTGAGCCCATGTTGTGATTTCCATTACAGTAGCATTCCTGTATCAAATCAAAATCAAATCACTTTTATTGTCACATCACCACAGCACAAGTGCCTTGGTGAGTGAAATTCTTGAGAGCGTGCTCCAAACAGTGCAAAAAAACAAAATAATTTACATTTGACAGTACATATTTACAGACTGTACAGGAGACAATGTGCAAAATACACATACACATACTCAATATACACAGTGTACTATAAAGACAGTCTTAGTTACCAATACACTATGTACACATTTTACATTATGTACACATCTATACATAGTAATATGTTAAGGTGCAACAGATTATAGATTTACAACAGAGTAGTTGTGCAATAGATAGTTGTGCAAAGGCGCAACAGATTATACATATGCAATGTCGTGGATGTGCATTGTATGGTATCCAGTGATAGCAGATAGGTTGTATTATTGCAGTGTGTGCGTGTAGTCCAGTAGAACGGCGGTAAAGTGCAGTGCATGGCATGATGTGTGATGTAGGGTGAATTAGTTCTGACTGTTCATTAGCCTGAGCGAGAAAAAGCTGTCCCTCAGTCGGCTAGTGCGGGATCGTATGCTGCGGTGACGTCTCCCTGAGGGCAGCAGAGAGAGCAGTCTGTGGGATGGATGGCTGGAGTCCTTGATGATCCTCCTGGCTTTCCTTATACACCGCCTGGTGTAGATGTCCTGGAGGGAGGGAAGCTCACCTCCAACAATGTGGCGGGCAGTTCGCACGACCCTTTGCAGAGCTTTGCGGTTGCCAGCAGTGCTGTTTCCAAACCAGGTGGTGATGCAGCCGGTCAGGATGCTCTCCACAGTGCAGGTGTAGAAGGATCTGAGGATGCTGGGGCTCATTCCAAACTTCCTCAGCCGTCTCAGGAAGAAGAGTCGCTGATGTGCCTTCTTCAGCACTGCATCTGTGTGAGTGGACCATGTGAGATCCTCGGTGATGTGAACGCCGAGGAACTTAAAGCTGTTTACCCGCTCCACAGGTGTCTTGTTGATGGAGATGGGTGTGTGTTCTCTGCTCTGTCTCCTGAAATCCACCACCAGCTCCTTGGTCTTGTCGATGTTGAGTGAGAGGTGGTTCTCCTGGCACCATTTAGTCAGGGTACTCACCTCCTCTCTGTAGGCCGTCTCATCGTTGTCGGTGATCAGGCCTATCACCGTTGTGTCATCGGCAAATTTGACGATGACGTTGGAGCTGTGTGTAGCTGTACAGTCGTGTGTGTACAGAGAGTACAGGAGCGGGCTGAGAACGCAGCCCTGCGGAGCACCAGTGTTGAGGGTCAGCGGAGATGAAGTGTTGTTGCCCATTCTGACCACCTGACTTCTGCCTGTCAGGAAGTCCAGGATCCAGCTGCACAGAGATCTGTTCAGTCCCAGAGTCTGGAGCTTCTCAACCAGTGTGGCAGGCACTATGGTGTTAAATGCTGAACTATAATCCATGAACAGCATCCTTACATAGGTGTTCTTATTTTCCAGGTGGGAGAGAGCAGTGTGCAGGGTGAAGGCAATAGCGTCGTCTGTGGAACGGTTTCTGCGGTATGCAAATTGTAGTCAAGTCAAGTCAAGTCATCTTTATTTATATAGCGCTTTTAACAATACAGATTGTGTCAAAGCACTTAACAGTATCAAGTTGGAGGATAGAGTGTCAGTAATGTATAATAATAAGATTAAACACTCAATTTTCAGTTAAAGGCATTTCATTATTGAATTCAGAGATGTCATTGTCTAGCTCAGTACAGTTTAAATAGTATATGTGAAATCCAATTGATGATAATCGCTAGAAATTAAGTGTCCCCGACTGAGCAAGCCAGAGGCGACAGCGGCAAGGAACCAAAACTCCCTCTGTGACAGAATGGAGAAAAAAAAAACCTTGGGAGTAACCAGGCTCAGTCGGGGGGCCAGTTCTCCTCTGGCCAGTATATTATTGTTTATTTATTGTTATAATTAAGACTTTAAATGTTTTATATTTCTATTTTAATATTGTTGCAATTTCTAACAATAATAGTATTATGTAGTTAGGTATTTTATTATATTTTTAGTTATTTGTTTTATTTTTAGTTTTATTGTATTTTAAGTCGAGGTCTTCACTGGGATTATGTCCCCGGGGCTCATCCAGGGGTCCGGCCTCCGCCGACAATCTGGGCCGCAGTCATCATCTCCCGGCGCCAATCCACCATCTGATCCAGACACGGACTGAGAAACAGAATAAGAAAGAAACAGACTAATATTAGCGTAGATGTCAATATTTTTATGATGTAACAAGTACATCATGTGTTATGGGAAGTGTTCCCGGTTCCGGTTGATCTAATTAATGCAGCCTAACAATCCTTTAACGGATTTGAATAATAGAAGTGTATTAGTGTGTTATGTGTACGCCAGGTTAAAGAGATGGGTCTTTAATCTAGATTTAAACTGACAGAGTGTGTCTGCCTCCCGAACAGTGTTTGGTAGATGGGTCCAGTGAGGCAGGCAGCACAGAGCAGATGTGGTCTCTGATGAGCTTCTCAAAACACTTGCTGAAGATGGGTGTCAGAGCAACGGGCCTCCAGTCGTTCAAGCATGTGATTTTATTTTTCTTAGGTATGGGCACAATGGTGGATTTTTTGAAGCATGAGGGAACCACAGACAGAGAGAGGGACAGATTGAAGATGTCTGTAAAAACCCCGGCTAATTGGTAAGCGCATGCTTTGAGCACACGGCCTGGGATGCCATCCGGGCCCACAGCTTTGCGGATGTTCACCCGTTTGAAAGATCGAGTTCATCCGGTTGTTGTTGTTGAATTGTTCTTCAATTTTGTTTTTATATTGTCGTTTGGCTGCTTTTATGGATCTCCTGAGATCGTAACTGGCTTGTTTCCGATCATCAGTGTTTCCGGATTTAAAGGCAGATGTCCGCGCTGACAAGGCTGATCGAACATCGCTGTTAATCCACGGTTTTTGGTTGGGGTAGATGCGTATTATTTTGGTCGGAATTACATCCTCTATACACGTCCGTATGAAACACGTTACAGAATCTGAGTACTCCTCTATGTCATCATCAGACACTGCCCGGAACATGTCCCAGTCCACGTGATCAAAACAGTCCTGTAGTATAGTGTCAGATTGGTCCGACCAGCATTGAATTGTCCTGAGGGCGGGTGCTTCACATTTCAGTTTCTGCCTATAAGCAGGCAGAAGCAGAACGGAGGAGTGATCCGATTTGCCGAAAGGTGGGCGGGGGAGGGATTTGTAAGCGTCCCAGAAGGGGGAGTAGCAGTGGTCCAGTACACGATCACCACGCGTGTTGATGGTGATGTGTTGAAAGTATTTGGGAGCTATTGTTCTGAAGTTGGCTTTATTAAAGTCCCCCGTAATAACAAACGCTGCATCTGGGTACGCGGTTTCCTGCTCGCTTATATTCCTGTACAGTTCCCTGAGTGCCTGGTCTGTGTTGGCTTGAGGGGGGATGTATACAGCTGTGATTATGATTGCTGTAAATTCCCTCGGTAGCCAGAATGGTCGACACAGAAGCGTATGAAATTCCAGATCAGGGGAGCAGAAGGATTTAATAGAGTGTAGATTCCTTTCATCACACCACGAGTTGTTGATATAGAAACAAACGCCCCCACGTTTGCTTTTCCCTGTGAGCTCTTTCGTTCTGTCCGAGCGGTGCATGGAGAAGCCCGTAAGCTCGATGGCTGAGTCTGGAACCATTGCAGACATCCAGATTTCTGTGAGGCAAATAACGCAGCATTCCCTTGTTTCTCGTTGGTATGAGATGCGCGCACGCAGTTCACAGAGTTTGTTATCCAGTGACTGAACGTTAGCCAGCAAAATGGTTGGGAGAGGAGGTCGAAAGGCACGGCGTCTCAGTCTGACGAGAACGCCAGCTCTCTTCCCTCTTTTCCGGCTACGTTTCTTTCGTCGTGGTCGTGCGTTCCAGACAAAGGTCTCTGATGCGGTGTCTGTAAACAATCCACCGGCGTTCAGGAACTCAAAGTCCGGTTTGCGTTGCGCGACGTAAGAACCGATGTTTAAAAGCGTGTCTCTATCGTAGACAGTTATACTAACAACATCTAACACGTAAAACAGCAACAAAAAAAAAAAACATACGAAAACCTGCAAAGTTTTATCGGAGCTCGCAACACGGCTGCCATCCTCGGCGCCATCTTGAAATATGTGATGCAGTGCCGTCTAAGGGCCCGAAGATCACGGGCATTCAGTATGGTTTTCCGGCCTTGACCCTTACGCACAGAGATTGTTCCAGATTCTCTGAATCTTTGGATGATATTATGCACTGTAGATGATGATAACTTCAAACTCTTTGCAATTTTTCTCTGAGAAACTCCTTTCTGATATTGCTCCACTATTTTTACGCCACAGCATTGGGGGAATTGGTGATCCTCTTCCCATCTTGACTTCTGAGAGACACTGCCACTCTGAGAGGCTCTTTTTATACCCAATCATGTTGCCAATTGACCTAATAAGTTGCAAATTGGTCCTCCAGCTGTTCCTTATATGTACATTTAACTTTTCCGGCCTCTTATTGCTACCTGTCCCAACTTTTTTGGAATGTGTAGCTCTCATCAAATCAAAAATGAGCCAATATTTGGCATGACATTTCAAAATGTCTCACTTTCAACATTTGATATGTTATCTATATTCTATTGTGAATAAAATATACGTTTATGAGATTTGTAAATTATTGCATTCCTTTTTTATTCACAATTTGTACAGTGTCCCAACTTTTTTGGAATTGGGTTTGTATATATATATATATAAATATAAATATAAATATAAATATATATATATATATAAATATATATATAAATGGGAATTAGTAGAGAAAAGTAGAGAATAACTGAGACTTTCACTCCCTAATACCAGTGGAATATACTTGCCAATTAACAACAATATGATGCAACACATTTAGGATGATTGCGTAGCACCGACCACATCAACTCCTGCCAAGGTAATAGTCGTCAAGGAAAACTGTAAAGTAAACATTCTAGAATGACTAAGTCCTCCCACTTTTTCCCACTTGGCTTTTTTCCAACAAATGTATTATTATGTGTAAATGTTTGTATGAACATAAAAATATTCAACAACTGAGACGTAAACAGAATATATTTTACAGACATTTGATGAACAGAAATTAAATAAATATTCCCCGAGCGGGGGTCAATTTCAACAGTAGCAGTCAGTATACGGTGTGTCCACCAGCTGCTTTTAGTACTACAGTGCATCTCATCTTAATGGATTGAGAAAGATTTGCCAGTTCTTGCTGTGAGATATAACTTCACTCTTCTACTAAGACACTTGCAAGTTCTTGAACAAATCTGGGGTTGCATATTATCACATGTAGTCTGGCATTACAAGGATATTCAGCTGTCCTTCTTGTGAAAGCACTGTCTTAGGCCTCTTACTTAGGCCAGTGGCCACATCTGCAGTCCTCATCTCTCTCTCTCCAGCAAGTAGAATCAGTAGAATCTTTTGACCTAAGTTATTGGAACTGTGACATTATTTAAACTGTAAGTGTCTTAAGGACAGCTCCACAGGAGCATGTGCAATGTTTATGGTCATTCTAACCAGCATGAAAAACAATGTTTAAACTCATTCTAATAAAGATCTGTAAAGCTTATTTGGATTTTACAAAATTATCTTTACAGTACAGTATCCTGAAAAGGGGACATTTCTTTTATCGCTGAGTTTACATACATACATAATAGGAAGGGTCAAACAGGAAATAATTGCACAAAATCTGAATATATTTACGTAAATTGTGAATATACAGAGGTAAATTTGAATATATAATTATATGTCTGAATATATAGAAATAAATCTAAATATTACTACCTGTAAGATAAGACACTTTAATTACTTTTAAATCAGTTATTATAATCAAGTCAAGTCAAGTCTGCTTTATTGTCTATTCTTCCACATGTACAGCACATACATACAGAGAATTGAAATTGCTTTACTCCCAGACCCTTGGTGCATACAGTTAACATTAAACACTGACAATAGACGTTCAAATACAGATAAATACAGTTTAAACATATGTACATACAAACTATACAGATATACAAATGAGGACATTGTAGAAAAAAGAAAGAAAAGAGATAGATAAAGTGGCATAAGGCACATGGCAGATAGAGTGCAAACCAGTTAAATAAAACAAAACTGTGCAGATATATGTGTAGTGCAAAAAAATAGCTTATCAGTCTATAATAGTTATAATAATGTGGTTTGAATCATTCAGATCCCTTAACTGGGATGTTTTCATTTTACATTTTCATTTTCATTTACATTTAGTCATTTAACAGACACTTTCATCCACAGCGACTTACAAATGAGGACAATAAAGGCTTATAAAACCAACAAAAGAGCATTTTGTTGTAATATACTGTCTTGCTGTTTTGGAAAAGCCAATGTAAAATGCCACAATCTTTTTTTTATTTTATTTTTTCATTTTCCTATATGATAATTAATCGTGATCAAAATTGTAATTGAAATTGCTTTAGCTTTTCTCTCACTTAACATGTCAATAATATTGTGATGTGTAATGCTTAATTGAAGATCCCCAGCATGCATCGTCTTTAGAATGCCCTATAATAGATTCAGCAGGTTTTTGTCTCAAATTTATCTATTTCAGAATTCACACTTGTTTTGTTTTTTTTGTTATCCACCATAGATTTTCTTTTCTACTAAATCAAATGCAGAACACCAGTCATCTAGAGTGCATGATATGTATAATTAGGCCTACTGTCTCTATGTTTACTGTACAGGTAAACAACTAGAAAGACTTTGAAGATAAGTTTGATGCAGTTTGTAAACTTTAATGTGAACCTCCCAAGTTCTGAAAAGTTCAATTCATATAACTAACACTAAAATGTTTTTAAGGTGGTCGGACAGCTGATTTCACCACATACATGATGTTTGCCTTTCTAAGGGTCATGTTGCAAACAATGTTTGTTGATGCAAAGTAATTGGTGCACCTTCAGGGCTACTGTTACATCACCCCAAACCAATTGTTATTGTCCACATTACAAAGTATATTGTTGAAGCAGATGATAATTACATCTTCATTTGTCACTTGTGGTATTATATCCACAGAGGAACACAGAGGGGAACTACTGCATTTTCATTAATGACATCTAAATTAGTTTGTATTTAGGGGGCCCATTCAAATGTCAAATAATAATTAATCCTCTGAGAGCAAACTGACAAGCTAATAAATGTTTATCAGACACATCTGCTAATGAAGCAATCTGCTAATGAAGTCCCAGGATATTCCAGACCCCTTGTGGCTCTACTTCATAATGCGCAGTTTATTATTCTTTCTAGTCCAAAACAGCTCAATCAAGTTCCAAACAACCTACACAACACTTGAATAGAGGCCTTTTTTTGATTTTTCGGTATGAAACATTACCTTTAACTCCATATCAATAACAATATCAAACAGTTGTCAATACATAAAAACAGAAAAACTTAAAAAACTGAAAGTGCCTTGTCAAAGGAAAGTGAGGTGAAGTGAAGTGAAGGAAAATGATAAAAAAAAAAACACAGACCCAGAATTATGACTGATGTCTAGAGAATAATAGTAGTCAAACTGCACTGGCCCCTTCACTGCAGTAATTAAATTACAGTTTGGTCATTGGTGGCGTGAGTGATTCACAAAGGGTTATTGCAATCGTCCCAGAGCATCTTCAATTAAATGCTCATTTACTGTAAATATGACCACTACAACAGCTTTCGCTGAGGGACACACATGATCAGTGATCAGATCTGTATTTTGATTTATAGGCTATCCTTGTTTGTCATATAGGTCAAACTGTCATCATTTACTTGTCCTTATGTCATTCTGAACCACTTTGTTTATTTGTTTGTAATATAAAAATAATACATTTAGCAGATTTTTTCCATACAGTTAAGGTGCATGGTGACCAGGAACACATCATTGCACGGACTTAATTCCCTTAAATAAATTTTATCCATTTTATTTGTTTAAACAATGTGAATGAGTGTATATACATTAAGCATGTATAATATGTGTACAAATGTGTGATTGCATGTGTATGTTGAAATACTGTATATGGAATCTATATTTTGAAGCATTAGATGTTAGTCAGATATAAGTAATATTTAATCTCTACAGCATATTTCTTATAATAAAATGATAATAATCTTTTCAAATGAATGGAAACCTCTGATCACTCGTATGTCCATTAATTGGTTCCCAACCTTTTTGAGTCAAAGGCACCTTGTCCAACACACTTTTCAGTATTTCTGCTGTAAATCTATACATAAAGTATGATGATGGTGATTCAGTCATGTCCAGCCTTAGATGATTCTGTGGGCTATTTCTGGCCATGCTTTCCGGTATTCTGTTTTCTTTTTCAGCTGTTCTATGCCCTGGATAGTGTTACATTTGATGGTGTCAATTGTCAATGTGGTTTTGGTGGCCTCTATTTTTTTGTTCTGCTAACTGTGCCGAGCATTGTTGCATTTTATAGTGAAGCTGTTCACATCACATGGCCAAAGTAGATGAGCCACAGTTTGGTAATTTTTCCCTCAAGTGACATTTCTGGTTTGATGTGCTCCAAGAAGTTGCCATTTTGCAACGCCATGTTTCTACAGTGGCCCTAAATGGACAAACTGCTCTACAGAGTATGTT